>CM045988.1:44234220-44834220 GCA_025175895.1 Wurfbainia villosa | reverse complement strand
GGAGTGAAGCCAGAGGAAGTAGACTTCAGGGCGAGACGCGAAGGATGGCGCTGTAGAGCCGTGCGCTTGGCGCATCCGAGGGACGTGGCCGGATGAAGACAACTTCAAAGGCGAGGGACTCCAAGGGATGAGAGTGAGCGAATGTAACCCGGGAAGGGGTAGCACACTTAGGTGAAACTTGGCCAATTGGCTAAGTGTCAGATGGGATTTCCTGACACCAGTCGACTGCCATGTAATGGTAGTCGACTACTCTAAGTCGACTCTGACTCGACTAGTTTTCGAGTCCGATTCATGTGCCAACAGTCGACTGCCATGGATTGATAGACAACTACGAGACCACCAGTCGACTGATGAAGGCATCAGTCGACTGGTCGCAAGGGTTTTGGGCACAGAATGGAGTGTCCGCTTCAAAGACTCGATCGATAGCTCCATCGGGTTGGATCGATGGACAATATCGATCGATGGGATGTAGAAGTGGATGAAATCCAACGTGGAAGAAGCCGTTATTGGGCAACGACTACGGGATCAGTCGATTGATCGGGGGCATCAATCGACTGGTCCTGTGTCAACGGAATGAAACCCTCTTCCTCTATAAAGAGGAAGGGTGAGGGGCTTTGGGGGCCTAATGCTTCAACTCATAACATCTCCTAAAGTGCTCTAAGGGTTTTCCACTCTTCTACTTGTGTTAATTCTCATTCCATTGTAAGAAGAGTGAATTCTTGTAAAGAGGTTACCTCCACCTAGCTTGGTGCAAAGGAGAGAATAGTGAAAGCTTGCGGAGTGATTCACCATGGACGAATCGGACCGTTGATTAGCGGCAAGGTCGTGAACCACGTTACATTGCGGTGTTAGCGTTTATGTTTCTATTCTTCCTTTGCTTTGTCTTTATTTGTGTGTATTTGTATATTCCGCTTGCGCTAATAGTTTTGTAGACGAGCAACGAATGAACGACTTCCACCGTCTACGATAAAGGATATTCACCCCCCTCTAGCCAACCAACATCTTCCCTACAGTGGGTGCCACAACCAAGATTCCTCTTGCTGTGTCATAAGACACTTGGTTGAGGAGTTAAGTAGATTAATAGTATAGATGTTGCTATTCCTAGTTCTTTTAATGTTTGTTATAGAGGTTTCATTTATTTTAATTACGCATTTTTTTTCTAGGAATATGACGTTATAGTTATTATCACACAGTTGACTTACGCTAAGTAAATTATATTCGAAATTTTCAACTAGTAAAACATTTTGAATGATAAAGTTTGAGTTGAGCTTAATATCACCTGATCCGATGATTTTGAGCTTGTCTTTGTTTCCAAAGGCTATCAATCCTTGTCGCTTGCATCGATGCTTTAAAAACTTAAGTTGATCCCCGGTCATGTGTGGGGAGCAACCACTATCCAACATCCATTGATCCTACATGCAAGGTAATTGGATTGGATATTGGAATTTAAAATTTGGTTGTAAATTATTAGACCTAGATCATTTCACCCATTTCTACATGATCAAACATGTTATCCATATATGTTCTTGTGAGATGAATTCAATTTTACTTGATTAATTTTAATGAATCGAAACTAATTAACTTTGCGTTAGATTCGGATTTAACCCTAAGCTCATCAAGTCACCTTTTCAAGATCTTGGCTTCCAGGTCGTGATGAGGCACAGGGGCCTTCTTTGATCGGAAAAATGACCACTTCCTTAGAAAAAGCCAATTTTGAGAAAATAGTAACTTGACTTACTTAAGACTACTTCCTAGTCTAACTAGTCTAGGATACGGTGAGGTAGCTTCAGCTAGTTCCACACGGTCAAGTGAACCAAACTAGATACGACTTATCTAGCTCGAGTACTCAAGACTTTGCTTTCCTAGCGTACTATCATCTCGTCGCATTCTAGTACTATTGTTATCAAGTATTGACGAGTTATAGTCCCTATCTAACCATTCTAAAAAAAAAGAAAGAGAAACTAAGCATGCAATTTCTAAGTAGTAGCACGAACATGTTTTGTACTAGCTCCCCTTGGACCATTTAAATGGTTCGGTCTTTTCTCATAGTGGATTTGGTCCTTGGGAACCCAGTACTAGTTGGATCCTAATTGAGAAATCAAAGTGGTCTTAGGGACCCATGCTTGGACATGTATTCTATTTCGACTTACGATTGACATATATGACTTGTTAGTCGTGTTTGAGCGAAACCCAAGCCCGACCTTGTTGTACACGGCCCTTTGCGATCTAAGTATGAGGTCAAGTCCCTTGGATCCCAAAGTGAACCTTTCCAACGTGTTCCTAAGATCTTTGACTTGACTTTTCAAAAGTGAGTTCTCAACTTCGAGCTTTTCAACTCGAGTTGAGTCCTTCTCTTGAACTTGACTAGTCAAAGAGGCTAGGGAGACCTCATGTTTAAGGAGTTTAACCTCCTCGAACAGGGTCTCAACCTTGGACTCGAACTTAGCTAACTTCCTAGTTAGAAACTTAATTGCATTGTATAAGGTACTAATGAGAGACCGACTTACCTTGAGAGTTTCTATTGAACCGGATGCGTATCCATGGCTTGTCTTGAATAGAGATTCGTAGTCTGACACATCCTCGAGTTCAGATTCGAACTCTGGCTCCGATTCGGTTGGTTTAGCCATGATGACGAGGTCATCGTCTTCTTCCACCGATGCCTCTTTCCATGTAGCATTGAGCGCCTTTTTGAACTTCGGTACTTTGTTTTTAAGCTTCGGGCATTCCGACTTGATATGTCCGAACCTATTGCATTCATAGCACCTAACGTTAGAACTAGTTTTAGATTTACCATCATTGGGTTGAGTGACGGGTTGTCTTCGGCTCTTGATCATCCTCCAAACTAGGTTGACTAGTTCGGTCTCCATCTCCGAATCGACCTCCGACTTATACTCGTCCTCTTCATCCTTCAGGGGTGGCTTACTTGCGGGCTTCTTCTTTTGACCTGCAATGAGAGCTATACCTTTCTTGGGTACCGAGTTAGATTGCTCGTAGAGTTCAAATTTTTAAAATAATTCATCTAACCTAATTTTTTATAAGTCCTTAGAGACCTTGTAGGCATCGACCAAGGATGCCCACAAGGTAGTCCTAGGAAATGAGTTCAAGACGTAGCTTATTAGGTCGCGGTTTTCGACCTTTTGTCCAATGGCGTGCAAGTTGTTGACGATGTCTTGACCTCGGGCATGTAGTTGAGTTGTGTTCTCATGTTCCTGCATTTTTAAGTTATATTATTTATTAAAATGAAGGTCCTATTTGCATACCTTTGCTTCGTCGGTTCCTTCGTGCAATTCCACTAATTTGGTCCACATGTCCTTTGCACTGATGAAGGGGCCGACGTGATTAAGCTCCTCCTTGGACAAGCCACATTGAAGGATTTTAGTCGCCTTGGTGTCGGCTTCAACTTGTCTTTTTGTAGCATTGGTCCATTGGTCATAATACAAAGATTCACCCACTTTGTTAGTAGGAAGTGTGAATCCCGTTTGGATTATGATCCACATCTCGATTTGGATCTTAAGGAAGCACTCCATCCAACCCTTCTAATAACGAAAGTCATCTCCTTTGTAAAATGGAGGTCAGACGGTGCTAAAACCCTCAAGATGGGCCATTGATACAAAAAATAGCAAGAAGAACGAAGAACAAAACCTAGCAACGACAAAAACAAGCGGAATGTACCAAGACTCGCATCTTGGATTAATAGTGCAGTAGAAAATCTAATTGAATGAAGAAGCTTGTAAAAAATTAAAAATAAATAGAAATAAAAAAGAAAATAAATCTGTAAAAAAAACTAGATTGGTGGTTTCACCAAATCTTAGCATCCCCAGCTTTGATACAAATGGTTGGATCATTTAGAGCGCTAGAGGGGGGGGGGGTGAATAGCGCAAGACAAAATTCGTTCGTTCATTTGATATAAAATAATGCGAGTGAGAGTAAATGCAGCGGAAAGAAAAAGTACTCATTTGTTTTTACTTGGTTCACAGCCTCCGGCTACTAGTCAAAGGCCCTAACGGTCCTAGACCACGTACGGACGGTAAAACACTAAAAACACTCCTCCTCGTTAGAGGAAGGAGTAAGCGAATACAATCGATGAAAAATCTCAAGGTAGAGGGACACTCCCCCTCTCCTTTTTATGATTAAAACACGATAAAAAGATAGACGACAATAAAAGAGAATAACAACGACTGAATAAAGTAATGAAAATTAAGCACTTGTCGTCAGAGATGCGGTAGCACTTCGTCGTCGCAAGGTCGTCGTAGAAGAGTATCATAACGGAGGCTTTTTAGAGAGCTTTAGATGATGGAAATAGTGTGGAGAAGCCCTACTTTTATAGCCTTGGAAACCCTAGATGTTCACATCTTCAACCAATGAGAGCAAGCCTCCTATCCCTTCAAAAATGGAGATAAGATTTGACTCTCCTCGAAGCTGATCCTTGACCAACAGTCGACTGCTATCCTTACCAATCGATTGCTGATGGATCAGTTGACTGATACAAGCCCTCAGTCGACTAATGAAAGGTCTCTCAACTGCAACGAAGAGTTAGCTTGAAAATACAGTTAAAACAGGTAAATTAAATGGCCATACACCATCCGATCTCGACTTAGACCTTCCATGGGATGTCTTGGCCGGATCGTCGCCTAAGAATGTCCCCGTAAAGAGGACATGACCTTCCTTGCACTCACTCACACAATCTTACCTCTTTCATTTATCTTGTAGCTTCTACTTCCGATCTTCCTCCTGATTCCTTCGGCTCCCTCCGAAGTCATCCCGGTGTCGCCCGACAACCATGGCTCCCTCTGGGTGTCGCTGACCTTTAGCTCTAGCTTTAGTACTTTTCTGCACACTTGATTTAGCTCGTGAGATAACAAAATGAGCTTAACTTTGTATCATTTGCTATAATCAAAACTCAGGTTCGACTTAGGTGTCTACTGCACCAACAATCTCCCCCTTTTTGATCTATGGAAAACCCATACAAAGTTAAGGAAATAATATGCATGAAGAATAATAATATGCATGAAGAATCAAAGATTAAGTAGGAGTAATAGAGACTTTCTTCTAAGTACTCCCCCTTGCGGAGACCTCGCCCTTGACCGAGGGTGAGTCTTGAAAGAAGATCTTAATCCTCCCCCTTGATGTTTGCTATTTAGAAAGAGTTTAAGTAATTAAAATTTACTTAAAGTTGGCCTTAGAATTATAAAATAAGTTTAAGTTAAGAAGATTTCTTAACTTGACCTTTCTCCTCCTTTCTCAAGTAAAACATTAACGTTTGGCCATAAGAATATAGAATTAAGTTACTAGTTAAGTTATCAAAAAATGATGCCTTAACTTTGAATTTTTCTCCCCCTTTTGCCATAAATTTGAAAGAGGGGTTTTGAAAAAAAATAATATAAGTATTAAGTTTAAGTTCCAAGTCCAAGCATATTCCATATTATATTGAAAATAATATACTAAAAATAAGCTCATTTATTAAATGTTCAACTCTTATTTGACTTGATTGATATGAAAGATCAATAAGTCCTGGTCATAGTCGGTTAATATATATGATTATACTCCGTGGTTCATGGCGATGCACTAGCTCTACATATGGAACCAGGAGTAAGGTCCTAACATCTCACGCCCATCTACGTGACTAAGTATACAAACGCATTAGTCCTATATGTTGTGAGATGTATTAGCTCCTTAAATCTATAGGTGCATAATATGTAGAGTAAGCCCTAAGCTAGTTCCATTAACATGAAAAGAGAAGTAAATACTGGAGTATATAAAAATAATGCAAGTCCTACTCTTTTACGCACATGTTTAATTTGTGTCATAGTAGACTAAATTTGGCTTCAGGTAGTGGTTTGGTAAAAAGATCAACTAGGTTTGACTTGGATTCCACATATTTGAGTTTAATGGTTCCGTTAGCTACATGTTCTCAAATAAAGTGGTGTTTAACTTCTATATGTTTGGTCCTAGAATGGCAAATAGGATTTTTGGTTAGGTTGATGGAGCTAATATTATCTATGTGAGATTTAATATTGTTGAAGTTTAAGTTAATGTCTTGGAGAGTGTGCTTCATCCAAAGAAGCTGAGCTATAGACTCACCCATAGCGACGTATTCGACTTCGGTGGTAGATAAAGCAACACAGTGTTGCTTCCTACTGCACCAACTCACTAGACTCATGCCGAGAAGTTGACAACAACCACTCATGCTCTTCCTATCGAGTTTACTACCGGCACAGTCCGAGTTTGAGTAGACAATTAGTTCGAACTCGATAGATCTAGGGTACCAAATACCTACGCTTAGCGTGCCCTTTAGATACCTAAGGATACAGTTAACTAAAGTTAGGTGAGACTCCTTGGCACAGGTTTGAAACCTTGCACACATACTTACCGTGAATAAAATGTCGAGTCGACTCTTGGTTAAGTATAGAAGACTCCCTATCTCACTCCTATAGTATTTTAGGTCGATGTGCTTTCCTTCTAAGTCCTCTCCTATATTGACATTATTTGCCATGGGTGTATTGAAGGTTTTAGCGTCTTGCATTCCAAAATGTTTAATTAATTCTCTAGTATATTTTTGTTGATGTAAATATATTCCATCCTTAGTTTGTTTAATTTGTAGTCCTAGAAAGAAACTCAATTCACCTACTAAATTCATTTCAAATTCACTTTCCTTAGGTGAAATGAATTCATTTAGTAGGATCGAATTGGTTGTTCCGAAAATGATATTGTCTACGTAAATTTGGGCTATGAAGATTTCAATACCTATGATTTTTACGAAGAGGGTTGGATCGACTAGGCCTTGGTTAAACCCTTTAGACTTAAGATAAATTGAAAGTCTCTCGTACCAGGCTCGAGGAGCTTGTTTGAGTCCATAGAGAGCTTTCTTTAGTTTATGGACATGGTCGGATTTATCTAGGCTTTCGAATCCTGGGGGTGGCTAACGTACACCTCTTCTTTAATAAGTCCATTTAAAAACACTGACTTGAAATCCATTTGAAATAACTTAAATCCTCAATGTGCAGCGTAGGCTAACAACATTCGGATGGATTCTAGTCTAGCTACGGGGGCATAGGTTTCATCATAATCTAATCCTTCTACTTGACTGAAATCTTTGGCGACATACCTTGCTTTATTTCTAACTACTTCACCTTTGTCATTAAGTTTGTTTCAGAAGACCCACCTTGTTCCAATAACTGATTTATCTTTAGGTGGTGGTACTAATTCCCAAACCTTGTTCCTAGTGAATTAAGCTAGCTCTTCTTGCATTGTAATAATCCAATTGGGATCAAAAAGAGCTTGTTCAATGGTTTTGCGTTCGACTTTCGAAATCAAGGAGATTTGACTAAGGTTTCTATAAGATGATCTAGTTCGAACCCCTAAGTTAGGATCACCTAGCACTTGGTCGATAGGATGATTCGTTTGAATTCTAATTTAACTTGGGTTAGGGTCACCTATGACTTGGTCGACTGGATGACTCGTTGGACTTGGGTTAGGATTAATACTAGACTCGATCTCAGGGTCGGAGTCGAGTTTGGTATGAGTTGGTTCGCTAGTTCGTGTTGCTACAGGTTTTGTAGGTTCGTGTCCATCAAACACTACATTAATAGTCTCTTCAACTCTAAGGGTGTCATGATTGTATACCCTATAGGCTCTACTTGTAGTGGAGTATCCTAGGAAAATTCCGGTAGATGTTTTGGAGGTGAACTTTCCTAGGTAATCCTTAGTGTTCAGGATATGTACCTTACATCCAAATACCCTAAAGTACTTGATGTTAGGTACTTTGTCGTGATAGATTTCGTATGAGGTCTTAAGATGCCTTTTTACCAAAAGGATCATATTTTGGACATAGCAAGCCGTACTAACGACTTCTGCCCAAAACCTATCGGGGAGGTTATACTCGTTTAGCATTGTCCTAGCGACTTCTTGTAGGGTTCTATTTTTACGTTCAACTAGACCGTTTTGTTGTGGGGTTCTAGGACATGAGAATTCATGGTGATATCTGTTTAGGTTACAAATCAGAATTCACCACCATGATCACTCCTAAGTCTTTTAATTTTAAGGTTCTTTTAATTTTCTATTAGTTTAAACAAGTTGATGAGTTTATCTAGGGTATCACTTTTATGTTTGATGAACCTAACCCAGGTAAACCTAGAATAGTCATCAATTATGACTAAGTATAATTGACTACCATTAAGTGACTTAGCTCCATGTGAATCGAATAGATCCATATGTAGGAGCTCAAGAACACTTTTGGTTCGTTATTGATTAGTTAGTTGATGTTGTGCCCTAGATTGTTTACCTTGTTGACAAACATTACAAATTTTATTGTCTAAGTTATTAAGGTTGGGCAAACCTCTGACTAAGCCACTCTGACTCATCTTGTGGACGATTCTTGAGTGCGAGTGACTGAGTCATCGGTGCCACAACCAAGATTCCTCTTGCTGTGTCATAAGACACTTGGTTGAGGAGTTAGGTAGATTAATAGTATTGATGTTGCTATTCCTAGTTCCTTTAAGGATTGTTTTAGAGGTTTCATTTGTTTTAATTACGCATTGATTTTCTAGGAATATGACTTTATAGTTATTATCACACAGTTGACTTACACTAAGTAAATTATATTTGAAATTTTCAACTAGTAAAACATTTTGAATGATAAAGTTTGAGTTGAGCTCAATATCACCTGATCCGATGATTTTGAGCTTGTCGTTGTTTCCAAAGGCTACCGATCCTTGTCGCTTGAATCGAAGCTTTGAAAACTTAAGTTGATCCCCGGTCATGTGTCAGGAGCAACCACTATCCAACATCCATTGATCCTACACGCAAGGTAGTTGGATCGGATATTGGAATTTAAAATTTGGTTGTAAATTATTAGACCTAAATCATCTCACCCATTTCTACATGATCAAACATATTATCCTTATATGTTCTTGTGAAGTGAATTCAATTTTACTTGATTAATTTTAATGAATCAAAACTAGTCAACCTTGCATTAGATTCGGATTTGACCCTAAGCTCATCAAGTCACCTTTTCAAGATCTTGGCTTCCATGTCGTGGAGAGGCACAGGGGCCTTCTTTGATCGGAAAAATGACCACTTCCTTAGACAAAGCCAATTTCGAGAAAATAGTAACTTGACTTCCTTAAGACCACTTCTTGGTCAAACTAGTCTAGGATATGGCGAGGTAGCTTTAGCTAGTTCCACTCAGTCAAGTGAACCGAACTAGATTCTTCTTATCTAGCTCGAGTACCGAAGACTTCGCTTTCATAGCGTACTATCATATCACCGCATCCTGGTACTATTGTTATGAAGTATTGACGAGTTATAGTCCCTATCTAACCATTCTAAAAAAAGAAAGAGAAACTAAGCATGCAATTTCTAAGTAATAGCACAAAAAGTTTTGTACTAGCTCCCCCTGGACCATTTAATCGGTTCGGTTTTTTCTTATAGTGGATTTGGTCCTTTGGAACCAAGTACTGGTTGGATCCTAATTGCGAAATCAAAGTGGTCTTAGGGACCCATGCTTGGACATGTATTCTATTTTGACTTACGATTGACATATATGACTTGTTAGTCGTGTTTGAGCTAAACCCAAGCCCGACCTTGTTGTACACGACCCTTTGCGATCCAAGTATGAAGTCAAGCCCCTTGGATCCCAAAGTGAACCTTTCCAACGTGTTCCTAAGATCTTTGACTTGACTTTTCAAAAGTGAGTTATCAACTTCGAGCTTTTCAACTCGAGTTGGGTCCTCTTGAACTTGACTAGTTGAAGAGGTTAGGGAGACCTCGTGTTTAAGGAGTTTAACCTCCTCGAACAGGGTCTCGACCTTGGACTCGAACTTAGCTAACTTCCTAGTTAAAACTTAATTGCATTGTATAAGGTACTAATGAGAGACCAACTTACCTTGAGAGTTTCTCTTGAACCGAATGCATATCTGTGGCTTGTCTTGAATAGAGATTCATAGTCCGACTCGTCCTCGATTTCAGATTCGGACTCCGGCTCCGATTCGGTTGGTTTAGCCATGAAGATGAGGGCATCGTCTTCTTCCTCCGATGCCTCTTCCCACGTAGCATTGAGCGCCTTTTTGAACTTCGGTGCTTTGTTTTTAAGCTTCGGGCATTCCGACTTGATATGTCCGAACCTATTGCATTCATAGCAACTAACGTTAGAACTAGTTTTAGATTTACCTTCATTGGGTTGAGTGATGGGTCATCTTCGGCTCTTGATCATCCTCCGAACTAGGTTGACTAGTTCTGTCTCCATCTCCAGATCGACCTCCGACTTGTACTCGTCCTCTTATTCCTTCAGGGGTGGCTTACTTACGGGCTTCTTCTTTTGACCTGCAATGAGAGCTATACCTTTCTCGGGTACCGAGTTAGACTGTTCATGGAGTTCAAATTCTGAAAATAATTCATCTAACCTAATTTTTGATAAGTCTTTAGAGACCTTGTAGGCATCGACCATGGATTCCCACAAGGTAGTCCTAGGAAATGAGTTCAAGACGTACCTTATTAGGTCGCAGTTTTCGACCTTTTGTCCAATGGCATGCAAGTTGTTGATGATGTCTTGTACTCGGGCGTGTAGTTGAGTCGCGGTCTCATGTTCCTGCATTTTTAAGTTATATAATTTATTAAAAAGAAGGTTCCATTTGCATACCTTTGCTTCGTCGGTTCCTTTGTGCAATTCCACTAATTTGGTCCACATGTCCTTTGCACTGATGAAGGGGCCGACGTGATTAAGCTCCTACTTGGACAAGGCACATTGGAGGATTTGTGTTGCCTTGGCGTTAGCTTCAACTTGTCTTTTTTTGTAGCATTGGTCCATTGTTCATAATCCAAAGATTCACCTACTTAGTTAGTCGGAAGTGTGAATCCCGTTTGGATTATGATCCACATCTCGATTTAGGTCTTAAGGAAGCACTCCATCCTACCCTTCCAATAACGGAAGTCATCTCCATTGTAAAACGGAGGTCAGACGGTGCTAAAACTCTCAAGATGGGCCTTTGATACAAAAAATAGCAAGAAGAACGAAGAAGAAAACCTAGCATCGACAAAAACAAGCGGAATATACCAAGACTCGCACCTTGGATTAGTAGTGCGGGAGAAAATCTAATCGATCGAAGAAGCTTGTAAAAAATTCAAAATAAACAGAAATAAAAATGAAAATAAATCTGTAAAAAAATCTAGATTGGTGGTTTCACCAAATCTTAGCACCCTCGGCTCTGATACCAATTGTTAGATCGTTTAGAGAGTTAGAGGGGGGGGGCTGAATAGCGCAAGACAAAATTCGTTCGTTCATTCGTTCGATATAAAATAATGCAAGTGAGAGTAAATGCAGCAGACAGAAAAAGTACTCATTTGTTTTTACTTGGTTCACAACCTTCGGCTGCTAGTCCAAGGCCCTAATGGTCCTAGACCACGTACGAAGGGCAAAACACAAAAAACACTCCTCCTCGTTAAAGGAAGGAGCAAGCGAATACAATCGATGAAAAAGCTCAAGGTAGAGGGACACTCCCCCTCACCTTGTTATGATTAAAACACGATAAAAAGATAGACGACAATAAAAGAGAATAACAATGACTGAATAAAGTAATGAAAATTAAGCACTTGTCGTCGGAGATGCGGTAGCACTTCGTCGTCACAAGCTCGTCATAGAAGAGTGTCATAACGGTGTCTTTTTGGAGAGCTTTAGATGATGGAAATAGGGTGGAGAAGCCCTACTTTTATAGCCTTGGAAACCCTAGACGTTCACATCTTCAACCAATGAGAGCAAGCCTCCTATCCCTTAAAAAATGGAGATAAGCTTTGACTCTCCTCGAAGCTGATCCTTGACCAACATTTGACTGCTACCCTTACCAGTCGACTGATACAAACCCTCAGTCGACTAATGGAAGGTTTCCCAACTGCAACGAAGAGTTCGATCGAAAATACAGTTAATACAAGTAAATTAAATGTCCATACACCATCCGATCTCGACTTAGACCTTCCATGGGAGGTCTTGGGCGGATCATCGCCTAAGAACGTCCCCATACAGAGGACACGACCTTCCTTGCACTCACTCACACGAGCTTACCTCTTTCATTTACCTTGTAGCTTTTTCTTTTGGTCTTCCACCTGATTCCTTCTGCTCCCTCCGAAGTCATCCCGGTGTCGCCCGACCACCACGGCTCCCTCCGGGTGTCGCTGACCTTCAGCTCTAGCTTTAGTACTTTTCTGCACACTTGATTTAGCTCGTGAGATAACAAAATGAGCTTAACTTTGTATCGTTTGCTATAATCGAAACTCAGGTTCGACTTAAGGTGCCTCTTGCACTAACAGTTGGTCTACTTTGCTCCATAACTTCTTGTGCAACAATCTCATCATCCACAATACTTTGTGGTGCCTGTTCAATTTTCATCTTAGTGCTATCTTTATCTTGAATTTCTTTAAGATGTATTTTACTCTCACTAGTTCTTCTATAAATAACTCTCTTTCTAGAAAAATGCCATTTCTAATGACAAACACTTTGTCGTGTGTGGGATTGTAGAAGTAATATCCTTTCGTTTCCTTAGGATATCCTACAAAGTAGCACTTGTCTGATTTGGGGCCTAGTTTGTCGGAGACTTGACGTCGAACATAAGCCTCACAGCCACAAATCTTCATAATAGACATTTTGGGACTCTTCCCAGTTTAAATCGCATATGGTATCTTTATGACTGCCTTAGATGGGATGCAGTTAAGTGTGAAAGCAGTCACCTCTAAAGCATATCCCCAGAAGAAAGAAGGATGATTTCTATGACTCATCATGGATTGTACCATATCTAAAAATGTATGATTTTTCCTTTCTGATACACCATTCCACTATGGTGCTCCAGGTGGAGGGAGATGAGATCTAATCCCAAACTCAACGAGATAGTCACAAAAATCTTGGCTAAGGTATTCTCCACCTTGATATTATTGAAGCACTTTTATACTCTCACCAAGTTGGTTTTGAACTTCATTCTTGAATTCTTTGAACTTTTCAAAGGATTCAAATTTGTGTCTTTAAAAATACACATATCCATATCTATTGAAATCATCAGTAAAAGTAATGAAGTACTGATAGCCTCCTCTAGCTGCTACATTGAAAGGCCCACAAACATCAGTATGTATGAGTTCTAACAAATTAGTAGCTTGTTTGCCATGTCCATTAAATGGAGTCTTGGTCATCTTGCCTAGAAGACAGGAGTCGCATGTCTCATATGATTCAAAATCAAATGAGTCCAGTAATCCATCCTTATGGAGCTAGGATATGCAACTCTCATTTACGTGACCCAGGCGATAATGCCAGAGATATGTTTGGTTCAGATCATTAGATTTGAACTGTTTGGTATTTATATTATAGACTAGGGTTTCAAGATCTAGAAGATAGAGACCATTCACAAGGTGTGCACTACAAAAAATATATCATTTAAATAAATAGAACAACACTTGTCCTTTATTACAAATGAGAAACCTTTCTCTTCTAAACAGGAAACAGAGATAATGTTTTTAGTCAAGGCAAGCACATAACAATATTCTTCTAGTTCTAAGATAAACCCAATGGGAAAATATAATGAATATGTCCCTACAGCGATGACGACAACTTTTGCTCCATTGCCTACCCATAGGTCCACTTCGCCCTTAGTCAATGATCTAGTCTATTGAAGGCCTTGCACATTAGTACTGATGTGAGAAGCACAATCGATATCTAATACCCAAGAAGACGAGATAGATAAATTGACTTCGATAACATATATACCTGAGGCAGAAGTCTCACTTCTCTTCCTTTTCACCTCTCTCTTCCAATGCCCTGTCTCACCACAGTGGAAGCATTCCCCTTCCTTAGACATCCCTTCTTTAGGTTTCAATGCATTTGCCTTGCCTTTGCCTTTGGCTTGGGTCTTACCCTTACCTTTAGGCTTCTGCTTGCCTTTGCCTTTGTTCACCATCAAAATGGTACTAGGCTTTGCCTTCTTAAGGTTGAGTTCAGCAGTTCGCAACATGCTCAACATCTTAGGTAAAGGCTTGTCAATTTCATTCATGTTGTAGTTCATGACAAATTGACTATAGACTTTTGGCAGTGACTGCAGAACAAGGTCAGTGGCTTTCTCTTGGCCCAATGTAAATCCCAATCTCTCTAGGTTCTCAACGTACACAATCATCTTGAGTACATGAGTGCCTACGGGAGTTCCTTCTTGCATCTTGCATTGAAACAAGGCCTTTGACACTTTGTATCTCTCGTGCCTTGCTTGTCCCTGATATAGTTGTTTCAGATGCTCAACCATACCATAGGCATCCATGTTCTCATGTTGCTTCTGAAGCTCAGAGTTCATGGTGGCAAGCATGAGCCATGACATATCTAGTGCATCATCTTGATGCTTCTTATAAGCATCCCTGTCAGCATGAGTGACCGTAGGGGTGGATGGTTCAGGAATAGACTGCTCTAGGTTGTACAATTTGCGTTCTTACTTGAGGACTATCCTCAAGTTCATGTACCACTCCAGGAAATTAGCTCCAGTGAGCTTGTCCATATCGAGGACAGATCACAGAGAGAGTGTGTTCGACGTATTTGATGACATGGTGATCTAGAATATAGAAATGTAGAAATGTATCATATTTCAATAATTTAATTATACCATTAACTAAATGATTCTCCCACTGGTCACAAAGTGGGACAAGATCCATATTATACCGCATCTTGAGATAGCTTTGGCTAATCGCTCAAGACTCGTATAAGTTAGGTAGGTAACTTGTACCAATTACTTCTAATGTAACTCTTGTATATCTATATGAACAACGTTATTTGTTCATTGTGCCCATCGCATGAGATATCTTTCTAAATTACCACTCGTCTTGAGTTAGCTTTGGCTAATCACTCAAGATTTGTATAATGTAGGTAGATGTCCCGTATGAGCTATGCCTCTAAGTTCATCAATCTAATTTGAGAGAGCTTAGTTAAGTCAAACCCAAGGTTTAATAGTCGAACATCACAATTATCCTATCATACTTTATCAAGGTAAATCGAGTCACTTTGTTTTGGCAAATGCGCTACGATTGAACAAGGTAATAGTAAGTATTAAACTTTGGTAGGCATATACTTAAGTGACCTAATTGTGTGACAACTAACTATGCATGCATCACATATACAAGCATCACATGCATCACATATAAGCATAAAGAAATGTGACATGGTTATGACCCCTTTCTACGATCTTCTCAAGACAATGAGAAGAGAGATGGGTCAACCGAGGGATAACATCTTTTCCAAGTGCATCCTTTGTTTGTTATGTGTTGTCGGCATCCTTCTTGTAACTTCATCCTCCAATTGACTTTCCACTCATCATTTTGTACATTTACAAAATAAGAATACTCGAGTTACATTCGAGTCTAGATCTATTTTACAGCTAGAAAAATAGAGAGGGATCCACGACTCGTAGGCCATATTATGAATTACAACATGCACACATAACACAACCACAATCAAATTAGGGTTAAGTGCCATAATCACGCACCATGACATACATCATTCACATAGATCTATGACATGCAAATTTTATTATGGTGCTATGCATGACTTATAAGCCGCTACGACACGGCGATCACGCTAGCTGATTAGCGGGCAGGGTCAAGGGGCAAAATTTTATTTTAACAACTCTTTAAATGAGTCGCTGCCCTTAGTGTTGGATCGAGCGGATTGCTAGAGGGGGGGTGAATAGCGATAAAACTTTTAATACAAATTCGTTCGAGTAGACAATTAAATGCAGCGGAAAGATAAATGACACATAAAAGAGACAGGTGGATTTTTTATTTGTCTGTAGCCTTCTACATTACTAAAGCCCTAGTGGTCCTTGACCACGTACGGAGGGCAAAACACTAAACGAACTCCTCCTCGTTGGAGGTAGGAGTTGATCGAATACAAGAAATCATAAAGCTTGAGGTAGAGGGACACTCCCCCTCTCCTCGTTACGATAAAAACTCCGAGAAAATAATATGAAGAAGATAAAATTAATTGAAGCTTATACTGACGAAAAAATATAAACACTTAAACCTAGAGCGTTGGAGAAGTAGCACTTCGTTGTCGGAGAGTTGTAGCATTGCGAAGGCTTTTGGAAACTTAGAATTGATGAGAAAACCCTAAGAGGGGCCCTCTTTTTATAGCCTTTGAGCCCCTTCTCGAGAGGAACTTCAGCCAATGAGATTTGAGCACCAATCCCCTTGAAATGAGGTGATAAGCCTTGACTCCTCGAAGATGATCCTTGACCATCAGTCGACTGATGGCCATCATCAGTCGGCTGCCATCAGTCGACTGATGGCAGCATCAGTCGAATGCTAACCACAGGTAGTCGACTGATGGACGACAGTCGAGTCATCCAAGATGGCAGTCGACTGATGCTAGCTGCAAGTCAAAGTTAGCTTAACAAAAAGATTATTTCGATGACCGCCGACCATCTGATCTTGACCTAGACCATCTATAAGATGTCTTTGGTCGGATTTACGTTTAAGATAATCCCCGTAAAAAGGATACGACCTCTCTTACTCTCACACACACATGAGATTACCTCGATACTTACTGTGTCGCTTTAACTTCTGGCCTTCCACTCAATTCCTTCGTCTCCCTCCGAAGTCACTCGAGTGTCGCCCGACCACCACAGCTTCCTCTGGGTGTCGCTAGCCTTCAGCTCTAGCTTTAGCACTTTTCT
The DNA here is from genome assembly GCA_025175895.1 of Wurfbainia villosa. Taxonomy (NCBI): domain Eukaryota; kingdom Viridiplantae; phylum Streptophyta; class Magnoliopsida; order Zingiberales; family Zingiberaceae; genus Wurfbainia; species Wurfbainia villosa. The sequence continues at coordinate 44,817,541 of CM045988.1, read as the reverse complement.
GCACACTCGATTTAGCTCGTGAGATGACAATATGAGCTTAACTTTGTATCGTTTGCTATAATCAAAACTCAGGTTTGACTTAGGTGCCTACTGCACCAACAATCTCCCCCTTTTTGATCTATGACAAACCCACATACAAAGTTAAGAAAATAATATGCATGAAAAACAATATGTATGAGAAACAGGAATAAAGATTAAGTAGGAGTTGTAAGGATTTTCTTCAAGTACTCCCCCTTAAGGAAACCTCCCCCTTGACCGAGGGTGAGTCTTGAAAGAAGACCTTAATCTTCCCCCTTGATGGTTGCTCTTAAAGTTGGCCTTAGTAAAACGTTTAAGTTAAGAGGACTTCTTAACTTGGCCCTTTCTCCCCCATTCTTACATGAAGCATTAACGTTTGGCCATAGTATTAAAAATAAGTTTAAGTTAAGAATTCTCTTAACTTGGCCTTTATTTCTTTTTGTTAACTCAAACAAGTTAAGATGCACAAATTAAAGTTAAGTAAATTTTCAAAACTTAAAGTTAAGTAAACATTTACTTAACTTCTGGCCATGTGAATAAGTATGAAGTGAGTTAAGTTATCAAAATTTTGATCCCTTAACTTTGGCCTTTTTCTCCCCCTTTTTGCCATATATTAAAAAGAGTGGGGGGTGTTTGAAAAAATATAGGTATTAAATTTAAAGTCCAAGCATGTTCCACATTATTTTGAAAATAATATACTGAAAATAAGCTCATCTATAAAATGTTCGACTCTTATTTGACTTGATTGATATGAAAGATCAACACGTCCTGGTCAGAGTCGGTTAATATATATGATTATACTCCGTGGTTAATGGCGATGCACTAGCTCTACATCTGGAACCAGGAGTAAGGTCCTAACATCTCACGCCCATCTTTTTGGCTAAGTACACAAACACATTAGTCCTATGTGTTGTGAGATGTATTAGCTCCTTAAATCTATAGGTGCATGATATCTAAGGTATGTCCTATTCTAGTTCCATGAAAATGAAAAGTAGGAGATAGTAATAAGAAAATATAATTTGTAAGTTCCTATTCAACTACGCATATGCCCAATTTTCGTCTTAATAGACTAAATTCGGCTTCAGGTAGGGGTTTAGTAAATAGGTCTGCCAAGTTGGACATCGATTCGACGTATTTGAGTTGTATGGCTCTGTTGGCCACATGTTCTCGAATGAAATGGTGTTTATCCTCTATATGTTTGGTCCTAGAATGACATATCAGATTCTTAGTTAGGTTAATTGAGCTAATGTTATCTATGTGAAGTTTAGTGTTTGTAAAGTCTAACTTAAAGTCTCGGAGAGTGTGCTTCATCCAAAGAAGCTGAGTGACACACTCAACCATCGCGATGTATTCGGCTTCGGTGGTAGATAAGGCAACACAGTGTTGCTTCCTACTGCACCAACTCACTAGACTCGAGCCGAGAAGTTGATAACAAGCACTCATACTCTTTCTATCGAGCTTACTACCGACATAGTATGAGTCGGAGTAGCCGGTTAGTTCAAAATCGGTAGATCTAGGGTACCAAATACTGACATTAAGTGTACCTTTTAGATATCTAAGGATACGCTTGACTAGAGTTAGGTGAGACTCGTTGGCACAGGTTTGGAACCTTGCACATATACTTACTGCAAATAAAATATCAGGTCGGCTCACAGTTAAGTAAAGGAGACTCCCTATTATGCTCCTATAGTATTTTAAATCAATTGAATTTCCGATTACATCTTCTTCTATATTTACATTCGTTACCATTAGGGTATTAATAATTTTAGCATCTTGCATTCCAAAGCGTTTAATTAATTCCCTAGTATATTTGCATTGATGTAGGTATATTCCATCTTAAGTTTGTTTAATTTGAAGACCTAAGAAGAAACTCAACTCACCTACTAAATTCATTTCAAATTCACTTTCCATAAGTGAAATGAATTTATTTAGTAGGATCGAGTTGGTGGTTCCGAAGATGATATCATCTACGTAAATTTTGTTGGGGATCGAAACGGCTGGCTAGAGGGGGGGTGAATAGCCCTTTGTCGTTGGATGTCGGTATTTGCTCGTCTACAAAACTAATTAGCGCAACGGAAACAATAAAGACAAGTAAATGCAAATACAAGAAAACAAACGCTAACACGATAGTATAACATGGTTCACGGCTATGCCGCTAATCCACGGTCCCCGATTCGTCCTCGGTGAATCACTCCGCCAAAACCAATCCACTAATGGTCTCTCCTTTGCACCAAGCTAGGTGGAGGTAACCTTCACAATCAAGATCACTCTTCTTACAATAAGAATAGAGTAAAAGCAAGTAAGAAGAGTTTAGAGCTTGTGGGGCACTTGGAAGATCACTGAGAGCATAAACATTAGCCATCCAAAAGCCCACACCCTCTCTTTTTATAGAGAGGAAGCTTTTCTTCCCGTTGGCCGCCACTAGTCGACTGCTGCCCTAGGCAGTCGACTGCCGCCACTCCAACGGCCTCCGAACACATCGGATCCCGACCGTTGTAGTCCAACGGAACACTTGGCAGTCGACTGATGGACCTCATCAGTCGACTGCCAAGTCAGCTACGAGCGATTCTATGGTCAAACACTTTCGACCACCGATCACGCCTCGTGGTCGATGATGGTCTTAGCGATCATTCGCCCACATATGGCGATTATCGCTGGCCTTAAAACACTCGATTGAATACCCGGTCGAACCACGTTCGATTAAGAGCATGATCGCCATTCCATGGCAATGACCGTGTTGAAATCCCATTCGACACATAGCCAAATCGCCATGTTTCACCTAAGAGCTACCCCTTCCCGGGTTACATTCGCTCACTCTCATCTCTCGGAGTCCCTCGCCTTCAAAGTTCTCTTCTTTCTCGACCACGTCCCTCGGCAGCATCAGGCGCACGACTCTGCAATGCTCCTTCGCGTCTCTTGCCTCAAAGTCTACTTCCTCCGGCTTCACTCCAAGCTCCTCGTCCGGAGGTCCCTCAGATGCTCCAAGCGCACGGCTTCCGCAAAGCCATCCTTCACCGACTCAAGGACCGAGTCATGAGTTGTGAAACTCGCCATGGCTCCATGTGCGAATTACTAAGCCCTGCACGACTTCAACGCACATATCAAATCAACATAACAAACTAATTTAAACCCTTTGCCACACACATCAAAACCTAATCATGGTAAGAGATTGCCCTAACAATCTCACCCTTTTTGATCTGTGGCAATCCGTTTAAGTTAGGTAAAAACATTTGATAAAAATTTCTAAGGTAAGAAAGCATGTAAACATAAACACGATATAGCAACATGAAACTCCCCCTTAATCCATGAAACTCCCCATACATATTTCTCCCCCTATCATAATTAACTTAAACATAATATTTCTAAGGTAAGAAAGAAAGTAAACATAAACATGATATAGCAACATACAACTCCCCCTTAATCCATGAAACTCCCCATACATATTTCTCCCCCTATCATAATTAACTTAAACATAATATTTTCTCCCCCTTTGACACCATCAAAAAGATTAATACTAAGTTATAAACACATGACATCAAGTCTAATAGAAGGAAAATACCAAAAATTGGTTTAATAACTGAAATCAGCCTTTACTATTCGGAATATCAGGCCCGATGGTTCGGACTACGATCGACTAATTTTTTCTAAATTGATTTTCAGTAGTAAATTCAGAAATGCATTAAAAATTCCAGAAAATTCGAAAAATCATGAAATTTGGGGAACACATTTCTTTCAAGTACATCTATCAATGAAAAATAGTTTTTTTTATGAAAAATCATTATATTTTCTGAGATTTGCCAAAAATCCAAAAGCTTTAAAAACCACTAGGTTTTTGATTATTCTAGTATCAAGTTTACCACCTAGTTTTGGTTCCAATTGTTTCAAAACATGAATACATAGATTTTAGATTAAGAAATTGTTTTGAAAACATATGAAATATCCAACCATGATCTTTGGGCAATATGTCTATGAATTAAACATAAGCCTCCCCCATGATTGATCTATTATTGCTATTTTGATACTTTAAATGACCATCTAAATGCCATAGGCATTAGTGGACATTTGTATCATCCTAACATCTCACTCATGCTAAGTTTTCAATCATGGTAGCCTATAGTGAGTGTGAGATGTATCCTAGAGGTATTTGTATATACTTAACCATTATATTCATGCAATTCTATCAAGGTTAAGTATCACCCTAACAATCCACATGATCATAATGACATATATGAATGAATTACACATTATGATCATTAAAAACATGTATTCATCAAGTAATAATCATGCATTAGGTATTACATGATGATAATTAGCAAATATCACCTAAGGCATGATTTAAATCCTATTTCTCATGATTATGTGCCAAATATCAAAATCATAAATCATGATTGCAAACATGTGTAACAATTACATCAACTATCATGATTTAAGCATTATTATCTATTTATGGGCACATTATCATCACCCAACACTACTTCTAAAAGTGAGGTCCCACCATCCTAAGTCAACCAACATATGATTTAGGTGAAATGCATATGGTTGACTATCTTAGGGTTTTCCTAACCCTTAAGAATGGATTTAGGAACCCAAAATAAGTTCTTTCCTATTGGGTTCACTAAATACTCCTTGGGGATCCATTTTCTAGCTATTACCTTCTTCTTATCTTGTCCCCTAGCAATTAGGCATTTATAGGCCTTTTCATTTTTCTTTTCTTTGTATCCTAGGCCTTTCTTATTGAAGCTAGCTCTTTGGCTCCCTATAATCATGTTCAAGGTGTTTGAGCCAATTGTAAACTTTTCTAGGGCTTTAGTTAAATAATCTACTTTCTCTCTTAAAGCCCTATTTTCTTCTATACATGCATCACTAACATCCAAAGGCATATAGTTATCATGTGAGCATGCATCATTTAAGCTAGAAGAAATATTGTCATCATTTAAGCATGCTTTTTCTAGTTTATTTTTTAAGTCCTTAATTTGCTCAAGCATGCTCTTATTTTTCTTCTTAGCTCTAAATAAATCCCTAGTTAAGCTAGAAACCATGGAAACTATTTTTTTGGGAGTTAGATTTGTTACCATAACTTCCATGTCTTCTTCTTCTTCGAATGAGGAGGATTTAGAGGAGGCTCCCCCTTCACTAGAGCTCTCTCCACTTGAGTTTGATTCTTCGTTTTCGGTGGAGGAGCAATCCAAGTCATCGAAGGCCATCAATGCAAGGTTGGAGTAGACATGTTCTTCTTCTTCGGATGAGGATGAGGAAGAAGGGTCATCCCATGTCTTTGCTTTGAATGCCTTGGCCTTCCCCTTTTCCTTTGTCTTCTTCTCCTCTTTCTTCTTGCTCCCCTTCTTCTTCTTCTTTTCTTCCTTCTTTTTCTTATCTTCCTTGCTCTTGTTTAGGACGGGACAATTATCCCTTATGTGTCCCTCTCCTTGGCAATTGTAGCAAATGATTTTCCCCCTTGGTCTTCTATTCCAATCATTAGATTTATTAAAATGAAAACCCTTTAAAGCATGCCTTACCCTCCTTACCATATACGCTTCTTCTGTGCTATCCATGGAGGAGGAGGAGGATGCTTCATCATCATCGGAAAAGGAGGGGATCTCTATCTTCTTCTTCCCCTTGTTTGCCAAGAATGCTACTCCTCTTGAAGGTTGGATTTTTGGCTCTTCTTGTATTCCTTCAAGCCTCGTTTCGTGGAGCTCCATTGTTGAGAAGAACTCCTCCAAGGTGCTCACTTCTAAATTCTTCGGAATATAGGAGTCCACCATGGAGCTCCACTTTGAGGATCGCGGAAAGGGATCTATAGCCTTCATAACCATATACCGGTTTGATAGCTCCTCACCTACACTTGACAAACCGGTTATAATTTCCTTGAAACGAGAATGTAAGGAAATTACCTTTTCTCCCTTCTCTAGTTTAATGTTGTTGAGTTGGGAGCGGAGGAGGTCTCTTCTTGCTAGCTTCGCCTCGGATTTGCCTTCATGAAGCTCAATTAGCTTCTCCCACATCTCCTTGGCACTTAGGCATTCTCCAATTCGGTTGATCTCTTGTTGGTGGAGCACATTGAAAAGATGATGCTTGGCTTTTGAGTTTGCAAGGTGCTCTTCCCTTTGCTTTTTGGTCCACCTAGATTTCTCTATTGGCTTCCCTTCTTCATCCCTAGGCAAAACGAAACCGGATTCCATTGTAATCATAATATCAAAATCCATTTCGAAAAATACCTTCATTCTCTTTTTCCACCAAGAGAATTTGCCGTCGAACTTCGGTGGGTGGATGTTGGAGCCGGCCATTTTGAATGTTGCTTGTTGTGGCGGTTAGTCCTCAACAAGCTTTCCTTGGCTCTGATACCACTTGTTTGGGATCGAAACGGCCGACTAGAGGGGGGGTGAATAGTCCTTTGTCATTGGATGTCGGTATTTGCTCGTCTACAAAACTAATTAGCGCAACGGAAACAATAAAGACAAGCAAATGCAAATACAAGAAAACAAACACTAACACGATAGTATAACGTGGTTCACGGCTATGCCACTAATCTACGATCCCCGATTTATCCTCGGTGAATCACTCTTCCAAAACCAATCCACTAATGGTCTCTCCTTTGCACCAAGCTAGGTGGAGGTAACCTTCACAATCAAGATCACTCTTCTTACAATAAGAATAGAGTAAAAGCAAGTAAGAAGAGTTTAGAGGTTGAGGGGCACTTGGAAGATCACTTAGAGCATAAGCATTAGCCATCCAAAAGCCCACACTCTCTCTTTTTATAAAGAGGAAGCTTTTCTTTCCGTTGGTCGCCACACGATCGCCCTTGGCAATGATCACGCCCTTGGCGATCGTGCACTCCAACGACCTCGAACACGCCGGATTCCGACCGCTGTAGTCCAACGGAACACTTAGCGATCGTGATGGACCTCATCGATCACGCCTTATCGATCGGCCCCAATCGGCTACGAGCGTTCTATGGCTAAACCCTTTCGATACGATCATTTGCCTTAGCCGATCGATGGTCTTGGCAATGATCGCCCACATATGGCGTCCACCTGGCCTCAAAACACTTCGGCCGAAACCATTCCATTATTCGATTCAGCGATCGCCATTCTATGGTCGATCGTGGTGAAATCCCATCCGACACTTAGCAAAAGGGCCAAATTTCACCTAAGAGCTACCCCTTCCCGGGTTACATTAGCTCACTCTCATCTCTCGGAGTCCCTCGCCTTCGAAGTTCTCTTCGTTCGCGGCCACGTCCCTCGGCAGCATCAGGCGCATGACTCTGCAATGCTCCTTCGCGTCTCTTGCCTCGAAGTCTACTTCCTCCGGCTTCACTCCAAGCTCCTCCTCCGGCGGTCCCTCGGATGCTCCAAGCGCACAGCTTCTTCAAAGCTTTCCTTCACCGACTCAAGGACCGAGTCGTGAGTTGTGAAACTCGCCACGGCTCCATGTGCGAATTACTAAGTCCTGCACGACTTCAACGCACATATCAAATCAACATAACAAACTAACTTAAACCCTTTGCCACACACATCAAAACCTAATCATGGCAAGAGATTGCCCTAACAAATTTGGGCTATGAATATGTCTTTACCTATGGTTTTTACGAAAAGGGTTGGGTCAAGTACACCTTGGTTAAATCCATTGGACTTAAGATAAACCAAAAGCCTCTTGTACCAAGCTCGAGGAGCTTGTTTAAGTCTATAGAGAGCTTTCTTTAACCTAAGGACATGGTCGGGTTTATCTAGGCTTTTGAAACTGGGGGAGGGGGGGTTGACTAACATAAACCTTCTCTTTAATATATCCATTCAAGAATGCTGACTTCACATCCATTTGAAACAACTTAAATCCTCGATGTGCAAAGATATGCTAATAATATCAATGGACTCTAATCTAGCTATCTCTCTGTAATCTAAACCTTCGACTTGACTAAACCCTTTAGCGACTAATCTAGATTTATTTCTAACTACTTCTCCTTTATCATCAAGTTTATTTTTAAACACCCGCCTTGTTCCAATGATTGTTTTATCTTTAGGTGGTGGTACTAATTCCCATACTTCGTTCCTAGTGAATTAAGCCAGCTCTTCTTGCATTGCAATAATCTAATCGGGATCAAGAAGAGCTTGGTCAATAGTTTTGGGTTCAATTTTGGAAATCAAGGAGTTTGACTAAGGTTTCTGTATGAGGCTCTAGTTCGAACTCCTAGGCTTGGATCACCTATCACTTGGTCAATAGGATGATTTGTTTGAGTCCTAGTTTGATTTGAGTTTGAGTCATCTACCACTTGGTCAATAGGATGACTCGTTTGAGTCCTAGTTTGGTTAGAGTCATCTACCACTTGGTCGATTGAATGACTTGGTTGACTTAGGTTAGGATTAATACTAGACTTGATCTCCGAATCCGAGTTGAGTCTGGTATGAATTGGCTCGCTAATTGGGGTTGTCGGAGGTTTTGTAGGTTTGTGTCCTTCATCAAACACTACATTGATAGTCTCTTCGACTCTAAGGGTGTCATGGTTATATACTCTATAAGCTCTACTTGTAGTCGAGTATCCTAGAAAGATTTCGGTCGAGGTTTTGGATGTAAATTTCCCTAGGTAATCCTTTGTGTTTAGGATATGTACCTTACACCCAAATACCCTAAAGTACTTGATGTTAGGTATTTTATCATGATAAATCTCGTATGAGGTCTTATGGTGCCTCTTTACCATAAAGATCCTATTTTGGACATAGCATGTCGTACTCACGGCTTTTGTCCAAAACCTATCGGGTAGATTATACTCGTTTAACATTGTCCTAGCGACTTCTTGTAGGGTTCTATTTTTATGTTCTACTAGACCATTCTGTTGTGGGGTTCTAGGACAAGAGAACTCATGGTGGTTTCCATTTAGGTTACAGAATTCTGTGAATCTGTGGTTCTCGAACTCACCACCATGATCAGTCCTAAGTCTTTTGATTTTAAGGTTTTGTTGATTTTCTATTAATTTAAATAGAATGATTAATTGATCTAGGGTATCACTTTTGTGTTTTATGAAACTAACCCAAGTAAATCTAGAATAGTCATCAATTATGACTAAGCAAAATTTACTCCCATTAAGTGACTTAGTTCCATGTGAATCAAATACATCCATGTGTAGGAGCTCAAGAAGTCTTTTGGTTCGTTCTTGATTAGTTAGTTGATGTTGTGTCCTAGATTGTTTACCTTGTTGACAAGCATTACATATTCTATTATCCAAGTTATTGAGGTTAGGCAGACCTCTGACTAAGTCACTCTGACTCATCTTGTCGATGAGTCTTGGGTGTGAGTGACCGAGTCGTCGGTGCCACAACCATGATTCCTCTTGCCGTGTCATAAGATACTTGGTTGAGGAGTTAGTTGAATTAATAGTATAAATATTTTTATTTCTGGTTCCCTTAAGAATTGTTTAAGAAGTTTCATTTGTATTAATTACGCATTCATTTTCTAGAAATATGACCATATAGTTATTATCACACAATTGGCCTACACTAAGTAAATTATATTGAAAATTTTCTACCAATAAGACATTTTAAATAATAAAGTTAGAGTTGAGCTCAATATCACCTGATCCGATGATTTTGAGCTTGTCGTTGTTTCCGAAGGCTACCGATCCTTGTCGTTTGAATCGAAGCTTCGAAAACTTGAGTTGATCCCCGGTCATGTGTCGGGAGCAACCACTGTCCAACATCCACTGATCCTACATGCAAGGTAGTTGGATCGGATATTGGATTTATTAAAGATTGGTTGAAAATTATTAACCTAAATCCTCTCACCCATGTCTACATGATCAAACATGTTAACCCTATATGTTCTTATGAGATGACTTCCAATTTTACTTGATTTAAATTTAATGATTTGAACACTTGTCAACCTTGCGTTAGATTTGGATTTGACCTTAGGCTCATCAAGTCACCTTTTCAAGATCATGGCTTCCAGGTCGTGGCGAGGCGTAGTGGTCTTCTTTGATCGGAAAAATGACCACTTCCTTTGACAAAGCCATTTTCAAGAAAATAGAGACTTGACTTACCTAAGACCACTTCCTGGTCTAACTAGTCTAGGATACGGTGAGGTAGCTTCATCTAGTTCTGCTCAGTCAAGTGTACCGAACTAGATACGCCTTATCTAGCCCGAATACACAAGACTCCACTTTCCTAGCGTACTATCATCTCGCCGCGTCCTGGTACTATGTTACCGAGTATTGACGAGTTATAGTCCTATATAACCATTCTAAAAGAAAAATCAAAATAAATAACTAACCTAAGCATGCAATTTCTAAGTTAAAATACAAACAAGTTTTGTACTAGCTCCCCCTGGACCGTTGAATCGGTTCGGTCTCTCCACATAGTGGATTTGGTCATTGGGAACCCAGTACTAGTTCGGCCCTAAGTTTAAAATCAAAGTGGTCTTAGGGACCCATGCTTGGACACATTTTTTATGTCGACTTACAATCGACATATATGACTTGTTGGTCACATTTGAGCTAAATCCTAGTCCGGCCTTGTTGTACACGACCCTTTGTGATCCAAGTAGGAGGTCAAGTCCTTTGGATCTCAAAGTAAACCTTTTCAACGTGTTCCTAAGATCTTCGATTTGACTCTTCAAGAGTGAGTTCTCAACTTCGAGCTTTTTCAACAAGAGTTGAGTCCTCCTCTCAAACTTGACTAGTTGAAGAGGTTAGGGATGTTAGTAATATATGAGAGATGCCCTAAGGCAATCGCCTTATGTTTGAACCATTTATATGATAAATGAAGATTCACTATTTGAGCATACATATTTTCATGTATTTGATTAGATCTAAAACTCATTTACTGAATGTCCACGATATGATTCACAACATGTGAGAATTTGTGATTGGATCACAACTAGTGAGTATCTCTACATGTGTAATTGTGATGTATCAGAATTATCCCTAGTCGATGAATTGATGGATTTGGACACCATCAATTCTGTCGAGACTAGCACGAGGTATACTCCTTGGTGTATCCAAGAAGCTAATTCTCACTGGCTGGAGACATTGTGATGTCTGGAGTTAATCGTTGATGCTAGTTATGGTAACTAGTTTTTTGTAGTGACCAGCTGTAAGACTTCATATGGTTCTCTGCATATATAGATATGTCAATGAAGTTCTTACTGCGGCTTAAGTGTGATGTTCCTTTGACTTACGGTATTCAAGTCATCTTGATCATGAAGACTTATGCTTTGACATCTTAAGCAAGCATCTCTGAGGAGATGTGGACCTGGGATGATTGGGTATAAGTCGAAGTGATCGAAGGTGTTTGAATAGCCTATAAAGGATTCACCACTCCTTGCGAGGAGATGTATACCCATGGCCTCTCGTTGGATTGTTACTAAAGTCTTTGGCCAAAGCATTACATGTTTAGAGTAAGGTACTCTTGGATACATGTGCAGTAACTAGAATTCGTAGGACGAGGAAAATGATACTTGGGCTAGGTGTGACGTAGTCAACCTACTGGGGACTGACACTATAGACCATGTCCTGAACCAAGTGGGTATAAGATGAGTGAAGGGAATGGGGCACGAATCATTATAGCTGCTGAAGGGTTTCAGAAATAGTTCTGGATCAACCGTTGATCTTTTCGATTAATTGGGGATCATGATGTACTACTAGGTTCCACTCATGATCGTTCTATAATTAATGGTTAATTATAGATGGCCAACATAAACCGAGAACCTATTTAGTCACACGCACAATGAGTGTAATCCGAAGGATTTAAAATGAGCTTGAGAATGAGATTCTCAGACCGAGAGAAACTAGGTTTGGTTGGGCCAAACAAGGAGCGAGCATGAAATCGTTTCAGTCGCAATTGAAGCGTGGATGGGCCGTGTCTTATAAAGACATGATGGATGAATCAAATTGGTTTGGTTCTAATCCAATGGTGGAGAATAAACCAAAGGGGGTTGGTTTGTTTTAAACGAATGAAGCAAAGTTGGTTCGGTTCGTTTTAACATAAAATAGACCAAATCGGTTTGGTTTATTTTAACTTAAATTAATGGAGCGTGTTAACGGATTTTTGGTTATGAACCAATAACCATTAGGAGTATTTGTTCTTTATAAAAATAGGGCTTAAGGGTTTTGTGAAAACCTAATCTAATCTTGCTGCCCCTCTCCCTCCTCTCCTTGTAGTTAGTGCCCAAGCCCTTGCCGCCACCCACCCCTTGTGCCGCCGTCCAAGTTGTTGCCGACATCCAAGCTCCTGCCAGTGACCCTCCGGTGATCTTCCTTGGCTCCGACGACAAGGTGAGCATCTAGCTTTCCTTATTTGGCCGACACAACATCCTCCACCAATGCTGTCCAGTTTTCTGGACAGCTTGTTTCCTTCTTGTCGCATCATCGTTTGGACGACGTTTGGAGCTCCGACAGTGGCTACCTTGATTCGATCTCCGGTAATCCTCATAGGTGGAGAACGAAGGATTCATCAAACGGTTGACGAATACCTCTCCGGAGAAGTGAGTTTTGGGGACTCGATTTTGAATCCAAATTTTGATTCGGATTGTGATCTTCTCTCGATCACATCGTCTTCGACACGAGGCTAGTGACTCGTACGAAAATGAAGTCATCCCGAAGATACTCGGCGTGGATATGGATAGAGGCGATTCTAGCGAGGGTCGCTCTAGTTGATGTCTTTCCCGCTACACGTGATACGTCAGGTATACATAGAATAATTTCCTTTTATTGCAAAATTTGAAACTATGGTTATGTCTACACATGTTGTATTATGCATGCGTGTGGTGTGTGTGATGTAATAAATTTGATTTATTTCTTTTTATTTCTTCCGCTGCGCACATGTTTACGAGACATATTTGAACACACACTCATGCAGTGCGAAACCCAACAAAGGGTATCGAGCCTGTGTTGTGTTTCGACATAATCCTAAAATTATTTTGCGATAGTCGTAATTGTATTTATGGAAATTTTCTACTTTTGGAAAGTTAGAAGTATTTATGGAAATTTTCTAATTTTGGAAAGTCTAGAAGTATTTATGGAAATCTTCTACTTTTAGAAAGTTATAAGTATTTATGGAAATTAACATTTTCCATAAATAAAATATTTGATTAGATTTGGAAATTTATTTCCTAATTTAATCATGATTTGATTTGGGAAATCAAATCTAAAATATATTTTATTTCCATAAATGGTTTTGACAATTTAGGAAATTTGTTTCCTAAATTAAAAAAAAAAATTGAAATTTGTTTCCTAATTTAATCATGATTTGATTTTGAGAATCAAATCTTAAACATATTTTATTTACATAAATAGTTATGACATATAAGGAAATTTTGTACATGCCATAATTGTATGCCATGTAATTGCATTAGATGCATATCATTATGTCATGCGTGTCGTGACATCAGTATACTTCGTTCAGTTACGTATTGTTGTCTTAAATGTAGCATAGTTATTTCATAGATGAGACATAAAAACCTAACACAATATTAAAGCCTACACCTTCCATTAATATGGTTAGAACCCGAGTTCATTTCTTTTGGGTTGTTGGACTCTCTCCACACGGCTCGAACTGAACATGTTGAACCATGAAATAGTTTAATACTAATATGGTAAAAGTCGAGGTCAATCGTTAGCTTTGGTTGTTGGACTCTCTCAAGCGAGCTAATTGGTTGAATGTGATCTAATCATATTAAAACTATTTCTCGATTAATGGGTTGGCTTTAACCTGGAGCATCGGCTTGTTGGACTCTCTCCAAGGTCGATGTAAAGGGAGGTGAAGTTGGGTGCTATGCATATGATGCATACTTGTTAATGTGTTAACAACCCGATGTATGTGTGAACATTCAATTAGTTGATAGCACATTGTGATAGTTGCATATATGTGATATGCAATCGGTATATTTGATACCTACCATTGTAGTTATGAATGGCTTGTTGGACTCTCTCCAAGGTTGTTCATAACTATGATAGGATATCAACCCATTCGGAGATGGACCTACGATCTCCCGAAGTGATTTTGGGGTTTTTGAAATTCGAAAAATGAATGGGATTTATGAATGTATATTGATGCATTTTAAATCATCTTTCTCATATATGCTCGATTTGTATTTATAGGATAATTGTTGATCATGATGTCTTTGAATTTGCACTCTATCTTGGATTCAAATAAATTGGTAGTTAATCTTCTTGGGTAGCTTTTGGATTCATCACGAGAATTTGTTCTCAAGGTTGAAAAACTTGCGAATGTCCTCGGCGCCTCTTCCCGCTCCTATGCAACTCTGGACCAATTGTTGGCCTATCGAAACATGTGATTGATTCTCAAATGGTGAGTTGCATCATGCTAGCCGCAATGGTACCGAGTGATGTATTTGAAAAGTCTATCTTTTGTATCAACATCTTTATATTGAAATAAGAATCACATGATCATTGTTTGCATTTTTATGCTTATGCAATATTGTCTAATACATTACATTGTAGATAACATGGTGTGTGGTGTCACACGGGAGATCATGTTATCGGCTCCTTGTAAAGTATAAGTAAAGGCTCACAACCGAGATGTCTTTGGACAAACCATCGGAATGGTTGTAGTGTGACTTGGTATTGGTTTGTCTTGACCATAGAATCACACTAGCGCACTTTGTGTGTATTGAGTAGGACCGACTTAGAGGTGATTCGATTTATTGCTGACTACATGTCGAATCGGACCTCGGATATTATTTTGTACATGGTCTTAATCCCGATATAATAACGGGCACATATACTTAGTATTCATCTCTTTGATTTACCAATGGGCGAGATTTATAGATTAAATCGATAGGCTCAGAAGTTGGGAAATGATATTATTTATATGGTGTGCCGTTGATTATAGGAGAAAACCGTGTCCTATATATTAGGATGATGATGTCTCCTTGAGGAGCTCATAAGGTTCATCATGTAAACCCTGCAGGTGGACTTGGTCCGGCATGATGAAAAGTTTGAGTGGTACTACTCATGGAGTTAGATGTCAATTAATTAATGGTCAATAATTAATTAATCAACGGACATTCGAGATCTTAAACACGGGGAGAAAATGTACAAATAATATACGGAGCCCATATTATCTTATGGGGGTTGGTGAGGTAGATCAATGATAATCCTTTAGTGGATTGGATTATGATTAGTGGATCGGACTTTATGTGGGCTTGATCCATGGGTGGCCAAGATCCAACTCCTTCTCATGGTCCCTAATGTAGCCTATTAAAATCTCATGAAGCTTAGATCCAATGGATAGAAACAAAACTCTAGATCCAAAGGTAGAGATTAAATCTCTAAGATCCGACGGTTGAGATTCAATCTCTAGATCCGATGGTTGAGATTAAATCCCTAGAACCAATGGTGGAGATTAAAAGGAGGCTTATCCCTAACTCTATAAAAGGAGGACAAGGGGGTTGGAGTGGAGTTTGAATGAAGAGAAGTTAAGGTTTTTGAGGTTGGCGGCAAGAGAGCTAGGGTTTGGGTTTGGGCGGCACCTAATAAGGAAAGAATTCCTTGCCTTCTTCTCCTTCCTCAGCCGCCTCCATCCCTTTCCAGCTATTGGATGGTGGCCAAAGACCCTCCTCTCCTTCTCCTTAGGTGGTGGAAAAAATACTTAGGGCTTTCCCTAGGTGTCTTGGTAGGTTTCCATCATCATCTCCTCCTCCTAGTTGGCCGGCGGCAAGGATTCCCCTTGTTGTTTGTTGGTTGGCTATAGGAAGGAGAAGAACCTTGTTTCTATTCTTCCTCTTGCTCGGAACGAGCAAGGAAGAAAGATTGGCGATCTAGGAGCTTCAACTTTTGGTAGATCGTCGCCCACACGACGTCCGAAAGGAGGAAGGTCATACATTAGAAGATCGAGAGGTATACCTATTCTCTATTCTCTTTTGTTACTTGCTTGTATTTGTTTTTCCAATTATGAGCATGATAAATTCTGTTTATGGCTAAATAATACTTGGATCCCGAACATAAATACAAAAACCGACGATCCGTACATCGTCTATTCCGCGGCTACTCGTAGAATAGAGGTTGGTCGCTTGAACAACGAGTTTGTTCAAGTGACCTCTCTAAACGAATAACACGCCGATGACTTGGTTGTTTGGGCAATCCCTTTTTTCTAGGATTATTTTTTTTTAATTGGGGGACATCGATGGGATCGCCATAAACAAATGACTGAGGTGAAGTGGGAAGCGAAGTTTCCCCTCACAGACTCGATAAGTAAAAACCTTCAATTGGTATCAGAGCTAAGGTTTCCGATTTTGTGTGTTTAGGATTCGGTTAATTTTTATGCACTTTTCATATATTATATGTGCCGGATAATAGTAGGATATGCGTAGTTTAACTCTTTGGTTGCAGGCATAAGATACGACTATTATGGTCATATGTGTGTATGTGATTGTATGTGTATATTTTGTTGAATCCTCGGGGTTGACGAGGCTAGTATTTGATTTTTTTGTAAATTAGATACGACATTGTTTAGCCACTCTTTATTTTAGTTTACTTTCGATCTAGATTTCATGTACACTCCCTCGTGGAGTATAGAATCGATGGATGTAAATTAAAATAGGTTACAGTCTAGGCTTGGATCTCCGGATGGCTTGTACATGGCATAGGAGGAGCGGACGAGAAGGCGTTGCGACGGGAGACATATTGAAGACAAAAGCCATAATAGTTGAAAAATAATTTATTTTTCATATTTATTGCTTTTTGTTTGATATGCATGTCGTAGGCTAGGAAAATTCCTCAATTTCAAATTACTAAGTGGGAGAGGGAAATTTTTATAAATTCCCACGACCTCCATTACGATTTGACAAGTGATGCAAACAAACTTACGCGTCGGCTCTGACTGCCTTCCTCCCCATCGGATGAGTTTGTTTATGGATCACAAGGTCAAATATGGTTATAGGGAATTATTAAGGAGCGTGTGCACGTCCCCATCGGAAGGCACATAACCCGAGATAATTACCTTGGTACCGAGTAATGGTGAACACTTAGATACAAATATAAGTATCCTCCCCATCGGAGTCACTGCTTTTATTTGTAGGGCCAAAGAGGAACCAACTATTAATTTTACTTGTCAAAAAGTTAGGTTGACAAAATAGTAAAATTAATGGGTAAAACCTCCTCTTACAAATGTAGAATTCGTATACGTCCACACTATCATGGCATACGATATTCTCGGTGTTTTGAGGTGTTGGTTGATTTTAAAATTTTATTGTTTGAGGAATCAATAATTTTTTGAAATCTAATGTTTTGATTTATGTGATTCTTAGGTTTTCTTTCAAAATGACTTTCAACCCACTTGTTGTGATACTGAAAGAGAACAAACTTACTGGACCCAACTATGTTGATTGGAAGAGGAATCTAGACATTGTCTTGACTGCTGAGGAATGCAAATATGTACTCCTCAAAGAGTGCCCTCCTAAGCCTACAGATGATTAAGGAAAGGAGAGAGAGCTTATAAGAAGTGGATCAAGGCCGATGAGATGATTTTGGCATCTATATCAAATGTCTTTGCAACATCGGACATCAAGCCATGCCCACAACTTATGACATGATGCTAAATCTCAAAGAGATTTTTGGACACGTAGAATCGGGCATAGGCATGAGAAACTTGATGGCGACCACCATGATCGAGGAACACAGTGAGGATCATGTTCTCAAGATGATGGCTCATTTGAATGAGTTGGAAGTCCTCGGGTGAGATCGATGGGAAACCAGTCGATATAAATCTCCGATCTCTACCTAGGAGTTTTGAGCGATTTACTGAACTACAACATGAACAAGAGGTTGTATTCGTTGGCGGAACTTGTGAGAACTCGTGGCGGAGGGCTATTTTGTCAGTGCTCGGACACATGCCATGGTGACCCAAAGGTTTCTACTTTTAAGCCAAAGGCAAGAAGAAGAAGAAACAAAGCTGGGCAAAGCGGTGGGAGGTACTCGAGGAGGAGTGAAGAAGCAAAGGCAAGCGCTTCACTTGTAAGCGGTGGACAACTGGAAGAAGGCGCCCAGCAAGAACAAAGGTATATCTTTTGGTCTAGTCGTTGAAACATGTTTAGCGGTGTTATCTACGCACACGGTGTGTAGATATCTGAGCCAGCGATCATGTCTGCAATACTTTGCGAGGGTTCGAGAAACCAGATGACTGGCTGAGGGGGAGATTACCGTGTACTTAGGAGATGCCACAAAGGTGGCGGCTGTTGTAGTGGGAGATGTTCATTTATCTTTTGAGAAAAATAAACTTTTGGTTCTTAAGAATTGCCTTTATGTACCCTTATTTAGAAAGAATTTAATTTCGATTTCTAAATTATTTATGGATGGATATTCTATTTCTTTTAATGTGAGTTGTTATAAGAAGGAATAGGAGATTATCTGTTCGGGTGCATTGATAGAAAATTTGTACACACTTGAACCAAAAGCTCCCACGATGCATATTGAAATTAATAACTCATCTTCTAATTCCAATAAGACAAAAGAATATTCGAAGATGAACCAAACATATCTTTGGCATCTTAGGCTTGGTCACATTAACCTAAGCGAGAATTCAAGGTTGATAGGTGATGGACCTTTGGGATTCATTAGTGGTGGAGGATCTCCCAACTGCGAATCCTGCTTGGAAGGTAAGATGACCAAGAGGCCTTTTAAGGCCAAGGGTATAGAGCCAAAGATGTGTTAGAATTGGTTCATTCTGATTTATGTGGTCCTATGTCTATCCAAGCTAGTGGTGGTTTTGAGTATTTCGTCTCTTTTATAGATGATTATTCAAGATATGGATACATTTACATGATGCGTATGAAATCTGAATTGTTTGACAAGTTCAAAGAATTCAAAGGTGATGTGGAAAGCGTCAAGGTAAAAGTATCAAGACACTACAATCTGATCGTGGTGGTGAGTACCTCTTGGGAGAGTTTAGGAACTACTTATCAGAGGCTGGGATTCAATCCCAATTATACTTTGCACACCCAGTGAGAATGGTGTAGCGAGGCGAAGGAATATGACTCTTATGGAGATGGTTAGATCGATGATGAGTTATTACGAGTTGCAGATTCGTTACAGGGATATGCTCAAGATCTGGAGGTGTACATTACGAACTTGGTTCCATCTAAATCAGTGCCTTCTACTCCCACGAATTGTGGTGGCGAAGCCTAGTCTAAGACATATTCGGATATGGGGGAGTCCAACACATGTGCTTAAGGCAAATGCTGGTAAGTTGGAACCTCGTACAGAAGTACGCATGTTCGTTTGGTATTTTAGAGGAACGAAGGGTGGTTTATTTTATAGTTTTATAGATCTGAGAGTGATCATTTGCACGAACGCCAGATTTCTAGAGGAAGACTATGTGATCAGCCACAAGCCCAAGAGTAAAATTGTTCTAGGGGAATTATAAGGGGAAGTCACTTCTTTAGTACCACTGGTACAAGAGGATATACCACATGTCACTACACCGCGTGTCACAGAGGATACACAGGTGATACCTCGTCGTAGTAGGAGGGTTGTGAGACAGCCTGATAGATTCATGTTCTTGGGAGAATCTTCTGATGTGGTCCTTGGTAAACATGAACCTGATCCCTGGACATATGACGAGGCAATCCAAGATAAAGATGCGGTATCTTGGCAAAGTGAAATGAATCTTTGAGATTGTAAAATCTGGATTCAAATCAGAAAGAGGCTAGTAGAAATAGATGATAAGGTTGAGACCTTCAAAGAAAGGCTTGTTGCGAAGGGGTATACTCAGAAAGAGGGTATCGATTATGAGGAGACCTTTTTGCCGGTAGCCATGCTTAAGTCTATCCGGATTCTCTTATGCATAGCAGCTCATATGGATTATGAGGTGTGGCAGATGGATGTCAAGACAACTTTCCTTAATGGAAGTCTTGAGGAAAAAATCTATATGAAGCAACCAGAGGGATTCATTGCTAAGGGCAAAGAGCATCTTATATGTAAGCTTAATCGGTCCATTTATGGATTGAAGCAAGTTTCGAGGTCTTGGAACATCCGCTTTGATGAGGTAATCCAGTCTTATGGATTTATTCAAAGTCCGGATGAGTCTTGTGTATACAAGAGATGTGACGAAAACGTAGTGATATTTCTTGTACTATACGTAGATGACATTTTGTTGATTGGAAACAATATCAATGTGTTATCGGACGTAAGAGTATGGTTGTCCAAACAGTTTGATATGAAGGACTTGGGAGAGGTGGGACATATCCTTGGGATCAAGGTTATAAGGGATCGCAGGAAAAGGATGTTGTGCTTATCCCAAGCTTCATACATAGACACGATTATGGATCGTTTTAGCATGCAGAACTCCAAGAAGGGTTTCTACCTTTCAGGCATGGAGTTCCTTTATCTAAGGAGATGTGTCCTAGATCATCTGAGGAGATAGAGGAGATGAAGGCGGTTCCTAATGCTTCGGCAGTAGGAAGCCTCATGTATCCAATGCTATGTACAAGACCAGATATCTGCTATGCCATCGGCATGGTGAGCAGATATCAGAGTAATCCAGGGTAGGGACATTGGAATGCGGTAAAGCATATATTAAAGTACCTGAGAAGGACTAGGGATTACATGCTGGTTTACCGTGCAGACCAATTATTCCCTGTGGGTTACACAGATTTTGACTTCTAATCTGATAGGGATAACAGTAAGTCTACCTCAGGTTTTGTGTTTACTTTGGGAGGTGGAGCCATTGTATGGAGGAGTGTCAAGCATAAATGCGTGGCGGACTCCACCATGGAAGCTGAGTATGTGGTAGCCTCTGAGGTAGCCAAAGAAGCTGTGTGGCTCAGGAACTTCATGATGGACTTGGATGTGATTCCTGGTTTGCCCAGAACTATCACAATTTATTGTGATAATAGTGGTGCAGTTGCAAACTCGAAGGAACCACGAGCCCATAAAGCTAGTAAACACATAGAGCGCAAGAACCACATGATACGAGAAATCATAAAGAGAGGAGAAGTTGTTGTGGCCAAGATTGCATCAGAGGATAACCTAGCAGATCCTTTCACTAATGCCCTTCCGGCGAGAGCTTTTGATAGGCATGTGGAGAGAATGGGGATCAGATGTATGGTAGTTTGAGGATAACATATTCTTTTAGTATAAGTGGGAGATTGTAGGGATGTATACTTAAAAGTCTATCTTTTGTATGAACATCTTTATTTTGAAATAAGAATCACATGATCATTGTTTACATTTTTATGGTTATGCAATATTGTCTAATACATTACATTGTAGATAACAAGGTGTCTGGTGTCACACAGGAGATCATGTTATCGGCTCCTTGTAAAGTATAAGTAAAGGCTCACAACCGAGATGGCTTTGGACAAACCATCGGAATGGTGGTTGTGTGATTTGGTATTGGTTTGTCTTGACCATAGAATCACACTAATGCACTTTGTGTATATTGAGTACGACCGACTTAGAGGTGATTCGATTTATTGCTGACTACATAATCGAATCAGACCTCAGATATTATTTTGTACATGCTCTTAATCCCGATATAATAACGAGCACATATAATTAGTATTCATCTCTTTGATTTACCAATGGGCGAGATTTATAGATTAAATTGATAGGCTGGGTAAGTTGGAAAATGATATTATTTATATGGTGTGACGTTGATTATAGGAGGAAACCGTGTCCTATATATTAGGATGATGATGTCCCCTTGAGGAGCTCATAAGGTTCATCATGTAAACCCTGCAGGTGGACTTGGTCCGGCATGATGAAAAGGTTGAGTGGTACTACTCATGGAGTTAGATGTCGATTAATTAATAGTCAGTAAATTAATTAATCGACGGACATTCGAGATCTTAAACACGGGGAGAAAATGTACAAATAATATATGGAGCCCATATTATCTTATGTGGGTTGGTGAGGTAGATCAATGATAATCGTTTAGTGGATTGGATTATGATTAGTGGATCGGACTTTATGTGGGCTTGATCCATGGGTGGCCAAGATCCAACTCCTCCTCACGGTCCCTAATGTAGCCTATTAAAACCTCATGAAGCTTAGATCCAATGGATAGAAACAAAACTCTAGATCCAAAGGTAGAGATTAAATCTCTAAGATCCGATGGTTTAGATTAAATCTCTAGATCCGACGGTTGAGATTAAATCCCTAGAACCAATGGTGGAGATTAAAAGGAGGCTTATCCCTAACTCTATAAAAGGAGGACAAGGGGTTGGCGTGGAGTTTGAATGAAGAATAGTTAGGGTTTTGGAGGTTGGCGGCAAGAGAGCTAGGGTTTGGGCTTGGGCGGCACCTAATACGGAAAGAATTCCTTGCCTTCTTCTCCTTCCTCAAGCTGCCGGTGCCCCTCCAGCCCTTTCCATCCCTTTCCACCCTCCTCTCCTTCTCCATAGGTGGTGGAAACAAGACTTAGGGCTTTCCCTTGGTGTCTTGGTAGGTTTCCATAATCATCTCCTCCTCCTAGTTGGCCGACGGCAAGGATTCCCCTTGTTGTTTGTTTATTGGCTATAGGAAGGAAAAGAACCTTGTTTCTATTCTTCCTCTTGCTCGGAACGAGCAAGGAATGAAAATTGGTGATCTAGGAGCTTCAACTTTTGGTAGATCGTCGCCCACACGACGTCCGAAAGGAGGAAGGTCATACATTAGAAGATCGAGAGGTATACCTATTCTCTATTCTCTTTTGTTACTTGCTTGTATTTTTTTTTCAATTATGAGCATGATAAATTCTGTTTGTGGCTAAATAATACTTGGATCCCGAACATAAATACAAAAATCGATGATCCGTACATCGTCTATTCCACGGCTACTCTTAGAATAGAGGTTGGTCACTTGAATAATGAGTTTGTTCAAGTGACCTCTCTAAACGAATAACACAACGATGACTTGGTTGTTTGGGCAATCCCTTTTGTCTAGGATTAATTTTTTTTAATCCGAGGACATCGTTGGGATCGCCATGAACAAACGACCGAGGTGATGTGGGAAGCGAAGTTTCCCCTCACGGACTCGATAAGCAAAACCATTCAGAAGCAACATGAGCATATGGATGCTCATACCTTAGTCTTTCATCTTTATGAGTTGCTTGATGAGTAAGTGAGATTCGAAAGGTTGAAGTCTCCAAGCTCCTCTTCAACTCTGAAATGCAAGAGGGTTCATCTGTGGTACTGCTCAACATACTGAAGACTGTGGAGCCTTCTGAGAAGCATGAGTAGGGGATGTTGCTGTTAGTTGATTCCTCAAAGAAAGGTTCTAAGAGGAAGTCAAAGGAACAGTAGAAGGGGAAGAAAATGGCTAAAAAGGCATAACCAGCTCAAAAGGGCACTTGCCATCATTATGGCAAGGAGGGCCATTGGCGAAGAAATTGTAAGATTTATCTTGAGTCCGTGAAGAAGAATAAGGCATCGGATGCCTCATCTTCTTCAGATATCTTCGTAATTGATTGTCATTCTATTTCCACAAACACTTGGGTATTGGATACTGGGTATGGCTCACATCTATGTAATGACATACATAGGATAAGAAATAGAAGAAGACTCATCAAGGGAGAGTCAAATTTATGTGTTGGGAATGGAGCAAAGGTTGCTGCACTCGCCATTGGAACGTATTTGTTGAGACTCCCTACAGGACTTGTCTTAGAACTGGACAATTGCTTTTATGTTCCTTCGTTGATAAAGAACATCATTTCTAATTGATGTTTAAATAGAAAATGGGTACCATTTAACTTTTAGTGACAATTGTTGTTACATAACTTTGAATGGCGTTCTTTATGGGACTGGAACTTTAAGCAATGGTATTTATACGTTGGATGTATCTAGTGACATTTTCAATATCGAAGCGAGCAAAAAGCGTGCTCGAAAAGATAATCAATTAGACTCCTACATGTGGCATTGTCGTCTTGGCCATGTGAGCAAGAAACACATGTACGAATTACACCGATGTGGAATTCTGCATCGTTTGAATTGGATTCATACGATACATGCGAATCATGATTAAAAGATAGGATGACTAAGTTACCTTTTACAGGAAAAGGTGAACGAGTGGGAGAGTTGCTAGGTCTAATACATACTGATGTATGTGGACCTATCTCAACTCAAGCTTTAGGAGGCTATAGCTACTTCATTACCTTCACCGATGATCACTCATGGTTTGAGTATGTGTTCTTGATGAAACACAAGTCTGAAGCCTTTGAAAGGTTCAAAGAATTCAGAAATGAAGTAGAGAAACAACATGACAAGAGTATTAAAATACTTCGATCGGATCGAGGTGGTGAATACTTAAGTCAAGAGTTTCTAGATTATCTAAGAGACAATGGTATATTGTCTCAATGGACTCCACCATATACACCACAACATAATGGTGTATCTGAGAGGCGTAACCAGACCTTGTTGGACATGGTCAGGTCAATGATGAATCATGCGAATCTTCCCAAGTCCATTTGGGGCTATGCACTTCAAATAGCTGTTTACTTGTTAAACAGGATGCCAACCAAGGTAGTCTCAACTACTCCATATGAGATATGGAATAGTAAGAAACCTCATGTATCTTACTTGAAGATATGGGGTTGTCCTGCTTATATGAAGCGGACTGTATCAGACAAATTGGATGCTAAGTTTGATAAATGTCTATTTATTGGATACCCTAAGGAAACAAGGGGTTACCAATTCTATCATTCTGTGGAACAAAAGGTTGTTGTTTGAAGGCATGCTGTGTTTCTAGAGAAAGAGTTTCTCTTGCAAGAAAACAATGGGAGTGTTGTCGAGCTTGAGGAGGCTCGAGAGACTCAAATAGACATTGATGAGATACCTGGTGAAGCACAACAACCAATAACTCATAGTGATGAGCAATCGGTTGGACCTATTAAGACACCGTATCTTCGTAGATCTGGTAGAACACACAATATTCCTAAGAGATATGGATTTCTCATAAGTGAATCGAACGACGTGTTACTCATGGATGATAAGGAGCCTACCAGTTATGAAGAAGTTCTGACAAGTTCAGAAAGGGATAAATGGCTTAAAGCCATGAAGTCGGAAATGGATTCCATGTATGAAAACCAAGTTTGGAACTTAGTTGACCCACCTGAAGACATAAAAGCCTATAGGGTGCAAGTGGAGTTTCAAGAAGAAAACCGACATTGATGGTAATGTGATTACCTATAAGGCTAGATTGGTGGCGAAAGGATATCGTCAAAAGCAAGGTGTTGATTATGACGAAACCTATTCGCCTGTTGCTATGCTTAAATCCATTCGGATGTTCCTGCCCATAGCGGCTCATTATGATTATGAGATATGTCAGATGGATGTGAAAACAACTTTCCTTAATGGAAACCTACTTGAGGACGTGTATATGATACAACCTGAGGGTTTCACATCGGTTGATAAAACCAAGGTATGTAAATTGTGATGGTCCATATATGGATTCAAGCAAGCATCCAGATGCTGGAATATCCGTTTTGATGAGACCATCAAAAAGTTTGATTTCTCACAAAATCCAGACGAACCTTGTGTGTACAAGAAGGTTAGTGGGAGTGCAGTTGTGTTCCTAGTATTGTATGTCGATGACATATTACTTATAGGAAATGATGTTTCAGTCTTACAGTCAGTTAAGATTTGGTTGTCCAAGACATTCTCCATGAAAGACCTGGGAGAAGCAACCTACATCCTAGGGATTAAGATCTATAGAGATAGATCGAAATGGTTGCTTGGTCTTTTGTAGTCTACATATATAGACTGAGTGCTAAAGAGGTTTAGCATGTCGGAATCCAAGAAAGGTTTCCTACCCATCAGGCATGGGATACACCTTTCGAAGTCCATGTGTCCGCGCACAGAAGACAAGAGGATTTGCATGAGTAAGATTCCCTATGCATCCACAATAGGATCTATCATGTATGCTATGTTATGTAGGAGGACCGATGTATCGTATGCTCTGAGTGTCACGAGTAGATACCAGTCTAATCCAGGAATGGATCGTTGGGCGGCTGTTAAGATGATCCTTAAGTACTTAAGAAGAACTAAGGATGTGTTCCTAATATATGGAGAAGGGGACTTGGTGATACGCAGGTATACGGATGTCAGCTTCTAGTTAGACAAGGATGATTCCAGGACTCAGTCTGGATACGTGTTCACCTTGAATGGGGGCGCAGTGAGTTGGAAAAGTTCCAAACAAGATACTGTAGCAGATTCTACCACTGAGGCAGAATACATTACAGCTTCGGAAGCAGCAAAGGAAGTAGTATGGATCAAGAAGTTCATTTATGAACTCGGTGTGGTTCCAGCCATTGTTGAAGCAATCCAGTCTACTGCGATAACAATGGAGCAATTGTATAGGAGAAAGTGCCAAGGTCTCATCAACGATCCAAACATGTGCTTCGCCGCTATCATTTGATCAGAGAGATCATTTGTAGGAAGGAAATACAAATCGAGAAAATCCCCACTGAAAAAAACTTAGCGGATCCTTTGACTAAGGCATTACCTCAAAGTAAGTTTGAGGGTCATGTTAGAGCTTATGGTATAGGATACCGTAGCGAATGGCAATAGGCCAAGTGGGAATTTGTTAGTAATATATGAGAGATGTCATAAGGCAATTTCCTTATGTTTGAACCATTTATATGATAAATGAAGATTCACTATTTAAGTATACATGTTTTCATGTATTTGATTATATCTAAAACTCATTTACCAAATGTCCACGATACGATTCACAACATGAGAGAATTTGTGATTGGATCACAACTAGTGAGTATCTCTACATGTGTAATTGTGATGTATCGGAATTATCCCTAGTTGATGAATTGATGGATTTGGACACCATCAATTCTATCGAGACTAGCACGAGGTATACTCCTTCATGTATACAAGTAGCTGATTCTCACTGGTTGGAGACATTGTGATATCCGGAGTTAATCGTGGATGTTAGTTATGGTAACTAGTTCATTGGAGTGACCAGCCGTAAGACTTCATATGGTTCTCTGCATATATATATATGTCAATGAAGTTCTTACTATAGCTTAAGTATGATGTTCCTTTGACTTGCGATATTCAAGTCATCTAGATAATGAAGACTTATGCTTTGACATCTTAAGCAACCATCTCTGAGGAGATGTGGACCCGGATGATTGGGTATATGTCGAAGTGATCGAAGGTGTTTGAATAGCCTATAAAGGATTCACCACTCCTTGGGAGGAGATGTATACCCATGGCCTCTCATCGGATTGTTACTAAAGTCTTTGGCCAAAGCATTATATGTTTAGAGTAAGGTACTCTTGGATACATGTGCAGTAACTAGAATCCATATGACGAAAAAATGATACTTGGGCTAGGTGTGACGTAGTCAACCTAGTGTGGACTGACACTATAGACCATGTCCTGAACCAAGTGGGTATAAGATGAGTGAAGGGAATGGGGCACGAATCATTATAGCTGCTGAAGGGTTTCAGAAATAGTTCTGGATCAACCGTTGATCTTTTCAGTTAATTAGGGATCATGATGTACTACTAGGTGCCACTCATGATCGTTATATAATTAATGGTTAATTATTGATGACAAACTTAAACCCAGAACCTATTTGGTCACACGCACAATGAGCGTAATCCGAAGGATTTAAAATGAGCTTGAGAATGAGATTCTCAGACCGAGAGAAACTAGGTTTGGTTGGACCAAACAAGGAGTGAGCATGAAATGATTTCAGTGGCAATGGAAGCGTTGATGGGCCGTGTCTTATGAAGACTTGATGGATGAACCAAATTGGTTTGGTTCTAATCCAATGGTGGAGAATAAACCAAAGGGGTTTGGTTTGTTTTAAACGAATGAACCAAAGTTGGTTCGGTTCGTTTTAACTTAAAATAGACCAAATCGGTTTGTTTTATTTTAACTTAAATTAATGGAGTGGGTTAATGGGTTTTTGGTTATGAACCAATAACCATTAGGAGAATTTGTTCTCTATAAAAATAGGGCTGAAGGGTTTTGTGAAAACCTAATATAATCTTGCCGCCCCTCTCCCTCCTCTCCTTCTAGTCGGCGCCCAGCCCTTGCCGCCGCCCACCCCTTATGACGCTATCCAAGTTGTTTCCGGCGTCCAAGCTTCCTTGGTGACCCTCCGATGATCTTCCTTGGCTTTGGTGACAAGGTGAGCATCTAGCTTTCCTTATTTGGACGGTGCAACATCCTCCACTAAAGCTGTCTAGTTTTCTAGACAACTTGTTTCCTTCTTGTCGGAGCGTCTTTTGGACGATGTTTGTGTTGGTGCTATCGGCCCAAGTTGACTCGAGTTTGACTCGAGCAGTATTTTGATGATAGACAAAACTTATGAAATGGGATTGTCATAGGAAAATCCAACATGGAGTTGGCATGGAAAATCCAAGCATGGGGCTTGGTGTGGAAAGTCCAACATGGAGTTGGCATGGAAAATCCAAGCATGGGGCTTGGTGTGGAAAGTCCAACATGGAGTTGGCATGGAAAATCCAATCATGAGGCTTGGTGTGGAAAAGTCCAAAGCATTGCGAAGCCGTGCGCTTGGTGCTTTGTGAGAAATGCATTACGAAGCCGTGCGCTTGCTGCATTTGGGAAGTCTTGAGAACTTGGCAAGTTCACTAGGCTCGGGGTCCTTGAGTCGGTGAAGGATGGCATTGCGAAGTCGTCCGCTTGATGCATCCGAGGGACCTCCGGACGCGGAGCGAATGGAGTGAGACCCAAGGGAAGCAAACTTCGAGGGCAAGAGATGCGAAGGATGGCATTGCGAAGTCGTGCGCTTGGTGCATCCGAGGGACGTAGGCCGAGGGAAGATA
Organism: Wurfbainia villosa; assembly: GCA_025175895.1. Classification (NCBI taxonomy): domain Eukaryota; kingdom Viridiplantae; phylum Streptophyta; class Magnoliopsida; order Zingiberales; family Zingiberaceae; genus Wurfbainia; species Wurfbainia villosa. The sequence goes on along the minus strand of CM045988.1, from coordinate 44,788,790 downwards.
GCTTCGGTGGGAAACTCCATAAGAGATGAGGTGGACTTGGCCAAGTGGCTAAGACTGATTGTCGGATGCTCAAACAACTTGGTGTTTGACGTTTTACCCGACATCAATCGACTGGCATAGGTGCCAGTCGACTGCTCTAAGTCGACTAGGGTTCGACTGGTGTTCGATCAACAGTCCGCTAATCGGGCCGATCGCCGAGGATGGCGCTTGGATCGACAACACCATCACGATCGATTAGGGAGATCATGATCGATCGTTGTTTTCAGCCATAGAATGGTTTCCAGTCGAGTGCTCGTGCCAACACTCGATTGATGGTGTTACCAATCGACTGATGGGTATCATCAGTCAACTGATGGGTGATCCGTTGGAACTTGACCAATGTGGATCTGGCCGTTGTGTGACAATGACTACAGGACCAGTCGACTGGTGGTCATGATCAGTCGACTTATAGGTGCGAAATCAGCTTGATGCAGGTTATAAATGGAGATCAAGAGGGAGGATTTCGCCAAGACTTTAAGGGTGCCATTGGAGGTGAATTGCTGTTGCATTCCAGACCTTCAAGAGCCAACCAAAGCAAGCAACAAACAAGCGATCAAAAGCAATCGGTGAAAAGTGTTCTTTGTATTGTATTTGTATTCTTGTTTGTATTTCATATTACTTGTTGTAATAGCTTGTATGAGGTTTCTCCACCTCCGACGTGTTGTCAAGAAGGAGTGATTTAGTTAGTGTCGTGCGCATAACTAGAGCTCGGTGAGCTCACCCGTGGAGTAGGAATCATTCAGTTCCGAACCATGTATATCTTGTCTATGCTTGTATGTGTTGTTAGTATTTTCATTATTATTGTTATTCCCCTGTGCTAACGACAATCGTAGAAAAGCGACGCAAGAAGAACGATCGTATTCCACCATACGACGATCGAAGGCTATTCACCCCCCTCTAGCCGGCCACCGATTGACCCTACAAGTGGTATCAGAGCTAGGAGCTTGTCGAGGACTAACCGTCAACACAAGCACCACAAGATGGCCGGCTACAACCTCCAATCACCAAAATTTGAAGGAGACTTTCAATGGTGGAGAAGAAAAATGGAGGTATATCTAGAAACCAATTTTGATATTATGTTAATTCTAGAAAACAGTTTCAAAATGCCTAGGGATGAAGAAAATAGGCAAATTGAGAAGTCAAGGTGGACCCAAGACCAAATCAAGGACTTCAAGACAAATCTCAAGGTAATTGAATTACTTAGTGATTTGCTACCTAATAATATTTGGTCTAGATTAGGTAATTATAGGGATGCAAGGGAATTATGGGTACTTCGTTTCAGTTGCATGTTGCTAATTTAGCGACACAAGTAGAGAGATTTGAGAAGCACCCACCACATTTGAAAATGTTGATGACTTGGTGGAAACCTCCACCTCTAGCATTGTGGGGGAGGAAAGGGTCTCCATTCCGGAGCAAAGTCAAAACAAAGCATCTACCTCCGGAAGATGTGATCAAGAGGCTTCCACCACCTCCCTAGTTAACTCAAGTATTTTGATTTTAAATAAAGATCATATAATATGCTTTGAGTGTAGGGAGAAAGTGTTAGTTATAGCCCTAGAACCAAACATGTGATGGTTGAATAGGGAATATTTGTTGGGATGTATACTGAAAGCCTAGCTCTTTTGTATGAACATCTTTATTTTGAAATAAGAATCACATGATCATTGTTTGCATATTTTTATGGTTATGCAATATTGTCTAATACGTTACATTGTAGATAACATGGTGTGTGGTGTCACACGGGAGATCATGTTATCGGCTCCTTGTAAAGTATAAGTAAAGGCTCACAACCGAGATGGCTTTGGACAAACCATCGGAATGGTTGTAGTGTGATTTGGTATTGGTTTGTCTTGACCATAGAATCACACTAGTGCACTTTGTGTGTATTGAGCAGGACCGACACAGAGGTGATTCGATTTATTGCTGACTACATAATCGAATCGGACCTCAGATATTATTTAGTACATGCTCTTAATCCCGATATAATAACGGGCACATATACTTGGTACTCATCTCTTTGATTTACCAATGGGCGAGATTTATAGATTAAATCGATAGACTCGGTAAGTTGGGAGATGATATTATTTATATGGTGTGCCGTTGATTATAGGAGAAAACCGTGTCCTATATATTAGGATGATGATGTCCCCTTGAGGAGCTCATAAGGTTCACCATGTAAACCCTGCAGGTGGACTTGGTCCGGCATGATGAAAAGGTTGAGTGGTACTACTCATGGAGTTAGATGTTGATTAATTAATTGTTAGTAAATTAATTAATCGACGGACATTCGAGATCTTAAACACGGGGAGAAAATGTACAAATAATATATGGAGCCCATATTATCATATGGGGGTTGGTGAGGTAGATCAATGATGGACCTTTAGTGGATTGGACCATCATTAGTGGATCGGACTTTATGTGGGCTTGATCCATGGGTGGCCAAGACCCAACTCCTCCTCATGGTCCCTAATGTAGCCCATTAACACCTCAAGATGCTTAGATCCAATGGATAGAAACAAAACTCTAAGATCCATTGGTAAAGATCAAATCTCTAAGATCCGACGGTTGAGATTAAATCTCTAGATCCGACGGTTGAGATTAAATCCCTAGAACCAATGGAGGAGATTAATTCATGACTTATCCCTAACTCTATAAAAGGAGGGCATGGGGAGTGGTCGTGATATACATGAAAGGGAGGGAGCAAGCCTTGGGCGGCAAGAATAGGGCAATCCTAGTTGAGATAGGATTGGAATTAGGGTTAGGGTTTGGAAGCAAGGGTGGCACCAAATAAGGCAAGTTTTCCTTCTTCTTCCTTGCCTTGTGGCCAACGTCCAGCAGCTATTCCAGCCCTTCCCAGCCCTTGGCCACGCCCAAAAACACTCCCCTCTCTTCTCCTTAGGTGGTGGAAACAAGATATAGGGTTTCCCTTGGTGTCTTGGTAGTTTTCCATCATCTTCTTCTACTTCTAGTTGGCTGGCGGCAAGAACTTCTATAGTTCTTTGTTGGTTGAGTTTTTGAAGGAGAAAAACATTGTTTCTCTTCTTCCTCTTGCTTGGGAAAAGCAAGGAAGGAAGTTTTGCGATCTAGGAGCTTCGACTTTTGGTGGATCGTCGCCCACACGACGTCCAAAAGGAGGAGGGTCATACATTAGAAGACCAAGAGGTATAACTATTCTTCTATCTCTTTTATTCATTGCTTGTGTTTGTTTTTCAAAATATAAGCATGTTATATTTCTGTAAATAGGCTAAATAATACTTGGATCCCGAGTATAAATACAAAAACCGGCGATTCGGACATCGTCTATTCCGCGGCTACTCGTAGAATAGAGAATGGTCGCTTGAACAACTAGTTTGTTCAAGTGACCTCTCTAAACGAATAGCACAACGATGACTTGGTTGCTTTGGGAGAAGGGATCACCATGGTCAAGCAACCGAGGTGAAGGGGAAGCGAAGTTTCCCCTCACGGATCAACCCCAACAATTGGTATCAGAGCCAAGGTTTTCGGTTTTGTGTGTTTAGGATTCGGTTAATTTTTATGCACTTTTTCATATATTAAATGTGTCGGATAATAGTAGGATATGCGTAGCTTAACTCTTTGGTTGCAGGCATAAGATTCCACTATTATGGCATGTGTGTGTATGTGATTGTATGTGTGTAAATATTTATTTTGTTGAATCCTCGGGGTTGACGAGGTTAGTATTTAGTTTTTGTAAATTAAATACGGCATTGTTTAGCCGCTCTTTATTTTATTTTACTTTCGATCTAGATTCATGTACACTCCCTCGTGGAGTATAGGATCGATGGATGTAAATTAAAATAGGTTTTAGTCTCGGCTCGGATCTCCGGAGGGCTTGTACATGGCAAAGGAGGAGCGGACGAGATGGTGATGCGATGGAAGACATATTGAAGACAAAAGCCATAATAGTTGGAAAATTTTTTATTTTTCATATTTATTGCTTTTTGTTTGATATGCATGTCGTTGGCTAGTAAAATTCCTCATTTTCAATTTACTAAGTGGGAGAGGGATATTTTAATTAATTCCCGCGGCCTCCATTACAATTTGACGTGTGATGCAACAAACTTGCGTGTCGGCTCTGAGTGCCTTCCTCCTCCATGACGAGTTTGTTTGCGGATCACTAGGTCAAATAATGGTTATAGGAAATTATCTAGGAGCATGTGTACTTCCACAGCGGTAAGGCACATAATCCGAAATAAGTCCCTTAGTATCGTGTAATGGTGCACACTTAGATGCAAATAAAAAGTATCCTCCCCATCGGAGTCACTGCTTTTATTTGTAGGGCCAAAGAGGAACCAACTATTAATTTTATTTGTCAAAAAGTAAGGTTGACAAGATAATAAAATTAATGGGTAAAACCTTCTCTTACAAATGTAGAATTCGTATACGTCCACACTGCGTGGCATGCGATATTCTCGGTGTTTTGAGGTGTTGGTTGATTTCGAAATTTTATTGTTTTGAGGAATCAATAATTTTTTGAAATCTAAAATAATAATCTATGAGATTCTTGAAAATTCTCACCACAATTTACTAAGTGGGAGAGGGATATTTTAATTAATTCCCACGGCCTCCATTACAATTTGACGTGTGATGCAACAAACTTGCGTGTCGGCTCTGAGTGCCTTCCTCCCTGCGGATGAGTTTATTTGCGGATCACTAGGTCAAATAATGGTTATAGGAAATTATCTAGGAGCGTGTGTACTTCCACAGCGGTAAGGCACATAATCCGAAATAATTCCCTTAGTATCGTGTAATGGTGCACACTTAGATGCAAATAAAAAGTAGCCTCCCCATCGGAGTCACTGCTTTTATTTGTAGGGCCAAAGAGGAACCAACTATTAATTTTATTTGTCAAAAAGTAAGGTTGACAAGATAATAAAATTAATGGGTAAAACCTCCTCTTACAAATGTAGAATTCGTATACGTCCACACAAGGTGGCATGCGATATTCTCTGTTTTGAGGTGTTGGTTGATATCAAAATTTTATTGTTTGAGGAATCAATAATTTTTGAAATCTAAAGTAATGATCTATGTGATTCTTAGGATTTTCAAAATGACTTTCAGATCCACTTGTTGAGATACTAAAAGAAATAAACTTATCGTACTCCAAATAATGTTGATTGGAAAAGAATCTAGATATTGTCTTATCTGCTAAGGAGTACAAGTATGCACTCAAGAGTGTCCTCAAGCCATGGTTGCTCAAAAGGTTTCTACTTCTAAGCCGAAAGGCAAGAAGAAGAAAACAAGGTGGAGCAAAGGTGGTGGGAGGATCTCGTGGAGGAGTGAAGAAGCCAAAGGCAAGTACTTTTGATGGACATTGGAAGAAGGACTGTCCCACCAAAATAGAACAAAGGTATATCCTTTGGACTAGTCATTGAAACATGATTAGCGGTGTTATCTACACTGTGTGTAGATATGAGAGTCACTAATCATGTCTGCAACACTTTGCAGGGGTTTCAGGAAACCCAACGACTAGCTAAAAGGGAGATTACCATTTTGGGCAATGCCATGAAGGTGGCGGCTATTGCAGTGGGAGAAGTTTTATTTATCTCTTGAGAAAAATAAAACTAAGGTTCTGGAAAATTCCCTTTATGTATCTTTATTTAGAAAGAATTTAGTTTTAGTTTCTAAATTATTATGGATGGATATTCTATTTCTTTTAATGACAGAGTTGTTATAAAAAGGAATAGGGAGAATATCTGTTCAGGTACATTGAAAGGAAATTTGTATACAAAACCTCCCACGATGCAAATTGAAGTTAATAACTCATCTTCTAATTCCAAAAGGAGAAAAGAACCTTCGAAGATGAACCAAACATATCTTTGCCATCTTAGTCTTGGTCACATTAACCTAAGCATAATTCAAAGGTCGATAGCTGATGGACCTTTGGGTTCATTAGTGGTGGAGGATCTCCCAACCTACGAATCTTGCTTGGAGGGTAAGATGACCAAGAGGCCTTTTTAAGGCCAAGGGGTATAGAGCCAATGATTTGTTAGAAATGGTTCATTCTGATTCGTATGGTCCTATGTCTATCATCGCAAGAGGTAGTTTTGAATATTTCGCCTTTTCATAGACAATTATTCAAGATGACACTACGATCTGATCGTGGTGACGAGTACCTCTTGGGAGAGTTTAGGAATTACCTATCAGAGGTTGGGATTCAATCCCAATTGTCCGTGACCGCACACCCGAGAATGATGTAGAAGAGCGAAGGAATAGGACTCTTACAGAGATGGTTAGATCGATGATGAGTTATTCGACTTGCGACTGCTCGGGATATGCTCTAGATACGGCGGTGTACATTCGAACTTGGTTCCATCTAAATCGCCTTCTACTCCCACAGAGTTGTGGGACCCGAAAGCCTAGTCTAAGACATATTCGGATATGGGAGAGTCCAAAGACATGTGCCAAGGCGATGATGGTAAGTTGGAACCTCGTACAAAAGTGCGCTTGTTCGTTGGCTATCCTAGATGAACGAAGGGTGGATTGTTTTATAGTCCTAGAGATCAGAGAGTGATCGTTAAAATGAACACTAGATTTCTAGAGGAAGACTATGTGATGAGCCACAAGCCCAAGAGTAAAATTGTTCTGGAGGAGTTAAAAGGGGAAGTCACTTCTTTAGTACCACCGGTACAAGAGGATATACCACATGTCAGCACCGCTGTCGTCACAGAGGATACACAAGTGATGTCTCGTCGTAGTGGGAGGGTTGTGAGATGACCGATAGATTCATGTTCTTGGGAGAATCTTTCGATTTGGTCCTGGCGAACATGAACCTGATCCTGGACATATGACGAGGCAATCCAAGATAAAGATGCACTATCTTGGCAAAGTGCAATGAATCTTGAGATTGAATCTATGGATTCAAGTCGCTTTGAGAGCTCTTATGCATAGCAGCTCATATGGATTTTGAGGTGTGGCAGATGGTTGTCAAGACAGCTTTCCTTAATGGAAGTCTTGAGGAAACCATCTATATGAAGCAACCAGAGGGATTCATTGCTAAGGGCAAAGAGCATCTTGTGTGTAAGCTTAATCGGTCCATTTATGGATTGAAGCAAGCTTCAAGATCTTGGAACATCCGCTTTGATGAGATAATCCAGTCTTATGAATTTATTCAAAGTCCGGATGAGTCTTGTGTATACAAGAGATGTGATGGAAACGTAGTGGTATTTCTTGTACTATCGTAGATGACATTTTGGTGGTTGGCAACAACATCAAGTGTTATCGGACGTAAGGGTATGGTTGTCCAAAGCAGTTTGATATGAAGGACTTGGGAGAGGTGAGACACATCCTTGGGATCAAGGTTATAAGGGATCGCAGAAAGGATGTTGTGCTTATCCTCCCAAGCTTCATATAGACACGATTATGGAGCGTTTTAGCATGCAGAACTCCAAGAAGGGTTTTCTACCTTTCAGGCATGGAGTACCTCTATCTAAGGAGATATGTCCTAGATCATTTGAGTAGATAGAGGAGATGAAGGCGGTTCCTTATGCTTCGGCAGTAGGAAGCCTCATGTATGCGATGCTCTGTACGAGACCAGATATCTGCTTTGCCGTGGGCATGGTCGTGAATCGAGTAATCCAGGATATTGGGTGGTAAAGCATATATTGTAGTGCCCGAGAAGGACTAGGGATTATATGCTGGTTTCAAGGCGGACCAATTACTCCATGTGGGTTACAGTTCCGATTTCCAATCGATAGGGATAATGAAGTCTACCTCGGGTTTTGTGTTTACTTTGGGAGGTGGAGCCATTGTATGGAGGAGTGCCCAGCGAAATGCGTGGCGGACTCCACCATGGAAGGCTGAGTATGTGGCGACCTATGAGGCGACCAAAGAAAGTATGGCTCAGAACTTCGATGGACTTGGATGTGATTCTGGTTTGCCCGTAACTATCACAATTTATTGTGATAATAGTGGTGCATTGCAAACTCAAGGAACCACAAGCCCATAAGGCTAGTAAACACATAGAGCGCAAGTACCACGATCACAGAAATCGTAAAGAGGAGGTAGAAGTTGTTGTCGCCAGATTGCATCAGAGGATGACACAGGTAGACCCTTTCACTAAGGCCCTTCTAGCGAGAGCTTTGATAGGCATGTGGAGGGAAGGGAATCGGATGTATGGCACTTTAAGGACAGCATAGTCTTTTAGTATAAGTGGGAGATTGTTGGGATGTATACTGAAAGCCTAGCTCTTTTGTATGAACATCTTTATTTTGAAATAAGAATCACATGATCATTGTTTGCATATTTTTATGGTTATGCAATATTGTCTAATACGTTACATTGTAGATAACATGGTGTGTGGTGTCACACGGGAGATCATGTTATCGGCTCCTTGTAAAGTATAAGTAAAGGCTCACAACCGAGATGGCTTTGGACAAACCATCGGAATGGTTGTAGTGTGATTTGGTATTGGTTTGTCTTAACCATAGAATCACACTAGTGCACTTTGTGTGTATTGAGCAGGACCGACACAGAGGTGATTCGATTTATTGCTGACTACATAATCGAATCGGACCTCAGATATTATTTAGTACATGCTCTTAATCCCGATATAATAACGGGCACATATACTTGGTACTCATCTCTTTGATTTACCAATGGGTGAGATTTATAGATTAAATCGATAGACTTGATAAGTTGGGAGATGATATTATTTATATGGTGTGCCGTTGATTATAGGAGGAAACCGTGTCCTATATATTAGGATGATGATGTCCCCTTGAGGAGCTCATAAGGTTCACCATGTAAACCCTGCAGGTGGACTTGGTCCGGCATGATGAAAAGGTTGAGTGGTACTACTCATGGAGTTAGATGTTGATTAATTAATGGTTAGTAAATTAATTAATCAACGGACATTCGAGATCTTAAACATGGGGAGAAAATGTACAAATAATATATGGAGCCCATATTATCATATGGGGGTTGGTGAGGTAGATCAATGATGGACCTTTAGTGGATTGGACCATCATTAGTGGATCGGACTTTATGTGGGCTTGATCCATGGGTGGCCAAGACCCAACTCCTCCTCATGGTCCCTAATGTAGCCCATTAACACCTCAAGATGCTTAGATCCAATGGATAGAAACAAACAGTTACGTATTGTAAGATCCAGCAGTTTGAGATTAAATCTCTAGATCCGGCCATTGAGATTAAATCCTAGAACCAATGGAGGAGATTAATTCATGACTTATCCCTAACTCTATAAAAGGAGGGCATGGGAGTGGTCGTGGATATACATGATTGAGAGGAGCAAGGCTTGGCGAATCCTAGTTGAGATAGGATTGGAATTAGGGTTAGGGTTTGGAAGCAAGGGTGGCACCAAATAAGGCAAGTTTTCCTTCTTCTTCCTTGCCTTGTGGCCAACGTCCAGCAGATATTCCAGCCCTTCCAAGCCCTTGTCGGGCGCCCAAAACACTCCCCTTTTCTCCTTAGGTGGTGGAAAAATTTTTTTGGGTTTCCCTTGGTGTCTTGGTTGTTTTCCATCATCTTCTTCTACTTCTAGTTGGTGTGGCGGCAAGAACTTCTATAGTTCTTTGTTGGTTGAGTTTTGAAGGAGAAAAACATTGTTTCTCTTCTTCCTCTTGCTTGGGAAAAGCAAGGAAGGAAGTTTTGCGATCTAGGAGCTTCGACTTTTGGTGGATCGTCGCCCACACGACGTCCAAAAGGAGGAGGGTCATACATTAGAAGACCAAGAGGTATAACTATTCTTCTATCTCTTTTATTCATTGCTTGTGTTTGTTTTTCAAAATATAAGCATGTTATATTTCTGTAAATAGGCTAAATAATACTTGGATCCCGAGTATAAATACAAAAACCGGCGATCCGGACATCGTCTATTCCGCGGCTACTCGTAGAATAGAGAATGGTCGCTTGAACAACTAGTTTGTTCAAGTGACCTCTCTAAACTAATAGCACGACGATGACTTGGTTGCTTTGGGAATCCCTTTTGTCTAGGATTAAATTTTTTAATCCGGGGACATCGAAGGGATCACCATGGTCAAGCAACTGAGGTGAAGGGGAAGCGAAGTTTCCCCTCACGGATCAACCCCAACAATATTTTGTATCATATTCTATAAAGGCAAGGATTGGTTATTATATATTTTCGTCTTGCTTGTGTCATCTAAATTAAATATATAATAATGCCCTAGAAAAGTAGGTTCTTATCTACAGCACATCAATTGGCAGAATTGATTATGAGAGGCTGTAGAGAACACTTTCCTAAATGTTCCTAGTCAAGTATTAATATGCAAGGGCAATATTAATACATAAAGACTAGCATGTAGGTCAATTGATGACTTGATCTCACAAGTCATGGATATATGATATCAAGTTGACACATGGGTATATATTAGAGAATATATACTGAACTGACCCGCCATGAGAAAGTTTCATGGATCGTCATATGAGTGTCATAAACTTTCTCATGTGACTATTGGTATGAATAGTCCTCAAACCTGAAGTCACTACGGTTCCCTACATAAGGAGTTATGTACTTTGGTATCGTCAAACGTCACCCGTAACAGGGTGGACCATAAAGGCGATTACTGGGTATATAACAAGTTATGCGGAGGGATGTGAGTGATGTAGATGGGATCTATCCCTCCCATATGGCCAGAGTGATATCTGGGCCCCTTGATTGAGTAGAACTACTAAAATGCATGGCCATGCTCGAATGAGTCAATATGAGATATTGAGCTCATTTGTTTGAGTTAGTTTACTCAGGGATCAAGAAACACATAGATTGATTGAGGATGACACGGTCTATGCCTCATTGGTCAATCTGATATCAAGGATAGAAGGACACGGTCATACATTATAGTAGTCACGGAAAGGTTAGTCGGATCTTGACTTATCTCGTAACTTGGGTAGCAATGATGTATTGCTAGATGCCGCTCATTGCTTGTGTATCTAAAAGAGTTTAGATCCACTACCAACGTTATGAGAGCCTATAGGGTCACACACAAAGAGCATGATGATTAGAAGAATTAGTGCATTCTAGTTTGACTAGAATAATTTGGGAATAAGCTTAAGTACAAAATGGTTTTTGGACTTTAAGCTTAATGAGAATTTTAGCTTATTGATTTAATGAGATTAATTCAATATGCTAAGCTTAATTGATTTAATAAGATTAATTCAATATGTTACCTTATTGATTTAATGAGATTAATTCAATATGATAACATAAGCTTATTGAATTAATAAGATTAATTCAACATCCATGAATGCCACATAAGCATGCCACCTAAGCATGCCACATAAGCATGCCACCTAAGCTTGATGAGTTGGAAGGAGACAAAGGGTTTTGACCCTTGGATTTCCTCCACATGTGGCCGGCCAAAACAAGGAGGATAACTCCTTGTTTAATTATCTTTCAATGCCATTGATTGCATTGAATGTGATAGGAGATGAAAGGTTTTTCAAATCCTATAAAACACCCCATGAGGTGGCCGGCCAAATGAGTGAAGTTGGAGCTTAAGGCTTGGTGAGAGCTTGGTGGGAGAGGCTTTTGTTGTGTGGTTTTGTGAGTGTAAGCTAGCAAGAAGAGTAGTCTTCTTCTTCCTTTCTCTTCTTCCCTACCTTCCACTCCTTTAGGGACTTCTCTAGCAAGAAGTAAAGGAGAGATCTTCTAGTTTTCTTTTGTGAGACAAGAGCTTGCTCGTGTGGATACATATAGAGGCACGGACATTTGAACGTGCTAAAAGATCCAACACATCCAAGGAAAAGCGGGATTACAAAGGGCACATATTCTCCTATAAGATAGGTTTTGAGAAATTTATTTTTGTACGAGTTTTTCTTTCACAAGGATCACTTGGAAGGATCCTAATTTTTCCGTTGCATATGCTATTTTGGCATAAAGAGATCCCCTCTGATTGGTATCGAGCCACTTGCGAAGATCATATAAAAAATAGTTTTTCTCTATTTTATATATGATATAGAAGTAGGATAAATTTTATTATGAGTTGATAATTGCATTAGCAATTTTTTAAACATAATAAAATATCCGATGTCTTTTAAAAGTTAAAATGACATGGTGCATGGTTATGGCCTAGTCCCAAAAAGTTTGTGAATGTGTGTTGTAATTCTTAATACGGCTGTGTCGTGCCTTTCTCCTAAAAATCTTGTTGTAAAATTAGTTTTAGACTCGAATGTAACTCGAGTATTTCTCCTTTTGTAATATACAAAATAAAGATGGAGGGTCCATTGGAAGATGATGTTACAAGGAGGAAGTCAACAACACACGACAACCAAAAGGAAGCACTTGGGAGAAGATGCTATCCCTAGGTTGACCAATCAATCTTCTCATTGGCTTGAGAAGATTGTAGAATAAGGGTCATAACCATGACACGCTTAGTATGCTAATATGTATGTGATGCATGTTAATTTAGCTTATATGTGATGTATGCTAATATGTATGTGATGCATGTTTAAGTTTATCTCTTAATAAGTCTAAACGATATGTCTACCAAAGTTTGGTACTCACTACTTCCTCGATCATTTGTTATTGGGTTTGCCAAAGCAAAGCAATGCATTTTATCTTGGAAGAGTGCGAGTGGACAATCGTGATGTCCCGCTATCAAACTTGATTAAGACTTAATTAAGAAAGTAGAGGCATATATTAGCTTTGAACATAAGTTTTAAAAAAAAATTAGTTTTGTGTGATTTTCAAACATCAGCTTTATCTTAGAAGTGGTTGTTGCTCCGATATCAAAGAAGGTCTCTGTGCCTCGCCACAGCCTGGAAGCTGGTTTAGGAATAAGCACTAAATTAATCTAAACTTAACCAAAGCTATTAAAGAGTTACATCAGATGTAATTGGCAAAAGATTGCCTACCTAATCATACTACGTCTTGGGCGATTAGCCAAAGCTAACTCAAGACGAATTATGATGTGGATCTTTATCCCATATAAATTTATAGCTAAATAGAAGCTAATGATGTAAGCAAAATGTGTTTGCCTACATCAATAATTAGCTCATATCAAAGCTATGAGAATTTAGTGGGAGCCTCATTTAATTAAAGGCCTAATTAAATGACTTAGGTATGATACTTAATTTTGCATTTTAATGTTGTAGATCACCATGTCATCTAACACAACACACCCCCTCAACTTGCGATCTGTCCTTGAGAAAGACAAGCTCAATGGAGCTAACTTTCTAGACTGGTATAGGAACTTGAGGATTATCCTCAAGCAAGAACGTAAATTGTATGTCCTAGAGCAGTCTATCCCTGAAACACCCGCCCCTGCGGCCACTCGTGCTGAAAAGGATGCTTATAAGAAGCATCAAGATGACGCATTAGATGTGTCATGTCTTATGCTTGCCACCATGAACTCTGAGCTTCAGAAGCAACATGAGAACATGGATGCCTATGATATGGTTGAGCATTTGAAACAACTATATCAAGGACAAGCTAGGCACGAGCGTTTTGAAGTGTCTAAAGCTCTTTTTGCATGCAAGATGCAAGAAGGAACACCTGTAGGAACTCACGTACTTAAAATGACTGGGTACGTTGAGAACCTTGAAAGACTAGGTTTTCCATTGAGCCAAGAATTTGCAACCGATGTTATCCTGCAATCGTTGCCGGAAGCATATAATCAATTCGTCATGAATTATAACATGAATGAAATTGATAAACCTTTGCCTGAGATTCTCAGCATGTTAAGAACTGCTGAACCGAATCTCAAAAGGAAAGTTAGTAACGTACTAATGGTCAAGAAGGGCAAAGGTAAGCGCAAAGGCAAGGGTAAGACCCAAGCCAAAGGCAAGGCCAATTTATCCACTTCAAAGGGTAAAGGTAAAGTACCTAAGGAAGGGGACTATTTCCATTGTGGTGAGACTGGACACTGGAAGCGGAACTGCAAAGTCTACCTTGAGGAAGTAAAGAATAAAAGAAGTAGGACTTCTGCCTCAGGTATACACGTTATAGAAGTTAACATTTGTACTAATGTGCAGGGACTGAGAAATAGTAGACTAATGGCAAAAGGCGAAGTGGACCTACGAGTAGGCAATGGCGCAAAAGTTGCTGCTGTAGCTGTAGGAACATATTCTTTGTCTTTGCCCACTGGGCTTATCTTAGAACTAGAGGAGTGCTTATATGTACCTGCATTGACAAAGAACATAATTTCTGTATCTTGTTTAGACAAGAAAAACTTTTCTTTTATAATAAAGGAAAAATGTTGTTCCATTTATTTGAATGAAATGTTCTATTGTAATGCACCACTTATGAATGGTCTCTATGTTCTAGATTTAGAAAACCCAATTTATAACGTAAATACCAAACGGTTCAAATCAAATAATTTGAACCAAACATATCTCTGGCACTGTCGCCTAGGTCACATAAATGAAAAACGCATATCCCAACTCCATAAAGATGGATTATTGGACTCATTTGATTTTGAATCATATGAGATATGTGAATCTTGTCTTTTAGGAAAGATGACTAAAACTCCATTTAGTGGACATGGCGAGAGAGCGACGGACTTGTTAGGACTCATACATACTGATGTATGTGGCCCTTTCAATGTCGAAGCCAGAGGAGGCTATAAGTACTTTATTACTTTCACTGATGATATGAGTAGATTTGGCTACTTATATTTGATGAGACATAAGTCAGAATCCTTTGAAAAGTTCAAAGAATTCAAGAATGAAGTATAAAACCAACTTGGTAAGCGTATTAAGCTACTTCGATCAGATCGAGGTGATGAATACCTTAGTCAAGAGTTTCGTGATCACCTGGCTGAGTGTGGGATAATATCCCAACTCACTCCACCTGGAACACCACAATGGAATGGTGTATCTGAGAGGAGAAATTATACTCTATTAGATATGGTACGATCAATGATGAGCCAGACTGATCTACCTACTTCCTTTTGGGGTTTAGCTCTAGAGACAGCCACTTTCACACTTAATCGCGTCCCATCAAAAGCCGTAGAAAAGACACCATACACGTTATGGATTGGGAAGAGTCCCAAAATGTCTTTTATAAAGATTTGGGGTTGTGAAGCTTATGTTAGACGTCAAGTCTCAGATAAACTAGGACCCAAATCAGATAAGTGTTATTTTGTAGGATATCCCAAGGAAACTAAGGGATATTACTTTTACAATCCCACACTTGGCAAGGTGTTTGTTGCAGAAATCTTTGTCTTTCTAGAAAGAGAATTTATTTCTAGAAAAACTAGTGGGAGTAAAATTCATCTTGAAGAAATTCAAGATGAAGATAACACTAAGGCTTCGATGGAAAATGAACAGGCACCACAAAGTGTTGTGGATGAGGAAATTGTTGCCCAAAGAGTTGTGGAGCAAACACCAGTTCATGTAGACCAACCTCTTCGTAGATCTGATAGGATCCGTCGTCAACCCGAGATATATTCTTTTCTCTTGACTGACAATGGTGAAGTATTGCTTGTCGATCTTGACGAGCCTACATCCTATCAAGAAGCTATGATGAGCCCAGATTCTGAGAAATGGCTAGAGGCCATGAGATCCGAAATGGAATCCATGTACACTAACCAAGTATGGACTTTGGTTGATCCACCTGAAGGGGTAAAATCTATTGGGTGTAAGTGGGTCTTTAAAGTAAAGACTGACATGGATGGTAATAAGCATACCTATAAAGGTAGATTGGTGGCTAAAGGATTCAAACAAATTCATGGTATTGACTATGATCAAACCTTTTCACCAGTTGCGATGCTTAAATCCATTCGAATCATACTTGCTATTGCAGCCTACCACGATTATGAGATCTGGCAGATGGATGTCAAAACCGCTTTTCTGAATGGAAAGCTACTCGAGGATGTGTACATGACACAGCCTGAGGGTTTTGAAGATCCAAAGCATCCTGGAAAGGTATGCAAACTGCAAAGGTCCATTTATGGACTAAAGCAAGCCTCTCGAAGCTGGAATCTTCGATTCAATGATGCAATCAAGGAGTTTGGTTTCATCAAGAATGAAGATGAACCTTGTGTCTACAAGAGAAATAGTGGGAGCACAGTTGTATTTCTTGTCTTGTATGTAGATGACATACTTCTCATCGGAAATGATATTCCTCACTCACTGTGAAGATGTGGTTAGGGAATTGTTTCTCGATGAAAGACTTAGGTGAAGCTGCCTATATTTTAGGCATCAAGATCTATAGAGATAGATCTAAAAGATTACTTGGCCTAAGTCAGAGTACATACATTGATAAAGTGCTAGATCGTTTTGCTATGCAAAATTCCAAGAAAGGATTTCTGCCTTTATCACATGGTGTGAGTCTTTTGAAGACTCAATGTCCCTTTTCTAAGGAGGAGAGAGATTGCATGGATAAGATCCCTTATGCATCTGCTATAGGGTCTATCATGTACGCCATGCTTTGTACTTGTCCTGACGTCTCGTATGCTTTGAGCATGACGAGTAGATACCAGTCGGATCCAGGTGAAAGTCACTGGATAGCAGTCAAAAATATTCTTAAATACTTACGAAGAACGAAAGAATATTTCCTGATATTTGGAGGCAATGAGGAGCTAACTGTAAAGGGTTATAGTGATGCAAGCTTCCAAACAGACAAGGATGACTATAGATCGCAATCAGGGTACGTGTTTTTTTGCACGAATGGTGGAGCCGTGAATTTGGAAAAGTTCAGCGAGGACCACGATTCTTGATTCTACAATAGAAGCGAGTATATTGTCGCTCGATGCGGAAAGGATTTGGCTCATGTGAAGTTCATCAGTGAACTTGGCGTAGTTCCTGGCATTGCAGATCCAATAGACCTCTATTGTGACAACAATGGGGCTATTGTACAGGCTAAGGAACCTCGATCACATCAGCGGACCAAACACATACTGCGGCGCTTCCATCTCATTCGAGAGATCATCATCGATGAGGAGATGTGAGGATATGCAGAGTCGAAGCTAACATCGCAGATCCATTGACAGGCTTTGTACAGGAGGAAGCATGATGGTCACACTAGGTCACTAGGTATTAGATATCATAGTGATTGGTACTAGTGCTAGTGGGAGATTATTAGTTATAGCCCTAGAACCAAACATGTGATGGTTGAATAGGGAACATTTTGTATCATATTCTATAAAGGCAAAGGATTGGTTAATATATATTTACGTCTTGCTTGTGCCAGCTAAATTAAATATATAATAATGCCCTAGAAAAGTAGGTTCTTATCTACAGCACATCAATTGGCAGAATTGATTATGAGAGGCTGTAGAGAACACTTTCCTAAATGTTCCTAGTCAAGTATTAATATGCAAGGGCAATATTAATACATAAAGACTAGCATGTAGGTCAATTGATGACTTGATCTCACAAGTCATGGATATATGATATCAAGTTGACACATGGGTATATATTAAAGAATATATACTGAACTGACCCGCCATGAGAAAGTTTCATGGATCGTCATATGAGTGTCATAAACTTTCTCATGTGACTATTGGTATGAATAGTCCTCAAACCTGAAGTCACTACGGCTCCCTACATAAGGAGTTATGTACTTTGGTATCTTCAAACGTCACCCGTAACAGGGTGGACCATAAAGGCGATTACTGGGTATATAACAAATTATGCGGAGGGATGTGAGTGATGTAGATGGGATCTATCCCTCCCATATGACGGGAGTGATATCTGTGGGCCCCTTGATTGAGTAGAACTACTAAAACGCATGGCCATGCTCGAATGAGTCAATATGAGATATTGAGCTCATTTGTTTGAGTTAGTTTACTCAGGGATCAAGAAACAAATAGATTGATCGAGGATGACACGGTCTATGCCTCATTGGTCAATCTGATATCAAGGATAGAAGGACACGGTCATACATTATAGTAGTCACGGAAAGGTTAGTCGGATCTTGACTTATCTCGTAACTTGGGTAGCAATGATGTATTGCTAGATACCGCTCATTGCTTGTGTATCTAGAAGAGTTTAGATCCACTGCCAACGTTATGAGAGCGTATAGGGTCACACACAAAGAGCATGATGATTAGAAGAATTAGTGCATTCTAGTTTGACTAGAATAATTTGGGAATAAGCTTAAGTACAAAATGGTTTTTGGACTTTAAGCTTAATGAGAATTTTAGCTTATTGATTTAATGAGATTAATTCAATATGCTAAGCTTAATTGATTTAATAAGATTAATTCAATATGTTACCTTATTGATTTAATGAGATTAATTCAATATGATAACATAAGCTTATTGAATTAATAAGATTAATTCAACATCCATGAATGCAACATAAGCATGCCACCTAAGCATGCCACATAAGCATGCCACCTAAGCTTGATGAGTTGGAAGGTGACAAAGGGTTTTGACCCTTGGATTTCCTCCACATGTGGCCGGCCAAAACAAGGAGGATAACTCCTTTTTTAATTATCTTTCAATGCCATTGATTGCATTGAATGTGATAGGAGATGAAAGGTTTTTCAAATCCTATAAAACACCCCATGGGGTGGCCGGCCAAATGAGTGAAGTTGGAGCTTAAGGCTTGGTGAGAGCTTGGTGGGAGAGGCTTTTGTTGTGTGGTTTTGTGAGTGTAAGCTAGCAAGAAGAGTAGTCTTCTTCTTCCTTTCTCTTCTTCCCTACCTTCCACTCCTTTAGGGACTTCTCTAGCAAGAAGTAAAGGAGAGATCTTCTAGTTTTCTTTTGTGAGACAAGAGCTTGCTCGTGTGGATACATATAGAGGCACGGACATTTGAACGTGCTAAAAGATCCAACACATCCAAGGAAAAGCGGGATTACAAAGGGCATGAAACAAAGGTAATATTCTCATATAAGATAGGTTTTGAGAAATTTATTTTTGTACGAGTTTTTCTTTTGCAAGGATCACTTGGAAGGGATCCTAATTTTTCCGTTGCGCATATGCTATTTTGCATAAAGAGATCCCAACAGAAAGGGCATTACAAGAGTAAATGCCCTAAATTGGCTAAGGAGAAGATTCAACCGGCACCAAAAGTCAAAAATTCCGGAGTCCCCACAATTAAGAGCAAAGAGCACATTGTGTGCTTCAAATGCAACCAAAAGGGGCACTATCGAAGCCAATGCCCTAGGGGGAGGAAGAAAGGGCAAGAAGGTGTATCTCATGTAGGGGGAGCTTCTAAAGCTAACCCTAAGTTATATTTAAATTATGCACCTTCAATTCCTAAAGTCAAAAAGCATGCTAAGAATTATTTTAGCTCTCTTGCAATTATTAATGAAAAGAATACTAGTAGGAAGAAATATGTTTGTCTAGGTGCCAAGCATGTTCATATATCTAAGGATAAACCTAGGACCAATAACACTTGAATTATTTTACCTAGGGAATCAATTAGGAGAGTAGAGGAAAATTTGGGTATTAATCCCAAAAAGTCTAGGCATATGCCTAAGAAGAAGAGGCCTTCCAAAAAACCTAATGAACAATCAAAATTGGGAAAATTATAATTAGAAAACCAAGTCTTGAGGTCAAGACTTGAGAGAATGGAAAAGACCCTTAGTATTATAGAAAACTTTATTCAAGGGTCAAATGCCCAAAAGTCAAGACCTAGGGTTCAAGAATGGTCTAAGGGCAAGGAAGGTTTGGGTCACAAACCTAAGCCCAAGAAGACTTATGATAATATTCCATTTGATTATGTAACAACATCTAGGTCTAGGAAAACCAAGGCTAATAGGGAAGTTATCCCTAAGACGAGCCATGGTGTTTGCTTAGTGGCTAAGGACTTAAGAAAAACCAAGAAAGCCACTAAGAAGGTCAAAGGGGGAGTTACCCCTAGGTTTGACTTAGGAAAGACCCAAAAGACTATGGCTTCAAAGTCTAAAAGGGTCATTAGGAAGGTATCTAGGGAATTTATCCCTAGTGAATACCTTGTTAACCCAAGGAGCTCTAATAGGTATTGGGTTCCTAGGAGCGTGATCGATTCACGCTAAATGGGTTAGGGTGTGTCAACCCTAAGTGGATGGGTAGTTAACCTAGCCATGATGAGTTGACACATTAGGATGTGCCAATATGCTTTAAGAAGTTGAAAAATAATTAAATTGACACAATTAGGTCTTATAGGTATTGGTGTGCCATTTTGGGTTTATGGCACACTAGGGGGATAAATGGCATTAAGGCATAAATGGACTTAATTCCTAGAAATGACAATTTGGATTTAACACTTAGGTATTTTATACCTTAGCATATTTTACTTGCCATGATTTATTTTCCTTGCCATGTCATGACATCATTTTCATTTTTATCTCTAAAAAATGTCATGATCATGTTTAGACTTATTTTTATATGTCATGTATGCAAACAATTTCATTCACATGCCATGACATCATGATTTTGGCACATGCTTAGCTATATCATATATATTCCATAATCATATCATGCATAAAATAAAATTTATTTAAGGATCATTGGCATGACTTGAAGTCCCATGCATAAGGGAATCAAGTAGAGTTGCCTTAGAATATGCATGAGACCATTAAAGAACAAAAACCCACATCTCACTAGAAAACTTGCCTTGAATGTGTTTTGCACATTTAGATACAAGTGAGATGTTTAGGAAAAAAATAATTAAAAGTTTTAAAAAACATTTTGAAAAACCTTGGTGAAGTCTATCTTTTGATAGCTATCACCATTGAATGGGATGATACAAAGAGGGCTCAATATTGAAGCTTTTCTAAATTTTTGAACTTTATATCAATCTCGCTAATTGGTGGGTAAAATAATTTTCTAATATTTTTAACCCATAATGATTGTAATAAGTAATATACGTACAAAATTTCATGATTTATCAACGTATGTATATTTACTTACGAATTTCAAAAATTCATTTCTGAAATTCAAAAAACTACAAATGCAGTTATCAGTCAACTGCCAGGGAGGCCAGTTGACTAATGTGGGAAGGAGTCGACTGATACTGTTGATTTTGGGTAAACCTTGATGGTTAGGTCCATGTTCAGCTATCTTTTGATCCCCTAACCACTCCTAACCCTAGGACATGCTTGGGAGAGCATTAGAAAGGGTGGAAATCCATTGGATATGGATTAGGTGAAGTGTTAAGAGAAAGTATCAATTTTAAGGTGGATGAGAGTTCATTGTTGAACTTTCCCTTAATTTTGATTGTTTAGTGTTCCTATTGGCTTAGGGACTCACCAAAGACATTCTTGGTACAATGGTCAAGGGGGAGCAAGCCTCTAGGGGGAGGTATCCATCATGGGAAGATGGATGTGTATTTTTCCTCATGGGAGGAAAATTGAGGGATTGCGCCTCTCTTAAGTGATATGGGATTATCACTAGAAAGATTGAGGGCATGCCAAGGAAAAGATTGTAAGATATCATTGGGATATGAGACATTGACACCCTTGAGGACCTTTTTGATGTAATGCCAAAAAGGGGGAGAAGTTACCAAGTTACCAATTAGGGTTTATTGGAATTCTCATTGGGATATGAGAATTGCCAATATGGGAGAATTGGTACACTTGAGATGGTAGTTTTGTCAATCATCAAAAAGGGGGAGATTGTTGGTGCAATCGGCCCAGGTTGACTCGAGTTTGACTCGAGTAGTTTTTTGATGATAGACAAAACTTATGACATGGGATTGTCATAGGAAAGTCCAACATGGAGTTGGCATGGAAAATCCAAGCATGGGGCTTGGTGTGGAAAGTACAGCATGGAGTTGGCATGGAAAATCCAAGCATGGGGCTTGGTGTGGAAAGTCCAACATGGAGTTGGCATGAAAAATCCAAGCATGGGGCTTGGTGTGGAAAGTCCAAAGCATTGTGAAGTCGTGCGCTTGGTGCTTGGTGAGAAATGCATTGCGAAGCTGTGAGCTTGGTGCATTTGGTAAGTCTTTAGAACTTGTCAAGTTCACTAGGCTCGGGGTCCTTGAATTGGTGAAGGATGACATTGCGAAGCCGTGCGCTTGATGCATCCGAGGGACCGCCGGACGGGGAGCGAATGGAGTGAGGTCCAAGGGAAGCATACTTCGAGGGCAAGAGACGCGAAGGATGGCGTTGCGAAGCCGTGCGCTTGGCGCATCCGAGGGACGTAGGCCGAAGGAAAAGATCTTCGCTGGGGAAGTCCATGAGGGATGAGGTGGACTTGGCCAAGTGGCTAAGACTGAGTGTCGGATGCTCAAACAACTTAGTGTTTGAGGTTTTACCCGACATCAGTCGACTGGCATGGTTAACTCCCTCAATAAGGGTCTCGACCTTGGACTCGGACTTAGCAAATTTCCTAGTTAAGAATTTAATTGCACTATAAAGCATACTAATAAGGGATCGACTTACCTTGAGTGTATCTTTTGAATCGGATGCGTATCCGTGGCTTGTCTTGAATAGCGCTTCGCAGTCCGATTCGTCTTCGATTTCAGATTCGTGTTCCGGTTCCGACTCTGTCTCCGATTCAATCGGTTTAGCCATGAGGACGTGAACATTGTCTTCTTCCTCGGACACTTCTTCTCACGTAGTGTTGAGTGCCTTTTTGTGTTTTGGTGCTTTGCTCTTGAACTTCGGACATTCGGACTTGATGTGTCCAAACCTATTGCATTGGCAACACCTAATATTAGAACTTTTAGGCTTACCTTCGTTGGGTCGAGTGATGGTTAACTTTTGGCCCTTGACTATCCTCCGAACTAGGTTAACTAGTTCGGCCTCCATTTTGGGGTCGACCTCCGAATCGGACTCATCTTCTTCTTCCTTCGGGGGTGGCTTGCTCGCGATTTTCTTCCTTGAACCTGCAAAAAGTACTATACCCTTCTCGGGTTCCGAGTTAGACTGCTCATGAAGTTCGAAATCGAAAAACAACTCATCTAATCTAAGTTTTGAAAGATCCTTGGATACCTTGTAGGCATCGACCATGGATGCCCAAAAGGTAGTCCTAGGAAATAAGTTAAGAACATACCTAATAAGGTCGCGGTTTTCGACCTTTTGTCCGATCGCATGTAGGTTATTAACTATGTCTTGAACGCGAGCGTGAAGTTACATCGTCGTCTCGTGTTCCTGTATTTTTAGATTATATAACTTATTGAATAAACGCGCTTACATACCTTGGCTTCATCGGTCCCTTCGTGTAGCTCCACTAGTTTTGTCCAAAGGTCCTTTGTGCTGATGAAGGGGCCGACGCGATTAAGCTCCTTGGACAAGCCGCATTGGAGGATTTGAGTTGCCTTAGTGTCGGCTTCGACTTGTCTTTTTGTCGCATTGGTCCATTGGTCATAATCCAAGGATTCACCCACTTCGTTAGTCGAAAGTGGCAATCCCATTTGAATTATGATCCACATCTCGATTTGGGTTTTAAGAAAGCATTCCATCCGATCCTTCTAATAACGGAAGTCATATCCGTTGTAAAATGGAGGTCGGACGGTGCTAAAACCCTCGAGATGGGCCATTGAAACAAAAAAAGGACAAGGGGATGAAGCGGAAGAAACCTAAAAACACAAATGATGGAAATGTCCCAAGACTCACGTCATGGATTAGTAGTGCGGGAGAAGAAAAACTACACGAATGAAAAATAAAGAATAAAAGTTCGAAATAAATAGAAAATAAATAAAAAAAATTCGTAGAAAGATAGATTCGGAAAGATAAATGACACATAAAAGAGACAAGTGGTTTTTTTACTTGGTTTGTAGCCTTCAGCTACTACTCCAAGGCCCTAGTGGTCCTTGACCATGTACGGAGGGCAAAACACTAAACGAAATCTTCCTTGTTGGAGGTAGGAGTTGATCGAATACAAGAAATCACAAAGCTTGAGGTAGAGGGACACTCTCCCTCTCCTCGTTACGATAAAAACTCCGAGACAATAATATGAAGAAGATAAAATGAATTGAATCTTATACCGATGAAAAAATATAAACACTTAAACATAGAGCGTCGGAGAAGTAGCACTTCGTTGTCGGAGAGTTGTAGCATTGCGGAGGCTTTTGGAAACTTAGAATTGATGAGAAAACTCTAGGAGAGGCCCTCCTTTTATAGCCTTTGAGCCCCTTCTCGAGAGGAACTTCAGCCAATGAGATTTGAGCACCAATCCCCTTGAAATGAGGTGATAAGCCTTGACTCCTCGAAGATGATCCTTGACCATCAGTCGACTGATGGCCATCATTAGTCGACTGATGGCAGCATCAGTCGAATGCAAACCGCAGGTAGTCGACTGATGGACGGCAGTCGAGTCCTCCAAGCTAGCAGTCGACTGATGCTAGCTGCAAGTCAAAGTTAGCTTAACAAAAACATTATTTCGATGGCCGCCGACCATCCGATCTCGACCTAGACTATCTATAGGATGTCTTTGGTCGGATCTACGCTTAAGATCATCGCCGTAAGGAGGATACGACCTCTCTTACTCTCTCACACACACGAGCTTACCTCGATACTTACTCTGTCGCTTTCACTTCCGCCCTTCCACTCGATTCCTTCTGCTCCCTCCGAAGTCACTCGAGTGTCGCCCGACCACCGCGGCTTCCTCCGGGTGTCGTTAGCCTTCACCTCCAGCTTTAGCACTTTTCTGCACACTCGATTTAGCTCGTGAGATGACAATATGAGCTTAACTTTGTATCGTTTGCTATAATCAAAACTCAGGTTCGACTTAGGTGCCTACTGCACCAACTATTAGTCCATCATAATGAACCCGATACCCTTTTTTGCCACTGTTTGTAGCAATTGTGGGTGATAGATCCAAACGACAAACATGTTGTTCGATCAACAAATATATCATGCATATCTTGTTGTACAAAATCACCCAAACAATCATGCATGCACTCATAATAAACTTCTTAAACAAAATTTTTTATCACATATAAAATCACCTACGATGATCTTTATGTATGTTCTTTCGCAAATGGCTCTGATACCACTGTTGGAAATCCTATGAGATAAATAACGAAATCGCAGCGGAAAAAAGATCCCTTGAGCGATCCATGTGAAAGAAAATTCATACAAAGTATAAATCAAAAGCCCTATCCTATAGGGTATACCGTTGTCGTGTGCCCTTTATCTATCCCGCTCGTCCATGGTTCACTGGATCTTTTGCACGTTCAAGTGTATGTGCATTTATGGTATCCACACAAACACTCTTTTAGAGAAAGGAGACAACACCTTTGGTTGTGCTAGCAACCAAAATAAAGCTCTCCACACAAGACCTTGGTCAAGAAGAAGGAAGAAGGGAAAAATGGATGCTTAGCTAAAATGAGATCACACACCCCAAATAAATGAAATCCCCTTCTAACTCACGTTAAGCGCAAAAGGCTTATATCCCATTTACATCCATTAAATCCCTTTGCATGCAACATTAAGCATTAAAACTCATTTCATGCAATTAATCCATTTGCATGCAACATTAAGCATTAAATCTCATTTCATGCATTAATATTTTTGCATGCAACATTAACCTTTTGCATCTAACGTTTGAGAATCTTCATGAAATCCCATTTCATGTAATTAATCCATTTGCATGCAACATTAAACATTAAATTCCATTTCATGCATTAACATTTTTGCATGCAACATTAACCTTTTGCATGCAACATTAACCTTTTGCATACAACGATTTGAGAATCTTCATGAAAGCCCATTTCATGCAATTAATCCATTTGCATGCATGATTAATCACCATTAATCATGCTAACATTCTTCAATTGGTTTCACATGAGTCTAACTCAAATTAAATCAATTAGGGTCCAAATCATGTTTGGCAAAGCAATGAGTCCAACTCATTCTAGTTCATTCAATTAACTAATGGTTCATTTAGTCAAACTAAAATGAACCCCATCTCCAAAACGTGTTCTTTGTGTGTGATCCTATAGGATTTCATAACATTGTTAATGTCTCTAAACCACTTTAGACACATAAGAAATGAGTGACATCTAGCAATGCATCATTGCTATCCAAGTTATGAAAATGTCAAGATCCGACAAAACCTTTCTGTGGCTACTATCTTGTATGACCTTGTCCTTCTATCCTCAAAATTTAGATTGATCAACAAGTCATAGACCGTGTCATCCTCTTATCAATCTTTGTGTTTCTTGATCCCCAAATTGAAAAGACCTAACCCAGTATGCATATACTAAATCCCTAGTCACACATCAATATTACCCATTATACACAAGATCGAAATGCCCGACAACAAATTTATTTTATTCCATCCAGTTTAGCAGTCTCAACTACACACTTAACCCTCAGAACCTGAAGAAAAATAGAACATCAAATCATCTCCCCTCAATCTGGAAACCCTGTTCCATAGATGCCCCGGACAATGTGTGTCATGCTCATCATCATCTCCTCAGTTACACCACCTCCGCTTCTTGCGTCTCAATTGGGGTATCCTGTTCCCTACCTGAAATTGTTATGTGACATCATGAGTTCACAGCCCAGTAAGTAGATCAATGACAGGGATATAACACAGGGAGGAGAAATTCAAAAGGAAACATATAACTCTACTACTGTAAATGTAAACTACTGTAGCTCAACATACATTTTCGGTTACACTTTCTGTAAGTCAATATGAAACATAACCAATACTTTTAATCAACATATCATTATAACAAGTACAGCTAACCCAATCATGCCTTTCTGTTATGCTAACTGTACCTAAATATAAACCCTCGTGGTACCTCACATTATGCATTCAAAATGTTGAGCCAGTCAAATACCTTATATTTCTTGTGCAATCCTGAGGTACCTCTAAGAAGAAACTAAGGGAATCAGTCATCAGTCATCAGTCAATTTGGGTGGGCCCTCCTCGGAGCTCAACCCGGGGAGCCCAACCCGTCCAGGCACCACTAAGGCTGATGTACATACAATTAGCTAACTAAGAATTTCTGTCATTTTCTATCATACTCAGTCACAGAAGGATAACATAGAACATCATGAATGGACATGTATATATATATATATTTATATATATCTATATATAGCATCTAACCTCATACACAGGTAGATGTTAACATAACTTATTCACATAACATCGAAGCATAAGAAGGATCTGATGAACATTTTAGCTAAAAAAAATAAGAACATTAAACATCCTAGGTGAACAAATATATATATATCTATATAGATAGCATCTAACCTCATACACAGGTAGATGGTAATTACACACATATACCTATAGCATCTAACCTCATACACAGGTAGATAGTAATTACACACATATACATATAACATCTAACCTTATACACAGGTAGATGATATTTATCATGTATTACATATCATTTACAGCATTAAGAAAAATCTTATAAAGGATTAACTAAACATGCTGACTGAGAACACATATGGCAGGAATCATCTACAGACATAAAGCTCATATACATAGTAACTTTTATATCCATTCTATCATGCTGATTCATTTCCAACAAACTACTCCTTACCTCTATTAAGCATTTATCTGGCTATTAATTGAAGATTTAACCCTTATATACATCGCTCGGCACACCCAATTCATTAGGACCCCAACGTGTGTATACTCCGTTAGTATCCCCCTACCGGACGAAACCCCCCATAACAATCCACGCTTAAATTTATCGAAAGCGATCCTAAAATCCTAATCCCCTCCCCTTCCCTTCCAATGCCACCAATCTGTTTACCCATTCCCTTTCCTCTGTTCTTCACCTGCCGAGAAACCTTAATCCACCGGTTCGATCACCACCATCTAGCATTCCCATTATAGCCCAATGATTTAAATCCCTAGCCACCTCCCGAGATCACTCTGCTCCTCACCTCCTTCAACCCGACGGAAAACAGCTTCACTGGTTGCCATCGCTCCGTCCAGTCCAAACTTTCGAAATCCCCCCCCCCCATAAACCCTGCTAGAACACAATCTGGAACCAATTTCCCAACCCCGATTAAATTTCGACACCCCAGCTCCTCACCTCCATCCAGACGACGGGATCCAAGCTCCACCGATTTCTCCAGCTCTATCCAATCCAAACCTACCGGAACCCCCCCCCCCCCCTTATAACCCTGCTAGAGCACCCTCTGGCAACCTATTCCACCGGCACGAGGAAATCCCCAAAATCCCCGACTCGATCTCGCCGCAACAGTCCCACTGTGAACATCCGCGGAAACTCGCCGCCCTCGCCAACCCTAGCCAAAGACTACTCACCGTGAAGAGGAAGGAGGAAGGTCGGTGTAGCTCCGGCAGGTTGGCGTCGACTCCGGCGGCAGGGATTCGACGATCGCTTCTTTCGTCGTCTGCGGCGGCTCGCGGCAGAAGGAGGGTCGCACGAACAGAGCGAAGGGAAAAAGAAAGAAAAAAATAGAAAAGGAAAATATATATAGGGTTCGGCCGGTTAAATGGGTTTTAGGGTTTTTCCCCTTCATGCCCCTCAACTGTGATTATTTGGGGTGTAATTAGACCCCAAAATTTATCCCCCTTTTTCGATGATATTCGCCCGTGTATTTTTATCATTTTAGTATTGTTATTATTATTATTTTTTCTTTTTTCGAGACTTGACAACTCTTTCCCCCTTAAAAAAAAAATTTCATCCTCGAAATTTGACTTACCAAATAGTTGGGAGTAGCTGATCGCATATCCCGCTCGGTCTCCCAGGTAGCTTCCTCTATCTGTTGATTTCCCCATAAAACTTTCACCATTCTGATTTCTTTATTTCTCAGCTTCCGCACTTGACGATCCAATATTTGTTCTGGTATTACCTCATAGGATAGATCTGGTGTCCACTGTATGACTTCATACCCAATCACATGTGTAGGATTGGAAAGGTACCTCCTGAGCTTGGATACGTGAAACACATTATGAACTCCTGCCAGGTTTGGTGGTAGAGCAACTCAGTATGCTCGTGTTCCAATCTGGTCAAGGATCTCAAAAGGCCCAATATACCTCGGACTGAGTTTTCCCTTCCTTCCGAACCTCAGCACTCCCTTCATGGGTGACACTTTGAGAAATACATGGTCTCCCATTGTGAACTCTAGGTCCCTCCTCCGACAATCAGCATAACTCTTCTGGCGACTCTGTGCCGACTACATTCTATCCTGGATCTTTGCTACTAGTTCCACAGTTTGGGTCACAATCTCTCGACCCAGAACTACCCTTTCTCCTACCCCTTCCCAGTGTAGTGGGGTTCTACACCTTCTTCCGTATAGCGCTTCATAGGGAGCCATACTGATGGTGGATTGATAACTATTATTATAGGTGAACTCTACCAAGGGCAGTTTGGACTCCCAACTCCCTTTGAAATCTATAATGCAAGCTCGTAGCATATCTTCCAAAATCTGAATTACTTGCTCAGATTGACCGTCAGTCTGGGGATGGAACGCAGTGCTGAAAGCAAGTTTTGTACCCAATCCCCAATGCAAACTCTTCCAGAACCCGGATGTAAATTTTTGATCTCTATCTGACACAATCTGATCCGAAATTCCATGTAACCATACTATTTCCCGTATATACAACTCTGCATATTATATCATAGTGAAGGTGGCTTTCACTGGCAAAAAGTGGGCTGACTTCGTCAATCGATCCACAATAACCCACACTGCATTTGATCCCTTAGTCGAGATCGGTAATCCTACCACAAAATCCATGGCAATATTTTCCCACTTCCAGACAGGTATCGGAAGCGGTTCGAGCAGTCCCGCGGGCCTTTGGTGCTCAACTTTCACATGTTGACAGGTAAGGCACTCATGGACCATCTTGCTTATGTCTCTCTTCATGCCCGACCACCAATATAATAGCCGCATATCCTTATACATCTTTGTGCTGCCAGGGTGGATAGAGTACGGGGTAGTGTGAGCTTCCCTCATGAGATTCTCCCTCAGGGATCCACCCTTAGGCACCCATATGCGGCCCTTGTATCGCACTATCCCATCAATCACTGAGTAGATGGTGCTACCCTTTGCTTCATCTTTGCGTTTCCATTCCATTAACTGTTGATCCGAGGCTTGTTCTGCCCGGATCTGATCCCGTAAGTTCGATGTAACCGTCAGTGCCGCCAACCTAACCTGGTCACCTGGAGCTATCACCTCCACTCTTATCTCGAAATTTGATTTTGTTGGGTGGTCAACTGTAATAGCGTCACCGTCTTGCGACTCAGCGCATCCGCCACCACATTAGCCTTACCCGGGTGATAGTTAATATTGCAGTCATAATCTTTTACCAACTCCAACCATCGTCTCTGCCGCATATTCAGTTCCTTTTGAGTAAAGAAATATTTCAAACTTTTATGATCTGTGTAGATCTCGCATCGTTCTCCGTAAAGATAGTGTCGCCAGATCTTCAAAGCGAAGACGACAGCTGCTAGTTCCAGGTCATGTGTAGGATAATTCTGCTCATGCACCTTCAACTGACGTGATGCATAGGCAATGACCCTCCCCTTCTGCATCAATACAGCCCCTAGACCAGTTTTGGAGGCATCAGTGTACACCACAAATTGCCCAGAAGTGTCTGGAACTGCAAGCACAGGTGCTATCATCAGCCTTTCCTTTAGCTCCATAAAACTCTGCTCGCACTGAGTAGTCCATTCATACCTCACCCCCTTCTTGGTCAACGAAGTCAGGGGTAGCGCAATTCGTGAAAAATTCTGAATAAATCTGTGATAATACCCCGCTAGTCCCAGGAAACTTCGAATTTCTGTAACATTCCTCGGAGTAGCCCAACTCTGGATTGCCTCCACTTTGACTGGATCCACCTCTATTCCCCTCTCCGAGACTATATGTCCTAAAAATGCTATTTGTCTCAGCCAAAAATCGCATTTGCTGAACTTAGCGTATAACTGCTTATCCTTGAGTCTGCTGCGATACTGTCGGTGCTCTTGCGACTACGAGAGTAAATTAGTATATCATCGATGAAGATAATCACTGGCCAGTCCGGTATGGCTGGAAAATCCGGTTCATCAAATCCATAAAGGCTGCGGGGGCATTAGTGAGTCCAAATGGCATAACTAGAAACTCATAATGACCATATCGAGTTCTGAAGGCAGTTTTATGAACATCTTCTCCTTTCACCCTCAATTGGTGGTACCCCGACCTCAAGTCAATTTTTGAGAATATCGTTGCTCCCTGTAGTTGATCGAACAGATCATCGATTCTAGGCAACGGGTACTTATTCTTGACTGTAACCCGGTTCAACTCCCAGTAGTCAATGCACAACCGCATCGAACCGTCCTTCTTACGGATGAACAACACTGGCGCTCCCCAGGGTGACACACTGGGTCGGATGAAACCCTTATCCAGCAGTTCTTGTAGTTGCTCCTTCAGTTCCTTCATTTCGGTGGGTGCAAGTCGGTACGGTGCTTTAGACACGGGGGTGGTTCCCGATATTAATTCTATTCCAAACTCAACCTCCTTGACAGGGGGTAATCCCACAATATCCTCTAGGAATACAACGTGGGAAATCCCGGACTACCTCTACTTCCTCCAGACTCGGTTTAAAAGTCTCAGAACATCCCATTATGTTGACTAGAAATCCGTTACACCCCTTAACATTTTCTGAGCTTTACATGCTGATATAATAGGTAGATGACTCGACGTGGAGGTTGCATTGATGATGACAATTCCATCATTTTGTAGTTTCAGTTTAACCGTCCTTTGTTTACAGTCAATAATGGCCTCGTACCGGGTCAACCAATCCATACCCAGAATTACATCAAAGTCCACCATCTCTAATACAATAAGTTCGGCGTACACTGTATAGTTCTGCATCTTTATCGGACAGTTCCTCACTATTCTATTGCTGATCAGTTCTTCCCCTGAATTCGACTCTGTTCCTGCATAATTGCGGCAAGCTCAGCGAGAAACTCACTACTCTGCCCCCTTCACCATTGTTTCTTCGGCCCGCCATTCTCCTATAAAACTCGATAACCGCATCATTATCTCCAATTTGTACATAAACCTAAACATGATTACATTAAGACTACTACTTGAAAAGTAAATTCAAAGCTTACAAACGCGGAGATGGATGTATCTGAGTCCTTGATGAGATTGCATGCACACACTGTCCTTTAGGATCGTTCTCTCTGATACCAATTGAAAAGACCTAACCCAGTATGCATATACTAAATCCCTAGTCACACATCAATATTACCCATTATACACAAGATCGAAACGCCCGGCAACAAATTTATTTTATTCCATCCGGTTTAGTAGTCTCAACTACACACTTAACCCTCAGAACCTGAAGAAAAATAGAACATCAAATCATCTCCTTTCAATCTGGAAACCCTGTTCCATAGATGCCCCGGACAATGTGTGCCATGCTCATCATCATCTCCTCAGTTACACCACCTCCGCTTCTTGCGTCTCAATCGGGGTATCCTGTTCCCTACCTGAAATTGTTATGTGAAATCATGAGTTCACGACCCGATAAATAGATCAATAGCGGGGATATAACACAGGAGGAGAAATTCAAAGGAAACATATAACTCTACTCATCAGAAATGTAAACTCGTAGCTCAACATACATTTTGGTTACACTTTACAAGTCAATATGAAACATAACCAATACTTTTAATCAACATATCATTATAACAAGTACAGCGAACCCAATCATGCCTTTCTATTATGCTAACTGTACCTAAATATAAACCCTCGTGGTACCTCACATTATGCATTCAAAATGCTGAGCCAGTCAAATACCTTATATTTCTTATGCAATCCTGAGGTACCTCTAGGAAGAAACTAAGGGAATCAGTCATCAGTCATCAGTCAATTTGGGTGGGCCCTCCCCGGAGCTCAACCCGGGGAGCCCAACCCGTCCAGGCACCACTAAGGCTCATGTACATACAGTTAGCTAACTAAGAATTTCTGTCATTTTCTATCATACTCAGTCACAGAAGGATAACATAGAACATCATGAATGGACGTGTATATATATATATTTATATATATCTATATATAGCATCTAACCTCATACACAGGTAGATGTTAACATAACTTATTCACATAACATCGAAGCATAAGAAGGATCTGATGAACATTTTAGCTAAAAAAAATAAGAACATTAAACATCCTAGGTGAACAAATATATATATATCTATATAGATAGCATCTAACCTTATACACAGGTAGATGGTAATTACACACATATACCTATAGCATCTAACCTCATACACAGGTAGATGGTAATTACACACATATACATATAACATCTAACCTCATACACAGGTAGATGATATTTATCACGTATTACATATCATTTACAGCATTAAGAAAAATCTTATAAAGGATTAACTAAACATGCTGACTGAGAACACATATGGCAGGAATCATCTACAGACATAAAGCTCATATACATAGTAACTTTTATATCCATTCTATCATGCTGATTCATTTCCAACAAACTACTCCTTACCTCTATTAAGCATTTATCTGGCTATTAATTGAAGATTTAACCCTTATATACATCGCTCGGCACACCCAATTCATTAGGACCCCAACGTGTGTATACTCCGTTAGTATCCCCCTACCGGACGAAACCCCCCATACCAATCCACGCTTGAATTTATCGAAAACGATCCTAAAATCCTAATCCCCTCCCCTTCCCTTCCAATGCCACCAATCTGTTTACCCATTCCCTTTCCCCTGTTCTTCACCTGCCGAGAAACCCTAATCCACCGGTTCGATCACCACCATCTAGCATTCCCATTATAGCCCAATGATTTAAATCCCTAGCCACCTCCCGAGATCTCTCTTCTCCTCACCTCCTTCAAGCCGACGGAAAATAGCTTCACCGGTTGCCATCGCTCCGTCCAGTCCAAACTTCCGAAATCCCCCCCCCCCCCTTAAACCCTGCTAGAACACAATCTGGACCCAATTTCCCAGCCCCGATTAAATTTCGACACCCCAGCTCCTCGCCTCAATCCAGACGACGGGATCCAAGCTCCACCGATTTCTCCAGCTCCGTCCAAACCAAGCCTACCGGAACCCCCCCCCCCCTTATAACCCTGCTAGAGCACCCTCTGGCAACCTATTCCACCGGCACGAGGAAATCCCCAAAATCCCCTGACTCGATCTCACGCCAGATCCGCTGTGAACATCACTTGCCGCCCTCGCCAACCCTAGCCAAAGACTACTCACCGTGAAGAGGAAGGAGGATGGTCGGTGTAGCTCCGGCAGGTTGGCGTCGACTCCGACGGCAGGGATTCGGCGATCGCTTCTTTCGTCGTCTGCGGCGGCTCGCGGCAGAAGGAGGGTCGCGCGAACGGAGCGAAGGGAAAAAGAAAGAAAAAAAAAAGGAAAGGAAAATATATATAGGGTTCGGCCGGTTAAATGGGTTTTAGGGTTTTTCCCCTTCATGCCCCTCAACTGTGATTATTTGGGGTGTAATTAGGCCCCGAAATTTATCCCCTTTTTTCGATGATATTCGCCCGTGTATTTTTATCATTTTAGTATTGTTATTATTATTATTATTATTATTTGTTTCGAGAAAATAGACTCACTCAAACAAATGAGGTCAATATCTCATATTGACTCATTTGAGCCTGACCATGCATTTTGTGATCCTACTCTATCAAGAGGCCTAAAGATATCACTTTCGTCATATGGGAGGGATAGTTCCCATCTACATCACTCACATCCCTCCACATAATTTGTTACATACCCAGTGATCACCTTTATAGTCCACCCTATTACGGGAAACGTTTGACGATACCAAAGTACATAAATCCTTATGTAGGGAACTGTAGTGATTTCAGGTCTAAGGACTATTCATACTAATAGTCACATGAGAAAGTTTATGACACTCATATAATGATTCATGAAACTTTTTCATGGAGGGTCAATTCAGTACATAGTCTGTAATATGTACCCATGTGTCAACTTGATATCACATATCCATGACCTATAAGATCAAATCATCAATTGACCTACATGCTAGTCTCAATGCATTAATATTGCCCTTGTATATTAATACTTGACTAGGAATATTTAAGAATAGTGTTCTCCATAGCTTCTCTCAATCAATTCTACTAATTGATATGTTGTAGATAAGAACCTACTTTCTAGGACATTATTATATTTATTCAGCTGGCACAAGCATGAAGTAAATATAATAACCACACTTTGCCTTTATTATTAATGAAGTATGATACATATGATCCCTAATCAATCATCTCATGATTGATACTAAGGGCTGACACTGACAGATATCCCATACCATCCACTAGTCATATGGTCAAACCATATTGTAAACCATTGTCGAACATCAAAATCCTACTCGAATCCCACTCGAGTCTGGTCAATCGTAACTTGGGTCGAATGCACCAACACATTCCATAAACTCAGCCTGCATCGTAAATAGAGAAACATAGGTTTGTTTCTTAGTGCTCCAAGATATGGCCCCACCATTGAGCAAGAATGCAAAACCTGATAATGATTTGCGTTTATCCAGATCGCCTCCCCAATCAACAACTGAATAACTTACAAGTCGTAAATCACCTCCTCCGTAATCAAAAGAGAAGTTTGCAGTTCCTTTAATAGATCGAAAAATCCTTTTCACTGCTCTCTAGTGACCCCTTCCAGGATTTGCTTAATATCTAAATACTAGATCGACTGCATAACATATGTCTGATTGTGTACACAATATTGCATACATCAGACTTCCAACTGCACTCGAATAAGGTACTTTGCTCATTTCTCTTATTTCTTCCTAAGTTTTAGGCCACATCATCAAACATAAACCATCACTTTTAGCGATTAGAGTATCTATGGTATTACAATCACTCATCCTAAAGTACTTGAGAATTTTCTTAATATAATCTTCTTGTGAAACAGTCAGAAATCTTCTCGATTGATCCCTCTGGATATGTACTCCAAGGATCAACTCAGCTTCACCCATGTGTTTCATATAGAAAGTGGATGATAACCATGTTTTAATGGTTATTGATGGTGTTCACTTCTTCAGCCTACCAAGATCTCCCTCCCCTTCTTGTAGATCTCATCCAATCCAGGAACTCCCAGCTAGATCTCCTCTGATCGCCTTGGATCCTTGTGGTGAAAGCTGAATCTATCACTTCAAAAGAGAGTGTTAGAGATGAGTCAGCTTCCTAACATGACCCCTCTGATGCTTAAGTAAAAAATGGTAGGATAAAGAGAATAGAAGTGCAATGTGTAGAAGAAGAAGTGAGAAGATCTTTGAGGTACCGAATAGCGAAGAAACAACCATCCCCTCTTTCTTTCTTCTCTGCCCCTTTTATAGATGATTTATCCCGCCTTCTCCTTGAAATGAATTTACTTTAATACCCTTATCAAGCTGTCATATGTAACTGCTTTTCCCTCTCCTTTTCAATATCTCTTTTGAACCTCTTATGTGCTTCCTAGCTCCCTGCCAAGCATTAATTAAATAAAATAAATGACAAATACAAAAATATCTTATATTAATCATATTTTCCATTCCAAAACTCTTCCCGCTACTTCTCATGCTCATATCTCTTCTTTTCATTGTACGTAGAAAGAATCCCAAAAACCCATACATGGATCGGGAAACAAGCATACTGCTCGGGGAATACACAAATGCCTCTAAAAATATACTAACTGCTCGGGAACTATATACACTGCTCTGCCAATACAATACTTAACTCTGAGTGTCATTGCCCCCTGTCAACCTTATTAGGCTCGGGAAATACATATACTGCTTGAAAACTATATACATTGCTCTGCTAATACAATACATAACTCTGAGCATCACTTTCCCCTGTCATGCTTACTAGGCCCGAGAAATACATATACTGCTCGGAAACTATATACACTGCTCTGTAAATACAATACTTAACTCTGGGCATCACTGCCCTCTATCACCCTACTAGACCCTGGAAATACATATACTGCTCGAGATTTACATAAACTTCTTTGCCAATGCAATACTTAATTCTGAGCTTCACTGCCTTCTATCACCCTACTGGGCTCAAGAAATAAATATACTTCTCGGGATTTACATAAACTGATCTGTCAATGCAATACTTAATTCTGAGACCCATTACCCTCTATCACCCTATTGGCCTGGGATATACATATATTGCTCAGGATTTATATGAACTACTCTGCCAATACAATACTTAATTCTGAGCCTCATTGCCCTTTGTCACCCTACTGGACCCGAAAAATACATATACTGCTCAGGATTTACATAAACTGCTCTGCCCATGCAATACTTAATTCTAAGCCTTATTGCCCTCTATGACCTTACTTGGCCCGAGAAATACATATACTGCTCAAGAATTATAAAAACAACTTATCAAACCTTTTACTTGATTAGAAAATTCTGACCCCATCATAAGTTCCCCCTCTTTAGTAAAACTGAATAGCGAAGTTGAGTGAAGTTTTACAAATATCTACTGAAACTACCCTTACTAACAAAACAAAAACCTCTCTGCTTTGTTTTAACACTGAAAATTTCTCTGCCTTAGTTGAAAACCCCACACCCATTATAAGTTCCCCCTCTTAAGTGAAACTGAAGAGCGAAGTCGAATGAAGTTTCACAAGTATTTACTGATATAGATTTTGCCATAAATTGCAAGCTATAATAATAGGTGCAGGGCCATAGACTATCATACAAGGCGCAGGGCTATGAATGTTATATGAGGCACTGGGCCATGAATGTTAGAAATTTACCTGCCCCTTATAACTGGCATTATAGTTCCCTATAGGAGAATGTAGCTACCTAACTCATAGGTTGTCATAGGAGGCATAAGAACCTTGAGAACATTGTACATATGCCATATAGGTGGCGTTATAGTTCTCGTGGGAGAATGTAGCTATCTAACTCATAGGCTGTTATAGTAGGCATAAGAGCCTTGAGAAAATTTTACATATGCCATATAGGTGACATTATAGTCCCCATGGGAGAATGTAGCTACCTACCCCATAGGCCATTATATGAGGTGAAAGAGCCTTGAATTATTTATGCACTCCATAACACTTAGAAAGAATACTACTAATCCCGTAAGAAAATTGTATCAAGCTTGAAAAACTTTAGTAAAAATATCATTGATGTATACAAGAAGAAATTCCGATTAATCATAAAAATCCTTAGAAAAAATTCCATTGATTATCGCAAAAGAGAATTTGATTTAAGTGTCAATGACTTTAGAAATATTAATAATCCTTGCAAAAACATATTAGTTATCCCTTAGGCTATGTATTAGGCGTAACATGCCTTAGAAAAAATCATTGATCCCTGCAAAAGAGTATTAGCTAATCCTCAAGCTCTATATTAGGCGTAAAATGCCTTGGAACAAATATTTTTAACCCTTGCCATAGAAAAACTTGAGAAGAATACAAACCATTCTCCCTTAACTTCCCTTTTCCAATCTCCTTGGGTACCACCACACTTTCACACTTAACTGTTAACTCCCCTTTGCTTTTACCGAAAACCCTAGCTTCCTTATTCCCCGACACCTTCAACCCTTCTGCAACAAGTTTCCTCTCATGGCTTCTTCTTCCTCTAACCCCCTAGTACGAAACAACCCCTAGCCGACTAACTCTTGATCACCTTTTCTTCCTTAATGAGCCCAAATATATTCTCGAGGGCTTCACCGCTATTATTCCTGGCCCCCATCAATGATCTCATCAACCCTGACCAGCAATAGCACCTTTTTCATAGGCCAACTAGAAGGAGATCTTTGCCTTCCTATTGAAGGGAGTGCCATTGGTTGCGTCAGAGTCTCATTACCTCCCATGTCCCCGGATTAAAATTTTATCAACTAAAACTAATCCGGACGGGATGAGTTTCCGAAGCACAACCGTTTCGTCTTTGTGCCAACGACTCGAGCGATCGCTTGAACAAACTTTTTGTTCAAGCAATCAACTCTTCTAGTCGGTTAGCCGCGGAAGAGACGACGAACGGATCGCCGGTTTTTGTGTTACTTATCGGGGTCCATGATTATACAAATACAAACAAATGCAAACTAGTATAATCAACACAAACTAACATTAAGAACATAAGCTAGCATATCTTATCTTAAGAGGATCAAGAATAAAGTTTGTAAAACTTTTATACCTCTTGGTCTTCTACCATATGTCCCATCCTCCTCATGGACGTCGTGTGGGCGAAGATCCTCCACGAGTTGAAGCCTCCTAGATCACATTCTTCCCTTCCTTGCTCGCTCCGAACAAAGAGAAGAACCAAACAAAAACTCCTTCTCCTATCTAGAACTGACCACCAAGCCAAGGAGCTTGATATAGCCACCGGACAAGGAGTAGATAATTGAGCGCCGACCAACGTTGAATAAAGGTTGCCGCTGGCCACCAAGGAGAGAGGGAGAAGGAATAATGGGTATGGGCGCCGACCAAAGCAAGGAGGAAGAAGATGGGCGCCGACTACCAATTAAGAAGAGAAGGAAACAAACCGTAATCCTTCCAAGGATTGCCGCCCAAACCTTTTCCCAAACCCTAGCCGCCCAAGCCAAAAACCCTAATCTCCTTCTTGATATATCTCTCTATCCTCCACGCCTAAGCCCTTAGCCCTCCTTTTATAGAGTTAGGCTTAGGCCTCATTTCAATCTCCACCGCCGGATCTAGAGACTTAGTCTCCACCGTCGCATCTAGGGTTTCATCCCAACCGTCGGATCTAGGGTTTCATCCCAATCGTCGGATCTAGGGTTTCATCCAAACCGTCGGATCTAGGGTTTCATCCCAACCATCGGATCTAGGGTTTCATTCCAACCGTTGGATCTAAGGTTTCATCCCAACCGTCGGATCTAGGGTTTCATCCCAACCGTCGGATCTAGGGTTTCATCCCAACCATCAGATCTAGGGTTTCATCCCAACCGTCGGATCTAGGGTTTCATCCCAACCGTCGGATCTAGGGTTTCATCCCAACCGTCGGATCTAGGGTTTTATGTTCCATCATTGGATCTAGGCTCCATGAGGTTTTAATAAGGCTACGATAGGGACCATGAGGAGGAGTTGGATCTTGGCCACCCGATGGATCGGAACCACACAAACTTGATCCATCAATGATGTTTCATTCCACTAGAGAATCATCATTGATTTACTTCACCAACCCCCATTTATATGGGCTCCATATATTATTTGCACAACTATCTCCCCGTGTTTAAGATATCGAATGTCCGTCAATTAATTGATTTACTGACCATCAATTAATTAACATCTAACTCCTCGAGTAGTACCACTCAACCTTATTATCATGTTGACTAAGTCAACCCACGGGGTTTACATGATAAACCTTATGAGCTCCTCAAGGGGACATCATCAACCTAATATATAGGACACAGTTTTCTTCTATAATCAACGGCACACCATGTAAATAATATCATTTTCCAACTTACCGGGCCTATTGATTTAATCTATAAATCTCACCCATTGGTAAATCAAAGAAATAAATACTAAGTACATGTGCCCGTTATTATATCGGGATTCAGAGCATGTGCAACATAATACCCGAGGTCTGATTCAATCATATAGTCAGCAATAGATTGAATCACCTCTATGTCGGTCCTGCTCAATACACACAAAATGTACTAGTGTAATTCTATGGTCAAGATAAACCAATACCAAATCACACTACAACCATGCCAATGGTTTGTCCAAGACCATCTTGGTTGTGAGCCTATACTTATATTCTACAAGGAACTGATAACATGATCTTCTATGCCACACCAAGCACCACGTTATCTACAATGTAGAGTATTAGACAATATGCACACATATAATAAATATAAAGTGCAAACAATGATCATGTGATTCTTATTTCAAAATAAAGATGTTCATACAAAAGGCTAGGCTTTCAGTATACATCCCAAGAATCTCCACTTATACTAAAAGACTATGTTGTCATCACACTGCCATACATTTGATCCCCATGTCCTCCACATGCCTATCAAACGCTTTCGCTGGAAGGGCCTTAGTGAATGGATCCGCCAGGTTATCCTCTGATGCAATCTTGGCGACAGCTACTTCTCCTCACTTTATGATCTCTCGTATCAGGTGGTACTTACGCTCTATGTGTTTACTCGCCTTATGGGCTCGTGGTTCCTTCGAGTTTGCAACTGCACCACTGTTATCACAATAAATTGTGATAGTTCTGGGTAAACCAGGAATCACATCCAAGTCCATCAAGAAGTTCCTGAGCCATACAGCTTCCTTGGCTGCCTCAGAGGCTGCCACATACTCAGCTTCCATGATAGAGTCCGCCACGCATTTCTGCTTGACACTCCTCCATACTATGGCTCCACCTCCAAAAGTAAACACAAACCCCGAGGTCTCTATCTGATTGGAAATCAGAATCCGTGTAACCCACAGGGACTAATTGATCTGCCCGGTAAACCAGCATATAATCCCTAGTCCTTCTCAGATACTTCAATATATACTTTACCACAGTCCAATGTCCCTATCCAGGATTACTCTGATATCTACTAACCATGCCCACGGCAAAGCAGATATCTGGTCTCGTACATAGCCTAGCATACATGAGGCTTCCTACTGCCGAAGCATAAGGAACCACCTTCATGTCCTCTATCTCCTTTGATGTTTTGGGACACATCTCTTTATATAAAGGTACTCCATGCCTAAAAGGTAGAAAACCTTTCTTGGAGTTCTGCATGCTAAAACGAGCAAGGATAGTGTCAATGTATGAAGCTTGAGATAACCACAACATCCTTTTCTTGCGATCCCTTATCACCTTGATCCCAAGGATGTGTCCCACTTCTCCCAAGTCCTTCATGTCAAACTGTTTGGACAACCATACCCTTATGTCTGATAACACTTTGATATTGTTGTCAACTAACAAAATGTCATCTACGTATAGTACAAGAAATACCACTACGTTTCTGTCACATCTTTTGTGTACACATGGCTCATCCGGACTTTGAATAAATCCATATGACTGGATTACCTCATCAAAACGGATGTTCCAAGATCTCGAAGCTTGCTTCAATCCATAAATGGACCGATTAAGCTTACACACTAGAAGCTCTTTTCCTTTAGCAATGAATCCCTCTGGTTGCTACATATAAATGTTCTCCTCAAGGCTTCCGTTAAAGAAAGCTGTCTTGACATCCATCTGCCAAATCTCATAATCCATATGAGCAGCTATAGATAAGAGAATCCGGATAGACTTAAGCATAGCTACCGGCAAAAAGGTCTCCTCATAATTGATACCCTCTTTCTGAGTATACCCTTTCGTAACAAGCCTAGCTTTGAAGGTCTCAACCTTCCCGTCTACTCCTCTCTTTCTTTTGTAGATCCACATGCATCCAATGGCTTTTACACCATCGGGTGGCTCTACTAGCTCCCAGACCTGATTAGAATCCATAGATTCTATCTCAGAATTCATCGCTTTTTTCCATGATACCGCATCTTCATCTTGGAGTGCCTCGTCATATGTCCAGGGATCAGGTTCATGTTCGCCAGGGACAAAGTCCGAAGACTCTCCCAAGAACATGAATCTGTCAGGCTGTCTCACAATCCTCCCACTACGACAAGCTATCACCTGTGTATCCTCTGTGACACGCAGTGCAGTGATTTGTGGTATATCCTGTTGTACCGGTGGTACTGAAGTAGCGACTTCCCCTCTTAATTCCTCCAGAACAATCCTACTCTTGGGCTTGTGGTTCATTATATAGTCTTCCTCTAGAAATTGGGCATTCGTGCTAACGATTACCCTCTGATCTCTAGGATTATAAAACAAACCACTTTTCGTTCCTCTAGGGTAGCCCACGAACATGCACACTTCTGTACGAGGTTCCAACTTACCAGCATCAGCCTTCAACACATGTGCTGGACTCCCCCATATCTGAATATGTCTCAGACTAGCCTTTCGCCCAGTCCACAATTCTATGGGGGTAGAAGGCACTGATTTAGATGGAACCAAGTTCAGAATATACACTGCCATATCCAGCGCATACCCCCAGAATGAATCTGGCAACTCAGAATAACTCATCATCGATCTAACCATCTCCATAAGAGTCTTATTCCTTCGCTCCGCTACACCATTCTCCTGGCGTGTGCCAGGTGCAGACAATTGGGATTGAATCCCAGCCTCTGAAAAGTAATTCCTAAACTCTCCCAAGAGATACTCACCACCACGATCAGATCATAGGGTCTTGATACTTTTACCTTGACGGTTCTCCACATCAGCCTTGAATTCTTTGAACCTGTCAAACCATTCAGACTTGCGGCGCATCAAGTAAATGTATCCATATCTTGAATAATCGTCTATAAAAGAGACGAAATATTCAAAACCACTTCTAGCCTGGATAGACATAGGACCGCATAAATCAGAATGAACCAATTCTAACACATCTTTGGCTCTATGCCCCTTGGCCTTGAAAGGCCTCTTGGTCATTTTACCTTCCAAGCAAGATTCACAGGTTGTGAGATCCTCCACCACTAATGTGTAGGGGATCGATTGGCCGGCTAGTGGGGGGTGAATAGCCCTCTTACGATGGATGTCGGAATTCTCTCGTTCGTTTGCTCGTCTACACAATTGTTAGTGCAAGCGGAAGCATAAACAATAAAGACAAAGCAATAAACGAAAATACAAACGCTAACAAAGAAGATGTAACGTGGTTCACGGCTTCACCGCTAATCCACGTTTCCCCATTCATCCGAGGTGAATCACTCCTTCAAAGCCAATCAATATTGGTCTCTCCTTTGCACCAAGCTAGGTGGAGGTAACCTTTACAAATCAAGCACACTCCTTCTTTTACAATAGATGTGAAAGAAAGCTAAGAGAAGGAGTTTGAATCTTGTGGAGCACTTGGATGGTCGTTTAGAACTTGAGCATTAACCTCCCAAAGCTCCACACCCTCTCTTTTTATAGAGAGGGC
Organism: Wurfbainia villosa; assembly: GCA_025175895.1. Classification (NCBI taxonomy): domain Eukaryota; kingdom Viridiplantae; phylum Streptophyta; class Magnoliopsida; order Zingiberales; family Zingiberaceae; genus Wurfbainia; species Wurfbainia villosa. Next base: position 44,745,058 of record CM045988.1, on the reverse strand, counting down.
TGATTTCTTCCCGTTGGCCGCCACCAGTCGACTGCTGCCCTTGGCAGTCGACTGTCGCCACTCCAACGGCCTCCGAACACGTCGGATCCCGACCGTTGTAGTCCAACGGAACACTTGGCAGTCGACTGATGGACCTCACCAGTCGACTGCTGCCTCCGTAGTCGACTGCCCAGTCGGCTACGAGCGGTTCTGTGCCCGCGACATCCTCTGGCAGTCGACTGCCATTCCATGGCCGATCACGGGCATAAACCCATCACCGGATAATAACACACTGATTAGTAGTCGATCGCCATTACATGGCGGTCGGATCGGTGTCGGTGAAACGCAAACTTACCATAAGTTTGAGCTTCCGACGGTCGGGTAAACCTTAACCCTTGCGGTCAAGTCTCCGACACTCAGCCATTCGGCCAAGTTCACCTAATGAGCTACTTACATTTCACTCATTCTCTCATCTCACTCGAAGTCCCTCGCCGAAGCTCTCTTCATTCGCGGCCACGTCCCTCAGCAGCATCAGGCGCACGACTCTGCAATGCTCCTTCGCATCTCTTGCCTCCGAAGTCTGCTTCCTTGGCTTCACTTCAAGTCATCTCGTCCGGCGGTCCCTCGGATGCTCCAAGCGCACGGCTTCCGCAAAGTCATCCTTCACCGACTCAAGGACCGAGGTTGTGAGGGTGAACCCGCCAAGGCTCCATCTGCGAATTACTAAGTCCTGCAAGACTCCAACGCACATATCAAATAACAATATCATCCTAACTTAAACCCTTTTCCACACACATCAAAACCTTATCATGGCAAGAGATTGCCCTAACAAAATGAACCCAAAGGTCCATCAGCTATCAACCTTTGAATTCTACTCAGGTTAATATGACCAAGCCTTAGATGCCAAAGATATGTTTGGTTCATCTTCGAAGGTTCTTTTCTCTTATTGGAATTAGAAGATGAGTTATTAACTTCTATATGCATCGTGGGAGCTTTTGGTTCAAGAGTATACAAATTTCCAACAAATGTACCTGAATAGATAATTTCTCTATTTCTTTTTATAACAACTCTGTCATTAAAAGAAACAGAATATCCATCCATAAACAATTTAGAAACCGAAATCAAATTCTTTCTAAATGTAGGTACATAAAGACAATTTCTCAAAACCAAAACTTTATTTCTATCAAACGATAAATGAACGTCTCCCACTGCAATAGCCGCCACCTTTGTAGCATTACTCTTGGTGACGGTAATTTCTCCTTCAGCTAGTCGTCAGGTTTCCTGGAACCCCTGCAAAGAATTGCAGACATGATCGGTGACTCCCATATCTACACACAAGGTACCGATAGATAACACCACTAAACATGTTTGAACGACTAAGCCAGAAGATATACCTTTGTTCTGCTTTAGGTTGGGGCAGTCTTTCTTCCCATGTCCAGTCTTCTTACAAGTGAAGCACTTGCCTTTCGGCTTCTTCACTCCTCCCTGAGGTCCACCCGCCACCTTTGCTCCACCTTGTTTCTTCTTCTTCTTGCCTTTCGGCTTTGAAGTAGAAACCTTCTGAGCAACCATGGCTTCCTGCCTAGCAGCCCAATTTTGGTATCTAAAAAGTTCCTTTTCCCCAGAATCATCCACAGGCTTAGGAGGACAATCATCGAAGAGCACATACTTGTACTCCTCAACAGTTAAGATAATATCCAAATTTCTTTTCCAATCAATGTATTTTATTCCAGTAAGTTTATTTTCTTTTAGTATCATAGCAAGTGGGTTGAAAACCATTTGAAAATCCTAAGAATCACAATGATCAAAATATTAGATTTCAAATATTATTGATTCCTCAAAACAATAAAATTTCGAAATCAACCAACACCTCAAAACACCGAGAATATCGCATGCCACGATAGTGTGGACATATACGAATTCTACATTTGTAAGAGGAGGTTTTACCCATTAATTTTATTATCTTGTCAACCTTACTTTTTGACAAATAAAATTAATAGTTGGTTCCTCTTAGGCCCTACAAATAAAAGCAGTGACTCCGATGGGGAGGATACCTTTATTTGCATCTAAGTGTTTACCATTACTCGGTACTAAGGCAATTATCTCGGATTATATGTCTTACCGATGGGGAAGTACACACGCTCCTAAATAATTTTCTATAACCATATTTGACCTAGTGATCTGCAAACAAACCCATCCAATGGGGAGGAAGGCACTCAGAGCCGACACACAAGTTTGTTGCATCACACGTCAAATTGTAATGGAGGCCGCGAGAATTAATTAAAATATCCCTCTCCCACTTAGTAAATTGAAAATGAGGAATTTTCAAGAACACACAACATGCATATAAAACAAATCAGCAATAAATATGGAAAAAATAGAATTTTTCCAACTATTATGGCTTTGTTCTCCAATATGCGTCCTGCCGTGTCTCCACCTCGTCCGCTCCACCTTTTCCGTGCGCAAGCCACAAAAGAGATCCGAGCTGAGATATATCATTTTAATTTACATCCATCGATCCTATACTCCACGAAGGAGTGTACAAACTATCTAGATCAAAAGTAAACTAGAATGATCGGCTAAACAATGTCGTATTCAATTCCAAAATTAAATACTAATCTAGCCTCATCAACCTCGAGGATTCAAATTATATACATACAATCACACACAAACAATCACATACACACATATAGCCATAATAGTCGGATCTTATGCCTGCAACCAAAAAGTTAGCCTATGCACATCCTACTATTATCCAGCATACTCAATATATGATAAGTGCATGAAAGTAACCGAATCCGAAACACACAAAATCGGAAAACTTGGCTCTGATACCATTTGAAGGGAGTTCAATTGGTTGCGTCGGAGTCTCATTGCCTCCCATGTCCCCGGATTAAAATTTTATCAACTAAAACTAATCCGGACGGGATGAGTTTCCGAAGTACAACCATTTCGTCATCGTGCCAACGACTCGAGCGATCGCTTGAACAAACTTGTTGTTCAAGCAATCAACTCTTCTAGTCGGTTAGCCGCGGAAGAGACGACGAACGGATCACTGGTTTTTGTGTTTCTTATCGGGGTCCATGATTATACAAATACAAACAAATGCAAACTAGTATAATCAACACATACTAACATAAAGAACATAATCTAGCATATCTTATCTTAAGAGGATCAAGAATAAAGTTTGTAAAACTTTTATACCTCTTGGTCTTCTACCGTATGTCCCATCCTCCTCGTGGACGTCGTGTGGGCGAAGATCCTCCACGAGTTGAAGCCTCCTAGATCACATTCTTCCCTTCCTTGCTCGCTCCGAACAAAGAGAAGAAACAAACAAAAACTCCTTCTCCTATCTAGAACCGACCAACAAGCCAAGGAGCTTGATATAGCCGCCGGCCAAGGAGTAGATAATTGAGCGCCGGCCAACCTTGAAGAAAGGTTGCCGTCGGCCACCAAGGAGAGAGGGAGAAGGAATAATGGGTATGGGCGCCGGCCAAAGCAAGGAGGAAGAAGATGGGCGTCAGCTACCAATTAGGAAGAGAAGGAAACAAACCTTAATCCTTCCAAGGATTGCCGCCCAAACCTTTTCCCAAACCCTAGCCGCCCAAGCCAAAAATCCTAATCTCCTTCTTGATATATCTCTCTATCCTCCACGCCCAAGCCTTTAGCCCTCCTTTTATAGAGTTAGGCTTAGGCCTCCTTTCAATCTCCACCGTCGGATCTAGAGACTTAGTCTCCACCGTCGGATCTAGGGTTTCATCCCAACCGTTGGATCTAGGGTTTCATCCCAACTGTCGGATCTAGGGTTTCATTTCTACCGTTGGATCTAGGGTTTCATCCCAACCATCGGATCTAGGGTTTCATCCCAACTATAGGATCTAGGGTTTCATCCCAACTGTCGGATCTAGGGTTTCAGCCCAACCGTCGGATCTAGAGTTTCATCCCAACCGTCGGATCTAGAGTTTCATCCCAACTGTCGGATCTAGGGTTTCATCCCAACCGTCGGATCTAGGGTTTTATGTTCCATCATTGGATCTAGGATCCATGAGGTTTTAATAAAGCTACGATAGGGACCATGAGGAGGAGTTGGATCTTGGCCACCCGATGGTTCGGAACCACACAAACTTGATCCATCAATGATGTTCCATTCCACTAGAGGATCATCATTGATTTACCTCACCAACCCCCATTTATATGGGCTCCATATATTATTTGGACAACTATCTCCCCGTGTTTAAGATATCGAATGTCCGTCAATTAATTGATTTACTGACCATCAATTAATTAACATCTAACTCCTCGAGTAGTACCACTCAACCTTATTATCATGTTGACTAAGTTAACCCGCGGGGTTTCCATGATAAACCTTATGAGCTCCTCAAGGGGACATCATCAACCTAATATATAGGACACGGTTTCCTTCTATAATCAACGACACACCATGTAAATAATATCATTTCCCAACTTACCGGGCCTATTGATTTAATCTATAAATCTCATCCATTGGTAAATCAAAGAAATAAATACTAAGTACATGTGCCCGTTATTATATCGGGATTCAGAGCATGTGCAACATAATACTCGAGGTCTGATTCAATCATATAGTAAGCAATAGATTGAATCACCTCTATGTCGGTCCTGCTCAATACACACAAAATGTACTAGTGTAATTCTATGGTCAAGATAAACCAATACCAGATCACACTACAACCATGCCAATTGTTTGTCCAAGACCATCTTAGTTGTGAGCCTATACTTATATTCTACAAGGAACTGATAACATGATCTTCTGTGCCACACCAAGCATCACATTATCTACAATGTAGAGTATTAGACAATATGCACACATATAATAAATATAAAGTGCAAACAATGATCATGTGATTCTTATTTCAAAATAAAGATGTCCATACAAAAGGCTAGGCTTTCAGTATACATCCCAACACCTATTACCAAACCCCTCTTTCACATCCTAACCTATTACGGTCTCCCCATTAATCAACTAACCCCTAAATCCATTTGAATTTGTTGGATCGAAAAAGAGCGCTAGAGGGGGGTGAATAGCGAACGTAAATCTTTTTGTTCGATCAATTAAAAATAAATAGATGCACAACAAAAAAATAAATAAGACAAATTTATTTTTAATTGGTTCACAACCCAATGGTTGCTACTCCAAGGCCCCGCGATCCTTGACCACATATGAAGGGGAAATTCACTATAGAGTCTCCTCCTCATTGGAGGTAGGAGACAATGATTACAACAAAACCAAAACTCAAGGATGAGGCAACAAGCCTACCTCACCTCGTTTATGAAAAAAGCTCTAAGTACAAAGTAATGAAATAACTAACTGAGCTACCGATGCTTAAGGAGTTGAAACTTGGTGTGGCATTGGCGTTATGACATTGTAGCATTGATGCGGAACCTTGGATTTGTGGGAGCACTTAGGAGCAAATTGATAATCTAGGGTTCAAGTCCTCCCCTCCTTTTATAGACTCATGCCTTGGAATTAGTTCGGATCCAGATCCTCAACTTGTGGTTCTTATCACGCGGTGACACCTTATCTTATCGTGAAGTGACGACATCAAACATTTTCCTTTTTGACAAAGCGCACAAGGTTGATTCATCTCCATTAGTCGACTGATGCACTTCATCAGTTGATTGACATAAGTCGACTGCCAATATACAACAATCGACTGCTAGCCTAGTCAATTCTCTGCATCAAAGAGTTAGCATGGAAAATGGTAAATGTGACGGTTTCTTATCATCCGATCTAGACCTAGACCTTCCATTAGAAGTGTTAGTCGGATCGCCGCATAGGGTCGTCCCCTTATAGAGGACACGACCTTACCATTTCTCTTCGCATTCGTGTTTATCTTTGGTCCTTTATGACCTGTCGCTTTGCTTTAGGTCTTCACCTGGGTTCTTTGACTCCCACGAAGATCTCTCGGTGTCACCCGACCACCACAGTTTCCCGACTCTGGATTCTTGGGGTGTCGCTGACCTTCGCCTTAGCTTAACCATTTCCTACACACTTAATTTAGCTCATGAGATAACAATATAACCTTAACTTTGGATCTTTGCCATAATCAAAACTTAGGTTCGATTATCTAGTGCCCCTGCACCAACAATCTCCCCTTTTTTATCTATGGCAAACCGACGCAAAGTTAAGGGAAAATTAAAGCATAAAACAAGTGAAGTAAATGATAAACACCTTTTCAAAAATCCCCCTTAACCCTAGGTGAGTTTTGATAAAGATACTCTAAGTTTTAAAATTAAATTTTGTGTTACTCCCCCTTAACTTTCACTCTTCTCCCCCTTTGTCATAAATCAAAAAAAAAAGTGGGGGTGTTTATATAAAATAGAGATTTAAAAACAACATGCATCTAAAAGTATTAAGGATAAATCAACTATGAGTCCAAGCATGCATCTAGCATTAGTTATATAAATTGGTTTGAGGTGTGTCCCTCTGCACCAACAATTTAATAAGTTTTTGAAATATACTTTTCAAAATACTTATAAGTTTATTTTAAAAAAGAATGCTAAAGGTTTGTAATATAACCCTTAGGGTTAGTTTGCTCTCCCTCTTAGTCAAATATATGAAGTATAAGAGATTTAGGCGACGCTAAACATTGTCCTAGAGAGTTGTATACTTAGTGTTGGTCAATCGAAGTTATAATTATTCGTTAAGTGCAAGAAAATAAGTAGCATTTTGAAAAAGTTAAGGATATTTCAATTATCCTTAACATCTCACCCATTCTATGTATCTCAAAAATGCATTTGCCTTATATGTTTTGTGAGATGATTTTAACTTGATTAAAGTTAGTCAACCTTGGGTTAGATTCGGATTTAACCCTTAGTTCGTCAAGTAAAATTTTCAAGAAATTGGCTTCGAGGTTGTGGAGAGGCACAAGGGCCTTCTTAGATTGAAACAACGACCACTTCCTTAGAAAAAGCCAAATTCAAAAAATTGATTAATTGAGTCACTTAAGTTTACTTCCTGGTCTAAGTAGTTTAGGATACGGTGAGGTAGCTTCAGCTAGTTCAACTCAGCCAAGTGCACTAAGCTAGATACGCCTTATCTAGCTCGAATACACGAGACGTTGTTTCCCTAACATACTATCATCTCGCTGTGTCCTGATACTATTTTGTAAAAGTTGACTAACTATTTGTCCTATCTAGCCGTTCTAATAACTAATCATGCAATGATTTTGCTAAGAAAGTGGGTATACTATTTTAATATTAGCTCCCCCTGGACCATTGAACCAATATAGTCTATCCACAAAGTGGACTTGATCCTAGGTAATCCAATACTTATTGGTCCTTATATGTGAGTTTAACAAAACCTTTGGGACCCATGCTTGGACTCGTTGATGACTACAATTTACGATAGACATATAAGATCTTTTCGTAGTCCTTGAATTAAACCCGAGTCTGACTTTGTTGTACATGTCTCTTTGAGTTCCAAGTAGTCGGTTAGGATTCTTCAATCCCAACGTGAACTTTTCCAACCTAGCCTCGACCTCTTGAACTCGTCCTTTCAAGAGAGAATTCTCCTCCTCAAGTTTTTCAACTTGAGTTGAGTTTCCCTTTTGAACTTGGCTAGTTGAAGAGGCTATATTAACCTCTTGCTTGAGAGTTTCAACCTCCTCAAGTAATGACTCAACTCTAGACTCGAACTTAGTTAATTTCCTATTTAGAAACCTAATTGCATGATATAAGTTTGCAATTAATGAACGACTTACCTTAATCTTTTCTTTTGATGTGACTATGAGTCTCTTCTCGAAATCGTCCTCGGAGTTGGAGTCGGAATTGGATTCATATTTAGCTTCAGACTTGGACTCGGACTCTACTGGTTTTTCGATGAATGCTATGTCGACGCCTTCTTCTTTGTTGTCCCAAGTTGCATGAAAGGCCTTCTTAGATCCCTTTTGCTTTGGCTTCATTTTTGATTTGCAATGCCCCTTCTTCTTGTTCTTCGATTACTCCCTTTCTTTTCAAATTATTCTCCGTACCATGTTTACTATTACATCCTCCTCTTCAAATTCGGACTCGGGTTCACCCTCGGGTTCGGATTCTTTTTCTTGCTCAGGAGGTGGCTTGCTCTTCTCCTTTCTTCTTTGACCCGTAAGCAAAGAAATACTTTTCTCGGCATGGACCGCGTGAGTTTGTTTGTGAAGTTCAAATTCCAGAAAGAGCTCATCTAACCTAATTTTAGAAAGGTCCTTAGAAACCTTGTAGGCATCGACCATGGATGCCCACAAGGTGGTCCTAAGGAAGGCATTTAGTGCATACCTTATTATGTCTCGATTGTCTACCTTTTGTCTGATGGCATGTAGAATGTTCAAGATGTTTTGGATCCACACATGGAGTTGTAAAGTGGTCTCGTGATCCTGCATCTTTAGATTATACAATTTATTCAATAGTAAGTCTCTTTTACATACCTTAGCAATGGATATCCCTTCGTATTGCTCGATTAACTTGGTCCAAAGGTCTTTGGCGCTAATGAACGGTCCAATTCAGTTGAGCTCCTCCTTGGACAAGCCACATTGCAACATTTGGGTTGCTTTTGCATCGACTTAGATTTTCCTCTTGGTTGAGTTGGTCCATTTGTCGAAGTCCAAAGGCTCCCCTTGATCATTGGTGGGTAGAGCAAAGCCGGTTTGGATTATTATCCATGTCTCGACTTGTGTTTTCAAGAAACACTCCATCTGACCTTTCCAATAATGGAAATCATTTCCGTTAAAGAACGGAGGTCGGGTGGTGCTATACCCCTCAATGTGAGCCATTAATTATCTTGCAAAACATGAATAAAACCAAAAGGAATTCCAAGACATGGTCTTGGATTAGTAATGAAGGAAATAATAAGAAATAAATGAAAAAAATAAAAAGCTAAACAAAAACTAGAAACTTACGACCTTCGATGCCCCCAAAAGGGTACTAAACGTCATTTTTTGGGGATGAAAACAACTTTTTACAAGGGTAAACCCTGAGAAGTATAGATCTCTGAGAGAGCTTCAATTTGGTGGGTAGCACATTTTGTGGGTCCACTTGTAAAAAAAGTTATGCCTATTTTACCGTTGGCCACTCAAAAGTGAATAGTTCGATTGATCCTTGCAAACACACAACCAAAAAAGGGTATCAAGACTTTGTCTTAGATTAGTAGTGTGGGAGAACAACTTGAAATGAAAAGAAAACAAAAAAAAAATGCTAGATTGGTGGTTGCACCAAATCTTAGTGGCCCCGCTCTGATACCAATTGTTGGATCAAAAAAGAGCATTAGAGGGGGGGAACACACGTAAATCTCTTCGTTCGTTCGATTAAAAATAAAGAGATGCACAGTGGAAAAATAAAAAAGACAAATTTATTTATACTTGGTTCACAACCCAATGGTTGCTACTCCAAGACCCCCCGATCGTTGACTACGTATGAAGGGGAAATTCACTATAGAGTCTCCTCCTCGTTGGAGGTAGGAGACAACGATGACAACAAAACCAAAACTCAAGGATGAGGAAACAATCCTACCTCACCTCATTTACAAAAAAAGCTCTGATTACAAAGTAATGAAATAACTAACTGAGCTACTGACACTTAAGGAGTTAAAACTTGGTGTGGCGTCGATGTTACGACATTGTAGCGTTGATGTTGAACCTTGGCATTGTGGGAGCACTTAGGAGCAAATTGATATGTTAAGGTTTGAGTCCTCTCCTCCTTTTATAGACTCGTGCATTGGAATTAGTCCGGATTCAGATCCTCAACTTGTGGTTCTTATCACGAGGTGGCACCTTATCTTATTGTGAAGTGACACCGTCAAACGTTATCCTTTTTGACCTAGTGCACAAGGCTGATTCATCCCTATCAGTCGACTGCCAATATCCAGTAGTCGACTGCCAGCTTGGTCACTTCCCTGCATCAAAGAGTTAGCATGGAAAATGGTAAATGTGATGATTTCTTACTATCCGATCTCGACCTAGACCTTCCACTGATAGTCTAAATCGGATCACTGCCTAGGGTCATCCCCGTACAGAGGACACAACCTTACCATCTCTCTTCGCACTCATGCTTACCTCTGGTCTTTTATGACTTGTCGCTTTGCTTCCGGTTTCACCTGGGTTCTTTGACTCCCACGAAGTTCTCCTGGTGTCGCCCGACCACCATGGTTTCCCGACTTGGGATTCACCGGGTGTCGCTGACCTTTGACTTAGCTTAACCATTTCCTGCACACTTAATTCAACTCATGAGATAACAATATAACCTTAACTTTGGATCTTTTCCATAATCAAAACCTAGGTTCGATTATCTGGTGCCCCTGCACTAACAAAATTCTGATCGAAACCCTAATTGTATTCTAGCACCTTAACATCCCCCAAAATTCCCACATCTTCCACTGCCTTTACCAACTTAAAATGCCTGATACAGGTGTGTTCTACTTTATGCCATGCCAAGATCATCAATTCTTAACTGACATTCACACCTCTCAGAAGGGATGGAAAGAATTGTACTTCTATGTTCCTCTAGATTCTATCCTTCAATTCTCTTATCTTGTAAAACTACTCTTCGTCATCTCCCCAACCTCAAAAGCATCAAATCCGCCATCAACTTCCCCTCCATTGAAGCTATACTTAGAAACAAATACTTTAGTATCAAAGAAATTCTTCAAGTACCAATTTTTCCCTACTATGGACTGCCCCCCATTCAATCACAAGAAGCTCATCCTATAGGTAAGTTTTACTTAATTGTACATTTGCTGAATTTACCTCTAAATGTATATTGATATCTTATCTTGCATACCTACTGAATTTGCTTTTAAATGTATACTAATACTTTATTTGGAAGAGGATATGATGCATGTTGCCATTGTAAGGACTCTGGAAAAAACCCAACAAAAGAAGAGTAAGAGAGCCCAAGCAGCCTCCACATCCACTTCCATCCGTGAGCCCTCTTCATCAGCAATTAACCCTTACTCATCCACTATTTCTTTTTTTAATTATCTTGATTCAATTTCACAAATAGTTATTTATACTTTTATGTCACAGGTTCCTTCTGAACCTCCCCCAATCCCTATTATAACCATTATTGAGATAGACCAACCTGTTAGTATTAACCCTAAGTGTCAATTATGAGATGATTGTTAAGAGAACTTTTGTATCATATTTCATAATAAAAGCAAAGTTTATGGTTATTATATTTACTTCATTGATGTACCATTTGAATAAATATAATAATATCCTATGATAGTTGGTTCTAGTCTATGACATATCAAGATGGTGACTTGATAGTGGGATACTATAGATATATAGAACACTACTCATAATTGTTCCTAGTTAAGTATTAATATACAAGGATAATATTAATATGTTGAGACTAGAATGTAGGTTAACTGATGACTTAATCTCACAAGTCATGGATATGGGATATCAAGTTAACACATGGGTATATATTATAGAATATGAACTAAATTGACCCTCCATGAGAATGTTTCATGGATCATCATATGAGTGTCGTAGACATTCTCATAGTGACTATTGGTATAAATAGTCCTTATACCTGAAATCACTATGGTTCCCTACATAAGGAGTTTCATACTTTGATATCGTCAAATGCCACCTATAACAGGGTGGACTATAAAGTCGATCACTGGGTATGTAATAAATTATGCTGAGGGATGTGAGTGATGTAGATGGGATCTATCCCTTCCATATGACGGAAGCTAAGTGATATCTATGGGCCCCTTGATAAAGTAGGACTACTAAAATGTGTGACCATGCTTAAATAGGTCAATATGAGATATTGAGCTCATTTAATTGGTGTAGTCTATTTGGAGATCAAGAAACACAAAGATTGAGAAGAGGATGACACGAGTTATACCTCATTGATCAATCTAGATATCAAGGATAGAAGGATTGAGCCAAACAAGATAATAGTCACAGAAAGATGATGTCGGATCTCGACATTCTCGTAACTTGGGTAGCAATGATGCATTGCTAGATGTCACTCATTACTTATGTTTCTAAAAGAGGGTTTAGAGACATTGCCAACGTTATGAGTACCTATTGGGTCACACACTAAGAATATGTTGTTTGGAGATGAGGTTCATTTTAGTTTGTCTAAATGAACCATTAGACTATTGAATTGTATTCATTGAGTTAGACTCATTGATTGGGCCAAAACTTGAGTTAGACTCAAATCAAATCAATTGAAGAAGATGAAGGGTTATGGATTCATCATATATTCATCATGCATGATTAATGTGAATTAATCATGCATGGAAAAGGGAAAGCCAAAGGTTGGAAGAAACCTCTTATCATGCAAGATTAATGTGGATTAATCATGCATTGAAGAGGGAATAAAAAAGGATGCATAACCTTTCATATTTATGGGATGAATATAAAAAAGGGGCTTTGGATCATGATGCTTAATAGAGATTGCCTTTGTTGTACTTCTTCATCTTCTTGACCAAATATCCTTCTTGGCCAAAACCCCTTGTGTGGTGTTGCTAGCACAACTTTGATTCTACAAAGTGTGTGTGTTCGTGTGGATACCATAGAGGCACACCCATCCTGATCGCGCTGAGATCCTTCGAAGAAAAGTTGCTATCGGGATTGCGAAGGGCTACATATCAAGGGTAATCTCTCAACTAGATATAGTTATAAGAATGGTTAGTTTTATGTATACACATGGATCTGTGGAGGGATCTAGTTTTTTCGCTGCATTTTGCGATTGTTTTTTGCATAAGATCCACCAACCCACCCTCTAATTACCACTGATCTTATTCCTCTTCCCCCATAACCACTTCAAAATCCTTTTCCCCCTTTTGATACTTTAAAGCCCTCCTCTTCATCTCCCCCAGAACCATTTCCTTCCTATGATACACTTACTCATAGTTCACCTCTCGATCCCTCCAATGATCCTATTGAACTTTCCTCATCTCTTTCTCCCTCCTCCTCTACCATAGCTTCTTCCCCCCAAACCTCTTCTTATATAGAGCTGAATTTATAACCATATTCCAGGTGGGGTTGAGTCCCATAATTATCCGCAATTTAGAATCTAATTGTTGGTAATCCTGAGTATTATGCCCATAGTCTTGATGATAAGAACAGAAAGTAGAAGCTGATAACTGTAGGAACGTTGGTGACCGCTAGAGGAGGGGGGGGGGATAGCACGTTTGTTGCTTAGATGGAAATCGTTCGCATGCTTGCTACAAGTGTTAGTGTATGAAGAAGAATATATAACAACAAAAACAAATACACAACACAAGAACAATACACACGATATAACGTGGTTTGGAACCTTAGGGTTCCTACTCCACGGGTTAGGCTCAAATTAGCCCTAGCGATGCCAAACACCACTAATAATCAATACACTCCTTCTTGGAACAATCCGGAGGTGGAGGAAACCTCTTACAAAAGTTCTTAAAACAACAAGAAACAAATACAAGCTAATACAAGTAAACTACACAAATACAAGTAAAGAAAACTTTACACAATATGAACATGAGTGCTTGCTTTTGGTTGCTTGAGAAGAGCTTTGAAAGTCTGGATTGCAATAGAAAATCCCCTCCAAATTGCCTCAAAGAATGATTCCAAAATACTTCTCCACGAGTTCCTTTTAAAACTTCACCTCGGGCTAGATTCTGCCTAGCAGTTGATTGATCGCGACCATTAGTTGACTACACCTATAGCTGTTGTGAGACAATGACTCGATCCATGTTGGATAAGTTCCAATGGATACACTGGCAGTCGACTGCCATAACCCATCAATCGACTGTCGATAACATAACCGACTGACCAATCAGCTATCGAGCGTTCTTCTCTCGTAACCTCAACCAGCAGTCAATTGCCATCCATGGCAATCGACTGCTCAAGCCATCAGTCGACTGCCCAATGTTGGCAGTCAACTACTAGGCCATTTCCTACAGTTGAACACCAGTCAACTCTGAGCAATTCGACTAGCCATAATCCCAGTCGACTGCCAAGAGTCAACTCGGCTACCAAGTGTCAAAACACTTGACTAATAGACTTGTCCAAAGCAACAGTCGACTGATAAACTCAACCATGAGGTTTAACCCCAAGTATGATGCCCTCATACTTGCTAGACCACCCTTAGCCTAGACCTAAGCCTTCTATCCACCTCCGTCAGCCTCATGCATATCAGATCCCTCCAAGTCATCCATGACTTGTTCATCCATATGCTAGCCTTCAAATGCTTCCATCGGCTATTGTCATGCTAAGCTGGTCTATCTCGCCAAGGTACATTGGACTTATGTTGCCAAGACTCTCGCTTGAACTTTACGTTGCCAATATCAACCCTTGGACTTTCCTTGACAACCTATGTTGAACTTTCAAATTACTAAGACTCAAGCTTGGACTTTCCCTTGCCAAGACCCATGCTTGGACTTTCCATGGCAACCCTTGTTGGACTTTCCCATGATAATTATATTGTCATACATTTTGTTGAATATCAAAATACTGCTCGAGTCAAACTCGAGTCTGGTCAATCGTGACTTGGGTCGATTGTACCAACAGTAATCTCCTAAGTTCCTAGCAGCTCCAAAGGGTCTTCTCAATAACTATTGCTCTTCACATATATTCATAGGCCTTTCATTAGAAAACCTTAATTGAGGAATATACATGGATCTTTCTCTTAAAGGACGGGTGGGCCTTACCCATCCCACTTGTCGTTCTGGCAGTTTTGTCATTATGCGATCTCGGGAATACTGTCGAGACTTCTGGGCATCCTCTAGATTAATAAACTTTTCGGCTCTAAACAATAAGACATCGAAATCTGCAAGAGGGTTTTTAGCTAGAAATTTGAAGAAATCTCCCTCTCAAAGCCCTTGAGTAAAGGCTCCTACTACCTTGCTAGATTCCATAGTGGAATTTTCCGTGTTAACTGAGTAAACCTATGCACATATTGCCAAATATTTTCTTGCCCTCTCTACTTAAGATTAAAAAGACTCAATTGTTGAGGCAAATATTTCTTAGATCTTGAAAAATGCCTTAAAAATAATGCCAAGAAATCTTTAAATGAAGCAATACTTTGCGACTTTAAACCATTAAACCATTGTTGTGCTAGTCCTACTAATGTAGTAAGAAATTCTCTACATTTAATCCCATCAGTATAATGATATAATAAAACAAAATTTTCATATCTACCCAAATGATCCTTAGGATCAGAGGAACGAGTATACTCGGGCATCTGAGGCATCCGAAAGTGCTAAGGTAACTCTTCGTTAAGAATACTATGTTGGTGCAGGGGCACCAGATGATCGAACCAATGTTTTGATTATGACAAAGATGAAAAGTTAAGATTACATCGTTATCTCAAGGGCTTAATAGAGTGTGCAAAAAAGTCCTTAAGATGGAGTTGAAGGCCAGCGACACCCAGAGAAAGCCGTGGTGGTCGGGCGACACTTGAGTGACTTCGGAGGGAGCCGAAGAAATTGAGTGGAAGGCCGGAAGCGAGAGCCACAGAGTAAGTATCGAGGTAAGCTCATGTGTGTGAGCATAAGTGAGGTCGTATCCTCTTACAGGTATGGTCTTATGTGTAGATCCGACCAAAGACATCCCATGGATGGTCTAGATCGAGATCGGACGGTTGGTGGCTATCGAAATAATATTTTTGTTAAGCTAACTTTTGATTTCAGCTAGCATCAGTCGACTGCCAGCTTGGAGCACTCGACTGCCATCCATCAGTTGACTACCCATGGTCAGCACTCGACTGATGCTGCCATCAGTCGACTGATGATGACCATCAATCGACTGATGGTCAAGGATCAACTTCGAGGAGTCAAGCCTTATCACCTCATTTCAAGGGGATTGGTGCTCAAATCTGATTGGTTGAAGATCCTCTCGAGAAGGGACTCAAAGGCTATAAAAGGAGGGCCTCTCCTAGGGTTTTCTCATCAATTCTAAGTTCTCAAAAGCCTCCACAATGCTACGACTCTCCGACAACGAAGTGCTACTTCTCCGATGATCTAATCTTAAGTTCTCATTTCTTATTCATCGGTATAAGTTTTAATTTAGTTTATCTCTTTTCATATTATTGTCTCGGAGCTTTTCATCGTAATGAGGAGAGAGGGAGTGTCCCTCTTCCTCAAGCTTTTGTGGTTTCTTGTATTCGATTAACTCCTATCGAAGGCTACGAACCAAGTAAAAAATACTATTGTCTTTTTGTTTAATTCTATCTTCCACTGTGTCTACTCGAATGAAACCAATGAAAAGTTTTATCGCTATTCACCCCCCTTTAGCTATTCGCTCGATCCAACAATTGGTATCAGAGCTGGGGGCACTAAGATTTGGTGAAACCACCAATCTAGCCTTTATACAGCTTTGTTTTTGAATTTTATGAATCTTTGTTCGTTCGTTTAAATTTTTTCCCGCACTACTAATCCAAGACGAAGTCTTGGTACTCTTCTTTTGGTTTTGTTTTGAAAGTATTCTCTTTTGGAGTAGTCGACGGTAAAACGGGCATAACTTTGCGTACAAGTTGATCCACAAAATGGACTACCTACCAAAACGAAGCTCTCTGAGAGATATACACTTCTTATTAGGGTTTACCCTCGTATCAAGTTGTCTTCATCCCTAAAAAACCAACATTTGGTACCCTTTCGGGGACATCGAAGGTTGTAAGTGCTCATCTTTTATTTTAGTTGGTTATTTCTTGTTTATTCCTTTTGTTTCTTTTCATTTCCTATATTGCTAATCCAAGGCGAAGTCTTGGAACCTTTCTCGTGTTTTTTTTTTATTATTTTGTGTGCAAGGGTTTCCTTCCAAATGACCCACATTGTGGGGTACAACACCATCCGACCTCCATTCTTCAACGAAGATGATTTTCGTTAATAGAAAGGTCGGATGGAGTGTTTTCTAAAAACACAAGTTGAGACTTGGATAATCATCTAAACCGGCTTGGCTCTACCCACCAATGCTCAAGGTGATCCCTTGGACTTCGACAAGTGGACCAATGCAACCAAGAGGCAAATCGAAGCTGATGCAAAGGCGACCAAAATGTTGCAGTACGGTCTGTCCAAAGAGGAGCTCAACCGCATCGGACCCTTCATCAGCGTAAAGGACCTATGGAACAGATTTAATCGAGCTACACGAAGGAATGTTCGATGCTAAGGTATGTAAACGTGACCTTCTTTCCAATAAGTTGTATAACCTTAAGATGCAGGAATACGAGACGGTGATGCAACTACACACCTGTGTCCAGGACATTGTCAATGCCCTGCACACTATCGGACACAAGGTCAAAAACCATGACCTCCTAAGGTACGTTCTTAATTATTTTCCTAGGACTACCTTGTGGGCATCCATGGTCGATGCATACATGATCTCTAAGGACCTTTTGAAGCTTATGTTAGACGAGTTATTTTCCGAGTTTGAACTTCACGAGCAGATAAATGTGGTCTGGGCCGAGAGAGGTATTGCTCTACTTGTAGGACAAAGAAGCAAGCCGCATACCAGGCAAGAAGATGGACTCGAACCCGAAGACGAATCAGAGTCTGAATCCGAAGATGTGGAAGCAATAGTGAACGTAGTATAGAAGATCGTTCAGAGGGAAAGGAGGCTACTAAAGAACCAAATGAAGGCACAATTCAAATCAAATCAAATGAAGGCTTTTCATGCAACATGGGACAATGAAGAAGGCGTCGGCATAGTGTGCATGGTAAGACCCGAAGAGTCTGAATCTAAATCTAACTACAAAACCGGCTCCGAATTCGAGGACTACTTCAAGAAGAAACTCAAAGCCGGACCGAAAGGGAAAATTAAGGTTAGACACTCACTAATTCATACGCTTTTCAATACAATTAAATTGCTAACTAGAAAATTAGCTAAATCCGAGTCTAGGGTCAAGTCCTTGGTTGAGGAGGTTGAAACCCTCAAACAAGAGACACCCCCAAACTCTTCGACTAGTCGAGTTCAAGAGGAGGACTCAACTCGAGTTGAAAAATTCGAAGAAGAGAACTCTCTCTTGAAAGGACGAGTCCAAGAGCTCGAAGCTCGGTTAAACAAGTTCTCAACGGGGTCCAAGAATCTTAACCGACTTCTTGGAACTCAGAGAGTCATGTACAATAGAGCCGGACTCGGATATAGCTCAAAGACTACGAATAGATCTTACATGTCTATCATAAACCATAGTCATCATCGAGTCCAAGCGTGGGTCCCGAAAACTTTATTAAACTCACATATAAGGACCAATAGGTTTTGGATTCCCCAGGATCAAGTTCATTACTTGACCAGACCATATTGGTTCAATGATCCAGGGGGAGCTAATACCAAAATAGCATATCCGGTAACCTAAACTTTTTTTTAATGGTTAGATAGGAATATAACTCGTCAATGCTTGATAACATAGTACCAGGACGCGGCGAGATGATAGTACGCTAGGAAAATAGAGTCTCGTGTATTCGGGCTAGATAAGGTGTATCTAGTTCGGTTCACTTGACCGAGTGGAACTAGCTGAAGCTACCTCGCCGTATCCTAGACTAGTTAGACCAGGAAGTGGTCTTAGGTGAGTCAAGTTACTATTTTCTCGAAATTGGCTTTGTCTAAGGAAGTGGTCATTTTTCCGATCAAAGAAGGCCCCTGTGCCTCGCCACGACCTGGAAGTTAAGATCTTGAAAAGGTGACTTGATGAGCTTAGGATCAAATTCGAATCTAACGCAAGGTTGACCATTTTCAAATCATTAAATTTAATCAAGATAAAATTGGAATCATCTCACACAACATATAAGGTGAACCAATTCTAAGACACTTAGAATGGGTGAGATGAATAAGGAACAATTTCACTTACATAATCTTTTCAAAAATGTTATCTATTTTTCAAACTATCGAGCTTAAACGTTTACTTATACTCGGATAAAACTCTAAATATACAACCTTCTAGGTCAATGTTTAGCACCCCCTAACTCTTTTATACCTTATATACTTGATTAAGGCGGAGAGCAAACTAACCCTAAGGGTTATATATTTTCAAAAGTTATTGGCAGATAAGTATTTTGAAACTCAAAGATAATTTTATAAGTATTTTGAAAATCAAATTAGTCTCAAGACTTATATTGTTTGTGCAAAGGGTTATACCTCGAACCAAGTAAATCGAAAGACATGCCTGGACTCATGTTAGATAATCTTTATGCATGCTACTTTTTTTGTTAAAAACCCCTACTTTTTATATACAACCCCAAATCTTTTTTGATTTATGGTAAAAGGGGGAGAAGAGAACAAGTTAAGGGGGAGAACAAAAATTTAAAATTTTTAAGATTAACTTTTGTTCTAAAACTCACCTAAGGTTAAGGGGGAATTGATTATAATGAGTGCATCATGTACATTTACTCATTTTCCACATTACTTTTTTCCTTAACTTTGCATAAATTTTCCATAGATCAAAAGGGAGAGATTGTTGGTGCAGGGGCACCAGATGATCGAACCTATGTTTTGATTATGGCAAAGATGCAAAGTTAAGATTACATTGTTATCTCACTGGCTTAATCGAGTGTGCAGAAAAGTGCTTAAGTTGGAGCTGAAGGCTAGCGACACCCAGAGAAAGTCACGGTGGTCGGGCGACACTCGAGTGACTTCGAAGGGAGTTGAAGGAATCGAGTGGAAGGCCGAAAGCGAGAGCTACAGAGTAAGTATCGAGGTAAGCTCGTGAGTGTGAGCGTAAGTGAGGTCGTATCCTCCTTACAGGGATGGTCTTAAGCGTAGATCCGACCAAAGACATCCCATGGATGGTCTAGATCGAGATCGGACGGTCAGCGACCATCGAAATAATGTTTTTGTTAAGCTAACTTTTGATTTCAGCTAGCATCGCGATCGCCCGACGAAGCACTCATCCGCCATCCATCGACCGATTGCCGTGGTCAAGACTCGATCGATGCCGCCATCACGATCGATGATGGCCATCAGTCGACTGATGGTCAAGGATAAGCTTTGAAGAGTCAAGCCTTATCACCTCATTTCAAGGGGATTGGTGCTCAAATCTGATTGGTTGAAGATCCTCTCGAGAAGGGACTCAAAGGCTATAAAAGGAGGGCCTCTTCTAGGGTTTTCTCATCAATTCTAAGTTGCCAAAAGCCTTCGTAGCACTGCGACTCTCTGACAATGAAGTGCTACTTCTTTGACGATCTAATCTTAAGTTCTCATTTCTTATTCGTCGGTATAAGTTTTAATTTAGTTTATCTCTTTTCATATTATTGTCTCGGAGCTTTTTATAGGAACGAGGAGAGGGGGAGTGTCCCTCTACCTCAAGGTTTTGTGGTTTCTTGTATTCGATTAACTCCTACCTCCAACGAGGAGGAGTTCGTTAGTGTTTTTCCCTCCATGCGTGATCAAGGACTACTAGGGCCTTGGAGTAGTAGCCGAAGGCTACGAACCAAGTAAAAAATATTATTGTCTTTTTGTTTAATTCTATCTTCCACTGTGTCTGTTTGAACGAAATGAACGAAAAGTTTTGTCGCTATTCACCCCCCCCCTCTAGCGATCTGCTCGATCCAACATATTATCTACAAAAGGACTCTACTCTTCAACCTTTAGGATAGCATTCGCGAGGGGACCTTATTCATCAGACCTTTCTTCGTCCAAGGGAGCAACACATTTTTCCTTTCCCTTCGATTGTTTATAGATATGTGAAGAATCCTTCTTAGGGCAAGAGACTCTGATTATCTCCTCCTCAGAATCATTCCCAGATGTATTGTCTTCCTTTACCTCTTTAGCTGCCATTTTCTGTGACATGTGATCCATCACCGCAACTACCACTTGCATAAGATCTTCCTCGCACATAGGCTTGCAATGCCTTCTACCTGTACCTCCCTTGGAAGTATTAGATACAAACTTCTCCTCCTCCACCAGCCCCTTCGTTGTCCTTCTAGTATTCACCATCACAACTTTTTGTTTAGGTTACCAAAGATGGCATCAATTTGATGGTGTTCACTTCTTCAGCCTGCCATGATCTCCCCTCTTCTTGCAGATCTCGTCCAATCCAGGAACTCCCAGCTAGATCTTTTCTGATCGCCTTAGATCCTTAAGATGAAAGCTAAATCTTTCACTTCACAAGAGAGTGTGAGAGGTGGGCTAGCTTCCAGGCATGACCCCTCCCCCTTCTTGCAGATCTCGTCCAATCTAGGAACTCCCAGCTAGATCTCCTCCGATCGCCTTGGATCCTTAAGATGAATGTTGAATATGTCACTTCACAAGAGAGTGTGAGAGGTGGGATGGCTTCTAGGCACGACCCCTCCGACACTCAAGTCAGAAATGGTAGGATGAAGAGGATAGAAGTTCAATATGTAGAAGAAGTGAGAAGAAGTTCTTTGAGGTACCGAATAACGAAGAAACAACCAGCCCATCATCCTTCCTTCTCTGCCCCTTTTATAGATGATTTATCTCGCCTTCTCCTTGAAATGAATTTACTTTAATACCCTTTCCAAGCTGTCATATGTAAGTTATTTTCCCGTTCATTTTTAAAGTATCTCCTTTGAACCTCTTATGTGCTTCTTAGCCCCTTGCCAAGCATTAATTATATAAAATAAAAGACAAATACTAAAATATCTTATATTAATCATATTTTCCATTCCAAAAATCTTCCTACTACTTCCTGTCCTCATATCTCCTCTTTTCACCGTACTTAGAAAGAACCCCAAAAACCCATATGTGGTTCGGGAAACAAGCATACTGTTCGGGGAATATACTAACTGCTCAGGAACTATATGAAGGGGATTACTTCCCCGATTCGGTCCAGTCAACTGCCATAGGTGAAAAATGGAAGAGGAGAGGCTTGTTTATCAAACCTAGGACTTTGGAAGGTTGGCATGGCCGGAAGAGTCGGTCGGAGAGGGAGGAGACCCAGGGCCGCATAGAGCAGCATCAGCTCGATATGCTAGAGATGATGCGGGCCTGGACCCTGAGTCAGCAGCCTCCTCCACCGCCACCTCCTGCGGACGATTAGAGGATATTAGATTTTTTTGTGGTTGTCATTTTTTTTTGTAGTGAGATTGAGCATAGCCAATCTCCATTTTGAATGTAAAAGACAAGTTTTAAGTTAAATGAAATCTTTGTTTCTGAAAAATCTTGTGTGTATGGATGAATATTTGTATAATGGTATTGCTTATGAAAGTTGATATATTATGACATGAAATTGCATCCTATCATATACCATGTCATGACATTGTTTAGGGTTATTTTAGATGTCATGTGTTCTTAAATTTCATCATATGTCATGACATCATGATCATTGGCCATGTTTTAATAATGCTATTATTTATGCCATGATCATACATTCATGCATTAACTTGATTAAAATTGATTTAAGAACTATGGCATGACTTGGAGTCCCAGTTATAAGGGAATCAAGTAGAGTTGCTTTAGAAAATGCATGAAACCCTAGTTTAGGGAGAACAAAACCCACATCTCACATCTAATTGACATGTATGTGTATGTATACACCCTAGATACATGTGAGATGCTAGGATAATAGGTTAGGTTCAAGGTGCATCGGTAGTGCATCTAGATGAACTTAAACTTATTTTAATTATCACCAAGAATCATAAGGAAAGCTAATATACAAGCAATGTATATTTGGCCAATAAATTATGGTTCAAAATAGGTTTTCAAAAACATCTTAAAATCAATTTAGAAAACCTTGGTGAAATCTATCTTTTGATAGTCATCATCATTGTAGAAGTTGATACAAAGTAGATCAAAAACTTTAAAGTTTTTAATAGTTTTGAACTTTGTACCAATCTCCTATTTCAATGGTAAATATATTTTTCGAAAATTTTTCACTGATTGTATGTGTGTTAAGTAATATACGTATCAAGTTTCGTGATTTTTTGATTTACGTAGAATTACTTATGCATTTCTAGAGGTCGAGTCTGATCACGATCAATGATGGCGTTGGACTCGATCGCATTGACTGTATCACTCATTGTTGCTTCGTCCGATCGATGGACACATCAGTCGACTGGTAGCTGACAGAGTCGACTGATAGCTTGATTTCGGGGTAACCAAAAGTTGTTTAACCCGATTTCAGCTACGGTTATGGTCCCTATTCACTCCTAACCCTAGGATATGCTTTGGGAAGCATTATAAAGGGTGAAAATCCATTAGATATGGATTAGTAGAGTTGTTTAGGGTTTGTATCAATGTTAAGGTGTTGGAAAGTTCAATGTTGAATTTCTAACCTTAATTTTGATGGTTTAGAGTTCCTATTGGCTTAGGGACTTCCCAAGGACATTGTTGGTGCAATGGTCAAGGGGGAGCAAGCCTTTAGAGGGAGATATCCATCTTGGGATGATGGATGTGTTTTTCTCCTTGAAGGGGAGAATGTTATCAATTTGGGAAATTGATGGATTTTTAGAAACCCAATTTGGAAATTGGGAGAGTGTTTAGGATTGCCTCTCTTAAGTGATATTGGACTTATCACTAGGAAGATGGTAGGCATCCTAGGTATTTTTGGACCAAGGGGGAGATTGTAAGATCTTATTGGGACATGAGACATTGACCTCCTTGGAGAGAAAACCTTTTTGATATTAGTCAAAAAGGGGGAGAATATTTGGGGGAAAACATTTGGAGAGCATTTACCAATTTGGGACAATTGGTAAAGGATTGGTAATGTATTCTAACTCAATTATTTGTTTGGTTTTTGTCAAACATCAAAAAGGGGGAGATTGTTGGTGCAATCGGCCCAGGTCACGATTGACCAGGACTCGAGTTTGGCTCGAGTGATGTTTTGATGTGTTTTGATGTTTCGACAAAAACATATGACAATATAATTGTCATGAAAAGTCCAAGTTGGACACTTGGCATTTGGGAAAGTCCAAGTCATGGGTCTTGGCAAATGGAAAGTCCAACATGAGTTGGCAAGGAAAGTCCAAGCATGGTCTTGGCATGGAAAGTCCAACATGGGTTGGCATTTGAAGTCCAAGGGGTTTAATATTGGCGGCGTAAAGTCCAAGCGGTAGTCTTGGCAGCATAAGTCCAATGGTTGGCGGCGTAAAGTCCAAGCGGAGTCTTGGCGGCGTAAGTCCAATGTGCCTTGGCGGTGTAGACACCGTTAGCATGACATAGCCGACGGAAGCACCTGAAGGCTAGCGCGATGGATGAACAAGTCATGGATGACTTGGAGGGATCCGAGAGGCGTGAGGCTGATGGAGGTGGCTAGAAGGCTTAGGTCTAGGCTAAGGGTGGTCTAGCAAGTATGGGGGAACCATACTTGGGTTAAAACCTCATGTTTGAGGTGTGCCAGTCGACTGGTGCCATGTGGCAGTCGACTGGACCGAGTCAACTAGGGTTTGACTGCGGGTTATGTTTAGCTCGACGCCATAGGTTGGCAATGATCGATGCTTCAGCATCAATGATCGATCATGTGATCACCGATCGTGGTGCTCGATATTTCGGGCATAGAATGGAGTCGAGACTCGACTGGTCGAGTGAGGACTCCATCAGTCGACTGATGGTCACAATCAGTCGACTGATGAAGGTTTCGTTGGACTTATCCAGCATGGATCTAGCCGTTGTCTCACGACAACAGTGGCATCAGTCGACTGATGGTCCCGATCAGTCGACTGATAGACTTTATCCAGCACAGGTTGAAGCTATATATGGAGCTCGTGATGGAGGAAAAAATGATCGGTTCTTGAGGGATATTGGGGTGATTTGTTGGTGCAAATCAGGTCTCCAAGTGCAAGCAAGCAACCAAGCATTCAAGCAATCAAAACAAGTGTTGTAAAGTCTTTTCTTTACTTGTATTTCATATTTACATTGTATATTGCTTGTACTTCGTTCTTACTGTTGTAAGATCTATTGTAAGGGGTTTCTCCGCCTCCGACTTGTGTCGAGAAGGAGTGTTTATCATTAGTGAGTGCGTGTGCATCACTAGGGCTCTTTAGAGCTCGATCCGTGGAGTAGGAACCATGCGGTTCCGAACCACATTTTATCATTGTGTTAGCTTGTTGTCTATTTCCTTATTGCTTTTATTATTTCTATTTTCGCTGCGCACTAACGAGATTGTAGACACAAACACGATCGAATCTCATCTACGCTATTCACCCCCCCTCTAGCCATTTCAAGGGTCCGAACATCTTGTGCATGGCGATCCTATCATACATCCCCGGATTAAAAAAATTAATCCGGATGCAGAAAGATTACCCAAGCAACCGTTTCATCATCGTGCTATTCGATTTGAGTAGTCACTTGAACAAACTTGTTATTCAAGCAACCTAATTCTTTTCATCGATTAGCCACGGAATAGATGATGAATGGATCACCGGTTTTTGTGTTTGTCATCAGGGTTCATGTTAATCAATAACATACAAAATACAAAAGAAGTAGAATCAAAACTAAACAAGATTATACCTCTTGTTTTACCTCTTGATCTTCTATTGTATTCCTATCCTCCTCTTGGACGTCGTGTGGGCGACGATTTTTCAGGAGTCGAAGCCTCTTAGATCATATCTTCCCTTCCTTGCTCGCTCCGAACAAGGGAAGAACAAAAGCTCCCTTCTTCTCCTTACTTGTGCCGACCACCAACCACCAAGCTTGGTGTCTGTCGGCCTTAAAGAGAGGGAGAGGGTGTGCCGACCAAAATAAAGCAAGGAGGAACCCTCACCTTTGTTGCCGCTAGCCCTAGGAGAGGAGGAGATGGGGCGCCGGCCAAAGGTTGAGAGAAGGGTTGGCACCGACCAAAGGTTGAGAAAAGGGAGGCATCGACCAAAGGTTGAGAGAAGGGAATCAAAACCCTAACCTTGTCGTCGGCCAAAAGGAAGAAAACCCTAGCCTCCAATGCTTGCCGCCCAAGCCTCTCAATGCCAACCCAAACCCTAGCAGAACCAATTGTCTATCTCGTCCAAGCCTCTCCACCACCTTTTATAGATCTAGGCTTCACGAAGTATTTATAATAGGCTACAATAGGGACCATGAGGAGGAGTTGGATCTTGGCCACCCAATGGATCCGAACCACACAAAACCTGATCCATTAATGATGATCCATTCCACTAGAGGATCATCATTGATATACCTCACCAACCCCCATAAATAAATATGGGCTCCACATATTATTTGTACAAAATATCTCCCCGTGTTTAAGATATCGAATGTCCATTAATCAATTAAATTATTGACAATTTAATTAAATAATATCTAACTCCATGAGTAGTATCACTCATCCTTATCATCATGTTGGACCAAGTCCACCTACAAGATTTACATGATGAACCTTATGAGCTCCTCAAGGGGACATCATCATCCTAGTATATAGGACATGGTTTTTTCCTCCTATAATCAATGACACACAATGTAAATAATATTATTTCCCAACTTACTAAGCCTATCTATTTAATACATAAATCTCGTCCATTGGTAAATCAAAGAAATAAATACTAATTACATGTGCCCATTATTATATCGAGATTAAGAGCATATACACCATAATATATGAGGTCCAATTCAATTATATGGCCAGTATAAATTGAATCACCTCTAAATCGGTCCTTCTCAATACACACAAAGTATACTTGTGTAATTCTATGGTCAAGATAAACCAAGACCAAATCACACTACAACCATGCCAATGGTTTGTCCAAAACCATCTTAGTTGTGAGCCTCTACTTATACTCTACAAGGAACTGATAACATGATCTTCTGTGCAACACCACACACCATGTTATCTACAATGTAAAGTATCAGACAATATGCAAAAATGCAAACAATGATAATGTGATTCTTATTTCAAAATGAAGATGTTCATACAAAGGCTAGGCTTTCAGTATAGATCCCAACAATCTCCCACTTATACTTAAAGACTTTGCTACCATCATACTGCCATACATCTGATTCCTATTCCCTCCACATGCCTATCAAAAGCTCTCACTGGAAGGGTCTTTGTGAAAGGATCTGCTAGGTTATCCTCTGATGCAATCTTGGCGATAGCAACTTCTCCTCGCTTTACGATCTCTCGTATCAGGTGGTACTTGCGCTCTATGTGTTTACTTGCCTTATGGGCTCGTGGTTCCTTCGAGTTTGCAACTGCACCACTGTTATTACAAAAAATTGTGATAGTTCTTGGCAAACCAGGAATCACATCCAAGTCCATCAAGAAGTTCCCGAGCCATACAACTTCTTTGGCTGCCTCAGAGGCTGCCACATACTCAGCTTCCATGCTAGAGTCCACTACCATTTCTGCTTGACACTCCTCCATATAATGGCTCCACCTCCCAAAGTAAACACAAAATCCAAGGTAGACTTACTGTTATCCCTATCTGATTGGAAGTCAGAATTTGTGTAAACCATAGGGAGTAATTGATCTGCTTGGTATACGAGCATATAATCCCTAGTCCTTCTCAAATACTTCAATATATGCTTTACTGCAGTTTAATGTCTCTATCCTGGATTACTCTGATATCTGCTAAACATGCCCACAACAAAGCAGATATCCAGTCTCGTACATAACATAGCATACATGAGGCTTCCTACCGCTGAAGCATAAGGAACCGCCTTCATCTCCTCTATTTCCTTTGATGTTCTAGGACACATCTCTTTAGATAAAGGTACTCCATGCCTAAAAGGTAGAAAACCTTTCTTGGAGTTCTGCATGCTAAAACGAGCCAGAATAGTTTCTATGTATGAAGCTTGAGATAAGCATAACATCCTTTTCTTGTGATCCCTTATAACCTTGATCCCAAGGATGTATCCCACTTCTCCCAAGTCCTTCATATCAAAATATTTGGATAACCATACCCTTACGTCTGATAACACTTTGACATTGTTGCCAATGAGCAAAATGTCATCTATGTATAGTACAAGAAATACCACTACGTTTCCATCACATCTCTTGTATACACAAGACTCATCTAGACTTTGAATAAATCCATATGACTATATTACCTCATCAAAGCAAATGTTCCAAGACCTCAAAGCTTGCTTCAATCCATAAATGAACCGATTAAGCTTGCACAAAAGATACTCTTTGCCCTTTGCAATGAATCCCTCTAATTGCTCCATATAGATGTTTTCTTCAAGACTTCCATTAAGGAAAGCTGTCTTGACATCCATTTGCCAAACCTCATAATCCATATGAGCAGCAATAGATAAGAGAATTCAGATAGACTTAAGCATGGCTACTGACGAAAAGGTCTCCTCATAATCGATACCCTCTTTCTGAGTATGCCCTTTCGCAACAAGCCTTGCTTTGAAGGTCTCTACCTTCTCATCTGATCCTCTCTTTCTTTTGTAGATCCACTTGCATCCAATGGCTTTTATACCATTGTGTGGTTCTACTAGCTCCCAAACCTGAATTGAATCCATGATTCTATCTCAAAATTCATTGCCCTTTGCCGAGATACCGCATCTTTATCTTGGATTGCCTCGTCATAAGTCCAGGGATCAGGTTCATGTTCGCCAGGGACCAAATCAAAAGATTCTCCCAAGAATATAAATCTTCTAGGTTTCCTAACAACCTTCCCACTACGACAAGGTATCACTTGTGTATCCTCTGTGACACATGGTGCAGTCACTTGTGGTATATCCTCTTATACCGTTGGTACTGAAGTAGTGACTTCCCCTCTTAATTCCTCTAGAATAATCTTGCTCATGGGCTTGTGGTTCATCACATAATCTTCCTTTAAAAATCGGGCATTCGTACTAACGATCACCCTCTGATCTCTAGGACTATAGAACAAATCACCTTTCTCTCCTCTAGGATAGCCTATGAACAAGCACACTTCTGTACGAGGTTCTAACTTATCAGCATCTCCCTTCAGCACATGTGCTAGACTCCCGCAAATCCAAATATGTCTCAGACTAGGCTTTCGCCCAGTCCACAATTCTGTGGGAGTAGAAGGTAGTGATTTAGATGGTACCAAGTTCAGAATATACACTGTCGTTTCCAGAGCATACCCCTAGAACGAATCTAGTAACTCAGAATAACTCATCATCGATCTAACCATCTCTATAAGAGTCCTATTCCTTCGCTCCGCCACACCATTCTGCTGGGGTGTACTAGGTGCAGACAATTGTGATTGAATCTCAACCTTTGATAAGTAACTCCTAAACTCTCCCAAGAGGTACTCACCACCACGATCAGGTCGTAGTGTCTTGATACTTTTACCTTGATGTTTCTCCACATCAGCCTTGAATTCTTTGAACCTATCAAAGCATTCAGACTTGAAGTGCATTAAGTAAATCTATCCATATCTTGAATAATCGTCTATAAAAGAGATGAAATATTCAAAGCCACCTCTAGCCTGGATAGACATAGGACCACACAAATCAGAATGAACCAATTCCAACACATCTTTGACTCTATACCCTTTGGCCTTAAAAGGCCTCTTGGTCATTTTACCTTCCAAGCAAGATTCGCAGGTTGTGAAATCTTCCACCACCAATGAGCCCAAAGGTCCATCAGTTATCAACCTTTGAATTCTACTCAGGTTAATATGACCTAACCTTAGATGCCAAAGATACAGTTAGTTCATTTTCGAAGGTTCTTTTCTCTTATTAGATTTAGAAGATGAATTATTTATTTCTATTTGCATCGTGGGAGAATTTGGTTCAAGAGTATATAAATTTCCCACCAACGCACCAGAACAAATAATCTCCCTATTCCTTTTTATAATAACTGTGTCATTAAAAGAAATAGAGTATCCATCCAAAAACAATTTAGAAACTAAAATCAAATTCTTTCTAAATGAAGGTACATAAAGGTAATTTCTCAAAACCAAAGTTTTATTTCTATCAAAAGATAAATAAACATCTCCCACTACAATAGACGCCACCTTTGTAGCATTGCCCATGTAGACGATAATCTCGCCCTTAGCTAGTCGTCTGGTTTCCTGGAACCCCTGCAATGAATTACAGACATGATCAGTGGCTCCCGTATCTACACACCAGGCACTGGTAGATAGCACCGCTAAACATGTTTCAATGACTAAACCAAAAGATATACCTTTGTTCTATTTGCGGTTGGGACAATCCACCTTCCAATGTCTAGTCTGCTTGCAAGTGAAGCACTTGCCTTTCGGCTTCTTCACTCCTCCCTGAGATCCTCCTGCCACCTTTGCTACACTTCGTTTCTTCTTCTTCTTGCCTTTTGGCTTAGAAGTAGAAACCTTTTGAGCAACCATGGCCTGAGAACTCTGACGAAAAAGTCCCTCTGCAGCCTGGAGTTCTATCAGAAACTCCGCCAACGAATACAACCATTTATTCATGTTGTAGTTCAGGCGAAACTGTTCAAAACTCCTAGGAAGAGATTGGAGAATGATATTGACCAGGGTTTCCCCATCGATCTCTACTCCAAGGACTTCTAGCTCATTCAAATGAGCCATCATTTTGAGAACATGATCCCTCACGGGTGTTTCCTCAACCATGGTGGTCATCATCAAGTTCCTCATAGCTTCCTGCCTAGCAGCTCGATTCTAGTGTCCGAAAAGTTCCTTGAGATTGAGCATCATGTCATAGGCAGTATTCATGGCTTGATGCTGATGTTGCAATACATTTGACATAGAAGCCAAAATGTAACACTGTGCCATCTCATCAGCCATGATCCACTTCCTATAACTCTCTTTCTCCTTTTCACAAGAATCATCCATAGACTTTGGAGGACACTCTTCGATGAAGGGTTTTGCTTATCGAGTCCGCGAGGGGAAACTTCGCTTCCCACTTCACCTCGGTCATTTGTTCATGGCGATCCCATCGATGTCCCTAGATTAAAAATTTTAATCCTAGACACAAGGGATTACCCAAACAACCAAGTCATCGTCGTGCTATTCGTTTAGAGAGGTCACTTGAACAAACTTGTTGTTCAAGCGACCAACCTCTATTCTACGAGTAGCCGCGGAATAGACGATGTCTGGATCGCCGGTTTTTGTGTTTATGTTCGGGATTCAAGTATTATTTAGCCATAACCAGATTTATATCATGCTCATAATTGAAAAACAAATACAAACATGTAACATATAAAAATTAGAGAATCGATATACCTCTCAATCTTCTAATGTATGACCTTCCTCCTTTCGGACGTCGTGTGGGCGACGATCTACCAAAAGTTGAAGCTCCTAGATCGCAAATCATCCTTCCTTGCTCTACCAAAGCAAGAGGAAGAATAGAAACAAGGCTCTTCTCCTTCCTATAGCCAACCAACAAGCAACAAGAAGGATACTTGCCGCCAGCCAACAAGGAGAAGGAGATTATAGTGGAAACCGCCCAAGAACCCAAGGGAAAGCCCTATATCTTGTTTCCACCACCTAAGGAGAAGGAGAAGAGGGTCTTTGGATGACGTCCATGGGCTAGAAATATGGTTGTGGGAGCCGACCACCAAGGGAGAGGATGAAGAAAAGAAACTACTTCCATATTAGTGCCGCCCAAGCCTCCAAAACCCTAAGCCTCCAAACCCTAATCCTTAATCTCCTAATTGCCAACCATGGAAGAGGGGAAGAAGAATAGGATGAGCATCGACCAAGGTAGAGGGAAGAAGGAAAGAACCGGCCAAACCTTAGGAAGAAGAAGAAAAACCCTCCTCAACTTGTTGCTGCCCACCCCTAGCTCCCAAACCCTTGCCGCCCAAACCTAATTCTAAACAAACTAGGATTCCTAGCCTCCAAAGGAAGCAAACCCTAATCCCCTTAAGCCATCATCAAGTTTCCGCCCACTTTTAATCTCTATTTATAGAGTTGGGCTCAAGCCATGATTTAATCTTCTCCATTGGTTCTAGGGATTTAATCTCAACCGTTGGATCTAGAGATTTAATCTCTACCATCGGATCTAGAGATTTAATCTCTACCTTTGGATATAGAGTTTTGTTTCTATCCATTGGATCTAAGCTTCATGAGGTTTTAATAGGCTACATTAGGGACCATGAGGAGGAGTTGGTTCTTGGCCACCCATGGATCAAGCCCACATAAAGTCCGATCCACTAATGATAATCCAATCCACTAAAGGATTATCATTGATCTACCTCACCAACCCCCATAAGATAATATGGGCTCCATATATTATTTGTACATTTTCTCCCCGTGTTTAAGATCTTGAATGTCCGTCGATTAATTAATTTACTGACCATTAATTAATCAACATCTAACTCCATGAGTAGTACCACTCAACCTTTTCATCATGCCGGACCAAGTCCACCTGCAGGGTTTACATGATGAACCTTATGAGCTCCTCAAGGGGACATCATCATCCTAATATATAGGACACAGTTTCCTCCTATAATCAATGGCACACCATATAAATAATATAATCTCCCAACTTACCGAGCCTATCGATTTAATCTATAAATCTCGCCCATTGGTAAATCAAAGAGATTAATACTAAGTATATGTGCCCGTTATTATATCGGGATTAAGAGCATGTACTAAATAATATCTGAGGTCCGATTCGATTATGTAGTCAGCAATAAATCGAATCACCTCTAAGTCGGTCCTTCTCAATACACACAAAGTGCACTAGTGTGATTCTATGGTCAAGACAAACCAATACCAAATCACACTACAACCATTCTGATGGTTTGTCCAAAGTCATCTCAGTTGTGAGACTTTACTTATACTTTACAAGGAGCCAATAACATGATCTCCCGTGTGACACCTCACACCATGTTATCTACAATGTAATGTATTAGACAATATTGCATAACCATAAAAATGCAAACAATGATCATGTGATTCTTATTTCAAAATAAAGATGTTCATACAAAAGATAGACTTTTCAGTATACATCCCTACAATATCCCACTTATACCAAAAGACTATGCTGTCCTCATACTGCAATACATCTAATTCCCCTTCCATCCACATGTCTATCAAAGCTCTTGCTAGAAGGGCCTTAGTGAAAAGGGTCTACCAGGCATCCTCTGATGCAATCTAGGTGACAACAACTTCTACCTCCTTTACGATTTCTCGTATCAAGTACTACTTGCGCTCTATGTGTTTACTTGCCTTATGAGCTCGTGTTTCCTTCGAGTTTGCAACTGCACCATTATTATCACAATAAATTGTGATAGTTCTGGGAAAACCAGGAATCACATCCAAGTCCATCAAGAAGTTCCTGAGCTACACAGCTTCTTTGGCCGCCTCAGAGGCTGCCACATACTTAGCTTCCATGGTGGAGTCCGCCACGCATTTATGTTTGACACTCCTCCATACAATGGGTCCACCTCCCATAGTAAACACAAAACCTGAGGTAGACTTACTGTTATCCCTATCAGATTGGAAGTCAGAATCCGTGTAACCCACAGGGAGTAATTGGTCTGCCTGGTAAACCAGCATATAATCCCTAGTCCTTCTCAGGTACTTCAATATATGCTTTACCACAGTCAAATGTCCCTGTCCTGGATTACTCTGATATCTTCTAATCATGCCCACGATAAAGCAGATATATGGTCTCATACATAGCATCGCATACATGAGGCTTCCTACCGTCGAAGCATAAGGAACCTCCTTCATCTCCTCTATCTCCTCATATGTTCTAGGACACATCTCCTTAGATAAAGGAATTCCATGCCTGAAAGGTAGAAACCCCTTCTTAGAGTTCTGCATGCTAAAACGATCCATAATCGTGTTTATGTATGAAGCTTGGGATAAGCACATCATCCTTTTCCTGCGATCCCTTATAACCTTGATCCCAAGGATGTGTCCCACCTCTCCTAAGTCCTTTATATCAAACTGTTTGGACAACTATACCCTTATGTCCGATAATACCTTGATATTGTTGCCAATCAACAAAATGTCATCGACGTATAGTATAAGAAATACCACTATGTTTCCATCACATCTCTTGTATACACAAGACTCATCCGGACTTTGAATAAATCCACAAGACTGGATTACCTCATCAAATTGGATGTTCCAAGACCTCGAAGCTTGCTTCAATCCATAAATGGACCGATTAAGTTTACATACAAGATGCTCTTTGCCCTTTGCAATGAATCCCTCTGGTTGCTTCATATAGATGTTTTCCTTAAGACTTCCATTAAGAAATGCTATTTTGACATCCATCTGCCACACCTCATAATCCATATGAGCTGCTATGTATAAGAGAATCCGGATAGACATAAGAATGGCTACCGGCGAAAAGGTCTCCTCATAATCGATACTCTTTTTCTGAGTATACCCCTTCGCAACAAGCCTTGCTTTGAATGTCTCAACCTTTCAGTCTATTCCTCTCTTTCTTTTGTAGATCCACTTGCATCCAATAGTTTTTACACCATCAGGTGGTTCTACTAGCTCCCAGACCTGATTTGAATCCATAGATTCAATCTCGTTATTCATTATATTTTGCCAAGATGCTGCATCTTTATCTTGGATTGCCTCGTCATATGTCCATGGATCAGGTTCATGTTCGCCAAGGACCAAATCAGAAGATTCTCCCAAGAACATGAATCTATCAGGCTGTCTCACAACCCTCCCACTACGACGAGGCATCACCTGTGTATCCTTTGTGACACGCAGTACAGTGATATGTGGTATATCTTCTTGTACCGGTGGTATTGAAGAAGTGACTTCCCCTTTTAATTCCTCCAGAACAATTTTACTCTTAGGCTTGTGGCTCATCATATAGTCTTCCTCTAGAAATCTAGCATTCATGGTGACAATCACCCTCTGATCTCTAGGACTATAAAATAAACCACCCTTCGTTCCTCTAGGATAGCCAACGAACATGCGTACTTTTGTACGAGGTTCCAACTTACCAGTATCTGCCTTCAGCACATGTGCTGGACTCCCCTATATTCGAATATGTCTTAGACTAGGCTTTCGCCTAGTCCACAACTCTTTGGAAGTAGAAGTCACTGATTTAGATGGAAACAAGTTCAGAATGTATACCGCCGTATCTAGAGCATATCCCCAGAATGAATCTGGCAACTCAGAATAACTCATCATCGATCTAACCATCTCCATAAGAGTCCTATTCCTTCGCTCTGGTACACCATTCTTCTGGGGTGTGCTAGGTGCAGTCAATTGGGATTGAATCCTAGCCTCTGATAAGTAGTTCCTAAACTCTCCCAAGAGGTACTCACCACTACGATCAGATCGTAGTGTCTTGATACTTTTATCTTGATGTTTCTCCACATTAGCCTTGAATTCTTTGAACTTGTCAAAGCATTCAGACTTGCGGCACATCAGGTAAATATATCCATATCTTGAGTAATCGTCAATAAAAGAGATGAAATACTCAAAACCACCTCTAGCCTGGATAGACATAAGACCACACAATTCAGAATGAACAAATTCTAACACATCTTTGGCTCTATACCCCTTGGCCTTAAAAGGCCTCTTGGTCATTTTAGCTTCCAAGCAGGGTTCGTAGGTTGGGAGATCCTCCACCACTAATGAACCCAATGGTCCATCAGCTATCAACCTTTGAATTCTGCTTAGGTTAATGTGACCAAGCCTAAGATGCCAAAGATATGTTTGGTTCATCTTCGAAGGTTCTTTTCACTTATTGGAATTAGAAGATGAGTTATTAACTTCAATTTGCATCGTGGGAGGTTTTGGTTCAAGTGTGTATAAATTTCCTATCAATGCACCCGAAGAGATAATGTCCCTATTCCGTCTTATAACAACTCTGTCATTAAAAGAAATAGAATATCCATCCATAAACAATTTAGAAACCGAAATTAAATTCTTTCTAAATAAGGGTACATAAAGGCAATTCTTAAGAACCAAAAGTTTATTTTTCTCAAAAGATAAATGAACATCTCCCACTGCAACAGCCGCCACCTTCGTGGCATCGCCCAAGTACACGGTAATCTCCCCCTTAGCCAGTCGTCTGGTTTCTTAGAACCCGTGCAAAGTATTGCAGACATGATCAGTGGCTCCCATATCTACACAACAGGTTTCGGTAGATAACACCGCTAAACATGTTTCAACGACTAGACCAAAAGATATACCTTTGTTCTTGCGGTTGGGGCAATCCTTCTTCCAGTGTCCAGTCTGCTTACAAGTGAAGCACTTGCCTTTCGACTTCTTCACTCCTCCCTGAGTACCTCCCACAGCCTTCGCCCCAATTTATTTCTTCTTCTTCTTGCCTTTTGGCTTAGAAGTAGAAACCTTTTGGGTCACCACGGTATGCACTTGAGCACTCTGACGAAATAGCCCCTCTGTCGCCTGGAGTTCTGTCAGAAGTTCCGCCAACGAATACAACCTCTTGTTCATGTTGTAGTTCAAGCAAAACTGCTCAAAACTCCTAGGTAGAGACTGGAGTATGATATCGACTTGGGTTTCCCCATCGATCTCAGCTCCAAGGACCTCCAGCTCATTCAAATGAGTCATCATCTTGAGAACATGATCCCTTATGGGTGTTCCCTCGATCATAGAGGTCGTCATCAAGTTTCTCATGGATTCTTGCCTCGCAGCCCGATTCTGGTGTCTGAAAAATTCCTTGAGATTGAGTATCATATCATAAGAAGTGGGCATGGCTTGATGCTGATGTTGCAGTACATTTGACATAGATGCCAAAATGTAACACCGCGCCATCTCATCTGCCTTGACCTACTTCTTATAGCTCTCTCTCTCCTTTTCCCCAGAATCATTTGTAGGCTTGGGAGGGCACTCTTCGAGGAGTACATATTTGTATTCCTCAGCAGTTAAGACAATGTCTAGATTCCTCTTGCAATCAACATAGTTGGGTCCAGTAAGTTTGTTCTCTTTCAGTATCACAGCAAGTGGGTTGAAAGTCATTTTGAAAGAAAACCTAAGAATCACATAAATCAAAATATTAGATTTTAAAAAATTATTGATTCCTCAAACAATAAAATTTTAAAATCAACCAACACCGTAAAACACTGAGAATATTGTATGTCACGATAGTGTGGACGTATACGAATTCTACATTTGTAAGAGGAGATTTTACCCATTAATTTGACTATCTTGTCAACATAACTTTTTGACAAGTAAAATTAGTAGTTGGTTCCTCTTTGTCCCTACAAATAAAAGCAGTGACTCCGATGGGAAGGATACTTATATTTGTATCTAAGTGTTCACCATTACTTGGTACCAAGGTAATTATCTCGGGTTATATGCCTTCCGATGGGGAAGTGCACACGCTCCTTGATAATTCCCTATAACCATATTTGACCTTGTGATCCGTAAACAAACTCATCTGATGGGGAGGAAGGCACTCAGAGCCGACGCGCAAGTTTGTTTGCATCACTTGTCAAATCGTAATGGAGGCCGTGGGAATTTATAAAAAATTCCCTCTCCCACTTAGTAATTTGAAATTGAGGAATTTTCCTAGCCTACGACATGCATATCAAACAAAAAGAAATAAATATGAAAAATAAATTATTTTCCAACTATTATGGCTTTTGTCTTCAATATGTCTCCCATCGTAACGCCTTCTCGTCCGCTCCTCCTACGCCATGTACAAGCCATCCGGAGCTCGGAGCCGAGACTAAAATATATTTTAATTTACATCCATCGATCCTATACTCCACGAGGGAGTGTACATGAAATCTAGATCGAAAGTAAAATAAAATAAAGAGTGGCTAAACAATGTCGTATCTAATTTATAAAAAATCAAATACTAGCCTCGTCAACCCTGAGGATTCAACAAAATAAACATTTACACACATACAATCACATACACACAAATGGCCATAATAGTCGGATCTTATGCCAGCAACCAAAGAGTTAAACTACGCATATCCTACTATTATCTGACACATATAATATATGAAAAGTGCATAAAAATTGACCGAATCCTAAACACACAAAACCGGAAACCTTGGCTCTGATTCCAATTGAAGGGTTTTGCTTATCGAGTTCATGAGGGGAAACTTCGCTTCCCACTTCACCTCGGTCGTTTGTTCATGGCGATCCCATCGATGTCCCTGTTAGGGCAATCTCTTGCCGTAATATGGTTTTGATGGTGTGGCAAAGGGTTTAAGTTAGTTTGATATGTTGATTTGATATGTGCGTTGAAGTCATGCAGGACTTAGTAATTCGCACATGGAGTCGTGGCGAGTTTCACATCTCATCACTCGTGCCATGAGTCGGTGAAGGATTGCTTTGCGGAAGCCGTGCGCTTGGAGCATCCGATGGACCGCCGGACGAGAAGCTTGGAGTGAAGCCGGAGGAAGTAGACTTCGAGGTAAGAGACGTAAAGGAGCATTGCAGAGCCGTGCGCCTGATGCTGCCGAGGGACGTGGCCGCAAACGAAGAGAACTTCGAAGGAGAGGGACTCCGAGGGATGAGAGTGAGCGATTGTAACCCGGGAAGGGCTAGCTCTTAGGTGAAACTTGGCCATTTGGCCAAGTGTCGGATGGGTTTCACTGCCATGTCATGGCGGTCGGGTCGATCTGACGATCGTTTTAAGTCAATCAAGTTGATCGATCGTGATGGCTCTTCCTCTATAAAAAGGAAGGGGATGAGGCTTTGGGGGGTTAATGCGCATGCTCCAAATTGCTCCCAAAGTGCTCTAAGTGTTCTTCCACTCTTCTTACTAGTTTTATTTCCATTTCTATTGTAAGAAGAGAGATTGTAAAGAGGTTACCTCCACCTAGCTTTGTGAAAAGGAGAGATCTAGTGGATAGATTGCGGAGTGATTCACCGTGGACGAATCGGACAGTGGATTAACGGCGTAGCCGTGAACCACGTTACATCTCCGTGTTTGTATTGTCTTTGTTTTATTTCTATTTGCTTGTCTTAGTTTATTGCTTCCGCTTGTGCTAACTATTGTGTAGACGAGCAAAATACGACGACAAACGAACGAGGGCTATTCACCCCCCCCTCTAGCCGGCCATTCGATCCGACCAACAAGTGGTATCAGAGCCAAGGAAAGCCTGTCGAGGACTAATCGCCGCCAAAAGCTCAACATTCAAAATGGTCGGCTCAAACATCCACCCACCGAAGTTCGACGACGAATTCGCTTGGTGGAAGAAGCGAATGGAGGTATTCTTCGAAACCGACTTTGAAATTCTATTAATAATGGAAAACGGTTTCGAGTTGCCTAGGAACGAGGATGGGGAGCCATTGGAGAAATCGAGATGGAGCAAAATACAAAGAGAGGAGTATTTGGCAAATTCAAAGGTCAAGCACCACCTCTACAATGTGCTCCCTCAACAAGTAGTAAATAGAATAGGGGAGTGCTCAAGTGCCAAAGAGATGTGGGAGGGATTGGTTGAACTTCAAGAAGGCACTTCGGAAGCCAAGCTAGCGAGAAGAGATCTCCTCCGCTCCCAACTATCAAATATTAAGCTT
Organism: Wurfbainia villosa; assembly: GCA_025175895.1. Classification (NCBI taxonomy): domain Eukaryota; kingdom Viridiplantae; phylum Streptophyta; class Magnoliopsida; order Zingiberales; family Zingiberaceae; genus Wurfbainia; species Wurfbainia villosa. Next base: position 44,705,901 of record CM045988.1, on the reverse strand, counting down.
GAAAAGGGAGAAAAGGTAACTTCCCTACACTCTAGAATTAAAGAAATATTAATTGGGCTAACGAGTGTAGGAGAGAAGCTCTCCAACCGGGATATGGTAATGAAGGCCATAGATGCTTTCCCCCGGTCCTCAAGATGGAGCTCCATGGTGGACTCATTTTACATCTCCAAGAACCTAGAAGTGAGCACCTTGGAGGAATTCTTTTCAACCATGGAGCTTCATGAGACAAGGCTTGAAGGTATACAAGAAGAGCCTAGAGTCCAAAATTCAAGGGGAGTAGCCTTGATGGAAAACAAGGGGAAGAAGAAGATGGAAGTCCCCTCCTCCTCATCCGATGAAGCCTCTACCTCCTCCATGGATAGCACGGAAGAAGCCTACATGGTAAGGAAGGTAAGGCGTGCATTTAAGAATCTTAGATTTGATAAATCTCATGATAGGAATAGAAGACCAAGGGGGAAGGTCATATGCTATAATTGCCAAGGAGAGGGACATATAAGGGATAATTGTCCCCTCCTAAACAAGAGCAAGGAAGAAAGGAAGAAGAAAGAAGAAAAGAAGAAGAAGAAGGGAAGTAAAAAGAAGGAAGAGGAGAAGAAGGAAAAAGGAAAAGGGAAGGCCATGACACTCAAAGCCAAGACATGGGATGACCTTGCCTCTTCATCCTCATCCGAAGAAGAAGAGCACGTCTACTCCAACCTATCACTAATGGCTCTTCATGACTCGGATTGCTCCTCCTCCACCGAAAATGAAGAATCAAGCTCAAGTGCGGAGAGCTCAAATGAAGGGGGAGCTTCTACATCCGCCTCATCTGAAGCAGAAGAAGAGGATATGGAAACTATGGTAACGAAAGCCTCTCCTAAGAAAATAGTTTCCATAATTTCTAATTTAAATAAGGACTTATTTGGAATGAAAAAGAAAAATAAAAGCATGCTTAATCAAATTAAGGAATTAGAACAAAAACTAGAAAAAGCATGCTTAAATGATAATGTTTCTTCTTGCCGTGATGATGCCTGCTCATATGACTATATGCCTTTGGATGTTAATGATGCATGCATAGAGGAAAATAGGGCATTAAGGGAAAAGGTAGATTATTTAACCAAAGCCCTAGAGAAATTCACAATTGGCTTGAACACATTAAACATGATCATAGGGAGCCAAAGGGCAAGTTTTAACAAAAAAGGCCTAGGATATAAGGAAAAGAAAAATGAAAAGGCCTACAAATGCCTAATAGCTAGGGGACAAGATAAAAAGAAAGTAATTGTTAGAAAATGAATCCCCAAGGAATATCTAGTGAACCCAATAGGAAAGAACTTATCTTGGGTTCCAAAATCCATCCTTAAGGGTTAGAATAACCCTAGGGTAGTCAACCACATGGACCTAACCTATTTCATATTTTGGTTGACTTAGGATGACGGGACAACATTTTTTAGATAGTGTTGGGTGATGATAACGTGCCTATAAATAGATAATATTACTTAAATCATGATGATTAATGTAATTGCTATGTATATGTGCAATCATGACTTATGTTTTTGAAATTTGGCACGTTATCATGAGAACTAGGTTTAAAATCATGCTTTAGGTGATACTTTGTTTATTATCATAATATAATACCTAATGCATGATTATAATTTGATGAAAACATGTATTTCATGATCATAATGTAGAATTCATTCATATATGCCTTTATGATCATGAGGATTATTAGGTTGATACTTAACCTTGATAGAATTGCATGAATATATTGGTTAAGTATGCACAAATACCCCCTAGGATGCATCTCACACTCACCATAGGCTACCTTGATTGAAAACTTAGCATGAGTGAGATGTTAGGATGATACAAATGTCCACTAATGCCTATGGCATTTAGATGGTCACTTAAAGTATCAAAATAGCAAAATAGACCAATCATGGGGAAGACTTATGTTTAATTCATAGACATATTGCCCAAAGATCATGGTTGGATATTTCATATGTTTTCAAAACAATTTATTACTTTAAAATACATGTATTCATGTTTTGAAATAATTGGATGCAAAACTAGGTAGTTAACTTGATACTCTTATGATCAAAAACCTAGTAGTTTTTAAAGCTTTTTTATTTTTGGCAAATACGTGAAAATATAATGATTTTTCATGAAAACATATTTTTCACTGATAGATATACTTAAAAGAAATGTGCTCCCCAAATTTCATGATTTTTTTGAATTTTCTGGAATTTTTAATGCATTTCTGAAATTCATTCTGAAAATCAGAAAATCCCGAAATTCACGTGCCGATCGGTATCTGAACGATCGATGGCTGAATATCGTATCAAGAAAGGCTGAATTCCGATTTTAAATCAACTTGTGGTATTTTCTTTCAATTAGACTTGATGCCATGTGCCATTAACTTAGTGATAATCTTTTTGATGGTGTCAAAGGGGGAGAAATGATTATGTTTAAGTTAATTATGATAGGGGGAGAAATTAAGGGGGAGTTTCATGGATTAAGGGGGAGTTGCATGTTTCTATATCATGATTATATTTACATGCTTTCTTTCCTTTAAAATTTATATCAAATGTTTTTACCTAACTTAAACGGATTGCCACACATCAAAAAGGGGGAGATTGTTAGGGCAATCTCTTGCCGTAATATGGTTTTGATGGTGTGGCAAAGGGTTTAAGTTAGTTTGATATGTTGATTTGATATGTGCGTTGAAGTCGTACAGGACTTAGTAATTCGCACATGGAGCCGTGGCGAGTTTCACATCTCATCACTCGTGCCTTGAGTCAGTGAAGGATTGCAGAGTCGTGCGCCTGATGCTGCCGAGGGACGTGGCCGCAAATGAAGAGAACTTCGAAGGCGAGGGACTCCGAGGGATGAGAGTGAGCGATTGTAACCTGGGAAGGGGTAGCTCTTAGGTGAAACTTGTCCATTTGGCCAAGTGTGGGGCCATGTCAGAGTCGATGGGATGATCATGGTTTAAATCGGTGAATCAAGTTGATCGATCGGCGAGGCGGTCGGTGATGGCCGATCGATCGGCTGATGGGGCGATAGTCGTGATGTCCGTGCAGACGCATGAATGGAGTCGACCTCGTGGAGGACTCGACTGATCAACATCAGTCGACTGATGGGTGCCATCAGTCGACTGCTCCTGTGTCAACGGGAAGAAACCCTCTTCCTCTATAAAAAGGAAGGGGATGAGGCTTTGCGGGGTTAATGCTCATGCTCCAAATTGCTCCCAAAGTGCTCTAAGTGTTCTTCCACTCTTCTTACTAGTTTTATTTCCATTCTATTGTAAGAAGAGAGATTGTAAAGAGGTTACCTCCACCTAGCTTTGTGCAAAGGAGAGATCTAGTGGATAGATTGCGGAGTGACTCACCGTGGACGAATCAGACCGTGGATTAGCGGCGTAGCCGTGAACCACGTTACTTCTCCGTGTTTGTATTGTCTTTGTTTTATTTCTATTTGCTTGTCTTAGTTTATTGCTTCCGCTTGCGCTAACTATTGTGTAGACGAGCAAAATACGACGACAAACAAACGAGGGCTATTCACCCCCCTCTAGCCGGCCATTCGATCCGACCAACAGTCCCTGGATTAAAAATTTTAATCCTAGACACAAGGGATTGCCCAAACAACTAAGTCATCGTCGTGCTATTCGTTTAGAGAGGTCACTTGAACAAACTTGTTGTTCAAGCGACCAACCTCTATTCTACGAGTAGCCACGGAATAGACGATGTCCGGATCGCCGGTTTTTGTGTTTATGTTCGGGATCCAAGTATTATTTAGCCATAACCAGATTTATATCATGCTCATAATTGAAAAACAAATACAAACATGTAACATATAAAAATTAGAGAATCAATATACCTCTCGATCTTCTAATATATGACCTTCCTCCTTTCGGACGTGGGCGACGATCTACCAAAAGTTGAAGCTCCTAGACCGCAAATCTTCCTTCCATGCTCTACCAAATCAAGAGGAAGAATAGAAACAAGGCTCTTCTCCTTCCTATAGCCAACCAACAAGCAACAAGAAGGGTACTTGCCGCCGGCCAACAAGGAGAAGGAGATTATGGTGGAAACTGGCCAAGACACCAAGGGAAAGCCCTATATCTTGTTTCCACCACCTAAGGAGAAGGAGAAGAGGGTCTTTGGATGCCGGCCAAGGGCTGGAAAGAAGGTTGTGGGCGCCGACCACCAAGGGAGAGGAAGAAGAAAAGAAACAACTTCCTTATTGGTGCCGCCTAAGCCTCCAAAACCCTAAGCCTCCAAACCCTAATCCTTACTCTCCTAATTGTCGGCCATGGAAGAGGGGAAGAAGAAAAGGATGCGCACCGACCAAGGTAGAGGGAAGAATGAAGGAACCGGCCAAACCTTAAGAAGAAGAAGAAAAACCCTCCTCCACTTTTTGCCGCCCACCCCTAGCTCCCAAACCCTAGCTGCCCAAACCAAATTCTAAACAAACTAGGATTCCTAGCCTCCAAAGGAAGCAAACCCTAATCCCCTTAAGCCATCATCAAGTTGCCGCACACTTTTAATCTCTATTTATAGAGTTGGGCTCAAGCCATGATTTAATCTCCTCCATTTGTTCTAAGGATTTAATCTCAACCGTTGGATCTAAAGATTTAATCTCAACCGTCGGATCTAGAGATTTAATCTCTACCTTTGGATCTAGAGTTTTGTTTCTATCCATTGGATCTAAGCTTCATGAGGTTTTAATAGGCTACATTAGGGACCATGAGGAGGAGTTGGATCTTGGCTACCCATGGATCAAGCCCACATAAAGTCTGATCCACTAATGATAATCCAATCCACTAAAGGATTATCATTGATCTACCTCACCAACCCCCATAAGATAATATGGGCTCCATATATTATTTGTACATTTTCTCCCCATGTTTATGATCTCGAATGTCCGTTGATTAATTAATTTACTGACCATTAATTAATCGACATCTAACTCCATGAGTAGTATCAATCAACCTTTTCATCATGCTGGATCAAGTCCACCTGCAGGGTTTACATGATGAACCTTATGAGCTCCTCAAGGGGACATCATCATCCTAATATATATTACACAGTTTTCTCCTATAATCAACGGCACACCATATAAATAATATAATCTCCCAACTTACCGAGCCTATCGATTTAATCTATAAATCTCGCCCATTGGTAAATCAAAGAGATAAATACTAAGTATATGTGCCCGTTATTATATCGGGATTAGAAGCATGTACTAAATAATATCTGAGGTCCGATTCGATTATGTAGTCAGCAATAAATCGAATCACCTCTAAGTCGGTCCTACTCAATACACACAAAGTGCACTAGTGTGATTCTATGGTCAAGACAAACTAATACCAAATCACACTACAACCATTCCTATGGTTTGTCCAAAGTCATCTCGGTTGTGAGCCTTTACTTATACTTTACAAGGAGCCGATAACATGATCTCCCATGTGACACCACACACCATGTTATCTACAATGTAATGTATTAGACAATATTGCATAACCATAAAAATGCAAACAATGATCATGTGATTCTTATTTCAAAATAAAGATGTTCATACAAAAGATAGACTTTTCAGTATACATCCCTACATTCGAAGAGTACATATTTGTGCTCCTCAATAGTTAAGACAATGTCCAGATTCCTTATCCAATCAACATAGTTAGGTCCAGTAAGTTTGTTTTCTTTTAGAATCACAACAAGTGGGTTGAAAGTCATTTTGAAAAACCTAAGAGTCACATAAATCAAAACATTAGATTTCAAAATTTTATTGATTCCTCAAACAATAAAATTTTAAAATTAACTAACACCTAAAACACCGAGAATATCGTATGCCACAATAGTGTGGACGTATACGAATTCTACATTTGTAAGAGGAGGTTTTAGCCATTAATTTTATTTTCCTATCAACATTACTTTTTGACAAATAAAAATAATAGTTGGTTCCTCTTCGGCCCTACAAATAAAAGCAGTGACTCCGATGGGGAGGATACTTTTATTTACATCTAAGTGTTTACCATTACTCGATACTAAGGAAACTTTCTTGGATTATGTGCCTTCTGATGGGGAAGTACACACACTCCTAAATAATTTTCTATAACCATATTTGACCTAGTGATCCACAAAACAAACTCATCTGATATGGAGGAAGGCACTCAGAGTCAACGCGCAAGTTTGTTCGTATCACATGTCAAATTGTAATGGAGGCCGCAGGAATTTAAAAAAATATCCCTCTCCCACTTAGTAATTTAAAATTGAGGAATTTTCTCTAACACACAACATGCACATCAAACAATAAGAATTAAATATGAAAAAAAGATTTTCCAACTATTATGGCTTTTGTTTTCCAATATGATTCTCGTCGTGTCTCCACCTCGTCTTCTCCTCCCTTTACCATGCTCTAGCCATAAGGGGATCCGAGACGAGATAAACTATTTTAATTTACATCCATCGATCCTATACTCCACGAAGGAGGGTACAACATATCTAGATTGAAAGTAAATTAAAATGAGTGGCTAAACAATGTCGTATTTAATTACAAAAATTAAATACTAATTAGCCTCGTCAACCCCAAGGATTCAAATAAATAATTACAATCACACACATACATCCATATAGCCATAATAGTTGAATCTTATGCCTGCAAGCAAAAAGTTAGTCTATGCACATCCTACTATTATCCGACATAAAATATATGATAAATGCATGAAAGTAACCGAATCCAAAACACACAAAATCAAAAACCGTGGCTTTGATACCACTTGAAGGGGATTGCTTCCCCACTTCGGTCGCTTTTGCATGGCGATCCTATCACACGTCCCCGGATTAAAAAAAGTGAATCCGGACGAAGATGGATTACCCAAGAAACCGTTTCATCATCGTGCTATTCGATTTGAGTAGTCGCTTGAACAAACTTGTTATTCAAGCATCCTAACTCTTTTCCTCGATTAGCCGTGGAATAGATGAAGAACGGATCACCGGTTTTTGTGTTTATCATCGGGCTCCATGTTAATCAATAACATACAAAATACAAAAGAAGAAGAATCAAAACTAAACAAGTTTATACCTCTTGTTTTACCTCTTGATCTTCTATTGTATTCCTATCCTTCTCTTGGACGTCGAGTGGGCAACGATCTTCCAAGAGTCGAAGCCTCCTAGATCGTGTCTTCCCTTCCTTGCTCGGTCCGAACAAGGGAAGAACAAAAGCTCCCTTCTTCTCCTTACTTACGTCGACCACCAACCACCAAGCTTGGTGTCCACCGACTCTAAGGAGAGGGAGAGTGTGTGCCAGCCAAAACAAAGGAAGGAGGAACCCTCACCTTTGTTGTTGTCGACCCTAGGAGAGGAGGAGATGGGGCGCTGGCCAAAGGTTGAGAGAAGGGAATTAAAACCCTAACCTTGCCGCCAAACAAAGGGAAGAAACCCTAGCCTCCAATGCTTGCCGCCCAAGCCTCTCAACGCCAACCCAAACCCTAGCACAACCAATTGTCTATCTCGCCCAAGCCTCTCCACCACCTTTTATAGATATAGGCTTCACGAGGTATTTATAATAGGCTACAATAGGGACCATGAGGAGGAGTTGGATCTTGGCCACCTAATGGATCCGAACCACACAAAACCTGATCCATTAATGATGATCCATTCCACTAGAGGATCATCATTGATCTACCTCACCAACCACCATAAATAAATATGGGCTCAATGTAACGCCCGTAAAATTCCTAGCAATTTTACAAGAATTTTTGGCTTGATGATCATGGGCTTTATGTGGGCCTTTTCAAAAATAAAAGAAAATAAGCCAAAAAGGGGCGCAAGGCCTAGGAATTGAACCCCAAACCTCTAGAGATAGCCAAGCCCTATAGATGCACCCACTAACCAGAAGCCCAATAGAATTATATCATTAGAGGAAAAAGGGAAATTATGGTTAAGTGTAAGGGAGATTAAGGGACTCTTTAGGTGAATAAATAGTGGGGGTTTAGTAGGCATGAGTGAGCATCTTCACTTTCTCCACTTCTCTTCTTCTTCTCACCGAAATCCTAAAGCTCTCCCTCTCCATTTCCTCTCCATTTCCACTCTTGGCCGAAACTCATCCAAGCAAGAAGCAAGGGCTAGGTTTTGTGTTCCTTAGGTTATATTCACACTACAAGCAAAGCGAAGGATGTAAGTATCCCTCACCTGCATACGAGTAGCTTCGATTGATGTTTGTAAAAGAAACCTATATGTTATATCAGGCCAAGCTAGGTTTTGGTTTATCAATGAAGTTGTATGCTATGTTTAGGAAGTAGATGATGATGTTAAGATGGAAAAAGGGATTAGGTTAAAAGCTAACCCTAATAGCCACTAAAGCCTATTCGGCCAAGCCATGATTTTAGGTTTCAATGAAGTTCCATGCTATGTTTTTTTTGTAGCTATATGATGATGCTAGGATTTAAAATGGATTAGGTTAAAGGTTAACCCTAAAGACCTACATGGACGATTCGACCACCCCTAGATCTTGATGATTCAATGAAGTTTAATCCATGTTTTGTAGGATAATGATGTTGTTATTATGTTAAATGAATTAGGTTAAAGGTTAACCCTGAAAACCCTACATGGATCATTCGGCCAACCAATGTTTTGGGTGACTAAATTGAGTTTTAATTCTTGTTTTATATGCAAATGAAGTTGTTGCTATGTTAAATGAATTAGGTTAAAAGATAACCCTAGAAAACCCTATGGATCATTCGGCCAACCTATGTTTTGGGTGATTAAATGAAGTCTAGTTCTTGTTTTATATGCAAATGAAGTTGTTGTGTTATGTTAAATGAATTAGGTTAAAAGATAACCCTAGAAAACCCTATGGATCATTCGGCCACCATAACTTTTGGGTGATTAAATGAAGTCTAGTTCTTGTTTTATATGCAAATGAAGTTGTTGTGTTATGTTAAATGAATTAGGTTAAAAGATAACCCTAGGAAACCCTATGGATCATTCGGCCACCATGAATAGTTGTGGTTGTGTTAAATGAATTAGGATGAAGGATAGACCTAGACACCCCTATGGACCATTCGGCCATCATGCATTTTGGGGATTAGATGAAGTTTTAATTCAAGTCTTATGTGCATATGAAGTTGTTGTTAAGTTAAATGAATAGGCTAACATGTGTTTTATGTTGGGTGAATGCATGTTGACTTGTGATATTAATTAATGCTAGATGAAGATAACATGCCTTAGGTTAATTCAAGTCTTATGTGCATATGAAGTTGTTGTTAAGTTAAATGAATAGGCTAACATGTGTTTTATGTTGGGTGAATGCATGTTGACTTGTGATATTAATTAATGCTAGATTAAGATAACCTGCCTTAGGTTAATTCAAGTCTTATGTGCATATGAAGTTGTTGCTAAGTTAAATAAATAGGCTAACATGTGTTTTATGTTGGGTAAATGCATGCCATGCCTTATGCCACGTCTATGTGTATGCGATGTTTAAAATATGTTATGAAATGGAAAAAGATAAGATTATGAAATGAAACAAAACGATATGTTCACGACATGAATATGACATGATGATAAAATGAAGAATGATATGTTATGAAATGAAGAATGGTATGTTTACGAAATGAAAGATGATATGTTCATGAAGGGAAGCATGATGTCTTATGAAATGAAGTATGCTATGTTTGCAAAATGAAATAAGCTATGTTATAGAATAAGCATATAAGTATTTTACCTTCTGCATGGCTTGTACCAAGACCCTAACAGGGTTCAAGAAGGGATGGGCTCCTAAGATGCCCTAGGTCGATGGAATAAGACTCGGGCCTAGGATGGGCTTCTATGTATGATTGCCCCTAGGTCGATGGAATAAGACTCGGGCCTAGTACGGGATGGGCTCCAAGATGCCTTAGGTCGATGGAGTAAGACTCGGGCCTAGGATGGGCTTCTACGCTATGACGATTGCCCTAGGTCGACGGACTAAGATCGGGCCTAATAACCTATTAGGTTCGAGACTTGCTACCTCGGGCCTATTTAGGGATGCGCGCTATGATAATGAAGAAGTGGTACAATGCCGGGCCGAAATATGTTGAGATTTATATTTACGTACCTATAATATATGTTTTCAAAAGCATCTTGCATATGTTACATGATTAGATTGTTATGTTCACATGCCATGTTGATATGTTACATATGATGTATGTTATGTTTGATATGCCATGTTTATGTCTCTATGCTACATATGATGTATGTTATGTTTGATATGCCATGTTTATGTCTCTATGCTACATATGATGCATGTTATGTTTGATATGCCATGTTTATGTCTCTATGCTACATATGATCCATGTTATGTTTGATATGCCATGTTTATGCCACTATGCTACATATGATGTATGTTATGTTTGATATGCCATGTTTATGCCACTACGTTACATATGAAGTATGTTATGTTTGATATGCCATGTTATGTCACTATGTTACGTATGTTATATGTTATGTTTAATTAAGTCCTAAATGTACATGATATGATGCTATGTTATAGATGATACATGTTATGCTGCCCTGCTATGGATGAGACATGTTATGTTTACTTATGCTACATGTTAAGTTGATTACGCCATGTATGTTACATGTTATATGGCTTATATGTTATGAATGTTACATGCCATGATTAATGTCGATATATGGTTTTTGTGAGTAGGACTGGATCTTACTAAGCCTATGTGCTTATAGTTTATCTTTCCCTCGTACTGCAGATAAGGGTAAGGGATGGATAAACTAAAGGGAGCAGCAGGAGGGGCCAAATGTGTGTGGCAGTGGCATGGTGGAGAAGATCCGTTAGGTTTATATATATATGTTTACCTATGATGATGATGTTTATGGATGTCCTTACTTATGTCTCCGTATGACGACGATGTTTAAGAACTTGAACTAAGCACTAAGTATCTATATATGTTATGATGCCTGCTCTATGTTAATAAGAAGAAGTAAGGAAGAAGTAAGAAGAAGTTTCTATATATGCTATGATGCATGCCCTATGTTAAGAAGAAGAAGTATATATATATATATATGTCAATGCATATGTTTAAAAGAAAAAAAAAATAAGTCTAAAGTCTTCCACTGTAAGAATAAAGAAGTATGTATAAAGTCTTCCGCTGTATGTAATGTATATATGTACGGTCGTGTCACACGCCGCCCCTCCGGGTTCTGGGTCCAAAAAGGGCGGGCGTGACAGGTTGGTATCAGAGCGGATCTGCCTTTCCACTACACACACATCAAGCTCCAAATCCTGCTGCTCCAAGTAAGAAATCTATGTCTACTCTAATTTTGTTAATTTTGTTCATGTATGATATAAAATGTCTTAGCTTATTTTGTTCATGTATGATATGAAAAGCCTTTAGCTTAAATATGCATGAAAACATGAATGATAACTTTATACTAGCTTTAGTCTAATTATGCGTAGATGAACGAACAAAAAAAAAACTTATACTAGCATCACAAGAAATACTTGTGATTTGGTCAAAGGTAGACAAATTAGGTAAATCAAAATTGATCAGCAAAAAAAAAAACTCCTAAAATTATGAAGAATTGATTTTCGTAATTAATTGTGTAAGGTCTATGCTCATGTAAATTGAATTAAGCCGGTTTCGTACTGGTTAGTCGGTTTTGTACTGACTTAATTTATTTCAATTTTAGATGGCACGGACAATCACTACGATGACCCGTCGTGATGTGTTACGAAACCAATTGAGGGAAGCTATTGAAGAAATAGTTTATAAACCTGATGGTGGGGTCATCGGACACATAAAAAGGCTCGATGGTCTTTTTAGGAGACTCGAGCAGCAGGAGTTTCCGTTACTGGACAATTATCAGATATGGGCCTTGGTACGCTCTCTTCCAAATGATTTCATGGTAGTTGCGCATCACGTATGGGGCCGCTATGAAGGGTGGATAACATATGCTGAGTTGTGCTGGGAACTACTGGAGCACAAGGTTCAAGAGAATCCTGTGGTAGCTGGCCTCGAAAGGAATGAAGAGAGTTCCACAAACAGTCAACTTCTTGGCCAGCCTGAGACTACCCTAATGAGGCCAAGGAAGATAGGACTAAACATAATTACAACTGCACTAGGGTTTGTCCTAGTGGGAGTCGTAATAAACTATCTTCTCAAGTAGGTTTGTTCCGATTAGAAATAAGGAATGTTATATATTAACATTTTTCTTTTCTGAACGTATAAATAAGAAATGATGAGCTCATTTCCTATGAGCTCGTTTCCTTTGAAATTAGTGATTAGTTTATTACATGGGATGTATGTGGTATAGTTGATTTGATTGGGGACATACGAATGATGAGTGGAAACGAAGTTGCCGCTTGATGTTGTAACCCCATTTAAATTGACATTGAGTCAATCAGAAACTGCATGTGACCTATCGGTCAGTGAAGCCGTGAAGAGATTCAACCGACTCGCATGCCTATACCCAGAGTTGGTCAGCACGGAGAGAGAGAGGGGCAGACTCATGCTGAAGATGCTCCGACCAGAAATAGCTCTGAATGTGATCGACGGAGCTCATAGACCGCAGAGGAGCTGTTCAGTAGTGCCCTGATTACCGAGCATTACCTGAACATGAGACAGCGCAGATGGCTCGAGCTCGTCAAGGATTATGACTGCGAGATTCTCTACCATCCGGGGAAAGCTAACAAGGTGGCTGATGCACTCAGCAGGAAGTCCTGCGCCACCTTGATGTCTCTATCAGTGTTATCTCGGCCCTTAGAAAGAGAGATTATGCGTTATGGGGTTGAAATCATTTCCGAGCAGCTCTCGACCATGGCGATAGCACCGACATTGTTCGATGATATACTGGAAAAGCAAGCCCGTGACCCAAGCCTTCAGAGGATCAAGAAAGAGGTCTTAGAAGGAAAGGACGAAGGGTTTCGGATCTCTGATAGTGGAGTACTCTACCTCAGGGATCGCTTATGTATTCCCGACGATCCAGAATTACGGAAGGAGATATTTGAGGAAGCTCACAGAACTCCTTATGCGATGCATCCTGGAACCACCAAGATGTACCAAGACCTGAAACGAAAGTTCTGGTGGTTCGGAATGAAAAGAGATGTGGCTCAGTATGTCAGTACTTGCCTGACCTGCCAGAGGGTTAAGGCAGAACACCAGAGACCTGGAGGAACACTGCAGCCGATCCAGATTCCAGAATGGAAATGGGAGGACATTTCTATGGATTTCATCTCAGGATTGCCCAAGATGACAAACGGTTATGATGCTATATGGGTAATTGTGGACAGATTGACGAAGTCCGCCCATTTCTTAGCAATCAAGATGACCTATTCGACGACAACTGGCCCGATTATATGCTAGAAATTATCGGACTACATGGAATTCCTAAGACCATCATTTCCGAGAGATGGTCGCTTTATTTCCCATTTCTGGGAATGTGTTGAAAGGCCCTAGGCACGGAAGCTATTGTTCGATCGCCTTCCGTCCCAGACAGACCAGACAGACGAAAGAGTAAATCAAAATCTTGGAGGATATGTTACGAGCGCGCTACGGATTTCAAAGGTAGGTGCCGATACTTATGTTTGGCGATTGCCACAATAATAGCTACCAAGCTACTATCGAATGGCACCCTACGAGGCTCTATACGGGAGGAAATGTAGATCTCCCATATGGCCGTACGAGGGTGGTGAAAAGAAGAGGATGGGACTCGCGGATTTCATCGACGACACCACCCGAGCTATACGGAACATCCATCGAGAATTGAAACTGCCGAGCCGATAAAAAGAGCTATGCGATATGCGCGAGATCGTTAGAATTCAAGTTGGGGACCTAGTATTCTCAAAGTGGCTCCTATGAAGGAGTGATGAGATTCGGAAGGAAGGGTAAACGAGTCCATGCTACGTGGGACCGTATCCGATATTGCGGAGAGGATTGGCAAGGTATCTTACAAGCTAGAGCTACGCCTCAAGAGATGTCGGCTATTCACAACGTGTTCCATGTCTCGTGCTCAAGAAATGCATTTCGATGGACCAAGTGATCGAGCCACAAACAGTACAAGTTCAAGAGGACCTAAGTATTGAAAGTCAGCCTATCCAGATACTAGACCGAGAAATCAAGAGGCTAAGGAACAAAAAGGTGCCCTTAGTAAAGGTCCTGTGGCAGAATCAACGGTACGAGGAAGCTACCTTGGAACGCGAGGAGGACATAAAGCAGAAGTACCCACAATTGTTCTAAGTTTCGAGGACGAAACTTTTAAAAGGTATGAAGGATTGTAACGCCCATAAAATTCCTAGCAATTTTACAAGAATTTTTGGCTTGATGATCATGGGCTTTATGTGGGCCTTTTCAAAAATAAAAGAAAATAAGCCAAAAAGGGGCGCAAGGCCTAGGAATTGAACCCCAAACCTCTAGAGATAGCCAAGCCCTATAGATGGACCCACTAACCAAAAGCCCAATAGGATTATATCATTAGAGGAATAAGGGAAATTATGGTTAAGTGTAAGGGAGATTAAGGGACTCTTTAGGTGAATAAATAGGGGGGGGATGAGGAGGCATGAGTGAGCAACTTCACTTTCTCCACTTCTCTTCTTCTTCTCACCGAAATCCTAAAGCTCTCCCTCTCCATTTCCTCTCCATTTCCACTCTTGGCCGAAACTCATCCAAGCAAGAAGCAAGGGCTAGGTTTTGTGTTCCTTAGGTTATCTTCACACTACAAGCAAAGCGAAGGATGTAAGTATCCCTCACCTGCATACGAGTAGCTTCGATTGATGTTTGTAAAAGAAACCTATATGTTATATCCGGCCAAGCTAGGTTTTGGTTTATCAATGAAGTTGTATGCTATGTTTAGGAAGTAGATGATGATGTTAAGATGGAAAAAGGGATTAGGTTAAAAGCTAACCCTAATAGCCACTAAAGCCTATTCGGCCAAGCCATGATTTTAGGTTTCAATGAAGTTCCATGCTATGTTTTTTGTAGCTATATGATGATGCTAGGATTTAAAATGGATTAGGTTAAAGGTTAACCCTAAAGACCTACATGGACCATTCGGCCACCCCTAGATCTTGATGATTCAATGAAGTTTAATCCATGTTTTGTAGGATAATGATGTTGTTATTATGTTAAATGAATTAGGTTAAAGGTTAACCCTAAAAACCCTACATGGATCATTCGGCCAACCTATGTTTTGGGTGACTAAATGGAGTTTTAATTCTTGTTTTATATGCAAATGAAGTTGTTGCTATGTTAAATGAATTAGGTTAAAAGATAACCCTAGAAAACCCTATGGATCATTCGGCCAACCTATGTTTTGGGTGATTAAATGAAGTCTAGTTCTTGTTTTATATGCAAATGAAGTTGTTGTGTTATGTTAAATGAATTAGGTTAAAAGATAACCCTAGAAAACCCTATGGATCATTCGGCCACCATGACTTTTGGGTGATTAAATGAAGTCTAGTTCTTGTTTTATATGCAAATGAAGTTGTTGTGTTATGTTAAATGAATTAGGTTAAAAGATAACCCTAGGAAACCCTATGGATCATTCGGCCACCATGAATAGTTGTGGTTGTGTTAAATGAATTAGGATGAAGGATAGCCCTAGACACCCCTATGGACCATTCGGCCATCATGCATTTTGGGGATTAGATGAAGTTTTAATTCAAGTCTTATGTGCATATGAAGTTGTTGTTAAGTTAAATGAATAGGCTAACATGTGTTTTATGTTGGGTGAATGCATGTTGACTTATGTTGGGTGAATGCATGTTGACTTGTGATATTAATTAATGCTAGATGAAGATAACATGCCTTAGGTTAATTCAAGTCTTATGTGCATATGAAGTTGTTGTTAAGTTAAATGAATAGGCTAACATGTGTTTTATGTTGGGTGAATGCATGTTGACTTGTGATATTAATTAATGCTAGATGAAGATAACCTGCCTTAGGTTAATTCAAGTCTTATGTGCATATGAAGTTGTTGCTAAGTTAAATAAATAGGCTAACATGTGTTTTATGTTGGGTAAATGCATGCCATGCCTTATGCCACGTCTATGTGTATGCGATGTTTAAAATATGTTATGAAATGGAAAAAGATAAGATTATGAAATGAAACAAAACGATATGTTCACGACATGAATATGACATGATGATGAAATGAAGAATGATATGTTATGAAATGAAGAATGGTATGTTTACGAAATGAAAGATGATATGTTCATGAAGGGAAGCATGATGTGTTATGAAATGAAGTATGCTATGTTTGCAAAATGAAATAAGCTATGTTATAGAATAAGCATATAAGTATTTTACCTTCTGCATGGCTTGTACCAAGACCCTAACAGGGTCCAAGAAGGGATGGGCTCCTAAGATGCCCTAGGTCGATGGAATAAGACTCGGGCCTAGGATGGGCTTCTATGTATGATTGCCCCTAGGTCGATGGAATAAGACTCGGGCCTAGTATGGGATGGGCTCCAAGATGCCTTAGGTCGATGGAGTAAGACTCGGGCCTAGGATGGGCTTCTACGCTATGACGATTGCCCTAGGTCGACGGACTAAGATCGGGCCTAATAACCTATTAGGTTCGAGACTTGCTACCTCGGGCCTATTTAGGGATGCGCACTATGATAATGAAGAAGTGGTACAATGCCGGGCCCAAATATGTTGAGATTTATATTTACGTACCTATAATATATGTTTTCAAAAGCATCTTGCATATGTTACATGATTAGATTGTTATGTTCACATGCCATGTTGATATGTTACATATGATGTATGTTATGTTTGATATGCCATGTTTATGTCTCTATGCTACATATGATGTATGTTATGTTTGATATGCCATGTTTATGTCTCTATGCTACATATGATGCATGTTATGTTTGATATGCCATGTTTATGTCTCTATGCTACATATGATGCATGTTATGTTTGATATGCCATGTTTATGCCACTATGCTACATATGATGTATGTTATGTTTGATATGCCATGTTTATGCCACTACGTTACATATGAAGTATGTTATGTTTGATATGCCATGTTATGTCACTATGTTACGTATGTTATATGTTATGTTTAATT
The DNA here is from genome assembly GCA_025175895.1 of Wurfbainia villosa. Lineage (NCBI taxonomy): Eukaryota > Viridiplantae > Streptophyta > Magnoliopsida > Zingiberales > Zingiberaceae > Wurfbainia > Wurfbainia villosa. The sequence goes on along the minus strand of CM045988.1, from coordinate 44,688,852 downwards.
AAGTCCTAAATGTACATGATATGATGCTATGTTATAGATGATACATGTTATGCTGCCCTGCTATGGATGAGACATGTTATGTTTACTCACGTTACTTATGCTACATGTTAAGTTGATTACGCCATGTATGTTACATGTTATATGGCTTATATGTTATGAATGTTACATGCCATGATTAATGTCGATATATGGTTTTTGTGAGTAGGACTGGATCTTACTAAGCCTATGTGCTTATAGTTTATCTTTCCTCATCTCAGAGATAAGGGTAAGGGATGGATAAACTAAAGGGAGCAGCAGGAGGGGCCAAATGTGTGTGGCAGTGGCATGGTGGAGAAGATCCGTTAGGTTTATATATATATGTTTACCTATGATGATGATGTTTATGGATGTCCTTACTTATGTCTCCATATGACGACGATGTTTAAGAACTTGAACTAAGCACTAAGTATCTATATATGTTATGATGCCTGCTCTATGTTAATAAGAAGAAGTAAGGAAGAAGTAAGAAGAAGTTTCTATATATGCTATGATGCATGCCCTATGTTAAGAAGAAGAAGTATATATATATATATGTCAATGCATATGTTTAAAAGAAAAAAAAAATAAGTCTAAAGTCTTCTGCTGTAAGAATAAAGAAGTATGTATAAAGTCTTCCGCTGTATGTAATGTATGTATGTACGGTCGCGTCACGCGCCGGCCCTCCGGGTTCTTGGTCCGAAAAGGGCGGGCATGACACTCAACATATTATTTGTACAAAATATCTCTCCATGTTTATGATATTGAATGTCCATTAATTAATTAAATTACTGACAATTTAATTAATTAATATCTAACTCCATGAGTAGTACCACTCATCCTTATCATCATGTTGGACCAAGTCCACCTGTAGGATTTACATGATGAATCTTATGAGCTCCTCAAGGGGATATCATCATCCTAATATATAGGAAACAATTTTCTCCTATAATCAACAACACACCTGTAAATAATATTATTTTCCAACTTACTAGGCCTATCGATTTAATACATAAATCTCGCCCATTGGTAAATCAAATAAATAAATACTAATTACATGTGCCCATTATTATATTGGGATTAAGAGCATGTACACCATAATATTTGAGGTCCGATTCAATTATATAGTCAATATAAATTGAATCACCTCTAAATCAGTCCTACTTAATACACATAGTGTACTAGTGTAATTCTATAGTCAAGATAAACCAATACCAAATCACACTACAACCATGTCAATGGTTTATCCAAAACCATATTGGTTGTGAGCCACTACTTATACTCTACAAGGAACTGATAACATGATCTTCTGTGCGACACCACACACCATTTTATCTATAATGTAAAGTATCAGACAATATGCAAAAATGTAAACAATGATCATGTGATTCTTATTTCAAAATGAAGATGTTCATACAAAGACTAGGCTTTCAGTATACATCCCAACACTATATACATTTCTTTGCCAATACAATACTTAACTCTAAGTATCACTGCCCCTGTCACCCTTACTGGGCCTGAGAAATACATATACTGCTCGAGAACTATATACATTGCTTTGCCAAAAGAATACTTAACACTGAGCACCACTGCCCCCTTTCACCCTTACTAGGCCCATAAAATACATATACTACTCGGGAACTATATACAGTGCTCTATCGATACAATACTTAACTCTGAGCATCACTGCCCTCTGTCACCCTACTGGACCTGAGAAATACATATACTACTTGGGATTTACATAGACTACTCTACCAATGTAATACTTAATTTTGAGCATCACTACCTTCTGTCACATGATGTGAGCATTTTATATAGGGTTTTACCTATCATTTTAGCACACATCTTACCTTGTTTTTTGGGCATTCATTGTAGATTATTTTTGTTTACTCCACTTTTTTATATTTTTCATTCGAAGATTTACTTTTATTAATTTATGTGTAGGATGGCATTTTTGGAGCAAAAATAAAGCATTTTATATAGCACAAACTTTAAGGAACATGCTCTAGCTATGTTCCAAGACACGGGCATGTTCTCGAAGTGAAATGGATTAAAACTGAGGCTCCAAGAGTGATACATGACCGACCGTGTGATTTACTAGATCAACTTTCAGCCAAGATTTCAGCCGTTTCTAGCCTTACACATGACCCGACCATGTGAATTTCACACGACCATGTGGCAGCATGGCAAATTCGAGGAAATATGGGCTTTCGAGCATTTATGGAAAGCCGGAGTTACCTCTATATAGGAAACTCATCTAAGAGGCTAGGAATTGAGGAGGATCACGAGGATTGAGAGAGGAGCAGCCCTATGGCTCCCAAGCCCTAAAGGGGGGCCACCCAAGGGCCTACCGGAGGCTACTGTTCTAGAACATCTCTACTTGTCGAGATCAGATTGATGCAGATTTCTTTGCCATGACTCCAGTTCTGAATGTGAGCCTCGCCCCAATACCTTCTTCACATGGAGACTAAGCCTTCTTTTTTGCTTTCATGCAATTCCTTCCAGTTTATTCTTGGTTTGTCAATATCTTGTAGTTGGATCTCTATCTTATGGAGTATATTTCTATGATTATTTGATTAGGGAGTAGCCTATCTTGACTTGTAAACATACATATGCAATGAATTCATGTTATCTTACATTGCTTTCATTATATATACTTGCTTTTTTATTCTATGATATAATTTTTCATGGTCTGAATTTATTATGTTAATCCGATTTAGATGCCAAAAGTACTAGATCATACTTTAGAGGTATGGGGAAGGACTGAAAGGAGAACTCAATCCTTTGAACCATAGAGAATTGAGATGTGGGAGAATCATCTATGAGTGAGGAGTTTATCCGCTAGGGTTCTAGTGACAAGTTCCCTATGCAACCAAGGTTACCTCACAAGTTGATTGATTCACCGCGAGGACCCATAGGTATCATAGAACATAATGAACCTATTCTAGCAGAATGCCCAAAGTAAGAGAAATCAACTCTAGAAGGGTTGTGGGACCTAGTGATATGGGGCTTCCCAAAGATAGCAACCCCCTGAGTTTTGATGATCCAAAAGGGAAACTTGGCTAGGAATATGACATCCAATGTAGTTCCAAAAGATCACATCGGATAAAATAGGATATCCTACCTACATGAACAACCATTGAGAATTAGGAGTAAGACATATGTTTACATTCATTTAGGTGAAACCAAATACATAGAATCATTCCATCAATCATAATAGGGATCCAGTGATATTGGTGTCCCTGTAAAAGTGATCTTCGAACCCTCTCATTTTCGCCTTCAATTCCTTTGCGTATCAAACAATTGATTCGTTCTAAAATATCTATATTCACTTAGTAAATAAGTACTCGATTACTAGTCCCTGTGGGTTCGATATTTTATTATTTGACGACAATCGTGCACTTGTGGGTGTTGAGCGTGAGTGTGCACTTCAAATCCTTATCAATCTTTGTCGGAGATTTGGGGACGTGCTCGCGTGCATTATTTTTTTGGCACCGTTATCAGGGATTGCTTCAAATTGATATTGGTTGAAAAGTAAATTGAATGAACTAGACCATTTTATTTTTAGTTTTTTTTATTATTTCTTTGCTTTTCCTAGAATTGCCTTTTTTATTTTTGTCTATTTTATTTATTATTGCAATTTCCTTTTCTATTTTATTGCTTTTAGTTATTTCCTTTTCCAGGTGACTAATTGTGCCCACGAATTTATAGAGCTTTAACCACCTTAGTTTCCTCCAGGACCACCTAAATTGCTTCACTTGCAAAAGTACGCTTCAATGTAAGTCTGGGGGGGGGGAAGAAATTTCTTTTTGATATAACTGCTCATGTGCTCATTTAGTTTTCTTACCTTCATAGTTTAGTTGTTTCTTTAATAATTTTTAGATTTAGTTTTCATTATTTTTCCAAGATGCATTAGGTTTATGAATTTACTTATTATGAGTTCATGCATCTACTTGTCCTTTAAGTAGGCTTCAATGTGTACTTTTTTTATGGTATCATGTTGATATACTTTATTATTTTTAGTAATTTATATTCTTCTATCTTGTGGTGAAAATTTTATAAAAGTTATATGAGCATTTACCATGTTCTACTAGACAATTTTTATTTTTCTTCTTTCACTTACACTTTAACTAAATTCTGAAAAGTAGATATAGTACATAATTACTCATGATTCATCTCATTGGACTAGTTCTTTGGAATCCATAGGTAACTTTAAATTATCATTTTAGTTACCGTAGATGCTCGGATTGTGTAAGCCCATTTGAAAAAATCAAAATCCTTGTGAGCATGAGAAGAACAAAAGTTCTTTGAAAAGGAAAAAAAAAGAGAGAAAAGATAAGACAGAGAGTAAATAGAAAAATTGTGAGGTTTAAAAAAATAGAAGAGGAAAAAATTTTGAGGGATAGAAAATAGTTGTCATGGGTGGAAATGGTTTGGTGTCCCTTTGAGACTGAGTTAGGTTATTGGGGAAACACCTACCAATTTCTCTCAATACTAATCAAGCATGCCTTTGAGACTTTGTGTTAGTTTGGCAGGATGATCCTCTCTTAGGGTAGGCAAGTGCCTAGAGTTGGAAACCTTAAGAACACAATGAGACGACGACTTGACTTAACATGGAATTTGAAAACTCTAGGATAAGGTTTTACACTTGCACGAAAAACTTTCTTTGTACACTTGGTAAACTTATTTATTTGATTTAACAGTAGCACCACTTGATAGGATTAGATGAACATACTAGATAACGAAGCTATTCATTTATATGCATTGAGCTTAACACGGAATTTTGCTTGAGGACAAGCAAAGTTTAAGTATGGGGGATTTTGATGTGAGCATTTTATATAGGGTTTTAGCTATCATTTTAGTACACATCTTACCTCGTTTTTAGGGTATTCATTGCATATTATCTTTGTTTACTCCACTTTTCTATATTTTTCATTCAAAGATCTACTTTTGTTAATTTATGTGTAGAATGATATTTTTGGATCAAAAATGAAGCATTTTATAAAGCATGAAATTTAGGGAACATGCTCTGGCTGTGTCCCAAGACACGGGCATGTTCTCGAAGCAAAACGGATTAAAACGGAGGCTCCAAGAATGACACATGACCGACCATGTGAATTATTATGACCATGTGTTTTTTCTAGCTCAATTTTTAGCCTAGATTTCATTCGTTTCTATCCTTACATATGGCTGGGTCATGTGAAATCCATGGTCATGTGGCAGCGCAATAAATTCGAGGAAATAGGGGTTTTCGAGCATTTATGGAAAGCCGGAGCCGCCTTTATATATAAGAAACTCATCTAAGAGGCTAGGGATCGAGGAGGATCACAAGGATTGAGAGGGGAGCCACCCTAGGGATCCCAAGCCTTAAAGGGGGGGGTCGTCTAAAGGCCTCAAACCCACTGGAGGAAACTGTTCTAGAGCATCTCTACCTGCCGAGATCAGATTGATGTAGATTTCATAGCCATGACTCCAGTTCTGAATGGGAGCCGCACCCTAATACCTTCTTCACATCAAGACTAAGCCTTCTTTTTTTTTTTCCTTTCATGCAATTCCTTTCAGTTTATTCTTGTTTTGTCAATGTCTCATAGTTGGATCTCCATCTTATGGAGTAGATTTCTGTGATTTTTTGATTAGGGAGTAGTTTATCTTGACATGTAAACATACGTATGCAATGAATTCATGTTATCTTACATTGATTTCATTATATACACTTGATTTTTTATTCTATGATATGATTTTTCATGGTTTGGCTTTATTATGTTAATCAGATTTAGATGCCAAAAGCACTAGGTCATACTTTAGAGGTATGAGGAAGGGTAGAAAGGAGAAACCAATCCTCCAAACCATAGAGAATCGAGATGTGGAAGAATCAACTGAGTGAGGAGTTAATTCACTGGGGTTCTAGTGACAGGTTCCATGTGCGACAAAGGTTACCACACAAGTTGATTGATTCACCGCGAGGACCCATAGGTGATGCATGCCAACGCAACCTCAAACCTCACGATGAAGACTATCAAGGACTCGAAGTGCACGCTTGCGGTCAACGCCCGCAAGTGCACAGATGTCGTCAAGTAATAAAAGATTATCGATCCCACAGGGACTGAGATTCGAGTACTGATTTGTTTTTGTGAGTGAAATTGTTCGGAAGTCAAATCTAAGGGTTGCTATTGCGAAGGTTGTCGGTGGACTAAACTCTAGTTTGGTGTCACACGGAGGAAGAAAGGAGCTTGTCGCGAGATCTTTAAAAGGGATTCTAGGACTTCGATTTCGCTTGTGTGTCACTAAACATGCTATCAATTGGGCGTTGTCTAAACATCTACATATGGTTTTGTGGAAGGGACATCATACACTCTTCCCATGAGCCACCGCATCTATCGGGAGCTATCTCTGCCTTACAAGGATGGGATAGGCGGTACGAGGATGCCGAATCAATCCCTCCGACGAACCATTTCCAGTTCCATCGCATCCTTCTACCCACGGTTACAGGAGATCAGGTTTACCCCTATGTTCCTTGTATAAATCCCCTAAATCTTAAATACGAGGGTTGACATTCCTTGTATCGCCTAAGCACAGCAGGTAGAAAGCCAAATACGCATAAATATTGGTATAAACAATTTCCAATTGCAAATTCAAACTCAAAAATAGAATTCAATTTGAAGCAACATGTCATGCGCACATAAGCTACTCCTTAATCCTAGAATCGAAAGGACTACTCAATATATAGAAGAGGAGAATCACAAGACATGTTCATGTTTGAATATATCAGAAATAAAATGCAAGAACAAGAGGTTACAATGTCGATGTGGCCTTCTCTCCAGCGTTAAAGTGTAGAACTTGGATCTTCGGCGGCGTTCTTCCTCCCCGTTGCGAGTTCTTGAAGTTTTTTAGGGCTTCGATGTGTCATCCCAGTCATCGTGCCCCACCCTAGGGTTTGGGAGCCCTAGGGCCACGCCCTCCTCCTCGCCTAGGGTTTGGGGCGGAGCTTCCTTTATATAGACATCATGTCAGATCGCTGCAAAACTTGGAAAATAACTGACTCACGTCGGAATCGTGCAGCGCTACACAACCGTGTGTGGTGCTGGGGTGGCCAATTTCGCCCCTTGGACATGGCCATGTGTAGCCACACGCCCTGGCCGTGTCTCCTTCTGCGTCTAGCTGCAAAATGCCCTTCTTTTGCTCCGAAAGTGCGCCTTTTTCTCATGAAATGCTATCATGTACGCAAAAGTACAAAGAGCAGATCTCTGAACCAGAAAATAGTAAATGCATGCAAAACAAAGTGACATATGCATGAAACTAACATAAAATGTAATGAGATGTGAGCGAAAACTACTCCTAAAACCCTATATGTTTTGCTCACATCACTTCCCCCAGACTTAAATCTTTGCTTGTCCTCAAGAAAAACGCAGTGTTGTGAAATTTTAAAAGGATATTGTTCCATACTTAGCATGTTAACTAAATTTACTAAGTGGTATTTGCAATAAAAAAAAAATAAATATGTTATAGAAATTCACTAAATTAGCTCATCGTGATCATGCTAAGCGAATCATTTTTAGGGGATACTCGTTCCATGGTGAGTTAAGTCATCATCCTATAGCTTTCCTATGGTCTTCGGCTCTTAGGCACTTACCTACACAAAGCGAGGGTATATCCCTAGATCTAGCACAAAGTCTCAAAGGCATGCTCGTTATTGAGAGAAATTGGTAGGTGTTTCCTTAGTAACCTAACTCGGTCTTAAAGGGGCACCTAGCCATTTCCACCCACGACAACTATTTTTTATCCCTCATAATCTCTCTCTCTCTCTTTTCATTTCTTTTTTTTCTCTCTCTCTTATTTCTCTTTTCTTTTCCTTTCTCTCTTTTATTTTTTGGCATACCGGGATTTTGATTTTTTCGAATGGGCTTACACAATCCGAGCATCTCCAATAACTAAAATGCTAGCCTAGAGTCACCTGTGGATTCCAAAGTACTAGACTACTGAGATGAATCATAACTAGGTAAGTACTAGACTCTCCCTTTTCAGAGTGTTCGACATGTGTAGGTGTAAAAATAGAAGCTAACCAGTTAAGTCTAGAACATTCATTAGAGGAAAAAAAATACCACGAGATAAATGAAGTTACACAAGTCATGGAAACAACTCATGAAGAAGACATTTAAAAATACTACTGAGGCAGCTTTACAGATAACAAAAACTAAGTGCTAAAAGAAACTCAACAACCTATGCATGAATAAATGAATGCTAATAATAATGCAAATACCAGGAAAGAAACTACTGCTAGAAACAAAATAAAATTTGGGGTCCCCCCCAGACTTAAATGAAAGTATACCTCTAGTATGGTGGATGAGGTGGAAAGTCTAGAAGCCTCAGCATCTCGGGATCCTAGGAGAACCTGCTGCTGAGCCGCTGATGCCACATGTACATGTGGTCGATCTGAGAACTGGTGGATGCAGTGGCTACTCGGTGTTTCTCCTCCCTAACCCACTGTGTCTGCTAGGCATGCATATGCTGTCGCATCTCCTAGCGGGAGGCAGCCTCATCCTGGCGACGGGCAGCCTCCTCCTGGAAGTAGATGCGGGCTTCGTCGTAGAACTCCTCAACCTGCTAGAAGTGCTCCCGGAAGCCCTGGAACTTCACCTGCGTGTAGGCGCTCTGCTCCTCCCATCGCTGCCTCTGCGTCTTTTGCTCGACGTATATGTTGTCGAGGCATGATCAGAACTCTGAGAAATCATAGGCTGACGATCCTGAATCCTACTCAAAAGTGGGAAAAGGTGGTGGTGCAGGTGCAGGCTCATATCGGCGTGGACAAGGTGGGCTCTTATGCATGTGTGGACTGGAGGGAGAGTGATGTAAAGGGGGAGAGATGGGCGCCGATGTGGATGGTCCCTCGTGTGGTGAGGACTCCACTATCAGGTCCAAGTGTCAGTTGGCGCGTTTGGTGATGGTGGTACGATCAGGGTTGTGGAGCTTAAGGGCCATCAGATTTTTTCCTTACAAAGCATAAGGAGTGTCCTTCTCTCACAATCATCTTCATAGCCATGCACACTCCTAGGTTGATCCTAGGGCTTCCCTCTATACTCTCTAATGCAATGTAATCACACCCCATCCTATGGTAAATGTGGGTAAGTAGGCCTCCCACATTAATCTCTCCTCTCGCTGTTTTTCCCATCTTCACTAAGTGTCTGATGAAGTGGGACCCAACATCGATGCTACTCCTTTCTTGTAGCATGTTCCAGAGGCAAAGAAGCTCGCTAGCTCTTACAACACCGTCACTCTCCCCACAACCAAATATAGTACTGGCCATGATCCGACGGAGGTATCGGAAAATGGGGCTTTGGATGCGCGATGCTTTGGCCCTAGAAGGGTCATAAGTGTGCTCCCCTGTCAACTCGGTCCAAAATATCTGAGAGTTAAACCCAATAGGGGTTCTTCTCTCTCCCCCACTAGGCAAGCCAAAAGCATGAATTCCATTGGTGAAGGGTCCATTCATGCTCAATGTTAAAAATCCTAAAAGTTATTCTACCCTCTTCGCTATCTCTACTCGTTAAAATTTCTGCCTCTAAGGAACTCAAAAATTCTAGAACTATCCTAGGGTAGGTTGGGTGTCTTATTCCCATTATCTCTTCCCACCCCATTTTTGCAAATAGGGCTTGATTGTCACCCAACAACCCTAAGGACTCTAGCAAATCTTCATCTAGGTACCTAGTGTTGGGATGTATACTTAAAAGTCTATCTTTTATATGAACATCTTTATTTTTGAAATAAGAATCACATGATCATTGTTTGCATATTTATGGTTATGCATATTGTCTAATACATTACATTGTAGATAAGATGGTGTGTAGTGTCACACGGGAGATCATGTTATCGGATCCTTGTAAAGTATAAGTAAAGGCTCACAACCGAGATGACTTTGGACAAACCATTGGTATGGTTGTAGTGTGATATGGTATTGGTTTGTCTTGACCATAGAATCACACTAGTACACTATGTGTGTATTGAGCAGGACCGACTTAGAGGTGATTCGATTTATTGCTGACTACCTAATCGAATCGGACCTCAGATATTATATTGTACATGCTCTTAATCCCGATATAATAACGGGCACATATACTTAGTATTCATTCCTTTGATTTACCAATGGGCGAGATTTATAGATTAAATCGATAGGCTCGGTAAGTTGGGAAATGATATTATTTATATGGTGTGTCGTTGATTATAGGAGGAAACCGTGTCCTATATATTAGGATGATGATGTCCCCTTAAAGAGCTCATAAGGTTCATCATGTAAACCCTGCAGGTGGACTTGGTCCGGCATGATGATAAGGTTGAGTTGTACTACTCATGGAGTTAGATGTTGATTAATTAATCGACCGACATTCGAGATCTTAAACACGGGGAGAAAAATATACAAATAATATATCGAGCCCATATTAACTTATGGGGGTTGGTGAGGTAGATCAATGATAATCCTTTAGTGGATTGGATTATCATTAATGGATCGAACTTTATGTGGGCTTGATCCATTGGGTGGCCAAGATCCAACTCCTCCTCATGGTCCCTATTGTAGCCTATTAAAATCTCATGAAGCCTAGATCCAATGGTTGAAATCAAAACTCTAGATCCGATGGTGGAGATTAAATCTCTAGATCCGATGGTTGAGATTAATTCTCTAGATCCGACGGTTGAGATTAAATTCCTAGAACTGACGGTGGAGATTAAAAGGAGGCTTGAGCCCAACTCTATAAATAGAAAATTAAGGTGGGCGGCAAGGCATGGCTTAGGAGATTAGGGTTTGCTTCCCTTTAGCTTGGGCGGCAAGGAATCCTAGGGAGGTTAGGATTGAGTTGGGCGGCTAGGGTTTGGGAGGTGGAGTGGGCGGCAACAAGAGGAGAGGTTCCCTTCTTCTTCTTCCTAAGGTGTTGCCGGCACCTATCCTTCTTCCCTCTACTTTGGTCGGTGCTCAACCTATTCCTCTTCCCCTCTTCTTTGGCCGCCGGCAACTAGGAGAGCTAGGGTTAGGGTTTTGGGCGGCTACAAGGTGAAGGGTTGGTTTCCTTTCTCTTCTCCAAGAGTTGGTCGACGCCCATCACCCTCCTTGATTCTCCTTTGGCCGGTTCCCATACTCCATATTCTCTTCCTTGTCCGGAGACAACATCGAGTCTATTGACTTGGTGGCCGGTTCTAGATAGGAAGAAGAGTTTTGTTTTGTGATCTTCCTTTGTTTGGAGTAAACAAGGAAAGGAAGATTGGTGATCTAGGAGGCTTCGACTTTTGGAAGATCGTCGCCCACACGACGTCCAAAAGGAGGAAGGACATACAATAGAAGATCAAGAGGTATAACAAGAGGTATAATCTTGTTTATTTTGATTAGTGTTCTTTTGTATTATGTCTATAATTGTTTTTCAATTATATGCATGTTATATGTTTTATTTTGTGGCTAAATATACTTGGACCCCGAACATAAACATAAAATCCGATGATCCATACATCGTCTATTCCGCAGCTATTCGTAGAATAGAGGTTTGTTGCTTGAACAACAAGTTTGTTCAAGTGACTACTCTAATCGAATAGCACGACGATGAAACGGTTGCTTGGGTGATCCCCTTTGTCTAGGATTAAATTTTTTTTTATCCGGGGATGTCGATGGGATCGCCATGAACAAGCGACCGAGTTGAAGTGGGAAGCGAAGTTTCCTACCTTCAAGTGGTATCAGAGCTTCGGTTCCAAAACCTTCAAGTGGTATCAGAGCCATGGTTTCCGGTTTTGTGTGTTTAGGATTCGGTTGTTTTTATGCACTTTTCATATATTATATGTGTCGGATAATAGTAGGATATGCGTAGGTTAACTCTTTGGTTGCAGGCATAGGATCCAACTATTATGGCCAAATGTGTGTATGTGATTGTATGTGTGTAATTGTATATTTGTTAAATCCTCGGGGTTGACGAGGCTAGTATTTAATTTTTATAATTAGATACGGCATTATTTAGCTACTCTTTTTATTTTAGTTTACTTTCGATATAGATTTCATGTACACTCCCTCGTAGAGTATAGGATCGATGTATGTAAATTAAAATAGTTTTTCTCGGCTCAGATCTCCGAATGGCTCGTACATGGCGTAGGGAGGAGCGGACGAGATGGCGATATGATGGGAGACATATTGAAGACAAAATCCATAATAGTTGGAAAATATTTATTTTTCATATTTATTACTTATTGTTTGATATTCATGTCGTAGGCTAGAAAATTCCTCAATTTCAAATTACTAAGTGGGAGAGGGATATTTTTATAAATTTCCACAGCCTCCATTACGATTTGACATGTGATGCAAACAAACTTGTGCGTCGGCTCTGAGTGCCTTCCTCCCCATCGGATGAGTTTGTGTTCGGATCACAAGGTCGAATATGGTTATAGAAAATTATTAAGGAGTGTGTACTTCCCCATCGGAAGGCACATAACCCGAGATAATTATCTTGGTACCGAGTAATGGTGAACACTTAGATACAAATATAAGTATCCTCCCCATCGGAGTCACTGATTTTATTTATAGGGCCAAAGAGGAACCAACTATTAATTTTACTTGTCAAAAAGTTAGGTTGACAAGATAGTAAAATTAATGGGTAAAACCTCCTCTTACAAATGTAGAATTCGTATACGTCCACACTATCGTGGCATACGATATTCTCGGTGTTTTGAGGTGTAGGTTGATTTTAAAATTTTATCGTTTGAGGAATCAATAATTTTTTGAAATCTAATGTTTTTGATCTATGTGATTCTTAGGTTTTCTTTCAAAAATGACTTTCAGTCCACTTGCTGTGATACTAAAGGAAAATAAACTTACTGTACATAATTATGTTGATTGGAAAAAGGAATCTAGATATTTTCTTAACTGCTGAGGAGTACAAGCATGTACTCTTTGAAGAGTGTTCTCCTAAGTCTACGAATAAGCTGGAAGTCCTTGGAGCTGAGATCAATGGGGAAACCCAGGTCGGTATTGTAGGGATGTATACTGAAAAGTCTATCTTTTGTATGAACATCTTTATTTTGAAATAAGAATCACATGATCATTGTTTGCATTTTTATGGTTATGCAATATTGTCTAAATACATTACATTGTAGATAACATAGTGTGTGGTGTCACATGGGAGATCATGTTATCGGCTCCTTGTAAAGTATAATTAAAGGCTCACAACCGAGATGACTTTGAACAAACCATCGGAATGGTTGTAGTGTGATTTGGTATTGGTTTGTCTTGACCATAGAATCACACTAGTGCACTTTGTGTGTATTGAGCAGGACCGACTTAGAGGTGATTCGATTTATTGCTGACTACATAATCGAATCGGACCTCAGATATTATTTAGTACATGCTCTTAATCCCCATTTAATAACGGGCACATATACTTAGTATTCATCTCTTTGATTTACCAATGGGCGAGATTTATAGATTAAATCGATAGGCTCGGTAAGTTGGGAGATGATATTATTTATATGGTGTGCCATTGATTATAGGAGGAAACCGTGTCCTATATATTAGGATGATGATGTCCCCTTGAGGAGCTCATAAGGTTCATCATGTAAACCCTGCAGGTGGAGTTGGTCCGGCATGATGAAAAGGTTGAGTGGTACTACTCATGGAGTTAGATGTTGATTAATTAATGGTCAGTAAATTAATTAATCGATGGACATTCGAGATCTAAAACACGGGGAGAAGATGTACAAATAATATATGGATCCCATATTATCTTATGGGGGTTGGTGAGGTAGATCAATGATAATCCTTTAGTGGATTGGATTATCATTAGTGGATCGGACTTTATGTGGGCTTGATCCATAGGTGGCAAAGATCCAACTCCTCCTCATGGTCCCTATTGTAGCCTATTAACACCTCATGAAGCTTAGATCCAATGGATGAAAACAAAACTCTAGATTCAAAGGTAGAGATTAAATCTCTAGATCCGACGGTTGAGATTAAATCTCTAGATCCGACGGTTGAGATTATATCCCTAGATCCAATGGTGAAGATTAAATCATGCCTTAAGCCTAACTTTATATATATGGGCTGGAGGGTGGGCAACAAAAATCAATGAGAGGAAAGGGGGCTAGGGTTTCGGGCGGCAAGGGCAAGGGAAGATTATGGTTTTGGGTGGCCACAATTAAGGAAAGATTTTTTCTTCTTCTTCCTTGAGGTGGCCGGCTCCCTTTTTCCCTCTTCTCTCTTTGTTTTGGCCGGCGTCCAACCTTCTCCCCTTCATCTATGGATTAGGAGATTAGGGTTTTCTTCCCTTGGGTGGCAAGGAATCCTAGTTGGGTTAGACTTGGGATTGGGAGGCTAGGGTTTGAGAAGGGGTGGGCGACAACAATGGAAAAGGTTTTTCTTCTTCTTCCTTGATGGCCGGTGCCCATCCTTTTTTTATACACCTTGGCCGGAGCTCAACCTATTCCTATTCTTCTCCTTGGCCGGTGGAAACAAGAGCTAGGGATTCTTTCCTTGAAGCTTTTTCTCGGCGCCTACACTTCTAGTCCTCATCTCTTTGGGCCAGCGACAAGCATCAAGCTTGGAGCTTGATGGTTGGTCCTAGATAAGAGAAGAGTTTAGTTTTTATGATCTTCTTTTGTTCGGAGTGAACAAGGAAGGAAGATTGGTGATCTAGGAGCTTCATCTTTTGGTAGATCGTCGCCCACACGACGTCCGAAAGGAGGAGGGTCATACAATAGAAGATCGAGAGGTATATCACTTATCTATCTTCATGTGTAACATGCTTATATTTGTTTTTCAATTATATGAATGTTTTATTCTATTTTGTGGCTAAATAATACTTGGATCCCGAACATAAACACAAAAACCGACGATCCGGATATTGTCTATTCCGCGGCTACTCGTAGAATAGAGGTTGGTCGCTTGAACAACGAGTTTGTTCGAGTGACCTCTCTAAACGAATAGCACGACGAAGACTTGGTTGTTTGGGTAATCCCTTGTGTCTAGGATTAAAATTTTTAATCCGAGAACATCGATGGGATCGCCATGAACAAACGACCGAGGTGAAGTGGGAAGCGAAGTTTCCCCTCACGGACTCGATAAGCAAAACCCTTCAAATATCATTCTCCAGGCGACAGAAGGGCTTGCTCAAGCTCAGGCCATGGTTGCTCAAAAGGTTTCTACTTCTAAGCCGAAAGGCAAGAAGAATAAGAAACAAGATGGGGCATAGGTGATGGGAGGATCTCAAGGATGAGTGAAGAAGCCAAAAGGCAAGTCCTTCACTTGCAAGCCGGATGGACATTGGAAGAAGGATTGTCCCAATCCGAAGCAGAACAAAGGTATATCCTTTGGTCTAGTCGTTGAAACATGGTTAGCGGTATTATCTACCGACACATGGTGTGTAGATACAGGAGCCACTAATCATGTCTGCAATACTTTACAGGGGTTCCAGGAAACCTGACGACTAGATGAAGGGGAGATTACCGTTTACTTGGGCAATGCCACGAAGGTGGCGGCTATTGTAGTGGGAGATGTTTATGTTGGATCGAGAAGCATCGCTAGAGGGGGGGGGTGAATAGTGAGCATAAATCTTTTCTTCGTTTCATTTTAGTAGACAATTAAACGAGTAAGCACAGCAGAAAATAAAGAGACATGTTTATTTTACTTGGTTCACAACCCAGCGGTTGCTACTCCAAGGCCCTATCGGTCCTAGACCGCGTACAGAGGGAAAAGCACTATAACGTCTTCTCCTCGTTGGAGGTAGAAGACAATGATCATAAAACCGAATGTACGAGGATGAGACAACAAGCCTACCTCACCTCGTTATGAATAAAAATAAAGAATACAATAGAATATGTTTACTTGTTGCTACTACCGACGAAGAGGATGAGAACTTGTCATTGCATCGACGTTATGATGATATCGGAGCGTTGGCGTTGTAGGAGCACTTGAGAGTAAACTTGATGATATTTGGAGTTGGAATCCTCCCCTCCTTTTATAGATTTTGGCCTCTGAATTTGTCTCCTCAATTTTCGGAACAGATCACGAAGTTGTACAAATTTTATCACAAAGTGGCCGCATCAAACCTTATCCGTTTTGACCTAGCGCAAAGGCTTATTCGTCGCCATCAGTCGACTGATGCCTCCAATCAGTCGACTGATGAGCATCAGTCGACTGCCCAATGTCCAGCAGTCGACTGCCAGCCTGGCCACTTCTCTACAGTAAGAGGTTAGCTCTGAAAATGGTAAATACGACGGTTTCTAACCGTTCGATCTCAACCTAGACCTTCCACAGGAAGTCTTAGTCGGATTGCCGCCTATGATTGTCCCCGTAAAGAGAAAACGACCTTACAATATCTCACTCACATGAGCTTTCCTCGATATTTACCTTGTAGCTCTCGCTTCCGACCTTCTACTCGATTCCTTCGGCTCCCTCCGAAGTCACTCGAGTGTCGCCCGACCACCACGACTTCCCTCGGGTGTCGCTAGCCTTCAGCTCTAGCTTTAGTACTTTTCTGCACACTTGATTTAGCTCGTGAGATAATGATGTAAACTTAACTTTGTGTCTTTTCTATAATCAAAACACAGGTTCGATTATCTAGTGCCCCTACACCAACAGTTTATTTGTCTTTTGAGAGGAATAAAGTTTTGTTTCTTAAAAATTGCTTTTATCTACCTTTATTTAGAAAGAATTTGATTTGGGTTTCTAAATTGTTTAAGGATGGATATTCTATTTCTTTTAATGACAGAGCTATTATAAAAAGAAATAGAGTGATTATCTGTTCTGGTGCATTGATAGGAAATTTATATACACTCGAACCAAAAGATCCCACGATGCAAATAGAAGTTAATAACTCATCTTCTAATTCCAATAAGAGAAAAGAACCTTCGAAGATGAACCAAACAGATCTTTGGCATCTTAGGCTTGGTCATATTAACCTAAGCAGAATTCAAAGGTTGATAGCTGATGGACCTCTGGGTTCATTAGTGGTGGAAGATTTCCCAACCTGTGAATCTTGCTAGGAGGGTAAAATGACCAAGAGATCTTTTAAGGCCAAGGGGTATAGAGCAAAAGATGAGTTGGAATTGGTTCATTCTAATTTGTGTGGTCCTATGTCTATCTAGGCTAGAGGTGGTTTTGAGTATTTCGTCTCTTTTATAGACGATTATTCAAGATATGGATACCTTTACTTGATGCGCCGCAAGTCTGAATGCTTTGACAAATTCAAAGAATTCAAGGCTGATGCGGAGAAACATCAAGCTAAACGTATCAAGACACTACGATCAGATCATGGTGGTGAGTACCTCTTGGGAGAGTTTAGGAATTACTTATCAGAGGCTGGGATTCAATCCCAATTGTCTGCACCTGGCACACCCCAACAGAATGGTGTAGTAGAGCGAAGGAATAGGACTCTTATGGAGATGGTTAGATCAATGAGTTATTTTGAGTTGCAAGATTCGTTCTGGGGATATTCTATAGATACGACAGTGTATATTCTGAACTTGGTACCATCTAAATCAGTACCTTCTACTCCCACAGAATTGTGGACTGGGCGAAAGCCTAGTCTAAGACATATTCGGATATGGGGGAGTCCAGCACATGTGCTTAAGGCAGATGCTGGTAAGTTGGAACCTCGTACAGAAGTGTGCATGTTCATTGGCTATCCTAGAGGAACGAAAGGTGGTTTGTTTTATAGTCCTAGAGATCAGAAGGTGATCGTTAGAACGAACACTAGATTTTTAGAGGAAAACTATGTGATGAACCATAAGCCTATGAGTGAGATTCTTCTAAGGAATTGAAAGGGGAAGTCACTTCTTCAGTACCACCTGTACAAGAGGATATATCACAAGTCACTGCACCGCGTGTCACAGAGGATACACAGGTGATACCTCATCGTAGTGGGAGAGTTGTGAGACATCCTGATAGATTCATGTTCTTGGGAGAATCTTCTGATTTGATCCCTGGCGAACATGAACCTGATCCCTGGACATATGATGAGGCAATCCAAGATAAAGATGCGGTATCTTGGCAAAGTGCAATGAATGCTGAGATTGAATCTATGGATTCAAATCAGGTCTGGGAGATAGTAGAACCACCCGATGGTGTAAAAACCATTGGATGCAAGTGGATCTACAAAAGAAAGAGAGGAATAGACGGGAAGATTGAGACCTTCAAAGCGAGGCTTGTTACGAAAGGGTATACTCAGAAAGAGGGTATCAATTATGAGGAGACCTTTTCGCCGGTAGCCATGCTTAAGTCTATCCGGATTCTCTTATGCATTGTTGCTCATATGGATTATGACGTATGGAAGATGGATGTCAAGACAGCTTTCCTTAATGGAAGTCTTGAGGAAAACATCTATATGAAGCAACCAGAGGGATTCATTGTAACCCCCCCCCCCCTCTACTTACACTAGTAAAGGAGGTGTTACTACCATACTTTATCTTACTCTTGGCATAATCAGGTAAAACATGACTCAATCATTTCATAAACTCACATACACTATTTGAGAGTTAACTAATACCTGATTTAAACTGAAGAGTATCAACAACTCGTACCAAGATCTAAACTTGGTTTCTAAACGAGTATCATAATTCAAACTCTTAACTTTTAACAGTGGAAGCTAAAGAAACAAACCAACTACATTCACATGTTGACACTAGGCTATTTCACAAGTTCTTAACCTATCTAAGCATGCACATTCACTAGAGTTCTAATATAGAACATTCTTAAGTAACTCAACCTCATGCATGGTGAGAGTGATAGGTGCATCCTTGACATGAACATCAACGTAATCAACGATACATAACATCAACCCTAACACCTAACATGAAGACTAGCACATAGTTCAAAGTTCTTATCATAACATAATACTAGAAAGTTCAACATTCTTAGACACAACATGATCAAACATATAAAATGAACACTACCACACAAATAAGTTCGAAGGTCTTAACACATAACAAAATACTAGCAAGTTCAGGATCATAATCCACTATTCCACCGCCACACACACCAAGCACTTCATCCGCTTCCCCCCTCCTACTCCAATCTTGCTTTACCCTTATCTGCAGTATAAGGAATGCAAACTATAAGCAATGGAGCTTAGTAAGTACTTCCTATTCTCACAAAACTTCGCATTAGGAAAACATGCTATTAGAATACTTGCATGCAACACATGCTCATACTTGCATTTAGGAACATTTTGCATTTAACATTTGGAATTACTTGCGCATGATACAATGATTCAACTTGACATGCATGAACTTAACATATGCAACTTGCAATACATGCTTGAAATATGCTTCGCTTGTAGAAACATATACATGAGACATATTATACTTAAACTTGTAAACATTGTACTTTGGTTAACTTTCGAAACCATATATACATATATACTTTAAAATACTAATCATCCTTGTTTGGGCAGTCCGACATTGTACCAACTTTGTGCGCAAACCTAATAGAATTTGGGGTAGCCACCGAACTTATTAGGGCAACATAACTTTCAAGGGCGGTCTAGGGCCCGTGGAACTTTCAAGGGCAGTCTAGGGCCCATGGGCGATCTAAGAGCCCGGTACATGTCACTTCAAAGTAAAATACTTTCTTTATATATGACTTACTTATTTTTTTTTTCATTTAACGAGTATTTTACATGATCATAATCAAAACCCATATAGGAAGCCTTTCAAGACATTTGATCATGCTCTTTGTCCCCAAAACTAATAGGGGAAGCATCTTGTGATCTTTACATCTTGCTTCCAATGACATATTTAAACTAAAATACTTCCATTATATATGAGTTACTGATCTTTGTCATTTATCAAACATTTAACATGTTCATACTCCCAAAACTCATATAGGAAGCCTTTCAAGACATGCGATTATGCTCTTTGTCCCCAAAACTTATAGGGGAAGCATCTTTGCGATCTTATGTCTTGCTTCAACATGAAATATACCTATAAATATATATGGCCTACTGATTTTGTCATGTAACCAACATGTAACATGCTCATACTCCCAAAACTCATATAGGGAGCCCTTCCAGATATTTAATCTTGTTCTTTATCCCCGAAACTCATAGGGGAAGCCTCTTTGAAATCTCTACATCCTGCCCCACGAGAAATATACCTAAAATACCCAAAAATCCAACCAAACATAATCTGGACAGAACCTATAAATCTGAATAAAACATGAAACTAGAAGCTAGATGTGCAAATCAAAGAGTTACTTATGCTATATGTGAGAGATAGCATCCTAGTGACCTTATGTCTTGCTTAAAAAAAAATGTACCATACCTATAAGTCTAAACACACCCATATAATCTAATCAAAATATATTTTTGTCATTTAACAAGTATTTTACATGATTATACTCAAAAACCCATATAGGAAGCCTGTCAAGACGTTCGATCATGCTCTTTGTCCCTAAAACTCGTAGGGGAAGCATCTTTGCGATCTTTACATCTTGCTTCCAATGAAATATACTTAAAATACATAAAAGTCCAAACAAACATAATCTGGACAGAACATATAAATACAAATGAAACATGATAATAGAACCTAGATGGGCAAATCAAAGAGTTACTTATACTCTAGGTGAGAAATAACATCTTGGTGATCTTAGATCTTGCTTAAAAAGAATTATACCTCAACTATAAATCTGATCACACACATATATCATTTGATCCAAACATATAATCTTCAAAACATATGAAAATAAACTATATAAAACAATCGAAGAACTACTTATACTGCAGGTGAGAGATACTTACTTCCTCTCGCTTTCGTACTAGTATACCGCTAGGGTTTTTTTGAGATGAAGACCTTCCCTTGTTTCTTAGCCCTAGGAGTGGTCCTATAGCATATATTAAGCCTTTGTATCCCTTTGAAACCCTCTCAAGAACACCAACCAAAAGCCTTAGGGTTTAGGATGGAGTTGGAGGAAGGAGGAGGAGTGCGGTGGAGTTGGATCTTCTAGCAATACCAAGACTCTCTCCTTGAAAACCCTCTTGAGAATTCCAACACAAGGAGTCATAAAGCTTGGATGGAAAAGGGAGGAAGGAGAAGGAGGAGTTTTGGCCAAGAATGGGAGAAGGAAGAAGAATGAGGAAGAATGAAGAAGGAAGATGGGGGTTTTCTTTTCTTCCTTAACTTCCTCTTTAATTCCCACGTTAATAACTAGGGAGGTTAGAAAACTTTTCATCTCCTCATGGGGAGATGAAACAACTCTTTACCCTCTCATCTTCTCATTTACCTTCTTTGTATATTCCTTATCTATTCTAGACAAGAATTATCCTATGGTCTAGGTGTATCAAGGCTATCTCACAATTAGGAGGTTCATGGTTCAAATCCTAACTATAGCGAACCATATTTTTATTTTATTTTATTTTATTTTAAACCCTTTATGGGCGTTACAAATTATATAATTAGTTTGAATAGCTTAAAATTTTACGGGCGTTACAATCTCTCATACCTTATAAAAGTTTTGTCCTCGAAACTTAGAACAACTCTGGATACTTCTGTTTCATGTCATCCTCACGTTCCCAAGTTGCTTCTTCAAATCGTTGATTTTGCCATATGACTTTCACAAAGGGTACCTCTTTGTTTCTCAATTTCTTGATTTCTCGATCTATTATCTGAATAGGTCGACTTTACCATAACCCCATCTTTTGAAATAATATGACATAGGAAAGATACTCGATCGAGCCAAAATTCACACTTGGAGAACTTGGCATACAATTATCTCTGCTGAAGGGTCTGTAACACTGTCTTCAAATGTTCAGCATGTTCTTCCTGAGTTCTCGAGTAAATAAGGATATCGTCAATGAAGACAATCACAAACTTGTCATGGAATGCCTTGAATACTCAATTCATCTGGTCCATAAAGGTTGCTGGAGCATTTGTCACTCCGAAAGGCATGACCATGAACTCATAGTGTCCTTACCTAGTTCAGAAAGCTATTTTCGGTATATCATCCTCTTTAACTTTTACTTGATGATATCCGGACCGCAAGTCAATCTTAGAGAAAATTGTGGCTCCCTTCAATTGATCAAACAAATCATCAATCCTTGGCCAAAATATATATATATATATGTTTTGATTGTCGCTTTATTTAGTGCTCGGTAGTCTATGCACATTTTCATAGACCCATCTTTCTTCTTTACGAACAATTCTGGAGCTCCCCACGGTGAGTGACTAGGGCGAATGAATCCCTTATCGAGTAGCTCCTGTAATTGTTCCTGAAGCTTTTTCAATTCTACCGGAGCCATACGATAGGGTGCTTTTGAGATTGGATTGGTACTAGGAATAAGTTCAATCTAAACTCGATTTCTTTGTTAGGACCCAACCCTGGCAACTCATCAGTGAATACTTCTGGATAGTCACATACAACTCGGACTTCTTTGAGCTTTTGGTCTTTTTCTTGCTTTGTATCAACTATATGTGCTAGATACCTAGCACATCCACTAACTAACATCTTTTGAGCTTTTATGGTAGATAAGAACTTCTTAGTTCTTTTCTTTGGTTCTCCTATAAATTCAAAATTTGACTCTGCCTCAGGTTGGAATACGACTCTTCGCTTACGACACTCAATGGAAGCACCGTACTTGTTCAGAAAGTTCATTCCCAAGATGACATTATAATCATGCATGTCCAGCATAATTAGATCACTATAAATTTCTCTGTCTGAAATTTTGACTGGCGCAGCACGTAACCAATGTGTAGTTGTCATTACCTCTCCCGAAGGCAATGTCGTTACAAACATAAGATCCAGGACATCCGGAGGTATATTTATCTTCTTAGAAAATATCAGGGAAATAAATGAATCGGTTGCCCCAATATCAAATAGCACAGTAGCATACTGATTAAAGATAAGTATTTGACCTGTGACAATAGTAGAATCATTTGCTACCTCTTCTTTAGTGAGAGAGAAAATCCAGGCATTCGATGTAACTGGTGGGGCCTCTAATCTTCCTTGGCTAATTGAGGACCCTCCAGTGTTGCTTGCATTTGGTGCAACTGAGCAGGTTTACCCCTATACTGATTTGACTGTGGTGGAGGTGGAGTGGTCTTGGTAGGGCAATTTCTGGCCAAGTGTCCCTCTAAGCCACATGTATAACATCCGCTCATGCCCTGGCGGAAAACTCCTGGATGCATCTTCCCACATTTAGAACATGTAGGATACTTAGGCTGCTTGCTTGCGGTACCCCCCTTTGGGTTATTCCATTGCTTCCCCTTACCGTTGTTATTTCCCTTCCAGTTAGAATTATTGCTCTGAGACTTCGGCCCTCCAGAACTTCCATGACTTCTATTTTAAGTCGAGGCCTGATTTTGTTGCTTGATGTTGTTCAAGTAATGCTCTGTGATTAAAGCACTACTGACTAACTCTTCTGCAGTTTGTGGTCTATTAATTTCACTGCACACATTCAGAGCTATCTCAGGTCTCAGCATTTTGAGCATAAGTCTTACTCTTTCTCATTCAATGCTGACTAGCTCTGGACATAAGCGAGCTAGTCTATTGAATTTATTCACAGCTTCATTAACTGACAGGTCCTCCTGTCGGAATTCCATGAACTCATCGTAGTGCCTATTCGTGACTCGCATATGGAAAAACTCCTCAAAGAACTCCATTTCAAAGTTGGCCCATGTCATTTGATTGATCACTCTTTTTGCCTTTACTCGTTCTCACCACATTCTGGCATCTCCAGTCAAGCAGAATGATGCACATTTGCCTTTCTCATTTTCAGGCCAATCCAACAGTTCTACTATACTTTCCAATGTCTTGAACCAGGCCTGAGCATCCCATGGTTCACTCGTACCAGCAAAACTCGTTGGCTTCAGCTTTTGCCATTGAATTAAGTATGCCTCTTGCCTCACTCCCCCCGCTGGGGCTCTTGGGGGAACTGGTGGGCCAAGAGGTGCAGCTGGTATGACATTCTAAGCAGTTGGTTGGGTGACAGGATTATCTTGTTGGTTCATCATCAAGGTATTGATAACCTATTGCTGCTCTGCAACTTGATGTTGAAGTTGAGTGACTACCCGCATCAAGTCAGGTGGTGGTACTACTTCGTTTGTCCTCTGTTTTCCATTGGCCCGTGTTCTAACCATTTTTCTTCATAAAGTAGGACCAAAATAAGATTACTACTATTACTTACTTCCTATCATCATCACCTACATATGTAAGCATGTTCAACAAAAAAAACATTCTTTACTAAGCATAGAAGAAAGTAAACATATATGTACTTTCTTACTTGGAAGCGACAGGATTGATGCTTGATGTGTGTGTGGTGGAACGGCGGAACTGGCTCTGATACCATACTGTAACACCCCCCCCTCTACTTACACTAGTAAAGGAGGTGTTACTACCATACTTTATCTTACTCTTGGCATAATCAGGTAAAACATGACTCAATCATTTCATAAACTCACATACACTATTTGAGAGTTAACTAATACCTGATTTAAACCGAAGAGTATCAACAACTCCTACCAAGATCTAAACTTGGTTTCTAAACGAGTATCATAATTCAAACTATTAACTTTTAAGAGCGGAAGCTAAAGAAACAAACCAACTACATTCACATGTTGACACTAGGCTATTTCACAAGTTCTTAACCTATCTAAGCATGCACATTCACTAGAGTTCTAATATAGAATATTCTTAAGTAACTCAACCTCATGCATGGTGATAGTGATAGGTGTATCCTTGACATGAACATCAACGTAATCAACGATACATAACATCAACCCTAACACCTAACTGAAGACTAGCACATAGTTCAAAGTTCTTATCATAACATAATACTAGCAAGTTCAACATTCATAGACACAACATGATCAAACATATAACATGAACACTACCACACAAATAAGTTCGAAGGTCTTAACACATAACAAAATACTAGCAAGTTCAGGATCATAATCCACTGTTCCGCCGCCACACACACAAAGCACTTCATCCGCTGCCCCCCTCTTACTCCAATCTTGCTTTACCCTTATCTGCAGTATAAGGAATGCAAACTATAAGCAATGGAGCTAAGTAAGTACTTTCTATTCTCACAAAACTTCGCATTAGGAAAACATGCAATTAGAATACTTGCATTCAACACATGCTCATACTTCAATTTAGGAAAATTCTGCATTTAACATTTGGAATTACTTGCACATGATACAATGATTCAACTTGACATACATGAACTTAACATACACAACTTGCAATACATGCTTGAAATATGCTTCGCTTGTAGAAACAAATACATGAGACATACTATACTTAAACTTGTAAACATTGTGCTTTGGTTAACTTTCGAAACCATATATACATATATACTTTAAAATATTAATCATCCTTGTTTGGGCAGTCCGGCATTGTACCAACTTTGCGCGCAACCCTAATAGAATTCGGGGTAGCTAGCCACCGAACTTATTAGGGCAACTTAACTTTCAAGGGCGGTCTAGGGCCCGTGGAACTTTCAAGGGCAGTCTAGGGCCCGTGGGCGATCTAAGAGCCCGGTACATGCCACTTCAAAGTAAAATACTTCCTTTATATATGACTTACTTATTTTTTTTCATTTAACGAGTATTTTACATGATCATAATAAGAACCCATATAGGAAGCCTTTCAAGAAATTTGATCATGCTCTTTGTCCCCAAAACTCGTAGGGGAAGCATCTTGTGATCTTTACGTCTTGCTTCCAATGACATATTCAAAGTAAAATACTTCCTTTATATATGACTTACTGATCTTTGTCATTTATCAAACATTTAACATGTTCATACTCCCAAAACTCATATAGGAAGCCTTTCAAGACCTACATCATGCTCTTTGTCCCCAAAACTTATAGGGGAAGCATCTTTACGATCTTATGTCTTGCTTCAACATAAAATATACCTATAAATATATATGACCTACTTATTTTGTCATCTAACCAACATGTAACATGCTCATACTCCCAAAACTCATATAGGGAGCCCTTCAAGATATTTAATCATGTTCTTTATCCCCGAAACTCGTAGGGGAGGCCTCTTTGAAAACTCTACATCCTGCCCCACGAGAAATATACCTAAAATACCTAAAATTCCAACCAAACATAATCTGGATAGAACCTATAAATCTGAATAAAATATGATACTAGAACCTAGATGTGCAAATCAAAGAGTTACTTATGCTATAGGTGAGAGATAGCATCCTAGTGACCTTATGTCTTGCTTAAAACAAAATATACCTTACTTATAAGTCTAAACACACCCATATAATCTGATCAAAACATATTTTTGTCATTTAACAAGTATTTTACATGATTATACTCAACAACCCATATAGGAAGCCTGTCAAGACGTTCAATCATGCTCTTTGTCCCCAAAACTCGTAGGGGAAGCATCTTTGCGATCTTTACATCTTGCTTCCAATGAAATATACTTAAAATACCTAAAAGTACAAAATAACATAATATGGACAGAACATATAAATCCAAATGAAACATGATAATAGAACCTAGATGGGCAAATCAAAGAGTTACTTATACTCTAGGTGAGAAATAACATCTTGGTGATCTTAGATCTTGCTTAAAAAGACCTATACCTCAACTATAAATCTGATCACACACATATATCATTTGATCCAAACATATATAATCTTCAAAACATATGAAAAGAAACTATATAAAACAATCGAAGAACTACTTATACTGCAGGTGAGAGATACTTACTTCCTCTCGCTTTCGTACTAGTATACCGCTAGGGTTTTTGTGAGATGAAGACCTTCCCTTATTCCTTAGCCCTAGTAGTGGTCCTATAGAATATATTAAGCCTTTGTATCCCCTTCAAACTCTCTCAAGAACACCAACCAAAAGTCTTAGGGTTTCGGATGGAGTTGGAGGAAGAAGGAGGAGTCCGGTGGAGTTGGATCTTCTAGCAATACCAAGACTCTCTCATTGAAAACCCTCTTGAGAATTCCAACACAAGGAGTCCTAAAGCTTGGATGGAAGAGGGAGGAAGGAGAAGGAGGAGTTTCAGCCAAGAATGGGAGAAGGAAGAAGAATGATGAAGAATGAAGAAGGAAGATGGGGCTTTTCTTTTCTTCCTTAACTTCCTCTTTAATTCCCACGTTAATAGCTTGGGAGGTTAGAAAACTTTTCATCTCCTCTTGGGGAGATGAAACAACTCTTCACCCTCTCATCTTCTCATTTACCTTCTTTGTATATTCCTTATCTATTCTAGCCAAGAATTATCCTATTGTCTAGTGGTATCAAGGCTATCTCACAATTAGGAGGTTCATGGTTCAAATCCTACCTATAGCGAACCATATTTTTTTTTTATTTTATTTTAAACATTTTATGGGCGTTAAAAATTATATAATTACTTTGAATAGCTTAAATTTTTATGGGCGTTACAATCCCTCATACCTTATAAAAGTTTCGTTCTCAAAACTTAGAACAACTCTGGATACTTCTGTTTCCTGTCATCCTCACGTTCCCAAGTTGCTTCTTCAAATCGTTGATTTTGCCATATGACTTTCACTAAGGGTACCTCTTTGTTTCTCAATTTCTTGATTTCTCGATCTATTATCTGAATTGGTCGACATTACCATAACCCCATCTTTTGAAATAATATGACATAGGAAAGATACTCGATCGAGCCAATATTCACACTTGGATAACTTGGCATACAATTATCTCTGCTGAAGGGTCTGTAACACTGTCTTCAAATGTTCAACATGTTCTTCCTGAGTTCTCGAGTAAATAAGGATATCGTCAATGATGACAATCACAAACTTGTCATGGAATGCCTTGAATACTCGATTCATCAGGTCCATAAAGGTTGCTGGAGCATTTGTCACTCCGAAAGGCATGACCACAAACTCATAGTGTCCATACCTCGTTTGGAAAGCTATTTTCGGTATATCATCCTCTTTAACTTTTACTTGATGATATCCGGACCGCAAGTCAATCTTGGAGAAAACTTTTGCTCCCTTCAATTGATCAAACAAATCATCAATCCTTGGCAAAAAAAAAAAAAAAAAATATATATATATATATATATATGTTTTGATTGTCACTTTATTCAGTGCTCGGTAGTCTATGCACATTCTCATAGACCCATCTTTCTTCTTTACGAACAATACCGGAGCTCCCCACGGTGAGTGACTAGGGCGAATGAATCCCTTGTCGTGTAACTCCTGTAATTGTTCCTGAAGCTCTTTCAATTCTACCGGAGCCATACGATAGGGTGCTTTTGAGATTGTATTGGTACTAGGAATAAGTTCAATCATAAACTCGATTTCTTTGTTAGGACCCAACCCTGACAACTCATCAGTGAATACTTCTAGGTAGTCACATACAACTCGGACTTCTTTGAGATTTTGGCCTTTTTCTTGCTTTATATCAACTATATGTGCTAGATACCCAACGCATCCACTAACTAACATCTTTTGAGCTTTTATGGTAGATAAGAACTTCTTAGTTCTTTTCTTTGGTTCTCCTATAAATTCAAATTTTGACTCTGCCTCACGTTGGAATACGACTCTTTGCTTACGACACTCAATGGAAGCACCGTACTTGCTCAGAAAGTCCATTCCCAAGATGACATTATAATCGTGCATGTCCAGCATTATTAGATCACTATAAAGTTCTCTGTCTAAAATTTTGACTGGCACAACACGTACCAATGTGTAGTTGTCATTACCTCTCCCAAAGGCAATGTCGTTACAAACTTAACATCCAGAACATCCGGAGGAATATTTATCTTCTTAGCAAATATCAGGGAAATAAACGAATGGGTTGCCCCAATATCAAATAGCACAGTAGCATACTGATTAAAGATAAGTATCTAACCTGTGACAACAGTAGAAGCATTTGCTACCTCTTCTTTAGAGAGAGAAAATCCAAGCATTCGGTGTAATTCGTGGGGCCTCTAATCTTCCTTGGCTAATGTGAGGACCCTCCAGTGTTACTTGCATTTGGTGCAACTGAGCAAGTTTACCCCCATACTGATTTGACTATGGTGGAGGTGGAGTGTGTTGGGTTTCCGGCACCACGGCGAGTGTGTGTTTGAACATGTTTCGTAAACATGTGAACAGCGGAAGGAATAAAATAATAAATCTAATTTATTACAACACACACATCACACGCATGCATAGTACAACATGTGTAGACATAACCGTAAATTCAAATTTTGCAATAAAAGGAAACTTATACTACGTATACCTTACGTATCACGTGTAGCGGGAAAGGCATCAACCAGAACGATTCTCGCTTGAATCGTCTCTATCCGTATCCACGCCGAGTATCTTAGGGATGACTTCACAAAGTCACGAGTCTCTTCTTCGTATGGGTTACTAGTCTCTTGTTGAAGATGATGCGATCGAGAGCAGATCAAGATCCGAATCAAAATTCGGATCCAAAACGAGTCCTCAAAAACTAGCTTCTCCGGAGAGGTATTCGTCAACCGTTTGACGAATCCTTCGTCCTCCACCTATGAGGATTAGCGGAGATTGAATCCCCGACAAGGCTACCGCTGTCGGAGCTCCAAACGTCGTGCAAATGACGCTCCGTCAAGAAGGAAAAAAGCTGTCGAGAAAACTGGACAGCTTTGGTGGAGGAATAGGGGCCGACAAAATAAGGAAGGTTGAGGCTCACCTTGTCGCCGGACCCAAAGGAGATCACCGGAGCTCCTCCGGCAGCAGCTCGATGCCGGCAAGAGGGAAGGACAGCACCTTTTGGACGCCGGCAAGGGACCTGTGTGGTGGTGGGCGGCGGCAAGGTGGGGTTGGCGCCAACTACACCAAGGAGAGGAGGGGGCGGCAACTTAGGGTTGCAAGGACTTGGATTAGGGCTTAATAAAAACCCTTAAGCCCTATTTTATAGAGAACAAATTCTCTTAATGGTTATCGGATCATAACCAAAAGCCCGTTAACCCGCTCAATTAATTTAAGTTAAAATAAACCAAACAATGATGGTTTATTTTAAGTTAAAATGAAACGAACCAACTTTGGTTCATTCGTTTAAGACAAACCAAACCCTTTGGCTTATTCTCCTCCATTGGATTAGAACCAAACCAATTCGGTTCATCCATCGTGTCTTCATAAGACATGGCCCATCCACACTTCCATTGCGACTGAAACGATTTCATGCTCGCTCCATGTTTGGTCCAACCAAACCTAGTTTCTCTTGGTCTGAGAATCTCATTCTCAAGCTCGTTTTAAATCCTTCGGATTACGCTCATTGTGCGTGTGACCAAATAGGTTCTCGATATATGTTGGCCGTCTATAATTAACCATTAATTATAGAACGATCATGAGTGGCACCTAGTAGTACATCATGATCCCCAATTAATCGAAAAGATCAACGGTTGATCCAGAACTATTTCTGAAACCCTACAGCAGCTCGAATGAATCGTGCCCCATTCCCTTCACTCATCTTATACCCTCTTGGTTCAAGACATGGTCTATAGTGTCAGTCCCCACTTGGTTGACTATGTCACACCTAGCCCAAGTATCATTTCCTCGTCCTACGGATTCTAGTTACTGCACATGTATCGAAGAGTACCTTACTCTAAACATGTAATTCTTTGGCCAAAGACTTTAGTAACAATCCGACGAGAGTCCATGGGTATACATCTCCTCACAAGAAGTGGTGAATCCTTTATAGGATATTCAAACACCTTCGATCACCTCGACTTATACCCAATCATCCCGGGTCCATATATCCTCAGAGATGCTTGCTTAAGATGTCAAAGCATAAGTCTTTATGATCAAGATGACTTGAATACCGCAAGTCAAAGGAACATCGCACTTAAGCTCTAGTAAGAACTTCATTGACATATCTATATATGCAGAGAACCATATGAAGTCTTATGGCTTGTCACTCCAATGAACTAGTTACCATAACTAGCATCTACGATTAACTCCAGACATCACAATGTCTCCAGCCAGTGAGAATCAGCTGCTTGGATATACCAAGGAGTATACCTCGTGCTAGTCTCGACAGAATCAATGGTGTCCAAATCCATCAATTCATCGACTAGGGATAATTCCGATACAACCAAATTACACATGTAGAGATACTCACTAGTTGTGATCAAATAACAAATTCTCTCATGCTGTGAATTGTATCGTGGATATTCAGTAAATGAGTTTAAGATCTAATCAACTACATGAAAACATGTATACTCAAATAGTGAATCTTCATTTATCATATAAATGGTTGAAACATAAGGCGATTGCCTTAGAACATCTCTCATATATCACTAACAGAGTGGTCTTGGTAGGGCAATTTCTTGCCAAGTGTCCCTCTAAGCCACATGTATAACATCCGCTCGTGCCCTGGCGGCAACTCCTTGATGCATCTTCCCACATTTAGAACATGTAGGATACTTAGGCCGCTTGCTTGCGGTACCCCCCTTTGGGTTATTCCATTGCTTCCCCTTACCATTGTTATTTCCCTTCCAGTTAGAATTATTGCTCTTGTTGGGTTTTCGGCACTGCAGCGAGTGTGTGTTCAAATATGTTTCGTAAACATGTGCACAGCGAAAGGAATAAAATAATAAAACTAATTTATTACAACACACACATCACACGCATGCATAGTACAACATGTGTAGACATAATCGTAAATTCAAATTTTGCAATAAAAGGAAATTTAAACTACGTATACCTGACGTATCACGTGTAGCGGGAAAGGCATCAACCAGAACGATTCTCGCTAGAATCGTCTCTATCCGTATCCATGCCGAGTATCTTCGGGATGACTTCACAAAGTCACGAGCCTCATCTTCGTACGAGTTACTAGCCTCGTGTTGAAGATGATGTGATCGAGAGAAGATCACGATCCGAATCAAAATTCGGATCCAAAACGAGTCCTCAAAAACTCGCTTCTCCGGAGAGGTATTCGTCAACCGTTTGACGAATTCCTTTGTCCTCCACCTATGAGGATTACCGAAGATCGAATCCCCGGTAAGGAAGGCACTGTCGGAGCTCCAAACGTCGTCCAAATGATGCTCCGACAAGAAGGAAACAAGCTGTCCAGAAAATTGGAAAGCTTTGGTGGAGACCTTGCGCCGGCCAAATAAGGAAAGCAATGTGCTCGCCTTGTTGCCGGAGCCAAGGAAGATCACCGGAGCTCCTCCGGCAGCAGCTCGACGCCGACAAGAGGGGTGGTCAGCAGCAGCTGGACGTCGGTTGAAGGAGCTAGGCGGCGGCAAGGAGGTTGGCGCCGACCACTTGGAGAAGAGGGAGAGGGTGGGCAGGCAAACAATTAGGGTTGCATAAATTAGGGTTTACCAAAAACCCTTAAGCCCTATTTTATAGAGAACAAATTCTCTTAATTGTTATCAGATCATAACCAAAAGCCCGTTAACCCGCTCTATTAATTTAAGTTAAAATAAACCAATCCATGTTGGTCTATTTTAAGTTAAAACGAACCGAACCATCTTTGGTTCATTCGTTTAAAACAAACCAAACACATTTGGTTTATTCTCCTCCATTGGATTAGAACCAAACCAATTCGGTTCATCCATCATGTCTTCATAATACACGACCCATCCACGCTTCCATTGCGACTGAAACGATTTCATGCTCGCTCCATGTTTGGTCCAACCAAACCTAGTTTCTCTCGGTCTGAGAATCTCATTCTCAAGCTCGTTTTAAATCCTTCGGATTACGCTCGTTGTGCGTGTGACCAAATAGGTTCTCGGTTTATGTTGGTCATCTATAATTAACCATTAATTATAGAACGATCATGAGTGGCACCTAGTAGTACATCATGATCCCCAATTAACCGAAAAGATCAACGGTTGATCCAGAACTATTTCTGAAACCCTTCAGCAGCTCGAATGAATCGTGCCCCATTCCCTTCACTCATCTTATACCCACTTGGTTCAGGACATGGTCTATAGTGTCGGTCCCCACTAGGATGACTACGTCACACCTAGCTCAAGTATCATTTCCTCGTCCTACGGATTCTAGTTACTGCACATGTATCGAAGAGTACCTTACTCTATACATGTAATGCTTTGGCCAAAGACTTTAGTAACAATCCGACTAGAGGCCATGGGTATACATCTCCTTGCAAGGAGTGGTGAATCCTTTATAAGCTATTCAAACACCTTCGATCACTTCGACTTATATCCAATCATCCCGGGTCCACATCTTCTCAGAGATGCTAGCTTAAGATGTCAAAGCATAAGTCTTTATGATCAAGATGACTTGAATACCGCAAGTCAAAGGAACATCACACTTAAGCTGTAGTAAGAACTTCATTGACATATCTATATAAGCAGAGAACCATATGAAGTCTTACGGCTGGTCACTCAAATGAACTAGTCACCATAACTAGCATCCCCGATTAACTCCGGACATCACAATGTCTCCAGCTAGTGAGAATCAGCTGCTTGGATACTCCAAGGAGTATACCTCATGCTAGTCTCGACATAATCAGTGGTGTCCAAATCCATCAATTCATCGACTAGGGATAATTTCGATACATCATAATTACACATGTAGAGATACTCACTAGTTGTGATCCAATCACAAATTCTCTCATGCTGTGAATCGTATCGTGGATATTCAGTAAATGAGTTTAAGATCTAATCAAATACATGAAAACATATATACTCAAATAGTGAATCTTCATTTATCATATAAATAGTTCAAACATAAGGCGATTGCCTTAGGACATCTCTCATATTTTACTAACAAACTCCCACTTGGCCTAATGCCAATCGCTACGGTATCCAATACCATAAGCTCTAACATGACCCTTAAACTTATTTTGAGGTAATGCCTTAGTCAAAGGATCCGCTAAGTTCCTTTCAGTGGGGATTTTCTCGATTTGTATTTCCTTCCTACTAATGATCTCTCTGATCAGATGATAGCGGCAAAGCACATGTTTGGATCATTGATGAGACCACTTCAAGTTCAGAGATGAACTTCTTGATCCAAACCGCTTCCTTTGCTGCTTCTAAAGCTGTAATGTATTCTACCTTAGTGGCAGAATCTGCTATAGTGTCAAGCTTGGAACCTTTCCAACTTATTTGCACCTCCATTCCAGGTGAATACATACCGAGACTATGACATGGACTCATCCTTGTCTATCTGGAAGCTGTCATCCGTATACCCACGTATAACCATGTACCCTTCTCCATATATTAGGAACACATCCTTAGTTCTTCATAAGTACCTAAAGATCATCTTAACAGTCTCCCAATGATCCATTCCTGGATTAGACTAGTATCTGCTCATGACACTCAGAGCATACGATACATCGGGCCTTGTATATAACATAGCATACATGATAGATCCTATTGTGGATGCATAGGGAATCTAACTCATGCAAATCCTCTCGTCTTCTGTGTGCGGACACATTGACTTCGAAAGGTGTATCCCATGCCTGATGGGTAGGAAACCTTTCTTGGATTCCGACATGCTAAACCTTTTTACCACTCGGTCTATATATGTAGACTGCGAAAGTCCAAGCAACCGTTTCGATCTATCTCTATAGATCTTAATCCTGAGGAGGTACGTTGCTTCTCCCAGGTGTTTCATGGAGAATGTCTTGGATAACCAAATCTTAACTGACTATTGTTGGGTTTCCGGCACCGCGGCGTGTGTGTGTTCGATCATGTTTCGTAAAGATGAGCACAGCGGAAGTAATTAAAAATAATAAATCTATATTTATTACAACACACACAACACACGCATGCTATTACAACAAGTGTAGACATAACCGTAAATTAAAATTTGCAATAAAAGAAATTATCTACGTTATACCTTTCGTATGACGTGTAGCGGGAACGGCATCAACCGGAACGATCCTCGTAAGAATCGTCTCTATCCGTATCCACGCCGAGCTCCTCGGGATGACTTCGCTAAGTCACGAGCTTCGTCTTCGTACGGGTTACTAGCCTCGTGTTGAAGACGACGTGATCGAGAGATGATCACGATCCGAATCCAAATTCGATCCAAAACGAGTTCTCAAAACTCGCTTCTCCGGAGAGGTATTCACAACCGCTTGACGAATCCTTCGCCCTCCACTAGAGGATTACCGAGATCAAATCGTATGTTAGCCGCTGTCGAGCACCAACCGCCGCCCAAACGACGCCCGACGAGAGGAGAAGCTGTCCAGAAAACTGGACAGCTTGGTGGAGGAGTAGGCGCCGCCAAAACAAGGAGAGAAAAGCCTCACCTTGATGCCAAACCTATAGGAGATCACCGAGGGTCGCCGGAGGTTCACCGCTGAAGCTTGGTCACCAAGCAAGGGCTGACGCACAAAAGCTGGGCGGCAAGAGGTTGGCGGCACAACAGGTGGGCGGCAACTCTGAGGCTAGGTTTTTAGCTTTTTGGATTAGGTTTAACAATCCCTTAAGCCCTATTTTATAGAGAACTAATTCTCTTAATGGTTAATGGATCATATCCATAAAGCCCGCTAACCCGCCTCCATTAAGATAAGTTAAAATAAACCAAACCATGATGGTTTATTTTAAGTTAAAACGAACCAACCAACCTTTGGTTCATTCGCTTAATATAAACCAAACCCTTTGGTTTATTCTCATCCATTGATTAGAACCAAACCATTTTGGTCCATCCATTATGTCTTCATAAGACACGCCCATCCACGCCTCCATTGCATCAAACAATTTCATGCTCGCTTATGTTTGGTCCAACCAAACATAGTTTCTCTTTCCGAGAATCCCATTCTCAAGCTCGCTTTAAATCCTTTGGATTACACTCGCTGCGGTGACCAAATAGGTTCTCGGTTTATGTTGGCCGCCTATAATTAACCATTAATTATAGAACGATCATGAGTGGCACCTAGTAGTACATCATGATCCCCAATTAACCAAAAGATCAACGCTTGATCCGTAACTATTTCAAACCCTTCAAGAGCTCGAATGAATCGTGCCCCATTCCCTTCACTCATCTTATACCCACTTGGTTCGTGACATGGTCTATTGTGTCACCCTCACTAGGTCGACTCACGCCACACCTAGCCCAAGTATCATTTCCTCGCCCTACGGATTCTAGTTACTCCACATGTATCAAGAGTACTTTACTCTAAACATGTAATGCTTTGGCCAAAGACTTTAGTAACAATCCGACGAGAGGCCATGGGTATACATCTCCTCGCAAGGAGTGGTGAATCTTTATAGGCTATTCAAACACCTTCGATCACTGACTTATACCCAATCATCCGGTCCACATCTCCTGAGATGTTTGCTTAAGATGTCAAAGCATAAGTCTCCATGATCAAGATGACTTGAATACCGCAAGTCAAAGGAACATCGACTTAAGCCACAAAGAAGAACTTCATTGACATATCTATATATGCAGAGAACCATATGAAGTCTTACTGGTCACTCCAATGAACTAGTTACCATAACTAGCATCCACGATTAACTCCTGACATCACAATGTCTCCAAACGTGAGAATCACCGCTTGATACACCAAGGAGTATACCTCGTGTCTCTCGTAATCGATGGTGTCCAAATCCATCAATTCATCGACTAGGATAATTCGATACATCACAATTACACATGTAGAGATACTCACTAGTTGTGATCCAATCACAAATTCTCTCATGCCGTGAATCGATCGTGGACATTCAAGAAATGAGTTTAAGATCCAATCAAATACATAAACATGTATACTCAAATAGTGAATCTTCATTTATCATATAAATGGTTCATACATAAGGCGCATTGCCTTAGGACATCTCTCATATATTACTAATGCAGACTCCCACTTGGCCTAATGCCAATCGCTACTAGATCCAATACCATAAGCTCTAACATGACCTCAAACTTACTGAGGTAATGCTTTAGTCAAAGGATCCGCTAAGTTCCTTTCGGGGAATTTTATCGATTTGTATTTCTGCTCCTACTTATGATCTCTCGATAAGATGATAGCGCGGCACATGTTTGGATCGTTGATGAGACCTTGGTTCTTTCGATGCAATTGCTCCATTGTTGTCGCAGAGACCGATTGCTTCAACAATGGCCGAATCACACCAAGTTCATGAATGAACTTCGATCCAAACCGCCTCTTCGCCCGGCCGCAATATATTTCGCCAGTGGTAGAATCCGCCATCCTCTTGTTTGGAACTTTTCCAACTCATTGCGCTCCATTCAAGGTGAACACGATCCGCATCGAGACCGAATCATCCTTGTCCGTTCGAAGCCGCATCCGTATACCCGCATATCACCATGTCCCTTCTCCATATATTAGGAACACATCCTTAGTTCTTCTCAAGTACTTAAGGATCGCCTTAATAACCAATGATCCATTCCCGATCGGATCGGTATCCGCCGTGACACTCGTGAGCATACGCATACATCGGGCCTCGTGACATAACATAGCATACATGATAGATCCTATTGCGGATGCATAGGGAATCTTACTCATGCAAATCCTCTCGCCTTCGTGGCGCGGACACATAGACTTCAAAGGTGTACCCTATGCCCGATGGGTAGATAACCTTTCTTGATTCCGACATGCTAAACCTCTTTAGCACTCGGCCTATATATGTAGATCGCGAAAGACCAAGCAAACCGCTTCGATCTATCTCTATAGATCTTAATCCCAAGGATGTAGGTTGCTTCTCCTGTGTCTTTCATGGAGAATGTCTTGGATAACCAAACCTTAATCGATCGTAAGATTGACACATCGCTTTCCTATAAGTAATATGTCATCGACATACAATACTAGGAACACGATCGCACTCCCACTAACCTTCTTGGCTCGATTTTGTGAGAAATCAAACTTTTGATTGTCTCATCAAAACGGATATTCCAGCTCGGATGCTTGCTTCAATCCATAAATGGATCGCCGCAATTTGCATACCTTGGTTTTATCAACCGATGTGAAACCTCAGTTGTATCATATACACGCCCTCGAGTGTTTCCATTAAGGAAAGCTGTTTTCACATCCATCTGCCATATCTCATAATCATAATGAGCCGCTATGGCCAGGAGCATCCGAATGGATTTAAGCATAGCTACAGGGGAATAGGTTTCGTCATAATCAACACCTTGTTTTCGACGATATCCTTTCGCCACCAATCTAGCCTTATAGGTAATAACATTACCATCCATGTCGGTTTTCTTCTTGAAAACCCACTTGCACCCTATAGGCTTTATGCCTTCAGGTGGGTCAACCAAGTTCCAAACTTGGTTTTCATACATGGAATCCATTTCCGACTTCATGGCACCAAGCCACTTATCCCTTTCTCAACTTGTCAGCACTTCTTCATAACTGGTAGGCTCCTCATCATCAATGAGTAACACGTCGCTCGATTCACTTACGAGAAATCCATATCTCTCAGGAATATTGCGTGTTCTACCAGATCTACGAAGATGTGGTGTTACAATAGGTCCAAATGATTGCTCATCATCACTATGAGTTGCTTTACCGTTGTGCTTCACTGTATCTCATCAATGTCTATTTGAGTCTCGAGCCTCCTCAAGCTCGACGACACTCCCACTGCTTTTCTTGCAAGAGAAACTCTTTCTCTAGAAACACAAAGATGCCTCAAACAAACACCTTTTGTTCCACAGTGATGATAGAATTGGTAACCCTTGTTTCCTTAGGGTATCCAATAAATAAACATTTATCGACTTAGCATCCAATTTGTCCGACATACCCGCTTACATAAGCAGACAACCCCATATCTTCAAGTAAGATACATGAGGTTTCTTACTAGCCCATATCTCATATGGAGTAGTAGAGACTACCTTGGTAGGCATTCTGCTTAACAAGTAAACAACCGTCTCAAGTGCATAACCCCAAAAGGACTTGGGAAGAGTCGCATGATTCATCATTGACTGACCATGTCCAACAAGGTCCTATTACGCCTCGATAAACAATTATGCCGTGGTGTATAGGCGGAGTCCATTGAGACAATATGCCATTGTCTCTTAGATAATCAAGAAACTCTTGACTTAAGTATTCACCACCTCGATCCGATCAAGTATTTTAATACTCTTGTCATGTTGTTTCTCTACTTCATTTCTGAATTCTTTGAACCTTTCAAAGGCTTACTTGTGTTTCATCAAGAACACATACCCAAACCGTGAGTGATCATCGTGAAGGTAATGAAGTAGCTATAGCCTCCTAATGCTTGAGTTGACATAGGTCCACATACATCAAGCATGTACTAGACCTAGTAACTCTCCCACTGCTCACCTTTTCCAAAGAAAGGTAACTTAGTCATCTTGCCTTTTAAGCATGATTCGCATGTATCGTATGAATCCAATTCAAACGATTCCGCAATTCCACATCTGTAATTCGACATGCTTTGCTTATATGGCCAAGACGACAATGCCACATATAGAGTCTATGTGATTATCCTTTCGAGCACGTGTTGCTCTCTTTCGATATTGAAAATGTCACCGGATACGTCCCAACGATAAAATGCCATTACTCAAAGTTCCAGCCCATAAAGTATGCCATTCAAAGTTATATAACAACAATTGTTACTAAACGTTAAATGGAAACCATTTCTATTTAACAAGAAATAGAAACAATGTTCTTTATTAGAGAAGGAACATAATAGCAATTGTCCAGTTCCAAGACTAGTCCACTAGGGAGCTTCAACAAATAAGTTCCGATGGCGACCGCAGCAACCTTTGCTCCATTGCCAACTCGCAAATTTGACTCCCTCGACAAGTCTTCTTCTATTCCTTAGCCCATGTATGTCATTACATAAATGTGAGCTACACCAAGTATACAATAACCAAGTGTCTAAGTAAATATAAATACAATCAATAACGAAGATACCTGAAGATTAATGGGCATCGGATGCGTTCTTCTTCTTCATGGACTAAAGATAAATCTTGCAGTTTCTTCGCCAGTGGCCTTCCTTGCCACAGTGATGGCAAGTGCCCTTTTGCGCTGGTTCCGCCTTCTTTGCCTTTTTCTTTCCTTTCTTCCTTTGCCTTCCTCTTAGAACCTTTCTTTGAGGAATCAACTAACAGAATCGCCTTTCTCTCATGCTTTACGTAAGGCTCCACAAGATATTAAGGAGCTTAATGGTGGATTCCAATTTGTTCATCCGATAGTTCATCACAAATCGTAGAAGCTCTGGGCAAACAATGCAATTAAGTCAATACTTAACTCATGATCCATCACAAAATCGAGGGTAGCTAGCCGCTCGATGTACCTTCATCTTTAGCACAAATCGCACTACGCATTTAACCTTCTTGCATCTTCGTGGTGAAGAGGAGCCTAGAGACCTCGAACCTTTCGGATCTCGCTTGCTCATCGAACAACTCATGAAGATGGAAAACCATAGTATTAGCATCCATATGCTCATGCTGCTTTTGCAGCTCAGGTACCATCGCCGCTAGCATGATGCAACTCGCCATTTCGTAATCCACATGTTTCGATAGACCAACATTTGGTCTGAGTTGCATCGCCCTTAGACGGCCAGAAGAGGCTCTTCAAGGACATATGCAAGCTTTTCCGCTGAGAACAATTCTCGTGTTTCAAAGCTAGTCCGTGAAGTTAGGCCCACTACTTTGTTCAATCCAAAATAGTGCGCAAATTCAAAGACGCTATGATCAATTTATTGACCTAGAAATACAAAATGAGCATATATGAGAAAATGATTTTAAAATGCATCAATATACATTTATAAATCCCATTCATTTTTCAATTTCAAAACCCAAAATCACTTCGAGATCGTAGGTCCATCTCCGAATGGTTGATATCCATCATAGATAAGAACAACCTTGGAGTGAGTCCAACAAGCCATTCATAGCTATGATGGTGGGTATCAAGTATACCGATTACATATCATGTATATGTAACTATCACAATGTGCTATCAACTAATTGAATGTTTACACATACATTGGGTTGTTAACACATTAACAAGTATGCATCATATGCATAGCACCCAACTTCACCTCTCTTCACATCGACCTTGGAGTGAGTCCAACAAATCGATGCTCCAAGTTAAAGCCGACCCATTAATCGCGAAATAGTTTTAATATGGTTAGAGCGCATTCAACCAATTAGCCCAGCTTGGAGTGAGTCCAACAACCCAAAGCTAACGATTGACCTCTCGACTCTTACCATATTAGAGTTAAACTATTCCAATGATTTGAACATGTTCAGTTCGAGCTGGGCTCGAGTGAGTCCAACAACCCAAACAAGAAATGTAACTCCTGGGTTCTAACCATATTAATGGAAGGTGTAGGCTTTAATATTGAGTTAGGGTTTTATGTCTCATCCTCTTTGCATGCAAATAACTATTATCTACATGGCATGGCATACATGGCATACATCTACATGTCACGACACGCATGGCATAATGTTATGCATCTAATGCAATTACATGGCATACAATTATGTCATGTATATAATTTCATTATATGTCATAACTATTTATGGAAATAAAATATGTTTAAGATTTGATTCTCCAAATCAAATCATAATTAAATTAGGAAACAAATTTCCAAATCTAATCACATATTTTATTCATGGAATTATTTGATTAAGGAAAATTTATTTAGGAAACCAATTTCCTAAATCATTAAAACTACTTATGGAAATAAAATATTTTAAGATTTGATTTCCCAAATCAAATTATGATTAAATTAGGAAACAAATTTCCAGAATCTAATCAAATATTTTATTTATGGAAAATATCAATTTCCATAAATACTTCCAACTTTCCAAAAGTGGAAGATTTCCATAAATACTTCTAGACTTTCCAAAATTGAAAAATTTCCATAAATTCTTCTAAATTTCCAAAATTAGAAAATTTCCAGAAATACATTATGACTATCACAAAAACATTTTACGATTATGTCGAAACACAACCTGGGCTCTGATACCACTGTTGGGTTTCCGGCACCGCGGCGTGTGTGTGTTCGATCATGTTTCGTAAACATGAGCACAGCGGAAGCAATTAAAAATAATAAATCTATATTTATTACAACACACACAACACACGCATGCTATTACAATAAGTGTAGACATAACCGTAAATTAAAATTTGCAATAAAAGGAAATTAAACTACGTTATACCTTCCGTATGACGTGTAGCGGGAACGGCATCAACCGGAACGATCCTCGTAAGAATCGTCTCTATCCGTATCCACACTGAGCTCCTCGCGATGACTTCGCTAAGTCATGAGCTTCGTCTTCGTACGGGTTACTAGCCTCGTGTTGAAGACGACGTGATCGAGAGATGATCACGATCCGAATCCAAATTCGGATCCTAAAACGAGTTCTCAAAACTCGCTTCTCCGGAGAGGTATTCACAACCAATTGACAAATCCTTCGCCCTCCACTAGAGGATTACCGGAGATCAAATCCCCGTAGTTAGCCGCTGTCGAGCACTCAACCGCCGCCCAAACGACGCCCGACGAGAGAGAAGCTGTCCAGAAAACTGGACAGCTTGGTGGAGGATATAGGCGCCGCCAACCAAGG
This sequence comes from Wurfbainia villosa, assembly GCA_025175895.1. NCBI lineage: Eukaryota > Viridiplantae > Streptophyta > Magnoliopsida > Zingiberales > Zingiberaceae > Wurfbainia > Wurfbainia villosa. Next base: position 44,646,431 of record CM045988.1, on the reverse strand, counting down.
AAAGAAAAGCCTCACCTTGATGCCAAACCTATAGGGAGATCACGGAGGGTCGCCGGAGGTTCACCGGCTGAAGCTTGGTCGCCGCAAGGACTTGACGGCTAGGCACAAAAGCGGGCGGCAATGAAGGGGCGAATACTCCTTCAAGGGTGGGCGGCAACTAGGCTCAAGGATGATTAGCTTTTAGGTTAGGTTTAAGCCCTTTTATAGAGAACTAATTCTCTTAATGGTTAATGGATCATATCCATAAAGCCCTCTAACCCGCCTCCATTAAGATAAGTTAAAATAAACCAAACCATGATGGTTTATTTTAAGTTAAAACGAATCAACCAACCTTTGGTTCATTCGCTTAATATAAACCAAACCCTTTGGTTTATTCTCATCCATTGGATTAGAACCAAACCATTTTGGTCCATCCATTATGTCTTCATAAGACACGCCCATCCACGCTTCCATTGCGATCAAACAATTTCATGCTCGCTTATGTTTGGTCCAACCAAACATAGTTTCTCCGAGAATCCCATTCTCAAGCTCGCTTTAAATCCTTTGGATTACACTCGCGTGTGCGGTGACCAAATAGGTTCTCGGTTTATGTTGGCCATCTATAATTAACCATTAATTATAGAACGCATGAGTGGCACCTAGTAGTACATCATGATCCCCAATTAACCAAAAGATCAACGCTGATCCGTAACTATTTCAAACCCTTCAAGAGCTCGAATGAATCGTGCCCCATTCCCTTCACTCATCTTATACCCACTTGGTTCAGACATGGTCTATTGTGTCACCTCACTAGGTCGACTACGCCACACCTAGCCCAAGTATCATTTCTCGCCCCACTGATTCTAGTTACTCCACATGTATCAAGAGTACTTTACTCTAAACATGTAATGCTTTGGCCAAAGACTTTAGTAACAATCCGACGAGAGGCCATGGGTATACATCTCCTCGCAAGGAGTGGTGAATCCTTTATAGGCTATTCAAACACCTTCGATCACTGACTTATACCCAATCATCTCGGTCCACATCTCCTGAGATGTTTGCTTAAGATGTCAAAGCATAAGTCTCCATGATCAAGATGACTTGAATACCGCAAGTCAAAGGAACATCGACTTAAGCCAGAAGAACTTCATTGACATATCTATATATGCAGAGAACCATATGAAGTCTTACTACTGGTCACTCCAATGAACTAGTTACCATAACTAGCATCCACGATTAACTCGACATCACTATGTCTCCACAAAGGAGAATCAGCTACTTGGATACACCAAGGAGTATACCTCGTGCTAGTCTCGACAGAATTGATGGTGTCCAAATCCATCAATTCATCGACTAGGGATAATTCCGATACATAACAATTACACATGTAGAGATACTCACTAGTTGTGATCCAATCACAAATTCTCTCATGCTGTGAATCGTATCGTGGACATTCAGTAAATGAGTTTAAGATCCAATCAAATACATAAAACATGTATAATCAAATAGTGAATCTTCATTTATCATATAAATGGTTTATACATAAGGCGATTGCCTTAGGACATCTCTCATATATTACTAACAGACTCCCACTTGGCCTAATGCCAATCGCTACGGTATCCAATACCATAAGCTCTAACATGACCCTCAAACTTACTTTGAGGTAATGCTTTAGTGAAAGGATCCGCTAAGTTCCTTTCAGTGGGAATTTTCTCGATTTGTATTTCGTTCCTACTTATGATCTCTCTGATAAGATGATAGCGGCGAAGCACATGTTTGGATCGTTGATGAGACCTTGGCTCTTTCGCCTATGCAATTGCTCCATTGTTGTCGCAGTATATCGGTATTGCTTCAACAATGGCCGGAATCACACCAAGTTCATGAACGAACTTCTTGATCCAAACCGCTTCTCGCTGCCGCAATATATTCTCGCCTGGTAGAATCCGCCAGCCTCTTGTTTGGAACTTTTCCAACTCATTGCACCCCATTCAAGGTGAAACACGATCCGCATCGAGACCTGGAATCATCCTTGTCTCTCGAAGCCGCATCCGTGATACCCGCGTATCACCATGTCCCCTTCTCCATATATTAGGAACACATCCTTAGTTCTTCTCAAGTACTTAAGGATTGTCTTAATAACCGCCTAATGATCCATTCTCGATCGGATTGGTATCCGCTCGTGACACTCGTGAGCGCATATACATCGGGCCTCGTATATAACATAGCATACATGATAGATCCTATTGCGGATGCATAGGAATCTTACTCATGCAAATCCTCTCGCCTTCTGGCGCGGACATAGACTTCGAAAGGTGTACCCATGCCCGATGGGCGTATAACCTTTCTTGGATTCCGACATGCTAAACCTCTTTAGCACTTGGTCTATATATGTAGACTGCGAAAGACCAAGCAACCGTTTCGATCTATCTCTATAGATCTTAATCCCGAGGATGTAGGTTGCTTCTCCCAGGTCTTTCATGGAGAATGTCTTGGATAACCAAACCTTAATCGATCAGTAAGATTGACACATCGCTTCCTATAAGTAATATGTCATCGACATACAATACTAGGAATACGACTGCACTCCCACTAACCTTCTTGTACACACAAGGTTCGTCTGGATTTTGTGAGAAATCAAACTTTTTGATCGTCTCATCAAAACGGATATTCCACTCGGATGCTTGCTTCAATCCATAAATGGATCGCCGCACTTGTATACCTTGGTTTTGTCAAACCGATGTGAAACCTCAGTCAGATCATATACACGCCCTCGAAAGGTGTTTCCATTAAGGAAAGCCGCTTTACATCCATCCGCCATATCTCATAATCATAATGAGCATGGCCCGTGAGCATCCGAATGTATTTAAGCATAGCTACAAAGTAATAGGTTTCGCCATAATCAACACCTTGTTTTTGACGATATCCTTTCGCCACCAATCTAGCCTTATAGGTAATCACATTACCATCCATGTCGGTTTTCTTCTTGAAACCCACTTGCACCCTATAGGCTTTATGCCTCAGTGGGTCAACCAAGTTCCAAACTTGGTTTTCATACATGGAATCCATTTCACTTCATGGCACCAAGCCACTTATCCCTTTCTCAACTTGTCAAGACTTCTTCATAACTGTAGGCTCTCATCATCAATGAGTAACACATCGCTCGATTCACTTACGAGAAATCCATATCTCTCGTGAATATCGTGTTCTACCAGATCTACGAAGATGTGGTGTTACAATAGGTCCAAATTGATTGCTCATCACTATGAGTTGCATTTATTGTGCTTCACTGTATCTCATCAATGTCTATTTGAGTCTCTTGAGCCTCCTCAAGCTCGACAACACTCCCATCGCTTTCTTGCAAGAGAAACTCTTTCTCTAGAAACACAAAGATGCCTTGAAACAAACACCTTTGTTCCACAGATGATAGAATTGGTAACCCCTTGTTTCCTTAGGGTATCCAATAAATAGACATTTATCGACTTAGCATCCATGATACCGCTTACATAAGCAGGACAACCCCATATCTTCAAGTAAGATACATGAGGTTTCTTACTATTCCATATCTCATATGGAGTAGTTGAGACTACCTTGGTAGGCATTCTGTTTAACAAGTAAACTGCTGTCTGAAGTGCATAGCCCCAAAAGGACTTGGGAAGAGTTGCATGATTCATCATTGACCTGACCATGTCCAACAAGGTCCTAACGCCTCTCGGATAAACACCATTATGTTGTGGTGTATAGGGCGGAGTCCATTGAGACAATATGCCATTGTCTCTTAGATAATCAAGAAACTCTTGACTTAAGTATTCACCACCTCGATCCGATCAAGTATTTTAATACTCTTGTCATGTTGTTTCTCTACTTCATTTCTGAATTCTTTGAACCTTTCAAAGGCTTCAGACTTGTGTTTCATCAAGAACACATACCCAAACCGTGAGTGATCATCGGTGAAGGTAATGAAGTAGCTATAGCCTCCTAATGCTTGAGTTGACATAGGTCCACATACATCGCATGTACTAGACCTAGTAACTCTCCCACTGCTCACCTTTCCAAGAAAGGTAACTTAGTCATCTTGCCTTTTAAGCATGATTCGCATGTATCGTATGATGAATCCAATTCAAACGATTCCGCAATTCCACATCGTGTAATTCGGACATGCGCTTCTTGCTTATATGGCCAAGACGACAATGCCACATATAGGAGTCTATGATTATCCTTCGAGCACGCTTGTTGCTCGCTTCGATATTGAAAATGTCACCGGATACGCCCAACGATAAATGCCATTACTCAAAGTTCCGCCCATAAAGAACTACGCCATTCAAAGTTATATAACAACAATTGTTACTAAACGTTAAATGGAAACCGCATTTCTATTTAAACAGAAATAGAAACAATGTTCTTTATTAGAGAAGGAACATAATAGCAATTGTCCTTCAAGACTAGTCCACTAGGGAGCTTCAAAGAATAAGTTCCGATGGCGATCGCAAAGAACCTTTGCTCCATTGCCAACTCACAAATTTGACTCTCCGACAAGTCTTCTTCATTCCTTAGCCCATGTATGTCATTACATATATGTGAGCTACACTCAGATCCAATACCCAAGTGTCTAAGGAAATAGAATGACAATCAATAACGAAGATACCAAGAGGATGGCGATCGGATGCCTTCTTCTTCTTCATGGACTCAAGATAAATCTGGCCTTCCTTGATGGCAAGTGCCCTTTTCCGCTTCTTTGCCTTTTCTTTCCTTTCTTCTATTCTTTTGCCTTCCTCTTAGAACCTTTCTTAGGAATCAACTAATGAACCACCTTCTCCTCATGCTTTACGTAAGGCTCCATCTTCAAAGATATTAAGGAGCTCGAATGGTGGATTCCAATTTGTTCATCCGATAGTTCATCACAAATTAGCGAAGCTCTTGGGCAAACAATGCAGAATTAAGTCAATACTTAACTCATGATCCATCACAAAACCGAGGGTAGCTAGCCGCCGATGTACCCGCTCATCTTTAGCACAAATCGCACTAGATTTCCATCCTTCTTGCATCTTCGTAGTGAAGAGGAGCCTAGAGACTCGAACCTTTCCGATCTCGCTTGCTCATCGAAACTCATGAAGATGGAAGACCATAGTATTAGCATCCATATGCTCATGCCGCTTTCACTGTACCATCACCACTAGCATGATGCAACTCGCCAGCTCAGAATCTGCCACATGTTTCTGATAGACCAACATTTGGTCTGGAGTTGCATCGTCCTTAGGACGGTCAGGAAGAGGCTCTTCAAGGACATATGCAAGCTTTTCCGCCTTGAGAACAATTCGTGTTTCTAAGCCACCCAGAAGTTAGGCCCTACCACTTTGTTCAATCCAAAATAGTGCGCAAATTCAAAGACGTCATGATCAATTTATTGACCTATAAATAAAAAACGAGCATATATGAGAAAATGATTTTAAAATGAATCAATATACATTTATAAATCCCATTCATTTTTCGAATTTCAAAAACCCCAAAATCACTTCGAGATCGTAGGTCCATCTCCGAATGGTGATATCCATCATAGATAAGAACAACCTTGGAGAGAGTCCAACAAGCCATTCTTAGCTATGATGGTGGGTATCATGTATACCGATTACATATCATGTATATGTAACTATCACAATGTGCTATCAACTAATTGAATGTTTACACATACATTGGGTTGTTAACACATTAACAAGTATGCATCATATGCATAGCACCCAACTTCACCTCTCTTCACATCGACCTTGAGAGAGTCCAACAAATCGATGCTCCAAGTTAAAGCCGACCCATTAATCGCGAAATAGTTTTAATATGGTTAGAGCGCATTCAACCAATTAGCCAGGCTTGGAGTGAGTCCAACAACCCAAACTAACGATTGACCTCTGACTCTTACCATATTAGAGTTAAACTATTCCAATGATTTGAACATGTTCAGGTTCGAGCCGGGCTTGGAGTGAGTCCAACAACCCAAACAGGAAACAGAAATCTGGTTCTAACCATATTAATGGAAGGTGTAGGCTTTAATATTGAGTTAGGGTTTTTATGTCTCATCCTTTTTGCATGCAAATAACTATTATCTACATGGCATGGCATACATGGCATACATCCACATGTCACGACACACATGGCATAATGTTATGCATCTAATGCAATTACATGGCATACAATTATGTCATGTATATAATTTCCTTATATGTCATAACTATTTATGGAAATAAAATATTTTTAAGATTTGATTCTCCAAATCAAATCATAATTAAATTAGGAAACAAATTTCCAAATCTAATAGCATATTTTATTCATGAAATTATTTAATTAAGGAAAATCTATTTATGAAACCAATTTCCTAAATCATTAAAACTACTTATGGAAATAAAATATTTTAAGATTTGATTTCCCAAATCAAATCATGATTAAATTAGGAAACAAATTTCCAGAATCTAATCAAATATTTTATTTATGGAAAATATCAATTTCCATAAATACTTCCAACTTTCCAAAAGTGGAAGATTTCCATAAATACTTCTAGACTTTCCAAAATTGAAAAATTTCCATAAATTCTTCTAAATTTCCAAAATTAGAAAATTTCCAGAAATACATTATGACTATCGCAAAACCATTTTACGATTATGTCGAAACACAACCTGGGCTCTGATACCACTGTTGGGTTTCCGGCACCGCGGCGTGTGTGTGTTCGATCATGTTTCGTAAACATGAGCACAGCGGAAGCAATTAAAAATAATAAATCTATATTTATTACAACACACACAATACACGCATGCTATTACAACAAGTGTAGACATAACCGTAAATTAAAATTTGCAATAAAAGAAATTATCTACGTTATACCTTCCGTATGACGTGTAGCGGGAACGGCATCAACCGGAACGATCCTCGTAAGAATCGTCTCTATCCGTATCCACGCCGAGCTCCTCGGGATGACTTCGCTAAGTCACGAGCTTCGTCTTCAGACGGGTTACTAGCCTCGTGTTGAAGACGACGTGATCGAGAGATGATCACGATCCGAATCCAAATTCGATCCTAAAACGAAGTTCTCAAAACTCGCTTCTCCGAGAGGTATTCGCCAACCAATTGACAAATCCTTCGCCCTCCACTCAGAGGATTACCGGAGATCAAATCCCGGTAAGTTAGCCGCTGTCGGAGCACTAACCGCCGCCCAAACGACGCCCGACGAGAGGAGAGAAGCTGTCCAGAAAACTGACAGCTTGGTGGAGGATATAGGCGCCGCCAACCAAGGAAAGAAAAGCCTCACCTTGAGTGATAAGGAGCCGAATACTCCTTCAAGGGGTGGGCGGCAACTAGGTTGGGCGGCCAAAACTGGATTAGCTTTTACGGTTAGGGTTTAAGCCCTATTTTATAGAGAACTAATTCTCTTAATGGTTAATGGATCATATCCATAAAGCCCGTTAACCCGCTCCATTATGATAAGTTAAAATAAACCAAACCATGATGGTTTATTTTAAGTTAAAACGAACCGAACCAACTTTTGGTTCATTCGTTTAAAATAAACCAAACCCTTTGGTTTATTCTCATCCATTGGATTAGAACCAAACCATTTTGGTCCATCCATTATGTCTTCATAAGACACGGCCCATCCACGCTTCCATTGCGACTGAAACAATTTCATGCTGGCTTTATGTTTGGTCCAACCAAACATAGTTTCTCTCGGTCTCAGAATCCCATTCTCAAGCTCGTTTTAAATCCTTTGGATTACACTCGTTGTGCGTGTGACCAAATAGGTTCTCGGTTTATGTTGGCCGTCTATAATTAACCATTAATTATAGAACGATCATGAGTGGCACCTAGTAGTACATCATGATCCCCAATTAACCGAAAAGATCAACGGTTGATCCAGAACTATTTCTGAAACCCTTCAGTAGCTCGAATGAATCGTGCCCCATTCCCTTCACTCATCTTATACCCACTTGGTTCAGGACATGGTCTATTGTGTCAGTCCCCACTAGGCTGACTACGTCACACCTAGCCCAAGTATCATTTCCTCGTCCTACGGATTCTAGTTACTCCACATGTATCGAAGAGTACTTTACTCTAAACATGTAATGCTTTGGCCAAAGACTTTAGTAACAATCCGACGAGAGGCCATGGGTATACATCTCCTCGCAAGGAGTGGTGAATCCTTTATAGGATATTCAAACACCTTCGATCACTTCGACTTATACCCAATCATCCCGGGTCCACATCTCCTCGGAGATGTTTGCTTAAGATGTCAAAGCATAAGTCTCCATGATCAAGATGACTTGAATACCGCAAGTCAAAGGAACATCGCACTTAAGCCACGAAGAACTTCATTGACATATCTATATATGCAGAGAACCATATGAAGTCTTACTCTGGTCACTCCAATGAACTAGTTACCATAACTAGCATCCACGATTAACTCCGGACATCACAATGTCTCCACCGGTGAGAATCACCGCTTGGATACACCAAGGAGTATACCTCGTGCTAGTCTCGTGTAATCGATGGTGTCCAAATCCATCAATTCATCGACTAGGGATAATTCCGATACATCACAATTACACATGTAGAGATACTCACTAGTTGTGATCCAATCACAAATTCTCTCATGCTGTGAATCGTATCGTGGACATTCAGTAAATGAGTTTAAGATCCAATCAAATACATTAAACATGTATAATCAAATAGTGAATCTTCATTTATCATATAAATGGTTCATACATAAGGCGATTGCCTTAGGACATCTCTCATATATTACTAAAAACTATAAGACTGAAACATCGTCTCCTATAAGTAATATGTCATCAACATACAATACTAGGAACACGAATGCACTCCCACTAACCTTCTTGTACACACAAGGTTCGTCTAGATTTTGTGAGAAATCAAACTTTTTGATTGTCTCATCAAAATGGATATTCCAGCTCCTGGATGCTTGATTCAATCCATATATGGACCATCGCAATTTGCATACCTTGGTTTTATCAACCGATGTGAAACCCTCAGGTTGTATCATATACACGTCCTCGAGCAGGTTTCCATTAAGGAAAGTTGTTTTCACATCCATCTGTCATATCTCATAATCATAATGAGCCGCTATGGCCAGGAGAATCTGAATGGATTTAAGCATAGCTACAGGCGAATAGGTTTCATCATAATCAACACCTTGTTTTCGACGATATCCTTTGGCCACTAATCTAGCCTTATAGGTAATCCTATTACCATCTATGTCGGTTTTCTTCTTGAAAACCCACTTGCACCCTATAGGCTTGATGCCTTCAGGTGGGTCAACCAAGTTCCAAACTTGGTTTTCTTACATAGAATCCATTTCCGACTTCATGGCATCAAGCCACTTATCCCTTTCTGAACTTGTCAGAACTTCTTCATAACTAGTAGGCTCCTCATCATCAATGAGTAACACGTCGTTCGATTCACTTACGAGAAATCCATATCTCTCAGGAATGTTGCGTGTTCTACCAGATCTACGAAGATGTGGTGTTTCAATAGGTCCAGCCGATTGCTCATCACTATGAGTTATCGGCTGTTGTGCTTCACCAGGTATCTCATCAATGTCTATTTGAGTCTCTCGAGCCTTCTCAAGCTCGACGACACTCCCACTATTTTCTTGCAAGAGAAACTCTTTCTCTAGAAACACAGCATGCCTTGAAACAAATACCTTTTGTTCCACAGGATGATAGAATTGGTAACCCCTTGTTTCTTTAGGGTATTCAATAAATAGACATTTATCAGACTTAGCATCTAATTTAGCTGATACAGTCCGCTTCACATAAGCAGGACAACCCCATATCTTCAAGTAAGATACATGAGGTTTCTTACTATTCCATATCTCATATGGAGTAGTGGAGACTACCTTGGTTGGCATTCTATTTAACAAGTAAACAGCTGTCTGAAGTGCATAGCCCCAAAAGGACTTGAGAAGATTTATATGATTCATCATTGACCTGACCATGTCCAACAAGGTCCGGTTACGCCTCTTAGATACACCATTATGCTGTGGTGTATATGGAGGAGTCCATTGAGACAATATACTATTGTCTCTTAGATAATCAAGAAACTCTTGACTTAAGTATTCACCACCTCGTGTTAGTAATATATGAGAGATTTCCTAAGGCAATCGCCTTATGTATGAACCATTTATATGATAAATGAAGATTCACTATTTGAGTATACATGTTTAATGTATTTGATTGGATCTTAAACTCATTTACTGAATGTCCACGATACGATTCACAGCATGAGAGAATTTGTGATTGGATCACAACTAGTGAGTATCTCTACATGTGTAATTGTGATGTATCGGAATTATCCCTAGTGGATGAATTGATGGATTTGGACACCATCAATTCTGTCGAGACTAGCACGTGGTATACTCCTTGGTGTATCCAAGCAGCTGATTCTCACTGGCTGGAGACATTGTGATGTCCGGAGTTAATCGTGGATGCTAGTTATGGTAACTAGTTCATTGGAGTGACCAGCCGTAAGACTTCATATGGTTCTCGCATATATAGATATGTCAATGAAGTTCTTCGTGGCTTAAGTGCGATGTTCCTTTGACTTGCGGTATTCAAGTCATCTTGATCATGGAGACTTATGCTTTGACATCTTAAGCAAACATCTCCGAGGAGATGTGGACCCGGGATGATTGGGTATAAGTCGAAGTGATCGAAGGTGTTTGAATAGCCTATAAAGGATTCACCACTCCTTGCGAGGAGATGTATACCCATGGCCTCTCATCGGATTGTTACTAAAGACTTTGGCCAAAGCATTACATGTTTAGAGTAAAGTACTCTTCGATACATGTGGAGTAACTAGAACTGGGAGGAAATGATACTTAGCTGTGTGGCGAAGTCACTTAGTGGGACTGACACAATAGACCATGTCCTGAACCAAGTGGGTATAAGATGAGTGAAGGGAATGGGGCACGATTCATTCGAGCTGCTGAAGGGTTTCAGAAATAGTTCTAGATCAACCGTTGATCTTTTCGGTTAATTGGGGATCATGATGTACTACTAGGTGCCACTCATGATCGTTCTATAATTAATGGTTAATTATAGACGGCCAACATAAACCGAGAACCTATTTGGTCACACGCACAACGAGTGTAATCCAAAGGATTTAAAACGAGCTTGAGAATGAGATTCTCAGACCGAGAGAAACTATGTTTGGTTGGACCAAACATAAAGCGAGCATGAAATTGTTTGTGCAATGGAAGCGTGGGCAAAGGCGTGTCTTATGAAGACATAATGGATGGACCAAAATGGTTTGGTTCTAATCTAATGGATGAGAATAAACCAAAGGGTTTGGTTTATATTAAACGAATGAACCAAAGGTTGGTTCGGTTCGTTTTAACTTAAAATAAACCATCATGGTTTGGTTTATTTTAACTTATCCTAATGGAGCGGGTTAACGGGCTTTATGAATATGATCCATTAACCATTAAGAGAATTAGTTCTCTATAAAAGAGGGCTTAAGGGATTGTTAAACCCTAATCATCCAAAACCCTAGCTTGAAGTTGCCGCCCACCCCTTGGAGGAATTTTGGCGCCTACAAGCTGCCCGAGCTTTGTGCCGCCGTCCAAGACCCTTGCCGGCGTCCAAGCTCCAGCCGGTGAACCTCCGGCGACCCTCCGGTGATCTCCTATAGGTTCGGCATCAAGGTGAGCCTTTTCTCTCCTTGTTTTGTCCGGTGCCTACTCCTCCACGAAGCTGTCCAGTTTTCTGGACAGCTTCTTCTCCTCTCGTCGGAGCGTCGTTTGGACGACGGTTAGTGATCCGACAGCGGCTAACATACCGGGGATTTGATCTCCGGTAATCCTCTGAGGTGGAGGACGAAGGATTCGTCAATCGGTTGACGAATACCTCTCCGGAGAAGCGAGTCTTGAGGACTTGTTTTTAGGTCCGAATTTGGATTCGGATCGTGATCATCTCTCGATCACGTCGTCTTCAACACGAGGCTAGTAACCCGTACGAAGACGAAGCTCGTGGCTTGGCGAAGTCATCCCGAGGAGCTCGGCGTGGATACGGATAGAGACGATTCTTACGAGGATCGTTCCGGTTGATGCCGTTCCCGCTACACGTCATACGAAAGGTATAACGTAGTTTAATTTCCTTTTATTGCAAATTTTAATTTACGGTTATGTCTACACTTGTTGTAATATGCATGCATGTGTTGTGTGTGTTGTAATAAATATAGATTTATTATTTTTAATTGCTTCCGCTGTGCTCATGTTTACGAAACATGATCGAACACACACACGCCGCGGTGCCGGAAACCCAACACCTCGATCCCATCGAAGTATTTTAATACTCTTGTCATGTTGTTTCTCTACTTCATTTCTGAATTCTTTGAACCTTTCAGAGGCTTCAGACTTGTGTTTCATCAAGAACACATACCCTAACCGTGAGTGATCATCGGTGAAGGTAATGAAGTAGTTATAACCTCCTAAAGCTTGAGTTGACATAGGTCCACATACATCAGTATGTATTAGACCTAGCAACTCTCCCACTCGTTCACCTTTTCCTGTAAATGGTAACTTAGTCATCTTGCCTTTCAAGCATGATTCGCATGTATCGTATGAATCCAATTCAAACGATTCCAGAATTCCACACCGGTGTAATTCGGACATGCGTTTCTTGCTTACATGGCCAAGACGACAATGTCACATATAGGAGTCTAATTGATTATCCTTTCGAGCACGCTTGTTTCTCGCTTCGATATTGAAAATGTCACTGGATACGTCCAACGTATAAATACCATTGCTCAAAGTTCTAGTTCCATAAAGTACGCCATTCAAAGTTATATAACAACAATTGTTACTAAACGTTAAATGGTAACCATTTCTATTTAAACAAGAAATAGAAATTATGTTCTTTATCAATGAAGGAACATAAAAGCAATTGTCCAGTTCTAAGATAAGTCCTGTAGGGAGTTTCAATAAATACGTTCTGATGGCGAGTGCAGCAACCTTTGCTCCATTCCCAATACATAAATTTGACTCTCCCTTGACGAGTTTTCTTCTATTCCTTAGCCCATATATGTCATTACATATATGTGAGCCACACCCAGTATCCAATACCCAAGTGTCTGAGGAAATAAAATGACAATCAATAACGAAGATATCTGAAGAAGATGGGGCATCTGATGCCTTTTTATTCTTCACGGACTCAAGATAAATCTTGCAGTTTCTTCGCCAGTGGCCTTCCTTGCCACAATGATGGCAAGTGCCCTTTTGTGCTGGTTTTGCCTTTTTAGCCTTTTTCTTCCCATTTTGCTATTCCTTTGACTCCCTCTTAGAACCTTTCTTCGAGGAATCAACTTACAACACCGTCCCCTCCTCATGCTTCACAGAAGACTCCACATTCTTCAGCATGTTGTGCAGTACCACAGATGAACCTTCTTGCATCTCAGAGGTGAAGAGGAGCTTGGAGACTTCAAACCTTTCGAATCTCACTTGCTCATCAACCAACTCATAAAGATAAAAGACTATGGTATGAGCAAACATATGCTCATGCTGCTTCCGCAGCTTAGGTACCATCGTAGCTAGAATGATGCAACTCGCCATTTCAGAATCAGTCACATGTTTCTGATAAGGCAACAATTGGTCCAGAGTTGCATTGTCACTAGGACGGGTGGGAAGAGGCGCTTCGAGGACATTCACAAGCTTTTCAACCTTGAGAACAATTATCAAGTTTCTAAGTCAGTCCAAGAAGTTTGGCCTAGTCAATTTATTCGAATCCAAAATGAAACGCAAATTCAAAAACATCATGATCAATAGATTAACTTAGAAATACAAAACGAGCATATATGAGAAAATGATTTTAAAATGTGTCAATATACATTCATAAATCCCATTGATTTTTCGAATTTCAAAAACCCCAAAATCACTTCGGGAGATCGTAGGTCCATCTCCGAATGGGCTGATATCCATCATAGATATGAACAACCTTGGAGAGAGTCCAACAAGCCATTCATAGCTACGATGGTAGGTATCAAATATACCGATTGCATATCACATATATGCAACTATCACAATGTGCTATCAACTAATTGAATGTTCACACATACATCGGGTTGTTAACACATTAACAAGTATGCATCATATGCATAGCACCCAACTTCACCTCCCTTAACATCGACCTTGGAGAGAGTCCAACAAGCCGATGCTCCAGGTTAAAGCCAACCCATTAATCGAGAAATAGTTTTAATATAGTTAGAGCGCATTCAACCAATTAGCCCGGCTTGGAGAGAGTCCAACAACCAAAGCTAACGATTGACGTTTGACTCTTACCATATTAGTATTAAACTATTCCATGGTTTGAACATGTTCGGGTTCGAGCCGGGCTTGGAGAGAGTCCAACAACCCAAACAAGAAACGGAACTCTGGTTCGAACAATATTAATGGAAGGTGTAGGCTTCAATATTGAGTAAGGGTTTTTTATGTCTCATCCTCTTTGCATGCAAATAACTATTATCTACATGGCATGACATACATGACATACATCTACATGTCACGACACGCATGGCATAATGATATGCATCTAATGCAATTACATGACATACAATTATGTCATGTACAAAATTTCCTTATATGTCATAACTATTTATGGAAATAAAATATGTTTAAGATTTGATTCTCCAAATCAAATCATGATTAAATTAGGAAACAAATTTCCAAATCTAATCACATATTTTATTTCTGGAAAGAGTTGATTAAGAAAAGTCAATTTAGGAAACCAATTTCCTAAATCATCAAAACTACTTATAGAAATAAAATATTTTTAAGATTTGATTTCCCAAATAAAATCATGATTAAATTAGGAAACAAATTTCCAAATCTAATCAAATATTTTATTTATGGAAAATATCAATTTCCAAAAATACTTCCAACTTTCCAAAAGTAGAAGATTTCTATAAATACTTCTAGACTTTCCAAAATTAAAAATTTCCATAAATACTTCTAACTTTCCAAAAGTAGAAAATTTCTAGAAATATAATTATGACTATCAAAAAATAATTTTACGATTATGTCGAAACAGAACCTGGGCTCTGATACCACTGTTGGGTTTCCGGCACTGCGGCGAGTGTGTGTTCGAACATGTATCGTAAACATGTGCACAGCGGAAGGAATAAAATAAAAAAACTAATTTATTACAACACACACATCACATGCATGCATAGTACAACATGTTTAGACATAACTGTAAATTCAAATTTTGCAATAAAAGGAAATTTAAACTACGTATACCTGACGTATCACGTGTAGCTGGAAAGACATCAACCGGAACGATTCTCGCTAGAATTGTCTCTATCCACATCCACGCCGAGTATATTCAGGATGACTTCACAAAGTCACGAGCCTCGTCTTCGTACGGGTTACTATCCTCGTGTTGAAGACGATGTGATCGAGAGAAGATCACGATCCGAATCAAAATTCGGATCTAAAATGAGTCCTCAAAAACTCGTTTCTCCGGAGAGGTATTCGTCAACCGTTTGACGAATCCTTCGTCCTCCACCTATGAGGATTACCGAAGATCGATCCCTGGAAAGGAAGGCGCTGTCGGAGCTCCAAACATCGTCCAAACGATGCTCCGACAAGAAGGAAACAAGCTGTCCAGAAAATTTGACAGCTTTGGTGGAGACCTTGCGCCGGCCAAATAAAGAAAGCAATGTTCTCACCTTGTCGCCGGAGCCATGGAAGATCACCGGAGCTCCTCTGGCAGCAGCTTGACACTGGCAAGAGGGGTGGTCGACAACAGCTGGATGCCGGTTGAAGGAGCTAGGCGGCGACAAGGAGGTTGGTGCCGACCACTTGGAGAAGAGGGAGAGGGTGGGCGGCCAAACAATTAGGGTTGCATAAATTAGGGTTTAACAAAAACCCTTAAGCCCTATTTTATAGAGAACAAATTCTCTTAATGGTTATCGGATCATAACCAAAAGCCCGTTAACCCTCTCCATTAATTTAAGTTAAAATAAACCAAAGCATGTTGGTCTATTTTAAGTTAAAATGAACCGAACCATCTTTGGTTCATTCGTTTAAAACAAACCAAACCCATTTTGTTTATTCTCCTGTTGGGAAGTATACTGAAAGCCTAGTTTTTTTGTATGAACATTTTTATTTTGAAATAAGAATCACATGATCATTGTTTCCACTTTATATTTATTATATGTGTGCATATTGTCTAATATTTTACATTGTAGATAACATGGTGCTTGGTGTGGCACAGAAGATCATGTTATCAGTCCCTTGTAGAATATAAGTAGAGGCTCACAACCAAGATGGTTTTGGACAAACCATTGGCATGGTTGTAGTGTAGCTTGGTATTGTTTTATCTTGAACATAGAGTTACACTAGTACACTTAGGTGTATTGAGCAGACTGACATAGAGGTGATTCAATTTATTGCTGACTACATAATTGAATCGGACCTCGGATATTATGTTGTACATGCTCTTAATCCCGATATAATAACGGGCACATGTACTTAGTATTTATTTCTTTGATTTACCAAAGGGTGAGATTTCTATGGATTAAATCAATATGCCCGGTAAGTTGGGAAATGATATTATTTACATGGTATGTCGTTGATTATAGGAGGAAACTGTGTCCTATATATTAGGTTGATGATGTCCCCTTGAGGAGCTCATAAGGTTCATCATGTAAACCCTGCAGGTTGACTTAGTCAACATGATGATAAGGTTGAGTGGTACTACTTGAGGAGTTAGATGTTAATTAATTGATGGTCAGTAAATCAATTAATTGATGGACATTCGATATCTTAAACACAGGGAGATGGATGTACAAATAATATATGGAGCCCATATTAATTTATGGGGGTTGGCGAGGTAATTCAATGATGATCCTCTAGTAGAATTGAACATCATTGATGGATCAAGTTTGTGTGGTTCCGATCCATCGGGTGGCCAAGATCCAACTCCTCCTCATGGTCCCTATCGTATCCTAACATAAACCTCATGGAGCCTAGATCCAATGATGGAACATAAAACTCTAGATCAGACGGTTGAGATTAAATCTCTAGATCCGACGGTTGAGATTAAATCTCTAGATCCGACGGTGGAGATTAAATCCCTAGATCCGACGGATGGGATGATATCCTAGATCCGACGGGTGGGATGAAACTCTAGATCCGACGGTTGGGATGAAACCCTAGATCCGACGGTGGAGATTAAATCCCTAGATCCGACGGTGGAGATTAAAGGAGGATTAAGCCCAACTCTATAAATAGAGGGCTAAGGCTTGGGCGGCAACCGAATGCTAAGAAGATTAGGGTTTAGGGAGAGTTTTTGGGCGGCAAGATTAGGGTTTAGAACCCTAATGCTTGGGCGGCAACATTAGGGTTTAGAACCCTAATGTTTGGGCGGCGCCCATTGTCCATGAGGTGTGGTCGGCGGCAAGAAAGGTAAGAGGTTAGCTTCTTGTCTTCCTCTCTTGGCCGGAGCATCCTCTCCTCTTCTCTATCAAGGTTGGCCGGCAGCAACCTTCTTCAAGGTTGGTCGGTAATCCTTTTATTCTCTTTGGGCTGACGGCAAACATCATGCTTGGAGCTTGATGGTTGGTCCTAGATAAGAGATGAGTTTTGTTTCCATACTTCTTCTTGTTCGGAGCGAGCAAGGAAAGAAGATCGTGATCTAGGATGCTTCAACTTGTGGAGGATCTTCACCCACATGAAGTCTACAAGGAGGTTAGGACATACGATAGAAGATCGAGAGGTATAAAAGTTTTACAACTTTTATTATTGATCTTTGCATGTTCTTATTAATATGCTATCTTATGTTCTTTATGTTAGTATGTGTTGATTATACTAGTTTACATTTGTATGTATTTGTATAATCATTGACCGCGAAGATAAACACATAAATCGGCGATCCGTCCGTCGTCTCATCCGCGGCTAACTGACTAGAAGAGTTTGGTAGCTTGAACAACTAGTTTGTTCAAGCAATCGCTCAAGTCATTAGCATGATGACGAATTGGTTGTGCTTAGGAAACTCATCCCATCCGGATTAGTTTTCATTAGTGAAAATTTTAATCTGGGGACATGGGAGCCGATGAGCCTCTTCGAGAAGCATGAGTTACAAACATCTCCTCCATTGGATTAGAACCAAACCAATTCGGTTCATCCATCATGTCTTCATAAGACACGACCCATCCACGCTTCCATTGTGACTGAAATGATTTCATGCTCGCTCCATGTTTCATACAACCAAACCTAGTTTCTCTTGGTCTGAGAATCTCATTCTCAAGCTGGTTTTAAATCCTTCGGATTACGCTCATTGTGCGTGTGACCAAATAGGTTCTCGGTTTATGTTGTCCATCTATAATTAACCATTAATTATAGAACGATCATGAGTGGCACCTAGTAGTACATCATGATTCTCAATTAACCGAAAAGATCAACGGTTGATCTAAAACTATTTCAGAAACCCTTCAACAGCTCGAATGAATCGTGCCCCATTCCCTTCACTCATCTTATACCCACTTGGTTCAGGACATGGTCTATAGTATCAGTCCCCCCACTAGGTTGACTACGTCACACCTAGCCCAAGTATCATTTCCTCATCCTACAGATTCTAGTTATTGCACATGTATCGAAGAGTACCTTACTCTTAACATGTAATGCTTTGGCCAAAGACTTTAGTAACAATCCGACGAGAGGCCATGGGTATACATCTCCTCGCAAGGAGTGGTGAATCCTTTATAGGCTATTCAAACATCTTCGATCACTTCGACTTATACCCAATCATCCCGGGTCCACATCTCCTCAGAGATGCTTGCTTAAGAGTCAAAGCATAAGTCTTTATGATCAAGATGACTTGAATACCGCAAGTCAAAGGAACATCGCACTTAAGCTGCAGTAAGAACTTCATTGACATATCTATATATGCAGAGAACCATATGAAGTCTTACGGCTGGTCACTCCAATGAACTAGTTACCATAACTAGCATCCACGATTAACTCCGGACATCACAATGTCTCAAGCTAGTGAGAATTAGCTGCTTGGATACACCAAGGAGTATACCTCGTGCTAGTCTCGACAGAATCAATGGTGTCCAAATCCATCAATTCATCGACTAGGGATAATTTCGATACATCACAATTACACATATAGAGATACTCACTAGTTGTGATCCAATCACAAATTCTCTCATGCTGTGAATCGTATCGTGGACATTCAGTAAATGAGTTTAAGATCTAATCAAATACATGAAAACATGTATACTCAAATAGTGAATCTTCATTTATCATATAAATGGTTCAAACATAAGGCGATTGCCTTAGGACATCTCTCATATATTACTAACAGCTCTGAGACTTCGCCCTCCAGAACTTCCATGACTTATATTTTCAGTCAAGGCCTGATTCTGTTGCTTGATGTTGTTCAAGTAATGCTCTGTGATTAAAGCACTACTGACTAACTCTTCTGCAGTCTACGGTCTATTAATTCCGCTGGACACATTCAGAGCTATCTCAGGTCTCAGCATTTTGAGCATAAGTCTTACCCTTTCTTGTTCAGTGTTGACTAGCTGTGGACATAAGCGAGCTAGTCTATTGAATTTATTCACAGCTTCATTAACTGACAGGTCCCCCTGTCGGAATTCCATGAACTCATCTTAGTGCCTATTCGTGACTCGCATATGGAAAAACTTTTCAAAGAACTCCATTTCAAAGTTGGTCCATGTCATTTGATTGATCACTCTTTTTGCCTTTACTCGTTCCCACCACACTCTGGCATCTCCAGTCAAGAAGAATGATGCACATTTTACTTTCTCATTTTCAAGCTAATCCAACAGTTCTACTATACTTTGCAATGTCTTTAACCAGGCCTGAGCATGCCATGGTTCACTCATACCAGCAAAACTCTCTGGCTTCAGCTTTTGCCATTGAATTAAGTATGCCTCTTGCCTCACTCCCCCTGCTGGGGCTCTTGGGGGAACTCGTGGGCCCAGGGGTGCAACCGGTATGACATTCTGAGTAGTTTGTTGAGTGACAGGATTATCTTGTTGGTTCATCATCAAGGTATTGATAACTTGTTGCTGCTCTGCAACTTGGTGTTGAAGTTGAGTGACTACCTGCATCAAGTCAGGTGGTGGTACTACTTCATTTGTCCTCTGTTTTCCATTGGCCCATGTTCTAACCATTTTTCTTCATAAAGTTGGACCAAAATAAGATTACTACTATTACTTACTTCCTATCATCATCACCTACATATGTAAGCATGTTTAACAAAAAAAAACATTCTTTACTAAACATAGAAGAAAGTAAACATATATGTACTTTCTTACTTGGAAGCGGCAGGATTGATGCTTGATGTGTGTATGGCGCAAGGGCGGAACTAGCTCTGATACCATACTGTAACACCCCCCTCTACTTACACTAGTAAAGGAGGTGTTACTGTAATACTTTATCTTACTCTTGGCATAATCAGGTAAAACATGACTCAATCATTTCATAAACTCACATACACTATTTGAGAGTTAAATAATACCTGATTTAAATCGAAGAGTATCAACAACTTGTACCAAGATCTAAACTTGGTTTCTAAACGAGTATCATAATTCAAACTCTTAACATTTAACAGCAGAAGCAAAAGAAACAAACCAACTACATTCACATGTTGACACTAGGCTATTTCACAAGTCCTTAACCTATCTAAGCATGCACATTCACTAGAGTTCTAATATAGAACATTCTTAAGTAACTAAACCTCATGCATGGTGATAGTGATAGGTGCATCTTGACATGAACATCAATGCAATCAACGATACATAACATCAACCCTAACACCTAACATGAAGACTAGCACATAGTTCAAAGTTCTTAGCATAACATAATACTAGCAAGTTCAACATTCTTAGACACAACATGATCAAACATATAACATGAACACTACCACACAAATAAGTTCGAAGGTCTTAACACATAACAAAATACTAGCAAGTTCAGGATCATAATCCACTGTTCCGCCGCCACACACACCAAGCACTTCATCCGCTGCCCCCCTCTTACTCCAATCTTGCTTTACCCTTATCTGCAGTAGAATGCAAACTATAAGCAATGGAGCTTAGTAAGTACTTCCTATTCTCACAAAACTTCGCATTAGGAAAACATGCTATAAGAATACTTGCATGCAACACATGCTCATACTTGCATTTAGGAAAATTCTGCATTTAACATTTGGAATTACTTGCACATGATACAATGATTTAACTTGACATGCATGAACTTAACATATGCAACTTGCAATACATGCTTGAAATATGCTTCGCTTGTAGAAACATATACATGAGACATACTATACTTAAACTTGTAAACATTGTGCTTTGGTTAACTTTTTAAACCATATATACATATATACTTTAAAATACTAATCATCATTGTTTGGGTAGCCCGACATTCTACCAACTTTGCGCGCAACCCTAATAGAATTCGGGGTAGCTAGCCACCGAACTTATTAGGGCAACTTAACTTTCAAGGGCGGTCTAGGGCCCGTGGAACTTTCAAGGGCAGTCTAGGGCCCGTGGGTGATCTAAGAGCCCGGTACATGCCACTTCAAAGTAAAATACTTCCTTTATATATGTCTTACTTATTTTTTTTCATTTAACGAGTATTTTACATGATCATAATCAGAACCCATATAGGAAGCCTTTCAAGACATTTGATCATGCTCTTTGTCCCCAAAACTCGTAGGGGAAGCATCTTGTGATCTTTACGTCTTGCTTCCAATGACATATTCAAAGTAAAATACTTCCTTTATATATGACTTACTGATCTTTATCATTTATCAAACATTTTACATGTTCATACTCTCAAAACTCATATAGGAAGCCTTTCAAGACTTGTGATCATGCTCTTTGTCCCCAAAACTTATAGGGGAAGCATCTTTCCGATCTTATGTCTTTGTTCAACATGAAATATACCTATAAATATATATAACCTACTGATTTTGTCATCTAACGAACATGTAACATGCTCATACTCCCAAAACTCATATAGGGAGCCCTTCAAGATATTTAATAATGTTCTTTATCCCCGAAACTTGTAGGGGAAGCCTCTTTGAAATCTCTACATCCTGCCCCATGAGAAATATACCTAAAATACCTAAAAATCCAACCAAATATAATCTGGACAGAACCTATAATTCTGAATAAAACATGATACTAGAAGCTAGATGTGCAAATCAAAGAGTTACTTATGATATAGGTGAGAGATAGCATCCTAGTGACCTTATGTCTTGCTTAAAACAAAATATACCTTAACTATAAGTATAAACACACCCATATAATCTGATCAAAACATATTTTTGTCATTTAACAAGTATTTTACATGATTATACTCAACAACCCATATAGGAAGCCTGTCAAGATGTTCGATCATGCTCTTTGTCCCCAAAACTCGTAGGGGAAGCATCTTTGTGATCTTTACATCTTGCTTCCTATGAAATATACTTAAAATACCTAAAAGACCAAAAAAAACATAATCTGGACAGAACATATTAATCCAAATGAAACATGATAATAGAACGTAGATGGGCAAATCAAAGAGTTACTTATACTCTAGGTGAGAAATAACATCTTGGTAATCTTAGATCTTTCTTAAAAAGACCTATACCTCAACTATAAATCTGATCACACACATATATCATTTGATCCAAACATATAATCTTCAAAACATATGAAAAGAAACTATATAAAACAATCGAAGAACTACTTATACTGTAGGTGAGAGATACTTACTTCTTCTCGCTTTCGTACTAGTATACCGCTAGGGTTTTTGTGAGATGAAGCTCTTCCCTTGTTCCTTAGCCCTAGGAGTGGTCCTATAGCATATATTAAGCCTTTGTATCCCCTTCAAACCCTCTCAAGAACACCAACCAAAAGCCTTAGGGTTTCGGATGGAGTTGGAGGAAGGAGGAGGAGTCCGGTGGAGTTGGATCTTCTAGCAATACCAAGACTCTCTCCATGAAAACCCTCTTGAGAATTCCAACACAAGGAGTCCTAAAGCTTGAATGGAAGAGGGAGGAAGGAGAAGGAGGAGTTTCGGCCAATAATGGGAGAAGGAAGAAGAATGAGGAAGAATGAAGAAGGAAGATGGGGGTTTTCTTTTCTTCCTTAACTTTCTCTTTAATTCCCACGTTACTAGCTAGGGAGGTTAGAAAACTTTTCATCTCCTCATGGGGAGATGAAACAACTCTTCACCCTCTCATCTTCTCATTTACCTTCTTTGTATATTCCTTATCTATTCTAGCCAAGAATTATCCTATGGTCTTGTGGTATCAAGGCTATCTCACAATTAGGAGGTTCATGCTTCAAATCCCACCTATAACGAACCATATTTTTATTTTATTTTATTTTATTTTAAACCTTTTATGGGCGTTAAAAATTATACAATTACTTTGAATATCTTAAAATTTTACGGGCATTACATTCATTGCAAAGGTCAAAGAGCATCTTGTATTTAAGCTTAATCGGTCCATTTATGGATTGAAGCAAGCTTCGAGATCTTGGAACACCCGCTTTGATGAGGTAATCCAGTCTTATGGATTTTCTTAAAGTCCGGATGAGTCTTGTGTATACAAGAGATGTAACAGAAACGTAGTGGTATTTCTTGTACTTTACATAGATGACATTTTGTTAATTGGCAACAATGTCAAGGTGTTATTAGACGTAAGGGTATGGTTGTCCATACAATTTGATATGAAGGACTTGGGAGAAGTGGGACTCATCCTTGGGATCAAGGTCATAAGGGATCGCAGAAAAAGGATGTTGTGCTTATCTCAAGCTTCATACATAGACACCATTATGGATCGTTTTAGCATGCAAAACTCCAAGAAAGGTTTTCTACCTTTCAGGCATGGAGTTCCTTTATCTGAGGAGATGTGTCCTAGAATATCTAAGGAGATAGAGGAGATGAAGGTGGTTCCTTATACTTCAGCAATAGGAAGCCTCATGTATGATATGTTGTGTACAAGACTAGATATCTACTTTTCCATTGGCAAGTTAGTAATATATGAGAGATGTCCTAAGGCAATCGCCTTATGTATGAACCATTTATATGATAAATGAAGATTCACTATTTGAGTATACATGTTTAATGTATTTGATTGGATCTTAAACTCATTTACTGAATGTCCATGATGCGATTCACAGCATGAGAGAATTTGTGATTGGATCACAACTAGTGAGTATCTCTACATGTGTAATTGTGATGTATCGGAATTATCCCTAGTCGATGAATTGATGGATTTGGACACCATCAATTCTGTCGAGACTAGCACGAGGTATACTCCTTGGTGTATCCAAGCAGCTGATTCTCACTGGCTGGAGACATAGTGATGTCCGGAGTTGATCGTGGATGCTAGTTATGGTAACTAGTTCATTGGAGTGACCAGCCGTAAGACTTCATATGGTTTTCTGCATATATAGATATGTCAATGAAGTTCTTACTGTGGCTTAAGTGCGATGTTTCTTTGACTTGCGGTATTCAAGTCATCTTGATCATGGAGACTTATGCTTTGACATCTTAAGCAAACATCTCCGAGGAGATGTGGACCCGGGATGATTGGGTATAAGTCGAAATGATCGAAGGTGTTTGAATAGCCTATAAAGGATTCACCACTCCTTGCGAGGAGATGTATACCCATGGCCTCTCGTCGGATTGTTACTAAAGTCTTTGGCCAAAGCATTACATGTTTAGAGTAAGGTACTCTTCGATACATGTGGAGTAACTAGAATCCATAGGACGAGGAAATGATACTTGGGCTACGTGTGGCGTAGTCGACCTAGTGAGGTGACACTATAGACCATGTCTGAACCAAGTGGGTATAAGATGAGTGAAGGAATGGGGCACGATTCATTCGAGCTCTTTGAAGGGTTTCAAAAATAGTTACGGATCAATCGTTGATCTTTTTTGGTTAATTGGGGATCATGATGTACTACTAGGTGCCACTCATGATCGTCTATAATTAATGGTTAATTATAGGCGGCCAACATAAACCGAGAACCTATTTGGTCACACGCACAACGAGCGTAATCCAAAGGATTTAAAACGAGCTTGAGAATGGGATTCTCAGACCGAGAGAAACTAGGTTTGGTTGGACCAAACATAAAGCGAGCATGAAATCGTTTCAGTCGCAATGGAAGCATGGATGGGCCGTGTCTTTTGAAGACATAATGGATGAACCAAAATGGTTTGGTTCTAATCCAATGGAGGAGAATAAACCAAAGGGTTTGGTTTATTTTAAACGAATGAACCAAAAGTTGGTTCGGTTCGTTTAAACTTAAAATAAACCATCATGGTTTGGTTTATTTTAACTTATCTTAATGGAGCGGGTTAACGGGCCTAATGGTTATGATCCAATAACCATTAAGAGAATTAGTTCTCTATAAAAGAGGGCTTAATGGATAATTAAGCCCTAATCCACAACCCTAAATTGCCGCCCACCTCTCCTTGGAGAAATTCGGAGCTAACTCTCCTCCTCCTTGCCGCCGCCCACCTTGAGGCTCCAACCGGCGTCCAGAAGGCTGTTTCCTTCCCCCTCGCCGGCGTCGAGCTGCTGCCGGTTAGTGCTCCGGTGATCTCCTTCAAGTTTGGCATCAAGGTGAGCTCTATCTCCCTTGGTTGGCCGGCGCCTATCACCTCCACCAAAGCTGTCCAGTTTTCTGGACAGCTTGTTCTCCTCTCGTCGGAGCGTCGTTTGGGCGGCGGTTGGAGCTTCGACAGTGGATAACTTACCGGGGATTCGATCTCCGGTAATCCTCTGAGGTGGAGGACAAAGGATTCGTCAATTGGTTGACGAATACCTCTCCGGAGAAGCGAGTTTTGAGGACTCGTATTAGGATCCGAATTTGGATTCGGATCATGATCATCTCTCGATCACGTCGTCTTCAACACGAGGCTAGTAACCCGTACGAAGACGAAGCTCGTGGCTTAGCGAAGTCATCCCGAGGAACTCGGCGTGGATACGGATAGAGACGATTCTAGCGAGGATCGTTCCGGTTGATGCCGTTCCCGCTACACGTCATACGAAAGGTATAACGTAGATAAATTTCCTTTTATTGCAAATTTAAATTTACGGTTATGTCTACACTTGTTGTAATATGCATGCGTGTGTTGTGTGTGTTGTAATAAATGTAGATTTATTATTTTTATTGCTTCCGCTGTGTTCATGTTTACGAAACATGATCGAACACACCTGCCTTGTGATCTTAGAAACCTTGATGGTATCAGAGCCCAGGTTGTGTTTCGACATAATCGTAAAAATGGTTTTGCGATAGTCATAATGTATTTCTGGAAGTTTTCTAAATTTTGGAAATTTAGAAGTATTTATGGAAATTTTTCAATTTTGGAAAGTCTAGAAGTATTTATGGAAATCTTCCACTTTTGGAAAGTTGGAAGTATTTATGGAAATTTATATTTTCCATAAATAAAATATTTGATTAGATTCTGGAAATTTGTTTTCTAATTTAATCATGATTTTATTTGGGAAATCAAATCTTAAAATATTTAATTTCCATAAGTAGTTTTAAAGATTTAGGAAATTGGTTTCCTAAATAGATTTTCCTTAATCAAATAATTCCATGAATAAAATATGTGATTAGATTTGGAAATTTGTTTCCTAATTTAATTATGATTTGATTTGGAGAATCAAATCTTAAACATATTTTATTTCCATAAATAGTTATGACATATAAGGAAATATATACATGACATAATTGTATGCCATGTAATTGCATTAGATGCATAACATTATGCCATGCGTGTCGTGACATGTAGATGTATGCCATGTATGCCATGCCATGTAGATAATAGTTATTTGCATGCAAAGAGGATGAGACATAAAACCCTTAATCAATATTAAAGCCTACACCTTCCATTAATATGGTTAGAACCAGAGTTCCGTTTCTTGTTTGGGTTGTTGGACTCTCTCCAAGCCCGGCACAAACGCGAATATGTTCAAACCATGGAATAGTTTAAAACTAGTATGGTAAGAGTCAGAGGTCAATCGTTAGCTTTGGTTGTTGGACTCTCTCCAAGCTGGGCTAATTGGTTGAATGCACTCTAACCATATTAAAACTATGTCCCGATTAATGGGTTGGCTTTAACCTGGAGCATCGGTTTGTTGGACTCTCTCCAAGGTCGATGTAAAGGGAGGTGAAGTTGGGTGCTATGCATATGATGCATACTTGTTAATGTGTTAACAACCCGATGAATGTGTGAACATTCAATTAGTTGATAGCACATTGTGATAGTTGCATATCGTGATATGCAATCGGTATAGATGATACCTACCGTCGTAGTTATGAATGGCTTGTTGGACTCTCTCCAAGGTTGTTCATAACTATGATGGATATCAGCCCATTCGGAGATGGACCTACAATCTCCCGAAGTGATTTTGGGGTTTTTGAAATTCAAAAAATGAATGGGATTTATAAATGTATATTGATGCATTTTAAAATCATCTTTCTCATA
The DNA here is from genome assembly GCA_025175895.1 of Wurfbainia villosa. Classification (NCBI taxonomy): domain Eukaryota; kingdom Viridiplantae; phylum Streptophyta; class Magnoliopsida; order Zingiberales; family Zingiberaceae; genus Wurfbainia; species Wurfbainia villosa. The sequence continues at coordinate 44,618,932 of CM045988.1, read as the reverse complement.
TATGCTCGTTTTGTATTTCTAAGTTAATATATTGATCATGATGTGTTTGAATTTGCGTTCCATTTTGGATTCAAATAAATTGACTGGGCCGAACTTCTTGGACTAGCTTAGAAACTTGAGAATTGTTCTCAAGGTGGAAAAGCTTGTGTATGTCCTCGAAGCGCCTCTTCCCGCCCGTCCTAGTGACGATGCAACTTTGGACCAATTGTTGGCCTATCAGAAACATGTGAGTGATTCTGAACAAATGAGTTGCATCATGCTAGCCGCGGTGGAACCCAAGCTACGAAAGCAGCATGAGCATATGGATGCTCATATCGTAGTCCTTCATCTTTGTGAGTTGGTTGATGAGCAAGTGAGATTCGAAAGGTTCGAAGTCTCAAAGCTCCTCTTCACCTCTGAGATGCTAGGAGGTTCATCTGTGTGCTCAATATCAAGGCTGGAGTCTTCTGAGAAGCATGAGCAGGGGACGGTGCTGTTAGTTGATTCCTCGAAGAAAGGTTCTAAGAGGAAGTCAAAGGAACAGCAGAAGGGAAAGAAGAGAAGGGCTAAGAAGATAGAACTAGCACAAAAGGAAACTTGCCATCATTATGGCAAGGAGAGCCATTTGCGAAGAAAGTACAAGATTTATCTTGAGTCCGTGAAGAAGGATAAGGCATCGGATGCCCCATCTTCTTCAGATATCTTCGTTATTGATTGTCATTCTATTTCCTCAAACACTTGGGTATTTGATACTGGGTGTGGCTCACATATATGTAATGACATACATGGGCTAAGGAATAGAAGAAGACTCATCAAGGGGAGAGTCAAATTTACGTGTTAGGAATGGAGCAACGGTTGCTGCACTCGCCATCGGAACGTATTTGTTGGAACTCCCTGTAGGACTTGTCTTAGAACTGGACAATTGCTTTTATGTTCCTTCGTTGATAAAGAACATCATTTCTATTTCTTGTTTAAATAGAAATGGGTACCATTTGACTTTTAGTAACAATTGTTGTTACATAACTTTGAATGGAGTTCTTTATGGGACTGGAACTTTAAGCAATGGTATTTATACGTTGGACGTATCCAGTGACATTTGCAATATCGAAGCGAGCAACAAGAGTGCTCGAAAGGATAATCAAATAGACTCCTACATGTGACATTGTCGTCTTGGCCATGTAAGCAAGAAATGCATGTCCGAATTACACCGATGTGGAATTCTGGAATCGTTTGAATTGGATTCATACGATACATGTGAATCATGCTTAAAAGGCAAGATGACTAAGTTACCTTTTACGGGAAAAGGTGAACGAGTGGGAGAGTTACTAGGTTTAGTACATCGATGTATGTGGACCTATGTCAACTCAAGCATTAGGAGGCTATAGCTACTTCATTACCTTCAGATGATCACTCACGGTTTGGGTATGTGTTCTTGATGAAACACAAGTCTGAAGCCTTTGAAAGGTTCAAAGAATTCAGAAATGAAGTAGAGAAACAACATGACAAAAGTATTAAAATACTTCGATCGGATCGAGGTGGTGAATACTTAAGTCAAGAGTTTCTTGATTATCTAAGAGACAATGGTATATTGTCTCAATGGACTCCGCCATATACACCAAGGCATAATGGTGTATCGGAGAGGCGTAACCGGACCTTGTTGGACATGGTCAGGTCAATGATGAATCATGCGACTCTTCCCAAGTCCTTTTGGGGCTATGCACTTGCATAATTGTTTACTTGTTAAGCGAATGCCTACAGGTAGTCTCAACTACTCCATATGAGATATGGAATAGTAAGAAACCTCATGTATCTTACTTGAAGATATGGGGTTGTCCTGCTTATGTGAAGCGGACTGTATCGGACAAATTGGATGCTAAGTCTGATAAATGTCTATTTATTGGATACCCTAAGGAAACAAGGGGTTACCAATTCTATCATCCTGTGGAACAAAAGGTGTTTGTTTCAAGGCATGTCAGGTTTCTAGAGAAAGAGTTTCTCTGCAAGAAAACAAGTGGGAGTGTCCGAGCTTGAGGAGGCTCGAGAGACTCAAATAGACATTAATGAGATACTTGGTGAGCACAACACCGACAACTCATAGTGATGAGCAATCGGTCGACCTTATTGTAACACCACATCTTCAGAGATCCGTAGAACACGCAATATTCCCGAGAGATATGGATTTCTCGTAAGTGAATCGAACGACGTGTTACTCATTGATGATGAGGAGCCTACCAGCTTATGAAGAAGTGGCCGACAAGTTCAGAAGGGATAAGTGGCTTGGTGCCATGAAGTCGGAAATGGATTCCATGTATGAAAACCAAGTTTGGAACTTGGTTGACCCACCAAGGCATAAAGCCTATAGGGTGCAAGTGGGTTTTCAAGAAGAAAACCGACATGGATGGTAATGTGATTACCTATAAGGCTAGATTGGTGGCGAAAGGATATCGCAAAAACAAGGTGTTGATTATGACGAAACCTATTCGCTGTAGCTATGCTTAAATCCATTCGGATGCTCCCGGCCATAGTGGCTCATTATGATTATGAGATATGGCGAGATGGATGTGAAAACAATCTTTCCTTAATGGAAACTCCGCCGAGGACGGTATATGATACACCGAGGGTTTAACATCGCTGATAAAACCAAGGTATGCAAATGACGGTCCATTTATGGATTGAAGCAAGCATCCAGAGCCGGAATATCCGCTTTGATGAGACGATCAAAAGTTTGATTTCTCACAAAATCCGCATTTAACCTTGTGTGTACAAGAAGGTTAGTGGGAGGCAATGTGTTCCTAGTATTGTATGTCGATGACATATTACTTATAGGAAACGATGTGTCAATCTTACATCGATTAAGGTTTGGTTATCCAAGACATTCTCCATGAAAGACCTGGGAGAAGCAACCTACATCCTCGGGATTAAGATCTATAGAGATAGATCGAAACGGTTGCTTGGTCTTTCGCAGTCTACATATATAGACCGAGTGCAAAGAGGTTTAGCATGTCGGAATCCAAGAAAGGTTTCATACCCATCAGGCATGGGGTACACCTTTCGAAGTCTATGTGTCCACGCACAGAAGACGAGAGGATTTGCATGAGTACGATTCCCTATGCATCCGCAATAGGATCTATCATGTATGCTATGTTATGTACGAGGCCCGATGTATCGTATGCTCGAAAGTGTCACGAGCAGATACCACCGATCCAGAATGGATCATTGGGTGGTCATAAGACGATCCTTAAGTACTTGAGAAGAACTAAGGATGTGTTCCTAATATATGGAGAAGGGTACATGGTGATACGTGGGTATACGGATGCCAGCTCCAGACAGATAAGGATGATTCCATGTCTCAGTCTGGGTATGTATTCACCTAGAATGGAGGCGCAATAAGTTGGAAAGGTTCCAAACTTGCTTTTTAAAGCAAAGAAGGAAGCGGTTTGGATCAATAAGTTCATCTATGAACTTGATGTGGTCTCATCAATGATCCAAACATGTGCTTCGCCGCTATCATCTTATCAGAGAGATCATTAGTAGGAACGAAATACAAATTGAGAAAATTTCCACTGAAAGGAACTTAGCGGATCCTTTGACTAAGGCATTACCTCAAAATAAGTTTGAGGGTCATGTTAGAGCTTATGGTATTGGATACCGTAGCGATTGGCATTAGGCCAAGTGGGAGTCTGTTAGTAATATATGAGAGATGTCCTAAGGCAATCGCCTTATGTATAAACCATTTATATGATAAATGAAGATTCACTATTTGAGTATACATGTTTAATGTATTTGATTGGATCTTAAACTCATTTATCAATGTCCATGATGCGATTCACAAGATGAGAGAATTTGTGATTGGATCACAACTAGTGAGTATCTCTACATGTGTAATTGTGATGTATCGGAATTATCCCTAGTCGATGAATTGATGGATTTGGACACCATCAATTCTGTCGAGACTAGCACGAGGTATACTTCTTGGTGTATCCAAGCAGCTGATTCTCACTGGCTGGAGACATAGTGATGTCCGGAGTTGATCGTGGATGCTAGTTATGGTAACTAGTTCATTGGAGTGACCACCCGTAAGACTTCATATGGTTCTCTGCATATATAGATATGTCAATGAAGTTCTTACTGTGGCTTAAGTGCGATGTTCCTTTGACTTGCGGTATTCAAGTCATCTTGATCATGGAGACTTATGCTTTGACATCTTAAGCAAACATCTCTAGGAGATGTGGACCCGGATGATTGGGTATAAGTCAAGTGATCAAGGTGTTTGAATAGCCTATAAAGGATTCACCACTCCTTGCAGGAGATGTATACCCATGGCCTCGTCGGATTGTTACTAAAGTCTTTGCCAAAGCATTACATGTTTAGAGTAAGGTACTCTTCGATACATGTGGAGTAACTAGAATCAGAGGACGAGGAAATGATACTTGGGCTAGGTGTGACGAGTCACCTAGTGGGGATCGACACTATAGACCATGTCCGAACCAAGTGGGTATAAGATGAGTGAAGGGAATGGGGCACGATTCATTCGAGCTGCTGAAGGGTTTCAGAAATAGTTCTGGATCAACCGTTGATCTTTTCGGTTAATTGGGGATCATGATGTACTACTAGGTGCCACTCATGATCGTTATATAATTAATGGTTAATTATAGACGGCCAACATAAACCGAGAACCTATTTGGTCACACGCACAATGAGCGTAATCCAAAGGATTTAAAACGAGCTTGAGAATGGGATTCTCAGACCGAGAGAAACTAGGTTTGGTTGGACCAAACATAAAGCGAGCATGAAATCGTTTCAGTCGCAATGGAAGCATGGATGGGCCGTGTCTTATGAAGACATAATGGATGAACCAAAATGGTTTGGTTCTAATCCAATGGAGGAGAATAAACCAAAGGGTTTGGTTTATTTTAAACGAATGAACCAAAAGTTAGTTCGGTTCGTTTTAACTTAAAATAAACCATCATGGTTTGGTTTATTTTAACTTATCTTAATGGAGCGGGTTAACGGGCCTAATGGTTATGATCCAATAACCATTAAGAGAATTAGTTCTCTATAAAAGAGGGCTTAATGGATAATTAAGCCCTAATCCACAACCCTAAATTGCCGCCCACCTCTCCTTGGAGAAATTCGGAGCTAACTCTCCTCCTCCTTGCCGCCGCCCACCTTGAGGCTCCAACCGGCGTCCAGAAGGCTGTTTCCTTCCCCCTCGCCGGCGTCGAGCTGCTGCCGGTTAGTGCTCCGGTGATCTCCTTCAAGTTTGGCATCAAGGTGAGCTCTATCTCCCTTGGTTGGCCGGCGCCTATCACCTCCACCAAAGCTGTCCAGTTTTCTGGACAGCTTGTTCTCCTCTCGTCGGAGCGTCGTTTGGACGACGGTTAGAGCTCTGACAGCGGATAACTTACCGGGGATTCGATCTCCGGTAATCCTCTGAGGTGGAGGACGAAGGATTCGTCAATTGGTTGACGAATACCTCTCCTGAGAAGCGAGTTTTGAGGACTCGTATTAGGATCCGAATTTGGATTCGGATCGTGATCATCTCTCGATCACGTCGTCTTCAACACGAGGCTAGTAACCCGTACGAAGACGAAGCTCGTGGCTTAGCGAAGTCATCCCGAGGAACTCGGCGTGGATACGGATAGAGACGATTCTAGAGAGGATCGTTCCGGTTGATGCCGTTCCCGCTACACGTCATACGAAAGGTATAACGTAGATAAATTTCCTTTTATTGCAAATTTAAATTTACGGTTATGTCTACACTTGTTGTAATATGCATGCGTGTGTTGTGTGTGTTGTAATAAATGTAGATTTATTATTTTTATTGCTTCCGCTGTGTTCATGTTTACGAAACATGATCGAACACACACACGCCGCGGTGCCGGAAACCCAACATGGCATGGTTAGCAGATATCAGAGTAATCCAGGACAGGGACATTGGACTGAGATAAAGCATATATTGAAGTACCTGAGAAGGACTAGGGATTATATGCTAGTTTACCAGGTAGACCAATTACTCCCTGTGGGTTACACAGATTCCAACTTCGAATTAGACAGGGATAATAGTAAGTCTACCTCAAGTTTTGTGTTTACTTTGGGAGGTGGAGCCATTGTATGGAGGAGTGTCAAGCAAAAATGCATGGCGGACTCCACCATGGAAGATGAGTATGTGGCAGCCTCTGAGGCAGCCAAAGAAGTTGTGTGGCTAAAAAACTTCTTGATGGACTTAGATGTGATTCTTGGTTTGCCCAGAACTATCACAATTTATTGTGATAATAGTGGTGAAGTTGCAAACTCGAAGGAACCACGAGACCATAAGGCAAGTAAACACATAGAGCGCAAGTACCACCTGATACGAGAAATCATAAAGGAGGTAGAAGTTGTTGTCGCCTAGATTGCATCAGAGGATGACCTGGTAGACCCTTTCACTAAGGCCCTTCAAGTGAGAGCTTCTGATAGGCATGTGGAGGGAATGAGAATCAGATGTATGACAGTATGAGGACAACATAGTCTTTTAGTATAAGTGAGAGATTATTGGGATGTATATTGAAAAGTCTATCTTTTGTATGAACATCTTTATTTTTGAAATAAGAATCACATGATCATTGTTTGCATATTTATGGTTATGTATATTGTCTAATATATTACATTGTAGATAGCATGGTGTGTAGTGTCATACGGGAGATCATGTTATCGGTTCCTTGTAAAGTATAAGTAAAGGCTCACAACTGAGATGACTTTGGACAAACCATTGGTATGGTTGTAGTGTGATTTGGTATTGGTTTGTCTTGACCATAGAATCACACTAGTCCACTTTGTGTGTATTGAGCATGACCGACTTAGAGGTGATTCAATTTATTGCTGACTACATAATCGAATCAGACCTCAGATATTATATTGTACAAACTCTTAATCCCGATATAATAACGGGCACATATACTTAGTATTCATTTCTTTGATTTACCAATGGGTGAGATTTATAGATTAAATTGATAGGCTCGGTAAGTTGGGAAATGATATTATTTATATGGTGTGTCGTTGATTATAAGTGGAAACTGTGTCCTATATATTAGGATGATGATGTCCCCTTGAGGAGTTCATAAGGTTCATCATGTAAATCCTGCAGGTGGACTTGGTCTGGCATGATGATAAAGTTGAGTGGTACTACTCATGGTGTTAGATGTTGATTAATTAATGGTCAGTAAATTAATTAATCGACGAACATTTGAGATCTTAAACACGGGGAGAAAAATGTACAAATAATATATGGAGCCCATATTAACTTATGGGGATTGGTGATGTAGATCAATGATAATCCTTTAGTGGATTGGATTATCATTAATGGATCAGACTTTATGTGGACTTGATCCATTGGGTGGCCAAGAACCTACTCCTCCTCATGGTCCCTATTGTAGCCTATTAAAATCTCATGAAGCCTAGATCCAATGGTTGAAAATAAAACTCTAGATCTGACGGTCGAGATTAAATCTTTAGATCCGATGGTTGAGATTAATTCTCTAGATCCGACGATTGAGATTAAATCCCTAGAACCGACGGTGGAGATTAAAAGGAGGCTTGAGCACAACTCTATAAATAGAGCATTAAGGTGGGCGGCAAGGCATGGCTTAGGAGATTAGGGTTTGCTTCCCTTTAGCTTGGGCGGCAAGGAATCCTAGGGAGGTTAGGATTGAGTTGGGCGGCTTGGGTTTGGGAGGTGGAGTGGGCGGCAACAAGAGGAGAGGTTCCCTTCTTCTTCTTCCTAAGGTGTTGCCGGCACATATCCTTCTTCCCTCTACTTTGGCCGGTGCTCAACCTATTCCTCTTCCCCTCTTCATTGGGCGGCGGCAACTAGGAGAGCTAGGGTTAGGGTTTTGGGCGGTTACAAGGTGAAGGGCTGGTTTCTTTTATCTTCTCCAAGAGTTGGTCGGCGCCCATCACCCTCCTTGATTCTCCTTTGGTCGGTTCCCATACTCCATATTCTCTTCCTTGGTCGGCTGCAACATCGAGTCTATTGACTTGGTGGCCGGTTCTAGATAGGAAGAAGAGTTTTGTTTTATGATCTTCCTTTGTTTGGAGTGAACAAGGAAAGGAAGATTGGTAATCTAGGAGGCTTCGACTTTTGGAAGATCATCGCCCACAAGACGTCCAAAAGGATGAAGGACATACAATAGAAGATCAAGAGGTATAACAAGAGGTATAATCTTGCTTATTTTGATTAGTGTTCTTTTGTATTATGTCTATAATTGTTTTTCAATTACATGCATGTTATATGTTTTATATTGTGGCTAAATATACTTGGACCCCGAACATAAAAACAAAAGTCGACGATCCGTACATCGTCTATTCCGCGGCTATTCGTAGAATAGAGGTTGGTTGCTTGAACAACAAGTTTGTTCAAGTGACTACTCTAATCGAATAGCACGACGATGTAATGGTTGCTTGGATGATCCCCTTTGTCTAGGATTATTTTTTTTTAAATCCGAGGATGTCGATGGGATCACCATGAACAAGTGACCGAGTTGAAGTGGGAAGCGAAGTTTCCTACCATCAAGTGGTATCAGAGCTTCTATTCCAAAACCTTCACCTAGTAGCAGTGAGTTTACGAGTAGAAAGCATATTATATCTATCTCTATGTTCATTATTTCAAAAAAAGAATTAGTAGGGCGTTACCCTCCTCTGGAGCTTGAGGGGTGTTGGTTCTCCTTGTTTGTCACACCGAAGCACCGGATCGAGACGCTACATGCTTGGTTCTCCTCATCCTTGCTTCTTTTGGCTTCCTTGAAGGTTAGAAAAGCTTCTAGGTGGTTGGGAAGAAGAAACCACATGGCTAGGGCAAGAGAAATCGAAGCACACAGCGCAAATGGGGTGAAAATACACGACTCACTCTATTTAACCCTGTGTGACACGACCATGTGAAAACACACGGCCAGGCCATGTGTGCCTCTGGTCAGTCGGGCACGGCCGTGGGAAAACACATGGCCAGGCCATGTGTCCCCATATTTGCACAATGGTCTGAATTTCCTCATACACTTCGCCGTGTAAGCTAATATGTATTTTATTTTTACCTAGCAAAGTTCCTTTCTAGTCCTAATTCTAAATGAGATGGAAATCAAAATTCAAATTAACTAAATGCATGCAATCCAATCAATGGAAAATATAAAAACTAAACTTGGGTTGCCTCCCAAGAAGCGCTTTGTTTAAGATCTTTTAGCTCGACCATACCCCTACGTTTCATTTGATGTGTTTGAATCTTGCTCGTGGGGGAGCAAGATATTTGCTCACTTTATGCCTCTTGCATGGTGGTCCTCCATCGCTATATCCCTTAAATCTTGCTCGTGGAGGGGCCAGATACTTTCTCACCTTTTGCTTCTTGCCTTTTGGTCCACCATTACTATATCTTTTAAATCGTCCTCGTGGAGGGGCAAGATACTTGGGCACTGCTTTCCTTGACTCGAGGTTTAACATGCTTAGTCTCAACGAATCATCAATAGTTTGATCATTATATTCTAAATGCTATAAATAATTTAACTCACCATAGACATCCTCACCAAAAGATTGATTAGTTGATTCTATTATGTCGAATGAAATTTTATCATTATCAATCACCAAAAGGGTTTTGATACTAGTAACTAAAGTTTCAGTGAGAGTTAAGGTAGGCTCTTCTAGATCCTTGAGGTTAGGAGGTGTTTTGATTGAAGCAATGCACTCCTCGATTAAAGTATCAATTAAATAATCCTCAAGTTCTTCTTCAAGTGGTGATTGAATGGATTGCCCTTCTTTACTTCATATGTCATCTACGTCTTGCTCATCCATTCGCTCAAAGTGAATCTCTACCATATTAGGTGTATTCTAGTCATTGAAGGACCTTCTAGTCGTTTGGTTACTTCTACGAATTGTAGACTATGCATCTTGCATTCCCTAGTAGAATTGTCTAGCAAGGCTTCTAAGTGGGGACTTGATTCTGGATAAAATTCACATGGTGATTCAAAGCTCTTGTTCTCACTTGGGAAACAATATTGAGTCTTTGTCTGCAAATGCCACCGTTGGAATTCAGTGTTCGCCGCTTGTTCTGTTCGAATGAAATCTTCCATCATCTACTCAAGTCGGGATTTAGGCGGACAATATTGAGGGTTTAAGTACCCAGGGTCATAACTATATGAATAGGAATCATCTTGTGGCCACTTGTTGTAATTGTAGGTGACATCTTCTTGTTCAAATTGTGAAGGTTCGAATATATCCAGACAATCATTAATGGTATGCCATGTTTCACCACAATGTTCACAATAAATATTACCAAAACATACAACATTCAATTGACCATAATCTTGAGTAAAAGTATGCATCGTTATACACAAGAAATTATAGATAAGGAAAGAGCAACTAAATTAACAAAACTAAAATAAAATAAAATAAAATAAGAAAAGTAAATCTATCCTAAGTCCGATCCAATTATCCACTTCTCGATTCGATATCAAGTCGATCAGTCCCTGACAACAGTGCCAAAAATTTGATGCACGTGAACACGTCCTCAAACCTCGTGACGGAGACCGTCGAGGGCTCGAAGCGCGTGCTCACGCTCAACACCTGCAAGTGCATGGATGTCATCAAGTAATAAAAGATTATCGATCCCACAGGGACTGAGATTCAAGTACCGATTTGTTTAGTGGGTGAAATTGTTCGGAAGTCAAATCTAAGGGTTACGATCGTGAGGGTTGTTGGTGGACTAAACCCTAGTTCAGTGTCACACGGAGGAAGAAAGGAGATTGCCGCGAGATCTTTAAAAGGGATTCTAGAACTTCGGTTTCGCTTGTGTGTCGTAAAACATGCTATCAACTAGGCGTTGTATAAATGTCTACCTATGGTTTTGTTGAAGGGACATCATACACTCTCTCGATGAGCCACCGCATCTATCGGGAGCTATCTCTTCCTTACAAGGATGGGATAGGCGGTATGAGGATGCCGAATCAATCCCTGCGACGAACCGTTTCAAGTTCTATAGCATCCTTCTACCCATGGTTACATGAGATTAGGTTTACCACTAGGTTCCTTGTATAAATCCCCTAAATCTTAAACACGAGGGTTGTCACCCCTCGTATCGCCTAAGAACAACAAGTAGAAATCCAAATACACATAAATTTTGGTATAAACAATTTCCAATTGTAAATTCAAACTCAAAAACAGAATTTAATTTGAAGAAACATGTCATGTGCACACAAGCTACTCCCTAATCCTAGAATCAAAGGGACTACTCCATATATAGAAGAGGAGAATCACAAGGCATGTTCATGTTCGAATATATCAGAAATAAAATGCAAGAACAAGAGGTTACAATGCTGATGTGGCTTTCTCTCTATCGTTGAAGTGTAGAACTTGGATCTTCAGTGGCATTCTTCCTCCCCGTTGCGAGTTCCTGAAGCTTTTTAAGGCTTCGGTGTGCTATCCCAGCTGTCGTGCCCCTCCCTAGGGTTTGGGAGCCCTAGGGCGGCACCCTCCTCCTCCCCTAGTGTTTAGGGTGGAGCTTCCTTTATATAGACATCATGTCGGATCGCTACAAAACCTGGAAAATAACTGACTCGCATTGGAATCGTGCAGTGCCACATGATCGTGTGTTTCCACACGGCCAGGCTATGTGTGGCGCATATGGCCATGTGTTTCCACACGGCCAGGCCATGTGTGGCGCTGGGGTGGCCGATTTTGCCCCTTGGACATGGTCATTTGTATCCACATGCCCTGGTTGTGTCCCCTTCTGCGTCTAGCTGCAAAATGCCCTTCTTTTGCTCTGTAAGTGCGCCTTTTCCCACGAAATGCTATTTGCACGCAAAAATACAATGAGCAGATCTTTGAACCAGAAAATAGGAGATACATGCAAAACAAAGTGACATATGCATGAAACTAACATAAAATGTAATGAGATGTGAGCGAAAACTACTCCTAAAACCCTATATGTTTTGCTCACATCAATAGGTATCATAGAATGTAATGAACCTTTTCTAGCAAAAGGCCCAATGTAGAAGAAATCAACTCTAGAAGGGTTTTAGGACCTAGTGACAGGGGACTTCCAAAATATAGCAACCTCCTGAGCTCTGATGATCTGAAAGAGAAACTTGGCTAGGAATAGGGCAATCTGATGTAGTTCCAAAAGATCACATTGGATAAAATAGGATATCCTACCTACATGAATAACCATTGAGAATTAGGAGTAAGACATATGTTTTCAATCATTTAAGTGAAACCAAAAACAATGAATCATTTCGTTAATCATAATAGGGACCCAGTGATAGTGGTGTCCCTGTAAAAGTGATCTCCTAACCCTCTCGTTTTCGCCTTCAATCCCTTTGCGTATCAAACAACTGATTTGGTCTAAACAATCTATATTCACTTAGTAAAACAGTTCTCGATTATCAGTCCATATGGGATCGATATTTTTTTATTTGATGACAACCGTGCACTTGCGAGCGTTGAGCGTGAGTGCGCACTTCAAATCCTTGGCGATCTTAGCCGGAGATTTGGGGATGAGCTCACATGCATCACACCCTACTGGGCCCTGGAAATACATATATTGCTTGGGATTTACATAAACTTCTCTGCCAATGCAATACATAATTTTGAGCCTCATTTCCCTCTGTCACCCTACTGGGCTCGAGAAATATATATACTCCTCAGGATTTACATGAACTACTCTTCTAATGCAATGCTTAATTATGAACCTGATTGACCTCTGTCACCCTACTTGACCTAGGAAATACATATACTACTCGGGATTTACATAAATTGCTCTGCCAATGCAATACTTAATTTTGAGTCTCATTGCCCTCTGTCACCCTACTAGGCCCAAGAAATATATATACTGTTCGGGAACTATACAAACATCTCGGCAAACCTTCTACTTGATTATAAAACCTCAACCCAATCAGTTATCAAATACTCAATATTGTTATCAACCAACATTATTTCATCCACATATAATCACAGAATCACAAAAGAGTTATTTGATCTTATCAGATAGACACAATGATCCTCCTCAACCATTTTAAAACCATCAAATATCAACTCCTAGTGAAATCTTAGGTACCGCCATCGGATGATTTCTTTATGCCATATATCAACTTCTGAAGTCGACATACCTTATTCTCTTGACCTACTAGAACAAACCCAGCAGGTTGTTCCATGTAGATCTCTTCATCTAAACTTCCATTAAGGAAGGCGATCTTTATGTCCATCTAATGTAACTCTAGATCTAAGCTCGTGATAATCACTAAAAGTAAACGGATCGAAGTAAACTTTACTACTAAAGAGGTCTCCTCATAGACAATACCCTTTGTCTCTGGAAAACCCTTGGCAACTAGATGGGTTTTATATCTCTCGATCGATCCATTGACCTTCCTTTTGATCTTGAGAACCCACTTGTTCCCAATGACCTTTCTATCCTCATGTAAGTCAACTAGGTCCCAGACCTCATTGACTTTCATCGATTCCATTTTTCCTGCATGGCCTCCAACGATTAGTCTTTTGCATAACCCTCGAGGACCTTTCTCAGAGTCCTCAGATCTTCCTTGTCTTTTAGAGTCACAATGAGTATCTCATTCTGAATCAGAAAATGAAGATGAGGTACATTTTCTCGCCCACTCCGACAAGGAGAAAGAGCCTCTCCACCTTCAGATGGACCATTCCCACTAGGGCCAAGATCCACATCAGGGTCTTGAATCCCTCCACAGGGATCCACTGAGCCACTAGGCTCTTCCATCTCATAGAAGATTAAATCTAGATTGATTTCTCCTCTCTTAGGAAAATCATTCTCGAGAAATATGACATCACAAGACTCAATCTCAGTGACTATGTCGTTTGTATGTTCTAGGAATACATATCCTTTGGAGTGTTCAGAGTATTTGATAAAGATACACTTCTTTTCTCGCAGGCCTAACTTGCCATATTTATCCGAGGAATCATTTACATACGCGATACAACCCCATGACTTTAAATGTCCATGGATAGGCTGCCTCCTTTTCCAAGGCTCATATGGGGTGTTGACTACGGACTTCATTAGAACACGATTAAGGACATAGGCAGTAGTCAATAACATATCTCCCCAATATAAGATAAGTAAATTGGCCTGCTCCATCATAGACCTCACCATTTCCAAAAGAGTCCTATTCCTTTTCTCAGCGACTCTGTTCTGCTGAGTAGTAGCAGAAATAGTCAGCTGTCTTGTAATGTCTTTTTCAAAATAGAGCTCTTTAAACTTCTCAGATAGATACTTACACCCCTGACCAGTTCTGAGAGTTTTCACTCTCAAGTCTAGCTGATTTTCAACCTCACTAATAAACTTCCTGAAGCACTTTAGTGCCTTAGACTTGTGCGAGATGAAGTAGACATAATCGAAATGCATGTAATTGTCGATAAATGTAATAAAATATATGACTCTATTTCGTGCTATCACTTTCATAGGTATGCAAATGTTGGAATGAACCAACTGCAATGGAGTCCTAGCTCTCAATAATTTCCCAAATGATTTTCTCTTAGATTTGCCTGCTAGGCAACACTCACACAAGAGCAACTCAACCTTGGTTAGCTAACGTAACATGCCACTTGATGCTAATAGACCCATTCTCTCTTGCCCTATGTGATCAAATCTACTATGGCATATATTCACATCATCCACTACACTATCAGATGTCAAGGCAATAGGAGAAGAAGATTAAAATTCATGAAATGAAATTAAATTAAGTGCATAAAGCCCCTAATGGGCTATACCGGAACATACTAAAGTTTTGTCATACTAGATAGAAACTTTTGAGTTTTCAATAGAAACATTGTATCCTAATTGGTTTAGACAATGGCCAGAGGCGAGATTTCACTGAAACTTTAGAGCATACAACACATCATGAAGATACAAGACTTGATTACTTTGTAGCAACGACTTGCAAGTTCCAATCCCTCCACATCCACGAATGCCCCATTTCCCACATATAGCCTTCTCGCTTGTGGACTTAAGCGGCAAAAATCTATGTAAGCACTCCTATCTCTAGCTACATGGTATGTGACTCCTGAGTCTACAATCCACAAAGGAGATGAGTTAGTGAACATCACACTAGATAACACATAACTCGAACCATGTAAAGAAGAAAGATATACATTTCGCTTGCAACACTCACGTGTGAAATGCCCAAGCATACCACATACGTAGCGTCGGACTTTGCTCTTTACAAGCTCTTTCTTCTTACTTTTCTATTCCTTCTTATTTTTCATGACGAATGGTTTCTTCTTGCTAGGACGCTTCATCTTCTTCTCATGCTTGCACCACTTGCGCTTGGTACTTCAAGAGCCCTTACTCGACTATGCAAGATTAGCATGATCCAAAGCAGACTTGGTCACCTCCTGAGATCCTCCTCAAGCTCACAATACCTACTCACATCCAAGAAAGTGCGAATACTTTTAGTGTTTATGAGATAGGTCTTAACTACATCCTAGTGGTCAGGTAATGACTGGATCACTCCCAATACCTGAAGCTCATTCATCATCTGCTCCCCCATATTCTTTAGAGAAGCAATCATACTCAACATATGCATTAAATACTATATAAGTCAACTTCCTCGACTTAGGAGATGATGGAGGCATCATATTGCTCTTTAAGAGCATTCTAGACCAACATTATCATAGGATATTACTCATAGATCGGGATTAACTCATTGTGCATGTTACTAAAAAGAATTACTCTAGCTTAGCCATCCTTCTTTTTCCAAGCGCGATAAACCTCCTGATCCCTTCTTGCTTGAGATTTGGTACCCTCCCTGGGGTCCACTATCTCATGCTTAAGAACCTCCCTGAGTTCTTGTTCCTCGAAGACAAATTGAATATTCCAGTGCCAAATGTCATAATTGTCACCATTCAGCTTGTCTCCTTTCACTAGATCCAATATGACACTCTTTGTCATAGCCATTTTTCTGTCATACAGAATAGAGAGATGTAAGTGACTATTGATGTTTAATGTCTCTACTTTGTGTACCCTAATAATCATCAAAACTAAAAAAAAATGACTTGAACAAAAATTTCAAGACGAGCGTATGGATCAACAAACACCATATGCCACCATTCAAATTGCATATCACCATTTGAATTAATATGTGGTACACAAATAATCACATGTACTATAATACCCTCGGTAAGCCTATGCCTCACTTTGAGGGTCTATATGATGCCAAACATTGGTAGCCTTTTAGCCACACATCTCAGAGTTAGACCTCTTCATCTTCTCCAAGACACACAGCTTAGGCCTATTCAGAGTGGACTACTCCCACTCTCTAGGCCAAGTTCGAATGAATTACGATATTTGCCGAGCATTACTACTCGTGCTGAGTATTCGAGCTCCTCGACTTTTCCCGAGTACTCGAGTACTTGGTGTCTCAAGCTTTTGAGCATCTCAGCTCTTCCTGAGTACCCGTAGCTCCTCGATTTTTCCCAAGAAATGTCAAACCCAACACTATCAAGTGTGTCCAAGCCTTGCCAAGCACTCTTGGGAACTGATGAGCACCTTCAAGTACTCTCGATTGAGAATCTCGACTTTCCTGTGCACTGCACAAGAGAGAACCCCCCAAGCACCATCATCGTTAAGCACTGCGTGCTTGAGTAGCGCTTGTATGGCTCCGCGTTTCCCATCGGGCCCGAGCACCTCGCATTTGACTCTTCTACTCCTGATCTCCGTCACACGCATATTGCACGTGCCTGAGCCCTATGCATTCCCTAGCAGCATGTGCATGGCTGAACACCTCCTTCTCGGTGTCGCTCGAGCACCACAGTGTGCCCGAGCACCGTAGTGCCAGATCACCGCGGTAGATGGCTATGATGCCCAAGTATCTCTTCATGCCCTAGCGGCACGCATGCTCAACAAGAGCACCTCCTCGCACTCGAGCAGTGCATGTGCTCGACCAGAGTACTCCTCGCGCTTGAGCAACACATGTTGCGTGTGTGTCCTGAGCACCTTTGCATGCTCGAGCATCCCGTGCACTGCGACCGACGCTTGTTCCATGCTCCTGAGCACTACACTAGATCATGTTCCTGGGCATCCCGAGCACCTCTGTGTGCTCGGTAACTCTTGAACGTGGTCGAGGACTTCACTTCTTGGATGACCCAAACACTGTGTGTGCCCAAGCACCATTTTGTCATGATCTTTTCACTGTGCCGAGCACTTAAAGTTCTTGACTGACACAGAGAAATCTGCAATAGAGATTTCTCACTTGAGATTTCTATGAGAAAAGAAAGCGCTTTGCGCTTTGCTATCCCGAGCACCAAAGTGCTCGGACAACCCTTTTCTCAGTCGAGCGTCCACTCGAAAAAAATTCACTATTCATCTTCTCCACGATGAACTTGTAACCTCAACAAAATTGTTGATCGCTTGATCAATGAAATTCATCAAACCAACCTGGCTCTAATACCAATGACAGTTGATGATGAAGAAGCAATATATAATTTACTTCTACTTTGCAGAAATAAAATATACCTCAGTTGGTTGTGATGCAAAATCTTTGGTACGCAAAAATCTTTTGATCATGGACTTCTCACAGTCGGGATGATAATCATGAAGATCGAACTATCACCACTAAATCACAACGTCACAACTCTCACCCTAGTGATGTATGACAATTGATATCTTGTTCTTCTCAAAGAATGTTCAACCTCTCTTCTTCTCAACAAGAAGTATGACTTTCACCTCTTCCTTGACTTCTTATCCCTCACATACTTCACATAAGAAGTATGTTTATATAAGAAAAGATGAAGGAGATGAATAGTCAATCTCATTGGGAGGTTACTAACACACATTTATGTTAGTGGATTCATGAGATAATGGGTCACCTCATTATCTCAGTTTTGAATGCCCCATAGTGGACATTTAACCTTCGTTGGGATAATGGGTGACTCCTCCATTGCACATGATGAATGCCCTTTAGTGTGCATTAATAACAAAACTAAAGAACCTCAGTGAACAAAGGCTTCAAGACATTTAGATATTGTAAGATTGGATTAGGGGTGACCACAGTTCCATAACTATCGATTCCGATTTATCGTCCAGTGGAATCAGAATTAAACCGTTCATTAATGGTTTCAATTTTGATTCTGGAATCGTTAGTTTCGATTTTGTCAGTTCCGGTTCATTATCCAGCGGAACCGAAATTAATCGTTAACTGACAATTTCGATTCTTTACAATTCAGTTGCGGATCAAATCGTTTAGAATCGAAATTTAAATTATTTAATTTTAAATCTCTCATTTCTTTAATAAGCAACTTAACCATATTATTTTTCCAATTCATTAATTGAGTAAATTTTTTTTAATTTAAATTATATTTAAACATAAGTTTTATATGTGGGAATTTAACTTACATCAATTTATTTATTTTATGTAACTCTTTTAATCAATTATTTATCATAAAAAATGTTGGGTTTCCAGCACCGCGGTGAGTGTGTGTTAGAACATGTTTCGTAAACATGTGCACAGCGGAAGAAATAAAAATAATAAATCTACATTTATTACAACACACACATCACACGCATGCATAGTACAACATGTGTAGACATAACCGTAAATTTAAATTTTGCAATAAAAGGAAATTTAACTACGTTATACCTTTCGTATCACGTGTAGCGGGAACGGAATCAACCGGAACGATCCTCGATTGAATCGTCTCTATCCGTATCCATGCCGAGTATCCTTAGGATGACTTCGCTAAGGCACGAGCTTCGTCTTCGTACGGGTTACCAGCCTCGTGTTGAAGACGACGTGATCGTGAGATGATCACGATCCGAATCCAAATTCAGATCCAAAGATGAGTCCTCAAAACTCGCTTCTCCGGAGAGGTATTCGTCAACCGTTTGACGAATCCTTCGTCCTCCACCTATGAGGATTACCGGAGATCGAATCCCCGATAATTTAGGCACTGTCGGAGCTCTAACCATCGTCCAAACGACGTTCCGACGAGAGAAGAACAAGCTATCCAAAAAACTGGACAGCTTTGGTGGAGGAGTAGGCACTGGCCAACCAAGGGAAGCCAAGTGCTCACCTTATCGCCGAAGCCTAGGAAGATCACCGGAGGGTCGCCGGAGGATGACCGGCTGAAGCTTGGAACGCCGGCAAGGAGTTGGACGGCGGCACAAGGGGTTGGGCGGCAACCTAGGGTTGGCACCGAAAATCCAAGGAGAGGATGGAGAGGTGGGCGGCAACCACAAGCTAGGGTTTTTGGATTAGGGCTTAACAATCCCTTAAGCCCTCTTTTATAGAGAATTAATTCTCTTAATGGTTATTGGATCATAACCATGAGGCCCGTTAACCCGCTCCATTAATATAAGTTAAAATAAACTAAACCATGATGGTTTATTTTAAGTTAAAACGAACCGAACCATCTTTTGGTTCATTCGTTTAAAATAAACCAAACCCTTTGGTTTATTCTCCTCCATTGGATTAGAACCAAACCATTTTGGTTCATCCATTATGTCTTCATAAGACACGGCCCATCCACGCTTCCATTGCGACTGAAACGATTTCATGCTCGCTTCTTGTTTGGTCCAACCAAACCTAGTTTCTCTCGGTCCGAGAATCCCATTCTCAAGCTCGTTTTAAATCCTTCGGATTACGTTCGTTGTGCGTGTGACCAAATAGGTTCTCGGTTTATGTTGGCCGTCTATAATTAACCATTAATTATAGAACGATCATGAGTGGCACCAAGTACTACATCATGATCCCCAATTAACCGAAAAGTGTTGGGTTTCCGGCACCGCGGCGTGTGTGTGTTCGATCATGTTTCGTAAACATGAACACAGCGGAAGCAATAAAAATAATAAATACTCCTATTTATTACAACACACACAACACACGCATGCATATTACAACAAGTGTAGACATAACCGTAAATTTAAATTTGCAATAAAAGGAAATTTATCTACGTTATACCTTTCGTATGACGTGTAGCGGGAACGGCATCAACCGGAACGATCCTCGCTAGAATCGTCTCTATCCGTATCCACACCGAGTTCCTCGGGATGACTTCGCTAAGACACGAGCTTCGTCTTCGTACAGGTTACTGGCCTCGTGTTGAAGACGACGTGATCGAGAGATGATCACGATCCGAATCCAAATTCGGATCCAAAACGAGTCCTCAAAACTCGCTTCTCCGGAGAGGTATTCGTCAACCGATTGACGAATTCTTCGTCCTCCACCTCAGAGGATTACCGGAGATCGAATCTCCGATAAGTTATCCGCTGTCGGAGCTCTAACCGTCGTCCAAACGACGCTCCGACGAGAGGAGAAGAAGCTGTCCAGAAAACTGGACAGCTTGGTGGAGGAGTAGGAGCCGGCCAAAACAAGGAAGCCAAGTGCTCACCTTTTCACTGAGGCCTAGGAAGATCACCGGAGGGTCGCCGGAGGATCAACCGGCCAAGCTTGGCCGCAAGGAGCCGGACGCCGCACAAGGCTTGGGCGGCCAAGGAGCTTGGGCGGCACACCTAGGTTGGGCGACACAACTAGGTTGGGCGACAACTCCAACTAGGGTTTGGATTGGTTAGGGCTTAACAATCCCTTAAGTCCTCTTTTATAGAGAACTAATTCTCTTAATGGTTAATGGATCATATCCATAAAGCCCGTTAACCCGCTCCATTAAGATAAGTTAAAATAAACCAAACCATGATGGTTTATTTTAAGTTAAAACGAACCGAACCAACTTTTGGTTCATTCGTTTAAAATAAACCAAACCCTTTGGTTTATTCTCATCCATTGGATTAGAACCAAACCATTTTGGTTCATCCATTACGTCTTCATAAAACACGGCCCATCCACGCTTCCATTGCGACTGAAACGATTTCATGCTCGCTTTATGTTTGGTCCAACCAAACCTAGTTTCTCTCGGTCCGAGAATCCCATTCTCAAGCTCGTTTTAAATCCTTTGAATTACGCTCGTTGTGCGTGTGACCAAATAGGTTCTCGGTTTATGTTGGCCGTCTATAATTAACCATTAATTATAGAACGATCATGAGTGACACCTAGTAGTACATCATGATCCCCAATTAACCGAAAAGATCAACGGTTGATCCAGAACTATTTCTGAAACCCTTCAGTAGCTCGAATGAATCGTGCCCCATTCCCTTCACTCATCTTATACCCACTTGGTTCACGACATGGTCTATTGTGTTAGTCCCCACTAGGATGACTACGTCACACCTAGCCCAAGTATCATTTCCTCGTCCTACAGATTCTAGTTACTCCACATGTATCGAAGAGTACCTTACTCTAAACATGTATTGCTTTGGCCAAAGAATTTAGTAACAATCCGACGAGAGGCCATGGGTATACATCTCCTCGCAAGGAGTGGTGAATCCTTTATAGGCTATTCAAACACCTTCGATCACTTCGACTTATACCCAATCATCCCGGGTCCACATCTCCTTAGAGATGTTTGCTTAAGATGTCAAAGCATAAGTCTCCATGATCAAGATGACTTGAATACCGCAAGTAAAAGGAACATCGCACTTAAGCCACAGTAAGAACTTCATTGACATATCTATATATGCAGAGAACCATATGAAGTCTTACGGCTGGTCACTCCAATGAACTAGTTACCATAACTAGCATCCACGATTAACTCGACATCACTATGTCTCCACAAAGGAGAATCACCGCTTGATACACCAAGGAGTATACCTCGTTAGTCTCGGCTGTAATCGATGGTGTCCAAATCCATCAATTCATCGACTAGGATAATTCCGATACATCACAATTACACATGTAGAGATACTCACTAGTTGTGATCCAATCACAAATTCTCTCATGCTGTGAATCGTATCGTGGACATTCAGTAAATGAGTTTAAGATCCAATCAAATACATAAAACATGTATACTCAAATAGTGAATCTTCATTTATCATATAAATGGTTCATACATAAGGCGATTGCCTTTGGACATCTCTCATATATTACTAACAGACTCCCACTTGGCCTAATGCCAATCGCTACGGTATCCAATACCATAAGCTCGAACATGACCCTCAAACTTACTTTGAGGTAATGCCTTAGTCAAAGGATTCGCTAAGTTCCTTTCAGTGGGAATTTTCTCGATTTGTATTTCGTTCCTATTGATGATCTCTCTGATAAGATGATAGCGGCGAAGCACATGTTTCCATCGTTGATGAGAACTTGGCTCTTTCGCCTGTGCAATTGCTCCATTGTTGTCGCAGTAGACCGGTATTGCTTCAACAATGGCCGGAATCACACCAAGTTCACGAACGAACTTTTTGATCCAAACCGCTTCCTTTGCTGCTTCCGAAGCTGCAATGTATTCTGCCTCAGTGGTAGAATCCGCTACAGTCTCTTGTTTGGAACTTTTCCAACTCACTGCTCCCCCATTCAAGGTGAACACGTATCCAGACTGAGACCTGGAATCATCCTTGTCTGTCTGGAAGCTGGCATCCGTATACCCGCATATCACCATGTCCCCTTCTCCATATATTAGGAACACATCCTTAGTTCTTCTCAAGTACTTAAGGATCGTCTTAACAGCCGCCCAATGATCCATTCCTGGATCGGACTGGTATCTGCTCGTGACACTCAGAGCATACGATACATCGGGCCTCGTACATAACATAGCATACATGATAGATCCTATTGCAGATGCATAGGGAATCTTACTCATGCAAATCCTCTCGTCTTCTGTGCGCGGACACATAGACTTCGAAAGGTGTACCCCATGCCTGATGGGTAGGAAACCTTTCTTGGATTCCGACATGCTAAACCTCTTTAGCACTCGGTCTATATATGTAGACTACGAAAGACCAAGCAACCGTTTCAATCTATCTCTATAGATCTTAATCCCGAGGATGTAGGTTGCTTCTCCCAGGTCATTCATGGAGAATGTCTTGGATAACCAAACCTTCACTGACTGTAAGATTGAAACATCGTTTCCTATAAGTAGTATGTCATCGACATACAATACTAGGAATATGACTGCACTCCCACTAACCTTCTTGTACACACAAGGTTCGTCTGGATTTTGTGAGAAATCAAACCTTTTAATTGTCTCATCAAAACGGATATTCCAGCTCCTGGATGCTTGCTTCAATCCATAAATGGATCGTCGCAATTTGCATACCTTGGTTTTATCAACCGATGTGAAACCCTCAGGTTGTATCATATACACGTCTTCGAGCAGGTTTCCATTAAGGAAAGCTGTTTTCACATCCATCTGCCATATCTCATAATCATAATGAGCCGCTATGGCCAGGAGCATCCGAATGGATTTAAGCATAGCTACAGGCGAATAGGTTTCGTCATAATCAACACCTTGTTTTTGACGATATCCTTTCTCCACCAATCTAGCCTTATAGGTAATCACATTACCATCCATGTCGGTTTTCATCTTGAAAACCCACTTGCACCCTATAGGCTTTATCCCTTCAGGTAGGTCAACCAAGTTCCAAACATTGTTTTCATACATGGAATCCATTTCCGACTTCATGGCACCAAGCCACTTATCCCTTTCTAAACTTGTCAGCACTTCTTCATAACTGGTAGGCTCCTCATCATCAATGAGTAACACGTCGTTCGATTCGTTTACGAGAAATCCATATCTCTCAGGAATATTGCGTGTTCTACCAGATCTACGAAGATGTGGTGTTACAATAGGTCCAGCCGATTGCTCATCACTATGAGTTGTCGGCTGTTGTGCTTCACCAGGTATCTCATCAATGTCTATTTGAGTCTCTCGAGCCTCCTCAAGCTCGATGACACTCCCACTGTTTTCTTGCAAGAGACTCTTTCTCTAGAAACACAGCATGCCTTGAAACAAACACCTTTTGTTCCACAGGATGATAGAATTGGTAACCCCTTGTTTCCTTAGGGTATCCAACAAATAGACATTTATCAGACTTAGCATCCAATTTGTCTGATACAGTCCGCTTCACATAAGCAGGACAACCCCATATCTTCAAGTAAGATACATGAGGTTTCTTACTATTCCATATCTCATATGGAGTAGTTGAGACTACCTTGGTAGGCATTCTGTTTAACAAGTAAACAGCTGTCTGAAGTGCATAGCCCCAAAAGGACTTGGGAAGAGTTGCATGATTCATCATTGACCTGACCATGTCCAACAAGGTCCGGTTACGCCTCTCAGATACACCATTATCCTGTGGTGTATAGGGCGGAGTCCATTGAGACAATATAACATTGTCTCTTAGGTAATCAAGAAACTCCTGACTCAAGTATTCACCACCTCGATCCGATCAAAGTATTTTAATACTCTTGTCATGTTGTTTCTCTACTTCATTTCTGAATTCTTTGAACCTTTCAAAGGCTTTAGACTTGTGTTTCATCAAGAACACATACCCAAACCGTGAGTGATCATCGGTGAAGGTAATGAAGTAGCTATAGCCTCCTAATGCTTGAGTTGACATAGGTCCACATACATCAGTATGTATTAGACCTAGTAACTCTCCCACTCGTTCACCTTTTCCAGTAAAAGGTAACTTAGTCATCTTGCCTTTTAAGCATGATTCGCATGTATCGTATGGATCTAATTCAAACGATTCCAGAATTCTACATTTGTGTAATTCGGACATGCGTTTCTTGCTTACATGGCCAAGACGACAATGCCACATATAGGAGTCTATTTGATTATCCTTTTGAGCACGCGTGTTGCTCGCTTCGATATTGAAGATGTCATCGATACGCCCAACGATAAAACACCATTGCTTAAAGTTCCAAATTCCATAAAGAACTCCATTCAAAGTTATGTAACAACAATTGTTACTAAAAGTCAATGGTACCCATTTCTATTTAAACAAGAAATAGAAATGATGTTCTTTATCAACGAAGGAACATAAAAGCAATTGTCCCTTCTAAGACAAGTCTTGTAGGAGTTTCAACAATGCGTTCCAATGGCGAGTAAAGAACCTTTGCTCCATTCCCAACACGCAAATTTGACTCTCTCGACAAGTCTTCTTCTATTCCTTAGCCCATGTATGTCATTACATATATGTGAGCCACAGATCCAATACCCAAGTGTCTAAGGAAATAGAATGACAATCAATAACGAAGATATCCGAAGAAGATGGGGCATCCGATGCCTTAATCTTCTTCACGGACTCAAGATAAATATTGCACTTTATTCGCAAATGTCTCTCCTTGCCATAATGATGGCAAGTTTCCTATTGTGCTAGTTCTACCTTCTTAGCCTTTCTCTTCTTTCCCTTCTGCTGTTCCTTTGACTTCCTCTTAGAACCTTTCTTCGAGGAATCAACTAACAGCACCGTCCCCTGCTCATGCTTCTCAGAAGACTCCACGCCTTTAGCATATTGAGTAGCCACATCACGATGAACCTTCTAGCATCTCGAGGTGAAGAGGAGCTTGAGACTTAACCTTCAATCTCACTTGCTCATCAACCAACTCACAAAGATGAAGGACTACGATATGAGCATCCATATGCTCATGCTGCTTTCGTAGCTTGGGTTCCATCGCGGCTAGCATGATGCAACTCATTTGTTCAGAATCACTCACATGTTTCTGATAGGCCAACAATTGGTCCAGAGTTGCATCGTCACTAGGACGGGCGAGAAGAGGCGCTTCGAGGACATTTACAAGCTTTTCAACCTTGAGAACAATTCTCAAGCTTCTAAGCCAGTCTATGAAGCTCGGCCCAGTCAATTTATTCGAATCCAAAATGGAACGCAAATTCAAAGACATTGTGATCAATCTTAGAAATACAAAACGAGCATATATGAGAAAATGATTTTTTTTAAAATGCATCAATATACATTTATAAATCCCATTCATTTTTCGAATTTCAAAAAACCCAAAATCACTTCGGGAGATCGTAGGTCCATCTCCGAATGGGCTGATATCCATCATAGTTATGAACAACCTTGGAGAGAGTCCAACAAGCCATTCATAACTACGACGGTAGGTATCGTCTATACCGATTGCATATCACGTATATGCAACTATCACAATGTGCTATCAACTAATTGAATGTTCACACATACATCGGGTTGTTAACACATTAACAAGTATGCATCATATGCATAGCACCCAACTTCACCTCCCTTTACATCGACCTTGGAGAGAGTCCAACAAGCCGATGCTCCAGGTTAAAGCCAACCCATTAATCGGGAAATAGTTTTAATATGGTTAGAGCGCATTCAACCAATTAGCCCAGCTTGGAGAGAGTCCAACAACCAAAGCTAACGATTGACCTCTGACTCTTACCATATTAGTATTAAACTATTCCATGGTTTGAACATATTCGGGTTCGAGCCGGGCTTGGAGAGAGTCCAACAACCCAAACAAGAAACGGAACTCTGGTTCTAACCATATTAATGGAAGGTGTAGGCTTTAATATTGTTTAAGGGTTTTTATGTCTCATCCCCTTTGCATGCAAATAACTATTATCTACATGGCATACATCTATATGTCACGACACGCATGGCATAATGTTATGCATCTAATGCAATTACATGGCATACAATTATGTCATGTATATATTTCCTTATATGTCATAACTATTTATGGAAATAAAATATGTTTAAGATTTGATTCTCCAAATCAAATCATAATTAAATTAGGAAACAAATTTCCAAATCTAATCACATATTTATTCATGGAATTATTTGATTAAGGAAAATCTATTTAGGAAACCAATTTCCTAAATCATTAAAACTACTTATGGAAATAAAATATTTTAAGATTTGATTTCCCAAATCAAATCATGATTAAATTAGGAAACAAATTTCCAGAATCTAATCAAATATTTTACTTATGGAAAATATCAATTTCTATAAATACTTCCAACTTTCCAAAAGTGGAAGATTTCCATAAATACTTCTAGACTTTCCAAAATTGAAAAATTTCCATAAATACTTCTAAATTTCCAAAATTAGAAAATTTCTAGAAATACATTATGACTATCGCAAAACAATTTTTACGATTATATCGAAACACAACCTGGGCTCTGATACCACTGTTGGGTTTTCGGCACCGCGGCGTGTGTGTGTTCGATCATGTTTCGTAAACATGAACACAGCGGAAGCAATAAAAATAATAAATACTCCTATTTATTACAACACACACAACACACGCATGTATATTACAACAAGTGTAGACATAACCGTAAATTTAAATTTGCAATAAAAGGAAATTTATCTACGTTATACCTTTCGTATGACTTGTAGCGGGAACGACATCAACCGGAACGATCCTCGCTAGAATCGTCTCTATCCGTATCCACGCCGAGTTCCTCGGGATGACTTCGCAAAGCCACGAGCTTCGTCTTCGTATGGGTTACTAGCCTCGTGTTGAAGACGACGTCGGAGCTCTATCCATCGTCCAAACGACGCTCCGACGAGAGGAGAAGAAGCTGTCCAGAAAACTGGACAGCTTGGTGGAGGAGTAGGCGCCGGCCAAAACAAGGAAGCCAAGTGCTCACCTTTTCACCGAGGCCTAGGAAGATCACCGGAGGGTCGCCGGAGGATCACCGGCTGAAGCTTGGTTCCAACAAGGGACGCACAAGAGTGGGCGGCACAATAGGGTACACCTAGGTTGGGCGGCACAACTAGGTTGGGCGGCAACTCCAACTAGGGTTTGGATTGGTTAGGGCTTAACAATCTCTTAAGCCCTCTTTTATAGAGAACTAATTCTCTTAATGGTTAATGTATCATATCCATAAAGCCCGTTAACCCTCTCCAAAAAGATAAGTTAAAATAAACCAAACCATGATGGTTTATTTTAAGTTAAAATGAACCGAACCAACTTTTGGTTCATTCGTTTAAAATAAACCAAACCCTTTGGTTTATTCTCCTCCATTGGATTAGAACCAAACCATTTTGGTTCATCCATTATGTCTTCATAAGACACGGCCCATCCACGCTTCCATTGCATCAAAACGATTTCATGCTTTCGCTTATGTTTGGTCCAACCAAACCTAGTTTCTCTGGCCCGAGAATCCCATTCTCAAGCTCGCTTTTAAATCCTTTGGATTACGCTGCGTGGTGACCAAATAGGTTCTCGGCTTATGTTGGCCGCCTATAATTAACCATTAATTATAGAACGATCATGAGTGGCACCTAGTAGTACATCATGATCCCCAATTAACCGAAAAGATCAACGCGTTGATCCAACTATTTCTCAAACCCTTCAAGAGAATGAATGAATCGTGCCCCATTCCCTTCACTCATCTTATACCCACTTGGTTCAGACATGGTCTATTGTGTCAATCCCCACTAGGTCGACTCACGCCACACCTAGCCCAAGTATCATTTCTCGTCCCTACTGATTCTAGTTACTCCACATGTATCAAGAGTACCTTACTCTAAACATGTAATGCTTTGGCCAAAGACTTTAGTAAATAATCCGACGAGAGGCCATGGGTATACATCTCCTCGCAAGGAGTGGTGAATCCTTTATAGGCTATTCAAACACCTTCGATCACTTCGACTTATACCCAATCATCTCGGTCCACATCTCCTTAGAGATGTTTGCTTAAGATGTCAAAGCATAAGTCTCCATGATCAAGATGACTTGAATACGCAAGTCAAAGGAACATCGCACTTAAGCTACAAGAAGAACTTCATCGACATATCTATATATGCAGAACCATATGAAGTCTTACTACCGGTCACTCCAATGAACTAGTTACCATAACTAGCATCCACGATTAACTCCGACATCACAATGTCTCCAAAGAGAATCACCGCTTGGATACACCAAGGAGTATACCTCGTAGTCTCGATGTAATCGATGGTGTCCAAATCCATCAATTCATCGACTAGGATAATTCCGATACATCACAATTACACATGTAGAGATACTCACTAGTTGTGATCCAATCACAAATTCTCTCATGCTGTGAATCGTATCGTGGACATTCAGTAAATGAGTTTAAGATCCAATCAAATACATGAAACATGTATACTCAAATAGTGAATCTTCATTTATCATATAAATGGTTCATACATAAGGCAATTGCCTTAGGACTTCTCTCATATATTACTAACAGACTCCCACTTGGCCTAATGCCAATCGCTACGGTATCCAATACCATAAGCACTAACATGACCCTTAAACTTACTTTGAGGTAATGCTTTAGTCAAAGGATCCGCTAAGTTCCTTTCAGTGGGAATTTTCTCAATTTTTATTTCGTTCCTACTGATGATCTCTCTGATAAGATGATAGCGGCGAAGCACATGTTTGGATCATTGATGAGACCACATCAAGTTCAAAGATGAACTTCTTGATCCAAACCGCTTCCTTTGCTGCTTCCAAAGCTGCAATGTATTCTGCCTTAGTTGTAGAATCCGCTATTGTGTCAAGCTTGGAACCTTTCCAACTTATTGCACCTCCATTCCAGGTGAATACATACCCAGACTGAGACATGGAATCATCCTTGTTTGTCTGGAGCTGGCATCTGTATACCCACGTATCACCATGTACCCTTCTCCATATATTAGGAACGTATCCTTAGTTCTTCTTAAGTACTTAAGGATCGCCTTAACAGTCACCCAATGATGCATTCCTAGATCAGACTGGTATCTGCTCGTCACACTCAGAGCATACGATACATCGGGCCTCGTACATAACATAGCATACATGATAGATCCTATTGTGGATGCATAGGGAATCTTACTCATGCAAATCCTCTCGTCTTCTATGCGCCGACACATAGACTTCGAAAGGTGTACCCCATGCCTGATGGGTAGGAAACCTTTCTTGGATTCCGACATGCTAAACCTTTTTACCACTCGGTCTATATATGTAGACTGCAAAAGTCCAAGCAACCATTTCGATCTATCTCTATAGATCTTAATCCCGAGGATGTAGGTTGCTTCTCCCAGGTCTTTCATGGAGAATGTCTTGGATAAGCAAATCTTAACTGACTGTAAGATTGACACATCGTTTCCTATAAGCAATATATCATCGACATACAATACTAGGAACACGACTGCACTCCCACTAACCTTCTTGTACACACAAGGTTCGTCTGGATTTTGTGAGAAATCAAACCTTTTGATTGTCTCATCAAAATGGATATTCCAGCTCCTGGATGCTTGCTTCAATCCATAAATGGACCGTCGCAATTTGCATACCTTGGTTTTATCAACCGATGTGAAACCCTTAGGCTGTATCATATACACGTCCTCGAGCAGGTTTCCATTAAGGAAAGATGTTTTCACATCCATCTGCCATAGCTCATAATCATAATGAGCCGCTATGGCCAGGAGCATCCGAATGGATTTAAGCATAGCTACAGAAGAATAGGTTTCGTCATAATCAACACCTTGCTTTTGACGATATCCTTTCGCCACCAATCTAGCCTTATAGGTAATCACATTACCATCCATGTCGGTTTTCTTCTTGAAAACACACTTGCACCCTATAGGCTTAATGCCTTCAGGTGGGGCAACCAAGTTCCAAACTTGGTTTTCATACATGGAATCCATTTCCGACTTCATGGCATCAAGCCACTTATCCCTTTCTGAACTTGTCAGCACTTCTTCATAACTGGTAGGATCCTAATCATCAATGAGTAACGCGTCGTTCGATTCACTTACGAGAAATCCATATCTCTCAGGGATGTTGCGTGTTCTACCAGATCTATGAAGATGTGGTGTTACAATAGGTCCAGCCGATTGCTCATCACTATGAGTTGTCGGCTGTTGTGCTTCACCAGGTATCTCATCAATGTCTATTTGAGTTTCTCGAGCCTCCTCAAGCTCGACGACACTCCCACTGTTTTCTTACAAGAGAAACTCTTTCTCTAGAAACACAGCATGCCTTGAAACAAACACCTTTTGTTCCACATGATGATTGAATTGGTAACCCCTTGTTTCCTTAGGGTATCCAATAAATAGACATTTATCAGACTTAGCATCCAATTTGTCTGATACAGTCCGCTTCACATAAGCAGGACAACCCCATATCTTCAAGTAAGATACATGAGGTTTCTTACTATTCCATATATCATATGGAGTAGTAGAAACTACCTTGGTAGGCATTCTGTTTAACAAGTAAACAGCTGTCTGAAGTGCATAGCCCCAAAAGGACTTGGGAAGATTCGCATGATTCATCATTGACCTGACCATGTCCAACAAGGTCCGATTACGTCTCTCAGATACACCATTATGTTATTGTGTATATGGCGGAGTCCATTGAGACAATATACCATTGTCTCTTAGGTAATCAAGAAACTCCTGACTCAAGTATTCACCATCTCGATCCGATCGAAGTACTCTTGTCATGTTGTTTCTCTTCTTCATTTCTGAATTCTTTGAACTTTTCAAAGGCTTCAGACTTGTGTTTCATCAAGAACACATACCCAAACTGTGAGTGATCATCAGTGAAGGTAATACAGTAGCTATAGCCTCCTAAAGCTTGAGTTGACATAGGTCCACATACATCAGTATGTATTAGACCTAGTAACTCTCCCACTCGTTCACCTTTTCCAGTAAAAGGTAACTTAGTCATCTTGCCTTTTAAGCTTGATTCGCATGTACCGTATGAATCCAATTCAAATGATTCCAGAATTCCACATCGTTTTAATTCGGACATGCGTTTCTTGCTTACATGGCCAAGACGACAATGCCACATATAAGAGTCTAATTGATTACCCTTTTGAGCACGCGTGTTGCTTGCTTCGATATTGAAAATGTCATTGGATACATCCAACGTATAAACACCATTGCTTAAAGTTCCAGTCCCATAAAGAACTCCATTCAAAGTTATGTAACAACAATTGTTACTAAAAGTCAAATGATACCCATTTCTATTTAAACAAGAAATAGACATGATGTTCTTTATCAATGAAGAAACATAAAAGCAATTGTCCAGTTCTAAGACATGTCCTGCAGGGAGTTTCAACAAATACGTTCTGATGGCGAGTGCATCGACCTTTGCTCCATTCCCAACACGTAAATTTGACTCTCCCTTAACGAGTCTTCTTCTATTCCTTAGCCCATGTATGTCATTACATACATGTGAGCCACACCCAGTATCCAATACCCAAGTGTCTAAGGAAATAGATGACAATCAATAAAGAAGATTTCTGAAGAAGATGGGGAATCCGATGCCTTATCCTTCTTCACGGACTCAAAATAAATCTTGCAATTTCTTCGCCAATGGCCCTCCTTGCCATAATGATGGCAAGTGCCCTTTTGAGCTGGTTCTGCCTTTTTAGTCCTTTTCTTCCCCTTCTGCTATTCCTTTGACTTCCTCTTAGAACCTTTCTTCGAGGAATCAACTAACAACACCGTCCCCTGCTCATGCTTCTCAGAAGGCTCCACAGTCTTCAGCATGTTGAGCAGTACCACAGATGAACCCTCTGCATCTTAGAGGTGAAGAGGAGCTTGGAGATATCAAACCTTTCGAATCTCACTTACTCATCAAACAACTCATAAAGATGAAAGACTATGGTATGAGCATCCATATGCACATGCTGCTTCCGCAGGTCAGGTACCATCGTGGCTAGCATGATGCAACTCACCATTTTAGAATCATTCACATGTTTCTGATAGGCCAACAATTGGTCCAGAGTTGCATTGTCACTAGGACGGGCGGGAAGAGATGCTTCGAGGACATTCGCAAGCTTTTCCACCTTGAGAACAATTCTCAAGTTTCTAAGCCAGTCCAAGAAGTTCGGCCCTGTCAATTTATTCGAATCCAAAATGGAATGCAAATTCAAAGACATCATGATCAATCTTAGAAATACAAAATGAGCATATATGAGAAAGACGATTTTAAAATGCATCAATATACATTTATAAATCCCATTCATTTTTCGAATTTCAAAAAACCCCAAAATCACTTCGGGAGATCGTAGGTCCATCTCCGAATGGGCTGATATCCATCATAGATACAAACAACCTTGGAGAGAGTCCAACAAGCCATTCATAACTACGACGGTAGGTATCGACTATACCGATTGCATATCACGTATATGCAACTATCACAATGTGCTATCAACTAATTGAATGTTCACACATGCATCGGGTTGTTAACACATTAATAAGTATGCATCATATGCATAGCACCCAACTTCACCTCCCTTTACATCGACCTTGGAGAGAGTCCAACAAGCCGATGCTCCAGGTTAAAGGCAACCCATTAATCGAGAAATAGTTTTAATATGGTTAGAGCGCATTCAACCAATTAGCCCGGCTTGGAGAGAGTCCAACAACCAAAGCTAACGATTGACCTCTGACTCTTACCATATTAGTATTAAACTATTCCATGGTTTGAACATGTTCGGGTTCGAGCCGGGCTTGGAGAGAGTCCAACAACCCGAACAAGAAACGAAACTCTGGTTCTAACCATATTAATGGAAGGTGTAGGCTTTAATATTGAGTTAGGGTTTTTATGTCTCATCCTCTTTGCATGCAAATAACTATTATCTACATGGCATGACATACATGACATACATCTACATGTCACGACACGCATGACATAATGATATGCATCTAATGCAATTACATGGCATACAATTATGTCATATACATAATTTCCTTATTTGTCATAACTATTTATGGAAATAAAATATGTTTAAGATTTGATTCTCCAAATCAAATCATGATTAAATTAGGAAACAAATTTCCAAATCTAATCACATATTTTATTTATGGAAATAGTTGATTAAGGAAAATCAATTTAGAAACCAATTTCCTAAATCATCAAAACTACTTATGGAAATAAAATATTTTAAGATTTGATTTCCCAAATAAAATCATGATTAAATTAGGAAATAAATTTCCAGAATCTAATCAAATATTTTATTTATGGAAAATATCAATTTCCATAAATACTTCCAACTTTCCAAAAGTGGAAGATTTCCATAAATACTTCTAGACTTTCCAAAATTGAAAATTTTCCATAAATACTTCTAAATTTCCAAAATTAGAAAATTTCCAGAAATAACATTATGACTATCACAAAACTATTTTACGATTATGTCGAAACACAACTTGGGCTCTGATACCACTGTTGGGTTTTCGGCACTGCGACGAGTGTGTGTTCGAACATGTTTCGTAAACATGTGCACAGCGGAAGAAATAAAAATAATAAATCTACATTTATTACAACACACACATCACACGCATGCATAGTACAACATATGTAGACATAACCATAAAATTAAATTTTTTCAATAAAAGGAAATTTAACTACGTTATACCTTTCGTATCACGTGTAGCGGGAACGACATCAACCGGAACGATCCTCGCTAGAATCGTCTCTATCCGTATCCACGCCGAGTATCCTTAGGATGACTTCGCTAAGCCACGAGCTTCGTCTTCGTACGGGTTACTAGCCTCGTGTTGAAGACGACGTGATCGAGAGATGATCACGATACGAATCCAAATTCGGATCCAAAGACGAGTCCTCAAAACTCGCTTCTCCGGAGAGGTATTCGTCAACCGTTTGACGAATCCTTCATCCTCCACCTATGAGGATTACCGGAGATCGAATCCCCGGTAAGTTAGGTGCTTTCGGAGCTCTAAACGTCGTCCAAACGACGCTCCGACGAGAGAAGAACAAGCTGTCCAGAAAACTGGACAGCTTTGATGGAGGAGTAGGCGCCGGCCAACCAAGGGAAGCCAAGTGCTCACCTTATCGCCGAAGCCTAGGAAGATCACCAGAGGGTCGCCGGAGGATGACCGGCTGAAGCTTGGACGCCAGCAAGGAGTTGGACGGCAGCACAAGGGGCTGGACGGCAACCTAGGGTTGGCGCCGAAAATCAAAGGAGAGGATGGAGAGGTGGGAGGCAACCACAAGCTAGGGTTTTTGGATTATGGCTTAACAATCCCTTAAGCCCTCTTTTATAGAGAACTAATTCTCTTAATGGTTATTGGATCATAACCATGAGGCCCGTTAACCCGTTCCATTAATATAAGTTAAAATAAACCAAACCATGATGGTTTATTTTAAGTTAAAACGACCGAACCAACTTTTGGTTCATTCGTTTAAAATAAACCAAACCCTTTGGTTTATTTTCCTCCATTGGATTAGAACCAAACCATTTTGGTTCATCCATTATGTCTTCATAAGACACGACCCATCCACGCTTCCATTGTGACTGAAACGATTTCATGCTCGCTTCTTGTTTGGTCCAACCAAACCTAGTTTCTCTCGGTCTGAGAATCCAATTCTCAAGCTCGTTTTAAATCCTTCGGATTACGCTCGTTGTGCGTGTGACCAAATAGGTTCTCGGTTTATGTTGGTCATCTATAATTAACCATTAATTATAGAACGATCATGAGTGGCACCTAGTAGTACATCATGACCCCTATTAACCGAAAAAATCAACGGTTGATCCAGAACTATTTCTGAAACCCTTCAGCAACTCGAATGAATCGTGCCCCATTCCCTTCACTCATCTTATACCCACTTGGTTCACAACAAGGTCTATAGTGTCAGTCCCCACTAGGCTGACTACGTCACACCTAGCCCAAGTATCATTTCTCGCCCTCATGATTCTAGTTAATCGACATGTATCTCATGGGTTTCCAAGACCACAAGGCGTGTGTGTGTTCGATCATGTTTCGTAAACATGAGCACAGCGGAAGCAATTAAAAATAATAAATCTATATTTATTACAACACACACAACACACGCATGCATATTACAACATGTGTAGACATAACCGTAAATTAAAATTTGCAATAAAAGAAATTTATCTACGTTATACCTTTCGTATGACGTGTAGCGGGAACGGCATCAATCCTCGTAAGAATCGTCTCTATCCGTATCCACGGCGAGCTCCTCGGGATGACTTCGCTAAGTCACGAGCTTCATCTTTGTACGGGTTACTAGCCTCGTGTTGAAGACGACGTGATCGAGAGATGATCACGATCCGAATCCAAATTCGGATCCTAAAACGAGTTCTCAAAACTCGCTTCTCCGAGAGGTATTCGCCAACCGCTTGACGAATCCTTCGTCCTCCACTAGAGGATTACCGGAGATCAAATCTCGTAGTTAGCCGCTGTCGGAGCACTAACCGTGCCCAAACGACGCCCGACGAGAGGAGAGAAGCTGTCCAGAAAACTGGACAGCTTGGTGGAGGATATAGGCGCCGCCAACCAAGGAAAGAAAAGGCTCACCTTGATGCCAAACCTATAGGAGATCACCGGAGGATCGCCGGAGGTTCACCGGGCACAAAGCCGGGCGGCAGCTGAGGTTGGGCGGCACAACCAAGGAGGGGCGGCAACTCCTTGGGGGCTAGGGTTTTGATTAGATTAGGTTTAACAATCCCTTAAGCCCACTTTTATAGAGAACTAATTCTCTTAATGGTTAATGGATCATATCCATAAAGCCCGTTAACCCGCTCCATTAAGATAAGTTAAAATAAACCAAACCATGATGGTTTATTTTAAGTTAAAACGAACCAAACCAACTTTTGGTTCATTCGTTTAAAATAAACCAAACCCTTTGGTTTATTCTCATCCATTGGATTAGAACCAAACCATTTTGGTCCATCCATTATGTCTTCATAAGACACTGCCCATCCACGCTTCCATTGCGACTGAAACAATTTCATGCTCGCTTTATGTTTGGTCCAACCAAACATAGTTTCTCTTGGCCGAGAATCCCATTCTCAAGCTCGCTTTAAATCCTTTGGATTACACTCAGCGTGACCAAATAGGTTCTCGGTTTATGTTGGCCGCCTATAATTAACCATTAATTATAGAACGATCATGAGTGGCACCTAGTAGTACATCATGATCCCCAATTAACCAAAAGATCAACGCTGATCCGTAACTATTTCTCAAACCCTTCAAGAGCTCGAATGAATCGTGGCCCCATTCCTTCACTCATCTTATACCCACTTGGTTCAGACATGGTCTATTGTGTCACCCTCACTAGGTCGACTCACGCCACACCTAGCCCAAGTATCATTTCCTCGCCCCACGGATTCTAGTTACTCCACATGTATCAAGAGTACCTTACTCTAAACATGTAATGCTTTGGCCAAAGACTTTAGTAACAATCCGACGAGAGGCCATGGGTATACATCTCCTCGCAAGGAGTGGTGAATCCTTTATAGGCTATTCAAACACCTTTCGATCACTCGACTTATACCCAATCATCCCGGTCCACATCTCCTGAGATGTTTGCTTAAGATGTCAAAGCATAAGTCTCCATGATCAAGATGACTTGAATACCGCAAGTCAAAGGAACATCGACTTAAGCCACAAGAAGAACTTCATCGACATATCTATATATGCAGAGAACCATATGAAGTCTTACTACCGTCACTCCAATGAACTAGTTACCATAACTAGCATCCACGATTAACTCCGACATCACTATGTCTC
Organism: Wurfbainia villosa; assembly: GCA_025175895.1. Taxonomy (NCBI): domain Eukaryota; kingdom Viridiplantae; phylum Streptophyta; class Magnoliopsida; order Zingiberales; family Zingiberaceae; genus Wurfbainia; species Wurfbainia villosa. Next base: position 44,581,629 of record CM045988.1, on the reverse strand, counting down.
CACCAAAGGAGAATCACCGCTTGATACACCAAGGAGTATACTGTTAGTCTCGACAGAATTGATGGTGTCCAAATCCATCAATTCATCGACTAGGGATAATTCCGATACATCACAATTACACATGTAGAGATACTAGTTGTGATCCAATCACAAATTCTCTCATGCTGTGAATCGTATCGTGGACATTCAGTAAATGAGTTTAAGATCCAATCAAATACATTAAACATGTATACTCAAATAGTGAATCTTCATTTATCATATAAATGGTTCATACATAAGGCATTGCCTTAGGACATCTCTCATATATTACTAACAGACTCCCACTTGGCCTAATGCCAATCGCTACAGATCCAATACCATAAGCTCTAACATGACCTCAAACTTATTTTGAGGTAATGCCTTAGTCAAAGGGATCCGCTAAGTTCCTTTCAAAGGGGAATTTTCTCGATTTGTATTTCGCTCCTACCGATGATCTCTCCGATAAACATGTTTGGATCGCTTGATGAGACCTTGGCTCTAATTGCTCCATTGTTGTCGCAGTGAGACCGATTGCTTCAACAATGGCCGAATCACACCAAGTTCATGAACGAACTTGATCCAAACCGCCTTTCACGCCAAGCCGCAATGTATTCTCGCCTGCAGAATCCGCTATAAAGTGTCTTGTTTGGAACCTTTTCCAACTTATCGCGCTTCCATTCAAGGTGAACACGATCCGCATCGAGACATGGAATCATCCTTGTCCGTCTCGAAGTCGCATCCGTGATACCCACGTATCACCATGTCCCCTTCTCCATATATTAGAACACATCCTTAGTTCTTCTCAAGTACTTAAGGATCGCCTTAACAATACCCAATGATCCATTCCTCGATCGGATTGGTATCCGCCGTGACACTCGTGAGCATACTATACATCGGGCCTCGTGATATAACATAGCATACATGATAGATCCTATTTCGTGATGCATAGGAATCTTACTCATGCAAATCCTCTCGCCTTCGTCGACACATAGACTTCAAAGGTGTACCCCATGCCCGATGGGTATAACCTTTCTTGGATTCCGACATGCTAAACCTCTTTAGCACTCGGTCTATATATGTAGACTGCGAAAGACCAAGCAACCGTTTCGATCTATCTCTATAGATCTTAATCCCAAGGATGTAGGTTGCTTCTCCCAAGTCTTTCATGGAGAATGTCTTGGATAACCAAACCTTAATCGATCAGAAGATTGACACATCGCTTCCTATAAGTAATATGTCATCGATACAATACTAGGAACACGATCGCACTCCCACTAACCTTCTTGTACACACAAGGTTCGCTCGATTTTGTGAGAAATCAAACTTTTGATCGTCTCATCAAAACGGATATTCCAGCCTCGGATGCTTGCTTCAATCCATAAATGGATCGCAATTTGCATACCTTGGTTTTATCAACCGATGTGAAACCCTCAGTCGTATCATATACACGCCCTCGAGCAAGTTTCCATTAAGGAAAGCCGTTTTCACATCCATCCGCCATATCTCATAATCATAATGAGCCGCTTATGGCCAGAGCATCCGAATGGATTTAAGATAGCTACAAAGTAATAGGTTTCATCATAATCAACACCTTGCTTTTGACGCATATCCTTTCGCCACCAATCTAGCCTTATAGGTAATCACATTACCATCCATGTCGGTTTTCTTCTTGAAAACCCACTTGCACCCTATAGGCTTTATGCCTTCAGTGGGTCAACCAAGTTCCAAACTTGGTTTTCACATGGAATCCATTTCCACTTCATGGCACCAAGCCACTTATCCCTTTCTCAACTTGTCAAGACTTCTTCATAACTGTAGGCTCTCATCATCAATGAGTAACACGTGCTCGATTCACTTACGAGAAATCCATATCTCTCAGAATATTGCATGGTTCTACCAGATCTACGAAGATGTGGTGTTACAATAGGTCCAAATTGATTGCTCATCACTATGAGTTGTCGCCGTTGTGCTTCACCGTGTATCTCATCAATGTCTATTTGAGTCTCTCGAGCCTCCTCAAGCTCGACGACACTCCCAATCTGCTTTCTTGCAAGAGAAACTCTTTCTAGAAACACAAAGATGCCTTGAAACAAACACCTTTTGTTCCACAGATGATAGAATTGGTAACCCTGTTTCCTTAGGGTATCCAATAAATAGACATTTATCGACTTAGCATCCAGCTTGTCCGACATACCGCTTCATTCACATACAGACAACCCCATATCTTCAAGTAAGATACATGAGGTTTCTTACCATTCCATATCTCATATGGAGTAGTTGAGACTACCTTGGTAGGCATTCTGCTTAACAAGTAAACAAATGTCAAGTGCATAACCCCAAAAGGACTTGGGAAGAGTCGCATGATTCATCATTGACTGACCATGTCCAACAAGGTCCTATACGCCTCGATACACCATTATGTCAGTGGTGTATAGGGCGGAGTCCATTGAGACAATATACCATTGTCTCTTAGATAATCAAGAAACTCTGACTTAAGTATTCACCACCTCGATCCGATCAAGTATTTTAATACTTTTGTCATGTTGTTTCTCTACTTCATTTCTGAATTCTTGAACCTTTCAAAGGCTTCGACTTGTGTTTCATCAAGAACACATACCCAAACCGTGAGTGATCATCTGAAGGTAATGAAGTAGCTATAGCCTCCTAAAGCTTGAGTTGACATAGGTCCACATACATCAAGATGTATTAGACCTAGTAACTCTCCCACTGCTCACCTTTCCGAAAGGTAACTTAGTCATCTTGCCTTTTAAGCATGATTCGCATGTATCGTATGAATCCAATTCAAACGATTCCAGTAATTCCACATCGTGTAATTCGACATGCTTTCTTGCTTATATGGCCAAGACGACAATGCCACATATAGGAGTCTATTTGATTATCCTTTCGAGCACGCTTGTTGCTCGCTCGATATTGAAAATGTCACTGGATACGTCCAACGTATAAACACCATTGCTTAAAGTTCCAGCCCCATAAAGAACTCCATTCAAAGTTATGTAACAACAATTGTTAGTAAAAGTCAAATGGAAACCATTTCTATTTAAACAAGAAATAGAAATGATGTTCTTTATCAACGAAGGAACATAAAAGCAATTGTCCAGCTTCTAAGACAAGTCCTCAGGAGTTTCAACAAATACGCTCCGATGGCGAGTGCAAAGAACCTTTGCTTCATTCCCAACACGTAAATTTGACTCTCCTCGACGAGTCTTCTTCTATTCCTTAGCCCATGTATGTCATTACATATATGTGAGCCACACCCAGATCAAATACCCAAGTGTCCGAGGAAATAGAATGACAATCAATAAAGAAGATTTCAAGAAGATGGGGCATCCGATGCCTTATCCTTCTTCATGGACTCAAGATTAAGCTTGCACTTTCTTCGCTATTGGTTCTCCTTGCCATTCTTCTGGCAAGTTTCCTTTTGTGCTAGTTCTACCTTCTTAGCCCTTCTCTTCTTTCCCTTCTGTTGTTCCTTTGACTTCCTCTTAGAACCTTTTTTCAAGGAATCAACTAACAGCACCGTCCCCTGCTCATGCTTCTTAGAAGACTCCAGCCTTTTCAAGATATTGAGCAAGACATCACGATGAACCTTCTAGCATCTCGTAGGTGAAGAGGAGCTGAGACTTCAACCTTCAATCTCACTTGCTCATCAACCAACTCACAAAGATGAAGGATACGACATGAGCATCCATATGCTCATATCGCCAGAGCTTGGGTTCCATCGTTGCTAGCATGATGCAACTCATTTGTTCAGAATCACTCACATGTTTCTGAAGGCCAACAATTGGTCCAGAGTTGCATCGTCACTAGGATGGCGGGAAGAGGCGCTCGAGGACATACGCAAGCTTTTCCACCTTGAGAACAATTCTCAAGTTTCTAAGCTAGTCCAAGAAGTTCGGCCCAGTCAATTTATTTGAATCCAAAATGGAACGCAAATTCAAACACATCATGATCAATATATTAACTTAGAAATACAAAACGAGCATATATGAGAAAGATGATTTTAAAATGCATCAATATACATTTATAAATCCCATTCATTTTTCGAATTTCAAAAACCCCAAAATCACTTCGTGAGATCGTAGGTCCATCTCCGAATGGGCTGATATCCATCATAGTTATGAACAACCTTGGAGAGAGTCCAACAAGTCATTCATAACTACGACGGTAGGTATCATCTATACCGATTGCATATCACGTATATGCAACTATCACAATGTGCTATCAACTATTTGAATGTTCACACATACATCGGGTTGTTAACACATTAACAAGTATGCATCATATGCATAGCACCCAACTTCACCTCTTTTTACATCGACCTTGGAGGGAGTCCAACAAGCCGATGCTCCAGGTAAAAGCCAACCCATTAATCAGGACATAGTTTTAATATGGTTAGAGCGCATTCAACCAATTAGCCCAGCTTGGAGAGAGTCCAACAACCAAAGCTAATGATTGACCTCTGACTCTTACCATATTAGTATTAAACTATTCCATGGTTTGAACATATTCAGGTTCGAGCCGGGCTTGGAGAGAGTCCAACAACCCAAACAAGAAACAGAACTCTGGTTCTAACCATATTAATGGAAGGTGTAAGCTTTAATATTGAGTAAGGGTTTTATGTCTCATCCTCTTTGCATGCAAATAACTATTATCTACATGGCATGACATACATGGCATACATCTACATGTCACGACACGCATGGCATAATGTTATGCATCTAATGCAATTACATGGTATACACTTATGTCATGTTTATAATTTCCTTATATGTCATAACTATTTATGGAAATAAAATATGTTTAAGATTTGATTCTCCAAATCAAATCATAATTAAATTAGGAAACAAATTTCCAAATCTAATCACATATTTTATTCATGGAATTATTTGATTAAGGAAAATCTATTTAGGAAACCAATTTCCTAAATCATTAAAACTACTTATGGAAATAAAATATTTTAAGATTTGATTTCAAATCAAATCATAATTAAATTAGGAAACAAATTTCCAGAATCTAATCAAATATTTTATTTATGGAAAATATCAATTTCCATAAATACTTCCAACTTTCCAAAAGTGGAAGATTTCCATAAATACTTCTAGACTTTCCAAAATTGAAAAATTTCCATAAATATTTCTAAATTTCCAAAATTTAGAAAATTTCCAGAAATACATTATGACTATCGCAAAACCATTTTTACGATTATGTCGAAACACAACCTGGGCTCTGATAATCAAGGTTTCCGCATCCAAGGTGTGTGTTCGATCTTGTTTCAGTAACATGAGCACAATGAAGCAATTAAAAATAATAAATCTATATTTATTACAACACACACAACACACGATGCATATTACAACAAGTGTAGACATAACCGTAAATTAAAATTTGCAATAAAAGAAATTTATCTACGTTATACCTTTCAGATGACGTTAGCGGAACGGATCAACCGAACGATCCTCATAAGAATCGCCTCTATCCGTGATCCACGCCGAGCCCTCGATGACTTCGCTAAGTCACGAGCTTCGCCTTCGAGACGGGTTACTAGCCTCGCGGTTGAAGACGACGTGATCGAGAGATGATCACGATCCGAATCCAAATTCGATCCTAAAATGAGTTCTCAAAACTCGCTTCTCCGAGAGGTATTCACAACCGCTTGACGAATCCTTCGCCCCCACTTAGAGAGGATTACCGGAGATCAAATCCCGTAAGTTAGCCACTGTCGAGCACTCAACCGCCGCCCAAACGACGCCCGACGAGAGGAGAAGCTGTCCAGAAAACTGGACAGCTTGGTGGAGGATATAGGCGCCGCCAACCAAGGAAAGAAAAGGCTCACCTTAATGCCAAACCTATAGGGGATCACCGGAGGATCGCCGAGGGTTCACCGCTGTAGCTTGGTCGCGACAAGGACTTGGACGGTGGCACAAAAGCTGGCGGCGCAATGAAGGTGTTGGCGAATAGGAGAAGGAGGGGTTTGGGCACCAAAACTTGATTTTTTAGGTTAGGTTTAAGCCCTATTTTATAGAGAACTAATTCTCTTAATGGTTAATGGATCATATCCATAAAGCCCGTTAACCCGCTCCATTAAGATAAGTTAAAATAAACCAAACCATGATGGTTTATTTTAAGTTAAAACGAATCAACCAACTTTGGTTCATTCGTTTAAAATAAACCAAACCCTTTGGTTTATTCTCATCCATTTGATTAGAACCAAACCATTTTGGTCCATCCATTATGTCTTCATAAGACACGGCCCATCCACGCTTCCATTGCGAATCAAACAATTTCATGTTTCGCTTATGTTTGGTCCAACCAAACATAGTTTCTTCCGAGAATCCCATTCTCAAGCTCGTTTTAAATCCTTTGGATTACACTCGTTGTGCGTGTGACCAAATAGGTTCTCGGTTTATGTTGGCCGTCTATAATTAACCATTAAGTATAGAACGATCATGAGTGGCACCTAGTAGTACATCATGATCCCCAATTAACCGAAAAGATCAACGGTTGATCCAGAACTATTTCTGAAACCCTTCAGCAGCTCGAATGATTCGTGCCCCATTCCCTTCACTCATCTTATACCCACTTGGTTCAGGACATGGTCTATTGTGTCAGTCCCCACTAGGCTGACTACGTCACACCTAGCCCAAGTATCATTTCCTCGTCCTACGGATTCTAGTTACTCCAAATGTATCGAAGAGTACCTTACTCTAAACATGTAATGCTTTGGCCAAAGACTTTAGTAACAATCCGACGAGAGGCCATGGGTATACATCTCCTCGCAAGGAGTGGTGAATCCTTTATAGGATATTCAAACACCTTCGATCACTTCGACTTATACCCAATCATCCCGAGTCCACATCTCCTCGGAGATGTTTGCTTAAGATGTCAAAGCATAAGTCTCCATGATCAAGATGACTTGAATACCGCAAGTCAAAGGAATATCGCACTTAAGCCTTAGTAAGAACTTCATTGACATATCTATATATGCAGAGAACCATATGAAGTCTTACGGCTGGTCACTCCAATGAACTAGTTACCATAACTAGCATCCACGATTAACTCCGGACATCACTATGTCTCCAGCCAGTGAGAATCAGCTGCTTGGATACACCAAGGAGTATACCTCGTGCTAGTCTCGACAGAATTGATGTTGTCCAAATCCATCAATTCATCGACTAGGGATAATTCCGATACATCACAATTACACATGTAGAGATACTCACTAGTTGTGATCCAATCACAAATTCTCTCATGCTGTGAATCGTATCGTGGACATTCAGTAAATGAGTTTAAGATCCAATCAAATACATAAAACATATACACTCAAATAGTGAATCTTCATTTATCATATAAATGGTTCATACATAAGGCGATTGCCTTAGGACATCTCTCATATATTACTAACAGTATCGAAGAGTACCTTACTCTTAACATGTAATGCTTTGGCCAAAGACTTTAGTAACAATCCGACGAGAGGCCATGGGTATACATCTCCTCGCAAGGAGTGGTGAATCCTTTATAGGCTATTCAAACACCTTCGATCACTTCGACTTATACCCAATCATCCTGGGTCCACATCTCCTTAGAGATATTTGCTTAAGATGTCAAAGCATAAGTCTCCATGATCAAGATGACTTGAATACCGCAAGTCAAAGGAACATCGCACTTAAGCTACAGTAAGAACTTCATTGACATATCTATATTTGCAGGGAACCATATGAAGTCTTACGACTGGTCACTCCAATGAACTCGTTACCATTACTAACATCCACGATCAACTCCGGACATCATAATGTCTCCAGCCAGTGAGAATCAGCTGCTTGGATACACCAAGGAGTATACCTCGTGCTAGTCTCGACAGAATTGATGGTGTCCAATCCATCAATTCATCAACTAGGGATAATTTCGATACATCACAATTACACATGTAGAGATACTCACTAGTTGTGATCCAATCACAAATTCTCTCATGCTGTGAATCGTATCGTGGACATTCAGTAAATGAGTTTAAGATCCAATCAAATACATGAAACATGTATACTCAAATAGTGAATCTTCATTTATCATATAAATGGTTCATACATAAGGCGATTGCCTTAGGACATCTCTCATATATTACTAACAAAAAATATCATCAAAATATATTTAATTAATAAATACACATCAATAAATTAAAAATAAAGAATATATATATTATCATTCTTATAATTACAAAATGTTTTTTTTGTTTTTTTTTATTTACATCAGGTATCAGGTACGATTTCTCTTCCCTACTAGTCCTGATGGCTGAACGGCCCTGCCCCACGGCCTTCAACTAGAGTCCCCACCGGTCAACGAGGGTAAATCCGGGTGACGCGTGGCCCAACACGTTAGGACCCATGCTGCCTAGGTGGCTGACCACGCTGGGACGAGAGGGCATCGTGCACCGCTACTCGCCTAGCGCGCGCTGCTGGGGCGGAATTGACCCCTGGATGTGCAGAGGGTAACTTCGTGCCTTACCAATGCGTCGTTGCCTTGGGGGCAATTACAAAATGTTACATGTTGTCCGAGGTAGAGGTTGATGTGCATGCCTTCGATCGTAAGGTCATATACATTGGTGCAGTAGGCACCTAAATCGAACTTGAGTTTTGATTATAATAAATACACAAAGTTAAGTTCACTTTGTTATCTCATGAGCTGAATCAAGTGTGCAGAATTGCTAAGCTAAGTCGAAGGTCAGCGACACCTGGAGGGAACAGTGGTGGTCGGGCAACACCGGGAGGACTTCGGAGGGAGCCGAAGAACTCAGGTGAAGACCATAAGCAAATCTTCAAAGGTAAATGTTGAGGTAAGCTAATGTGAGTGAGTGTAAGTAAGGTTGTGTCCTCCATACTGGGACGTCCTTAGGTGTCGATCTGACCAAGACCTCCCATGAAAGGTCTAAGTCGAGATCGGATGGTAAACGACCATCGAACTTACTTATATTAACTGCATTTTTGAGCTAACTCTTCATTGCAGCTGGAAACCCTACCATCTGTAAACTGACAGCTGGTATCAGTCGACTGATGCCTCCAACAATCAACTGGTAAGGGTAGCAGTCGACTGATGGTCAAGGATCAGCCTCGAGAATAATCAAATCTTATCTCCATTTCTCAAGGGCTAGGTGGCATCACCTCATGAAACCTCATCTCAACGATTAGGGTTTCACAAGGTTATAAAAGTAGGGGTTCTCCACCCCTTTTCTATCATTCAAAATGCTTCCAAGTTCTCCCACAATGCCACGACTCTCCAACAATCCTACATCAATGAAGCACTGCTGAAACGCCGACGAACCTAGCTTCTTCTTCTAAATCTTTAGTCGTCGGTAACTTTATATTTCATTACATTCTATTTCATTTGTATTTCAGAGATTTTAATCGTAACAAGGAGAGGGGGAGTGTCCCTCTACCTTAATCTCTTTCGAGCTTTTTGTATTCCGTTGTCTCCTACCTCTAACGAGGAGGAGATTATTTTAGTGTATTGCCCTTCGTATGTGGTCTCGAACCATTAGGGCCTTGGATTAGCAGCCGAAGGCTAAGAACCAAGTAAAAACAAAAAGTGACATATTTATTTTCCTCTGCATTTACTCTTACTTGTGTTTTATATCGAACGAAAATTAAAAAGCTTCTTTTGCACTATTCACCCCCCTCTAGTGCTCAAATTGATCCAACAATTGGTATTAAAGCTAGAGGCGCTACGATTTGGTAAAACCACCAATCTAGCAATTTTTACAGATTTATTTTTGTTTTTACTAGTTTTTTCTTTTCGTTTAAATTCATTCTCCCGCACTACTTATCCAAGACGAAAGTCTTGGTACATTTCGATAGAAAGATTGAGAAATCAGGGATTTATTTGTGATGATCCATTAATGTATTGGTCCAAGAACAAAATTGTTTACAAGATTGACATCATCAATCCAGATATAACTATTCAAGACAAACCATTGTCCCAAGTTACACCCCTGATGAAGCAAACCTTTGAAAAGCATATTAATGCTCTCCTCCAATTAAAGGTGATCCGACCTAGCAAGAGCCATCATAGAACGATGGCCGTGATTGTACAATCTGGTACCTCTGTTGATCCAACCACAGGAAAAGAGGTTAAAGGGAAAGAAAGAATGCTATTCAATTATAAGACTTTGAACGATAATACATATAAAGACCAGTATAGTCTTCCCAGCATCAACACTATTTTGAAGAAGGTAGGCAATTCAAAGATATATTCAAAATTTGATCTGAAATTAGGTTTTCATCAGATTTCTATGGATCCTTCATCTGTGGAGTGGATGGCTTTCATTAGCCCTTCAGGATTATATGAGTGGCTAGTAATGCCATTCGGCCTTAAAAATGCCCCTGCTAGTTTTCAACGGAAAATGGATGATTCTTTTTTAGGTACGGAAAATTTTATAGAAGTTTATATTGATGACCTTTTGGTATTTTCTTCCTCAGAATAGGAATATATTGGTCATTTGGAGGAAATGTTAAAAATTTGTGAGGACAATGGTCTGATTCTTTCAAGCTGAAATAGGAGAAGGAAAATTACAACTGTAGCCTCACATCATTAAGAAGATTACTAAATTTAATGAAGAGCAGCTCAAGACTAAAAGTGGCCTGAGATCATGGCTAGGAATCCTAAACTATGCAAGAACTTATATTCCAAATTTAAGTTCCAAGTTAGGACCTCTTTATGAGAAGACATCACCACATGGAGATAAGAGGATGAAGCCATCAGACTGGGAGATTGTGAAGCAAATAAAGGCCTAGGTCCAGCAGTTACCAGATTTGGAAATTTCACCGAAGAAAGCTTATATTGTCCTTGAGACAGATGGATCTATGACCAGATGGGGAGGAATTTGTAAATTGAAGAAGGCCAAATATGATTCTAGAAGCACATAGAGGATATGTGCATACACACATGGAAAGTTTCCCACAGTTAAATCGGCAATTGATGAAGAAATATATGCCGCAATGGAAACTATGAGTGCTCTGAAGATTCATTACCTCGACAAAGAAGAGATTACTTTGAGAACTGATTGTCAAGCTATAATCAGTTTTCATAACAAAACTTCCAAGAATAAGCCTTCATGTGTTAGATGGATGGCTTTCACGGATTTCATTACCGGAACTAGAGTCAAGGTGAATTTTGAGCATGTGGATAGGAAGCTTTAAAAACTAATTCTTTATCACGACTCATTGAAGTACATTTTTCGTATTTTGTCTAAATGGCTCATCTCAAAGGGTTTAGCACCGTTCGACCTCCGTTTTACAATGGAGATGACTTCTGTTATTGAAAGGGTCAGATGGAGTGCTTTCTTAAGACCCAGATTGAGATGTGGACCGTAATCCAAACTGGATTCACACTTCCTACTAATGAAGTAAGTGAATCCTTGGATTACGATCAGTGGACTAATGCCATGAAAAGGCAAGTGGAAGCCGACGCAAAGGCTACCCAAGTCCTCCAATGTGGCTTGTCTAAAGAGGAGCTAAACCGTGTTGGCCTCTTCATTAGCGCGAAAGATCTATGGACTAAACTCGTAGAGCTACACAAAGGAACCGATGATGCGAAGGTATGTAAGCGTGATTTGCTTTTTATTAAGTTATATAATCTTAAGATGTAGGAACACGAGACGACAACACAACTACACACCCGTATTCAAGACATCGTCAATAGCTTGCACGCCATCGGACAAAAGGTCGAGAATCGAGACCTTATAAGGTATTCTTTAAATGCTTTCCCTAGGACAACCTTGTGGGCATCCATGGTCAATGTCTACAAGGTTTCTAAGGACCTTTTAAAAATTAGATTAGATGAGTTATTTTCTGAATTTGAACTCCATGAACAGTCTAATTTGGTTCCCGAGAAAGGTATTGCCTTACTTGCAGGTTCGAAGAAGAAGGCCGCAAACAAACCACCCCCCCCAAAGAAGAGAACGAGTACAAGTACGAGTCGGAGGTAGACCCCGAAATGAAAATCGAACTAGTGAACCTAGTTCGAAAGATGATCAAGAGCCGAAGATGACCCATCAATCAAGGTAAATCTAAGTCTAATTCAAATTTGAGATGTTTTGAATGCAACAGGTTCAGACACATCAAGTCGAAGTGTCCAACACTAAAGAACAAAGCACCTAAGACCAAGAAAGTGCTGAATGCTACTTGGGAAGAATCGTCGGAGGAGGAAGATGACTATCTTGTCCTTTTGGCCAAACCAACCGAGCTAAATCAAGAATCCGAACCCAAGGAAGAGTCCGAGTCCATATCTGACGATGAGTCACTATTCAAGACAAGCCACGGGTACACATCCGGTTCAAAAGAGTCACTTAAGGTAAGTCGATCTTTGCTTAGCACTTTATACAATGCAAATTAAATTCTTAACTAGAAAGTTAGCTAAGTTCGAGTCCAAGGATGAGACCTTAGTTGAGGAGGTTAAACTCCTTAAACACATGGTCTCCCTAACCTCTTTGACTAGTCGAGTTCAAGAGGAGGACTCAACTCGAGTTGAAAAACTCGAAGTTGAAAACTCACTTTTGAAAAGTCCAGTCGAAGACCTTAGGCATACGTTGGAAAGGTTCACTTTGGGATCCAAGGGACTTGACCTTTTACTTGGATTGCAAAGGGCTATGTACAACAAGGTCGAGCTTGGGTTTAGCTCAAATACGACTAACAAGTCGTATATGTCAATTGTAAGTCAAAATAGAATACATGTCCAAGCATGGGTCCTTAAGACCACCTTGATTTCTCAATTAGGATCTAACCAGTACAGGGTTCCCTAGGACCAAATCCACTACGTGGAAAGACAGAACTGATTCAATGGTCCAAGGGGAGCTAGTACAAAATTTGTTTTGTGCTATTACTTAGAATTTGCATGCTTAGGTCTTTTTCTTTTTATTTTTAGAATGGTTAGATTGGAACTATAACTCATCAACACTTGACAACATAGTACTAGGATGTGGCGAGATTATAGTATGCTAGGAAAGCGAAGTCTTGTGTGTCTGAGTTAGATAAGGCATATCTAGCTCAGTACACTCGATTAAGTGGAACTAGCTGAAGCTACCTCGCTGTATCCTTAACTAGTTAGAACAGGAACTGATCATAGGTGAATCAAATCATTATTTTCTTGAACTTGGGTTTTTCTAAGGAAGTGATCATTGTTCTGATCAAAGAAGGTCTCTGTGCCTCGCCATGACCTAGAAGCCAATTTCTTGAAAATGTGACTTGGTGAGCTTAGGGTTAAATCCGAATCTAAGTCAAGGTTGACTAGTTTCGATTCATTAAAATTAATCAAGTAAAATTGAAGTCATCTCACAAGAACACATAAGGATAACGTGTTTGATCATGTAGAAATGGGTGAGATGAACTAGGACTAATAATTTTCAACCAACCCTTAAAATTCCAATATCTGATCTAACTACCTTGTGTGTAGGATCAATGGATGTTGGAGAGTGGGTGCTCCCTGTTGGATCGAAAGTGTCGCTAGAGGGGGGGGGGGGTGAATAGCGATACGGTGTCGTTAAAAAACTTTTGCAATAAGTAAAAAGCAAGTAGAGAGTGCACAGCGGAAATATAAAGTAGACAAGATATTTTTACGTGGTTCACAATCTTTCGATTGCTAATCCACGGCCCTAGTGATCCTTGATCACGTACGGAGGGCAATTCACTAAAACCACTCCTCTTCGTTGGAAGTAGGAGCAACGATTACAAAAAGAAATCAAGGCAAAGGGACACTCCCCCTTTCCTTGTTACGATTAAAGCACAAAGACAATTTAAAGAAGTAGAACTTAAATAAATATACCGACAACTCTTATAAGTAGAAGATGTAGCTTTCGTTGTCGGCACTTCGTCAGAGCAAATGTGAGTAGTAGAAGTAGCATGACGGCGTGTTGAGAGCTCTTGAATTCTTGTTATTTGCTTGGCTTGAACATGTCTATTTATGGATATTGATCTATGAATTTAGACATAGGTAGTGTCCAAGGTGAGGTTCTTATCCCAACTAAAGGATGAGGTGTTTCATCCAACCACCTTGTGCCACCTCCAACCTCCTTGGGCGCCAACTTGAGGATGAGGTGTTTCATCCAACCACCTTGTGCCACCTCCAACCTCCTTGGGCGCCAACTTGTTGGAGCCATTCAACTTGTGCCACATCATGGGAGCCAACCATCTTGTGCCAACTCACCTTATCTTGGGCGTCCACCACAAGGAAGCTTGGTGATGGTTTGGATGTCCACCTTGATGCCACATCACCCTTTGTACCAAAACACGAGTCAAGTCCAAATTCACCCCCTTGAAATTCGAGCTCTTCTCGAGGCTGGAACTTGACTAGCAGTTGACTGTAGTCAAAGGGTTTTGGACTGCAGTACAAGTTAGCTTAAAATATAAAGTACGATGGTTCTAACCATTTGATCTCGACCTAGACCTTCCATTGGAGGTATTGGGTCGGATCTACGCTTAACGACCTTGCTTCGCTTTCACACGAGCTTACCTTGTAGCCTCGCTTCCGGTCTTCACCCGAGTACCTCGGCTTCCTCCGAAGTCCTCCAAGGTTCGACCACCCTTCCCACCGGGTGTCGCAGACCTTCCGCTCAACTTTAGCATTTCTGCACACTTAATTGAGCTCGTAAGATAACAAATATACACTTAACTATTGAGCCTTTTGCCATAATCAAAATACCGGTTCGACTTTGGTGCCCACTGCACCAACAATCTCCCCCTTTTTGATTCATGGCAAACCGACACAAAAGTTAAGGAAAAATTAAGCATAACAAGAAGCTAGCATAATGATTAAGCATGAATGAGCTAGCATAAAGATTAAATATGAATGAGCTAGCATAATGATTAAATATGAATGAGCTAGCATAATGATTAAATATGAATGAGCTAGCATAATGATTAAGTATGAATGAGCTAGCATAATGATTAAATATGAATGAGCTAGCATAATGATTAAGTATGAATGAGCTAGCATAAAGATTAAGCATGAGTGAGCTAGCATAAAGATTAAGCATGAGTGAGAAATATTATTGTTTCAAGTTCTCCCCTTTGAGGTAACCTCCCCCTTGACCGAAGGTGAGTTCTTGAAAAATAATTTTTACTCCCCCTTAATAGTTGCTTAAGTAAACGGAATTACTTAATAAAAAAGGTAATAATTTTGTTTACTTTCTTCCTTACTTTTGTGACTTTCTCCCCCTTTTGCCTTAACTCAAAAAGTTTGTAAATATATTTTAGGGTTTGTAAGTCCAAGCAAGTTCCCAATATAAATATATATATATATATTTTTTTTTAAAATAATAATAAGCTTGAAAATATGTTCATCTAAAATGTACAACTCCGGTTGGACTTGATTGATATAGAATGATCAATAAGTCTTAAGGAGTTGATTAATTTTAAATAATTATACTCCATGGTTCATGTCGATGCAATCAATCTACATCCGAACTGTGAGTAAGGTCCTAACATCTCACGCCCGTCTACGTGGCTAAGTACACAAACACATTAGTCCTATGTGTTGTGAGATGTGTTGGCTCCTTAAATCTATAGGTATATGATTTCTAAGGTAAGACTTAGGCTAATTTCATAAAAAGAAGCAAAAGTAGAGTACATATATAGAAAAATTTAAATCCTACTCTATTACGCATACCTAACTTTCGCCTTAATAAACTAAATTCGCTTCGTAGTGGTTTGGTGAAGATGTCCGCTAGGTTTGATTTGGACTCAACATACTCTAGTTGTATAGTTCCATTAGTTACATGTTCCCTAATGAAGTGGTGTTTAACTTCTATATGTTTTGTCCTAGAATGACATATTGGATTTTTAGTTAAGTTAATTGAACTAATGTTATCTATGTAGGTTTTAATGTTGTTAAAGATTAAGCTAAAGTCTTGGAGAGTGTGCTTCATCCACAGGAGCCGAGAGACACACTCACCCATCGCAACGATTCGGCTTCTGGTGGTAGATAAGGCAACGCAATGTCGCTTCCTACGCACTAACTTACTAGACTCGAGTCGAGGATTTGACAACAACCACTGTGCTCTTTCTATCGAGTTTACTACCGCATAGTCGAGTCGGAGTAGCCGATTAGATTAAACTCGTAGATCTAGGGTACCAAATACCTACG
Organism: Wurfbainia villosa; assembly: GCA_025175895.1. Lineage (NCBI taxonomy): Eukaryota > Viridiplantae > Streptophyta > Magnoliopsida > Zingiberales > Zingiberaceae > Wurfbainia > Wurfbainia villosa. The sequence continues at coordinate 44,565,468 of CM045988.1, read as the reverse complement.
CTTAGCGTGCCCTTTAGATATCTAAGGATACGCTTGACTAGGGTTAGGTGAGACTCCTGCACAGTTTGTAACTCACATACTTACCGCAATAAAATGCCTGGGTCGGCTCATGTTAAGTATAGGAGACTTCCTATTGCGCTCCTATAGTATTTTAGGTCAACGGGTTTTCCTTCTACATCTTCGCTTATATTAACATTAGTTGCCATAGGTGTATTGATTATTTTAGCATCTTGCATTCCAAATCGATTTATTAAGTCCTTAGTATATTTTTGTTGATGTAAATATATTCCATCTTTAGTTTGTTTAATTTGTAAACCTAAGAAGAAACTTAACTCTCCTACTAAATTCATTTCAAATTCACTTTCCATAAGTGAGATGAATTTGTTTAGCAGATCGAGTTGGTAGTTCCAAAAATTATATCATCTACATAGATTTGGGCTATAAAGATTTCTTTTCCTACGGTTTTTACTTAATAAGGTTGGGTCGACTAAACCTTGGTTGAATCCTTTGACTTAAGATAGATCGAAAGCCTTCGCATCAAGCTCTTGGGGCTTGTTTGAGTCCATATAGGCTTTCTTAAGTCTAAGGACATGGTCGTTTATCTAGATTTTCAATCCGGAGGTTGACCGACGAAACTTCTTCCTTAATGTATCCATTCAAAATGCTGACTTGACATCCATTTGAAACAATTTAAAACCTCGATGTGCAGATATGCTAACAACATTCGGATGGACTCTAGTCTTGCTACGGGGCGAGGTCTCATCGTAATCTAAACCTTCGACTTGACTAAACCCTTTGCGACTAACCTAGCTTTATTTCTAACTACTTCACCTTTATCATCAAGTTTATTTCAAATACCCACCTTGTTCCAATAATTGATTTTTCTTTAGGTGGTGGTACTAATTCCCTGCATTTCATTTCTAGTGAATTGAGCTAGCTCTTCTTGCATAGCAATAATCCAATGATCAAGAAGTGCTTGTTCAATAGTTTTGGGTTCTGATTTTGGAAATTAACGAGATTTGACTAAGGTTTCGATATGAAGCTCTAGTTCAACCCCTAAATTTGGATCACCTATAACTTGATTGATAGGATGATTTGTTTGAGTCTTAGTGTGACTCGGGTTAGGGTCATCTATCACTTGGTCGATAGGATGACTTGGGTGAGTTCTAGTTTGACTTGGGTTAGAGTCATCTATCACTTGGTCGATAGGATGACTTGGGTTAGGACGAGATTCAAGTTCAAGATCAGAGTCGGGTTCGCTATAAGTTGATTTGCTAGTTGGTTTTGTTAAGGATTGAACGGGTTCGTGTCCTTCGTCGAAAACTATATTAATGGTTTCTTCGACTCTAAGAGTGTCGTGATTGTATACCCTATAAGCTCTACTGGTGGTTGAGTATCCTAGAAAGGTTCCAGTAGAGGTTTTGGATTTGAATTTCCCTAGGTAATCCTTAGTGTTTAAGATATGTACCTTGCATCCAAATACCCTAAAGTATTTGATGTTCGGTATTTTATCGTGATAAATCTCGTACGAGGACTTTTGGTGCCTCTTTACCATAAGGATCCTATTTTGGACATAGCAAGCCGCACAACGGCCTCCGCCCAAAATCTATCTGCAGGTTATACTGCTTAACATTGTCCTAGCGGCTTTTTGTAGGGTTCTATTTTTCCGCTCGACTAACCCATTTTGTTGTGGGGTTCTAGGACATGAAAACTCATGGTGGTATCCGCTTAGGTTACGTAAATCAGAACTCGTGGTTTTCGAATTCACCACCATGATCGCTTCTAAGTCTTTTAATCTTAAGGTTCTTTGATTTTCGATTAACCTACAAAGATTGATTAGTTGGTCTAGGTATCATTTTTATGTTTGATAAACCTAACCTAAGTAAATCTAGAATAGTCGCCAATTATGACTACAAAATTGACTACCATTGAGTGACTTAGCTCCATGTGAATCAAATAGATCCATGTGTAGGAGCTCAAGAACACTTTGGTCTGCTCTTGATTAGTTAATTGATGTTGTGTCCTAGATTGTTTACCTTGTTGACAAGCATTACATATTTTATTATCCAAGTTGTTTAGTTTAGGCAAACCTATAACTAGTTTACTGACTCATCTTGTGGACGAGTCTTAAAAGTAGGTGTCCGAGTCTTCTGTGCCATAACCAAGATTCCTCTTGTCGTGTCATAAGACACTTGGTTGAGGAGTTGGGTAAATTTATTGTGTAGATGTTGCTACTCCTAGTTCCTTTAAGTATTATTTTAGATGTTGCATTTATTTTGATTACGATTCATTTTCTAGAAATATGACCTTATAATTGTTATCACACAATTGGCTTACACTAAGTAAATTATATTGAAAGTTTTCTACTAATAAGACATTTTGAATTGTAAAGTTAGAGTTGAGCTCAATATCACCCGATCCGATGATTTTGAAGCTTGCCGCTATTTCCAAGGCTACCGATCCTTGTCGCTTGAATCGTAACTTCAAAATTTGAGTTGATCCCCGGTCATGTGTCGAGCAACCATCGCCCAACATCCATTGATCCTACACATAAGGTAGTTGGATCGATATTGGAATTACTAAAGGGTTGTTTGTAAGTTTTAACCTAAATCATCTCACCAATATCTACATGATCAAAACATGTTATTCCTATGTGTTATTGTGAGATGACTTTCAATTTTACTTGATTAATTTTAATGAATTTAAATTAACCAACATTAGGTTAGATTCGATTTAGTCTAAGCTCATCAAGTAATCTTTTCAAGAGATTAGCTTCTGTCGTGGCGAGGCACAGAGGCCTTCTTTGATCGGAACAACGACCACTTCCTTAGACAAAGCTAATTTCAAGAAATTGATAACTCGACTTACTTGAGACTACGCCTTGGTCTAACTAGTTATTTTTGAAAAGAGGCTCCCGAGGCTCAATCTTTCAGAGGATTTTAGTTGGTTTATTTTTGAAAAGAGGCTCCCGAGGCTCAATCTTTCGCAGGATTTTAGTTGGTTATGAGTCCTATCTAACCATTCTAAAAATAAAGGAAAAACTAAGCATGCAATTTCTAAGACTTAACAAAATACATTTTGTATTGGCTCGACCATTGAATCGAGTGGGTCTATTCACATAGTGAATTTGGTCCTTGGGAACCCAATACATGTTAGATCCTAAAGTTGAAATCAAAGTGGTCTTAGGGACCCATGCTTGGACATTTTTCTTATGTTGGTTTACTATAGACATATATGACTTATTGGTTGTATTTGAGTTAAACCCGAGTCCGCCTTGTTGTACACGGCCCTTTGTGATCCAAGTAAGAGGTCAAGTCCCTTGATCCCAAAGTGAACCTTTCCAACGTAGCCTCTAAGGTCTTCGACTTGTGTTTTCAAAAGCGAGTTCTCAACTTCAAGCTTTTCAACTTGAGTTGAGTCCTCCTCTTGAATACGAGTAGTCGAAGAGGTTAGGAGACCTCATGTTTGAGAAGGTTAACCTCCTCAATTAGGGTCTCGACCTTGACTCGGACTTAGCTAGTTTCTTATTTAAAAATTTAATTGCACCATACAAAGTATTAAGTAACGACCGACTTACCCTTAATGATTCTTTTGAACCGGATACGGATCCGTGGCTTGTCTTGAATGGAAGCTCATCATCGGATTCGACTGACTCTTCTTCGGTTTCGAGTCGTGCTCTTCGGCTTGGCCATTAGAGCTTGATATCGCCTTCTTCCTCCGACAACTCCTCCCAAGTAGCGCAGCGCTTTCTGGTCTTTGATGCTATTCTTTAGCTTTGGGCACTCGGACTTGATGTGACCGAACTCGCTGCACTCATAGCATCTAAAATTAGAAGTATTTGAATTAGGTTTAGGCTTACCTTGAGTTGTTGGTCGTTGCCTCTTGATCATCTTCCTAACTAGATTGACTAGTTCGGATTCTATTTCGGAGTCTACTTCCATTCGACTCGCCTTCTTCCTTCGGGGTGGCTTGCTTTATGGGCTTCTTCTTCTTGGAACTCGCAACTAACGCAATACTCTTCTCGGCCCGACCACGTTAGTTTGCTCATGTAATTCAAGTTCAAAACAATTCGCCTAACCTAATTTTAGAAAGGTTCTGGAGACCTTGTAGGCATCGACCATGGATGCCTACAAGGTGGTCCTAGGAAACGAGTTAAGAGAATACCGATAAGGTCGCGATTCTCGACCTTTGTCCGATGGCATGGAGTTGGTTGACGGCATGTCTTGGATACGAGCATGTAGTTGAGTTGCGGTCTCGCTTTCCTGCATTTTCAAGTTATACAATTTATTTAAAAGTAAATCTCTTTACATACCTTCGTGTCGCCGGTGCCTTCGTAGTTCCACTAGCTTGGTCCATAAGTCCTTTGCACTAATGAAGGCCGACGCGCTTGAGCTCTTCCTTGACAACCCACATTGCAAGATTTGAGTTGCCTTGGCATCGCTTCTACTTGTTTTTTCATGGAATTTGACCATTGATCGTGAACTCCAAAGATTCACCATCTTCATTAATAGGAAGTGTGAAACCGTTTGATTACGATCCACATCTCGATTTGGGTTTTAAGAAAGCATTCCATCCGACCTTCCAATAACGAAGTCATTACCGTTGTAAAACGGGGTCGGCGGTGCTAAACCCTTCGAGATGGGCCATTTAAAAACAAGAAGAAGAACGATTTAAAAGAATCTTGCAAAACACACACGAAAGAATATTCCAAGACTTTCGCCTTGGATTAGTAGTCACTATTCAAGACAAGCCACGGGTACACATCCGGTTCAAAAGAGTCACTTAAGGTAAGTCGATCTTTGCTTAGCACTTTATACAATGCAAATTAAATTCTTAACTAGAAAGTTAGCTAAGTTCGAGTCCAAGGATGAGACCTTAGTTGAGGAGGTTAAACTCCTTAAACACAAGGTCTCCCTAACCTCTTTGACTAGTCGAGTTCAAGAGGAGGACTCAACTCGAGTTGAAAAACTCGAAGTTGAAAACTCACTTTTGAAAAGTCCAGTTGAAGACCTTAGGCATACGTTGGAAAGGTTCACTTTGGGATCCAAGGGACTTGACCTTTTACTTGGATTGCAAAGGGCTGTGTACAACAAGGTCGAGCTTGGGTTTAGCTCAAATACGACTAACAAGTCGTATATGTCAATTGTAAGTCAAAATAGAATACATGTCCAAGCATGGGTCCTTAAGACCACCTTGATTTCTCAATTAGGATCTAACCAGTACAGGGTTCCCTAGGACCAAATCCACTACGTGGAAAGACCGAACTGATTCAATGGTCCAAGGGGAGCTAGTACAAAATTTATTTTGTGCTATTACTTAGAATTTGCATACTTAGGTCTTTTTCTTTTTCTTTTTAGAATGGTTAGATTGGAACTATAACTCATCAACACTTGACAACATAGTACTAGGATGTGGCGAGATTATAGTATGCTAAGAAAGCGAAGTCTTGTGTGTCCGAGTTAGATAAGGCATATCTAGCTCAGTACACTCGATTAAGTGGAACTAGCTGAAGCTACCTCACTGTATCCTTAACTAGTTAGAACAGGAACTGATCATAGGTGAATCAAATCATTATTTTCTTGAACTTGGGTTTTTCTAAGGAAGTGATCGTTGTTCTGATCAAAGAAGGCCTCTGTGCCTCGCCATGACCTAAAAGCCAATTTCTTGAAAATGTGACTTGGTGAGCTTAGGGTTAAATCCGAATCTAAGTCAAGGTTGACTAGTTTCGATTCATTAAAATTAATCAAGTAAAATTGAAGTCATCTCACAAGAACACATAAGGATAACGTGTTTGATCATGTAGAAATGGGTGAGATGAACTAGGACTAATAATTTTCAACCAACCCTTAAAATTCCAATATCCGATCTAACTACCTTGTCTGTAGGATCAATGGATGTTGGAGAGTGGGTGCTCCCGACATATGACCGGGGACCAACTTAAATTTTCGAAGCTTAGATTCAAACAATAAGGGTCGGTAGCTTTAAGAAACAATGGCCAGCTCAAAATCATCGGTTCAGGTGATATTGAGCTAAATTCTAATTTCACAATTCACAATGTTTTATTGGTTGAAGATTTCCAATATAATTTACTTAGTCTAAGTCAATTATGTGATACCAACTATAAGGTTATATTCTTAGAAAATGAATGCTTAATTAAAACAAATGTAACCTCTAAAACAATACTTAAAGGAACTAGGAATAGCAACATCTACATTATTAATCTACCTAACTCCTCAACCAAGTGTCTTATGACACAACAAGAGGAATCTTGGTTGTGGCACCGATGACTCAGTCACTCCACCCAAGACTCGTTCACACGATGAGTCAGAGTGGCTTAGTCAGAGGTTTGCCTAACCTTAACAACTTAGAGAATAAAATTTGTAATGCTTGTTAACAAGGTAAACAACCTAGAACACAACATCAACTAACTAACCAAGAATGAACCAAAAGTGTTCTTGAGCTCATTAATTTGGATCTATTCGATTCTCATGGAGCCAAGTCACTAAATGTGAGTCAATTTTGCTTAGTCATAATTGATGACTATTCTAGGTTTACTTGGGTTAGGTTTCTTAAACACAAAAGTGATACTTTAGACCAACTCATCAACTTGTTTAAATTAATTGAAAACCAAAAGAACCTTAAAATTAAAAGACTTAGAAGCGATCATGGTGGTGAATTCGAAAACCACAGGTTCAAAGATTTCTGTAACCTAAACATATACCACCATGAATTCTTATGTCCTAGAACCCCACAACAAAATGACCTAGTCGAGCAGAAAAATAGAAACCTACAAGAAGCCGCTAGGACCATGTTGAACGAATACAACCTACCCGATAGGTTTTGGGCAGAAGCCGTTAGTACGACTTGTTATGTCCAAAATAGAATTCTTATGGTAAAGAGGCACCTTAAGATCTCATACGAAATCTACCATGACAAAGTACCTAACATTAAATACTTTAGAGTATTTGGATGTAAGGTACATATCCTAAACACTAAGGACTACCTAGGAAAGTTCACATCCAAAACCTCCATCGATATCTTCCTATGATACTCAACTACAAGTAGAGCCTATAGGGTATATAACAATGACACCCTTAGAATTGAGGAAACCATTAATGTATTATTCAACGAAGGAAATGAACCCACAAAACCCTTAGTAAAACCAACTAGCGAACTGATTCGTACCAGACTTGACTCTGACCTTGAAATCGATTCTACTATTAATCCTAATCCAAGCAAGTCTAGGATTCAATCAAGTCCTCCTATCGATCAAGTGATAGGTGACCATGACCAAAGTAATTCTAGGATTCAATCGAATAATCCTATCGACCAAGTTATAGGTCATCCTAGAACTAGATCATCATCTGATTTCGAAAATCGAACCCAAAACCATTGAACAAGCACTTCTTGATCCCGATTGGATTATTGCAATGCAAGAAGAGCTAGCTCAATTTACTAGGAATGAAGTTTGGGAATTAGTACCACCACCTAAAGATAAATCAATTATTGGAACAAGGTGGGTCTTTCGAAACAAACTTGATGACAAATGTGAAGTAGTTAGAAACAAAGCGAGATTGGTCGCGAAAGGGTTTAGTCAAGTAGAAGGATTAGATTACGATGAAACCTATGCCCCCATAGCAAGATTAGAATCCATCCGAATGTTGTTGGCATATGCTGCACATAAAGGATTTAAATTGTTTCAAATGGATGTCAAGTCAACATTTTTGAATGAATTTATTAAGGAAGAAGTGTATGTTAGTCAACCCCCCAGATTCGAAAGCTTAGATAAACCCGAGCATGTGTTTAAACTCAAGAAAGCTTTATATGGACTAAAACAAGCTCCTAGAGCTTGGTATGAGAGGTTTTCTATATACCTTAAGTCCAAAGGGTTTAGTCAAGGCTTGGTCAACCCGACCCTTTTCGTAAAATCCGTAGGCAAAGAAATATTTATATACCAAATCTACGTAGATGACATAATATTTTGAACTACTAATTCAATCCTACTAAATGAGTTCATTTCACTCATGAAGAGTGAATTTGAAATGAACTTAGTAGGAGAATTAAATTTCTTTCTAGGATTACAAATTAAACAAACTAAAGAAGGAATCTATTTACATCAACAAAAATACGCTAAGGAATTAATTAACCGATTCGGAATGCAAAATGCTAAAATCATTAATACACCCATGGCAACAAATGTTAATATAGGAGAAGATGTAGACGGAAAACCTATTGACCTAAAGTACTATAGGAGCGCAATAGGGAGTCTCCTTTACTTAACTACGAGTCAACTTGACATACTATTTGTAATAAGTATTTTGCATGGTTCCAAACCTATGCTAAGGAGTCTCACCTAACATCAGTTAAGTGTATCCTTAGGTATCTAAAGGGCATGCTAAGTGTAGGTATTTGGTACCCTAGATCTACTGAGTTCGAACTAATCAACTACTCTGACTCAGATTATGCCGATAGTAAACTCGATAGAAAGAGCATGAGTGGTTGTTGTCAACTTCTCGGCTCAAGTCTAGTGAGTTGGTGCAGCAGGAAGCAACGCTGTGATGCCTTTACCACCGAAGCCTAATACGTCACGATGGGTGAGTGTGTGGCTCAACTTCTTTGGATGAATCACACTCTCCAAGACTTTAACTTAAACTTCAACAATATTAAAAATCACATAGATAATATTAGCTCAATCAACTTGACCGAAAATCCCATATGCCACTCTAGGACCAAACATATAGAGGTCAAACACCACTTTATTCGAGAACATGTAGCTAATGGAACCATACAACTCGAATACGTGGAATCAAAGTCGAATCTAGCGGACCTATTTACCAAACCCGTACCCGAAGTCGAATTTAGTCTACTAAGACGAAAATTGGGCATGTGCGTAATAGAGTAGGATTGACAACTTATTTTTTTATATATACTCTATTATTCACTTTTCTTTTCATGTTAATGGAACTAGCTTAGGGCTTGCCCTAGATATCATGTGCCTATAGATTTGAGGAGCCAATGCATCTCACAACACATAGGACTAATGTGTTTGTGTACTTAGACACGTAGATGGGGGTGAGATGTTAGTACCTTACTCCTGGTTCCAGATGTAGACTTAGTGCATCGATATGAACCACGGAGTATAATTTCATAAATTAACCAACTCTAATCAGGTCTTGTTGATCATTTCATATCAACCGAGTTAAATAGAGTTGAACATTCAAATAGATGATCTTATGTTTAACCTACTATTTTCAAAATTTATTTGGATCATGCTTGGACTTAATACTTATTTTCCGACTCATGTTTATCCAAAACCCCCCATTCCTTTTCGATTTATGGCAAAAGGGGGAGAAAATCCAAAGTTAAGGGATCAATTATTCGTAAATTACCTTTTAGAAACATAACTTTGAGAAGGGGGAGAAAAGGCCAAGGTTAAGTAATCAAGTTTTGATCTCTTAACCTAAACTTATTTTAAACACTAAGGCCAATATTAGTAGCACGCATCAAGGGGGAGGATTATGATCCTTTCTCACGTACTCACCCTCGATGAAGGGGGAGGATTCCTCAAGGGGGAGCACTTGAAAAAGGTTTTTCATACTTCTACTTAACTTACTAATCTAAGTATACTCATTCCTTCATATTCATGTTTTATGCTATTCATTTTTATTGCACTTATTTTATTTACTTAACTTTGTGTTAGTTTGCCATAGATCAAAAAGGGGGAGATTGTTAGTTTAGTAGGCACTTGAATCGAACCTAAGTTTTGATTATAGAAAATACACAAAGTTAAGTTCACTTTGTTATCTCACTAGCTGAATCAAGTGTGCAGGATTGCTAAGCTAAGCCGAAGGTCAGCGACACCCGGAGGGAAGCGTGGTGGTCAGGTAATAGCGGGAGGACTTCGAAGGAAGCCGAAGAACTCAGGTGAAGACTATAAGTGAAGCTTCAAAGGTAAAGATTGAGATAAGCTCGTGTGAGTGAGTGTAAGTAAGGTCGTGTCCTCCATACGGGGACGTCCTTAAGCGTCGATCCGACCAAGACCCCCCATGGAAGGTCTAAGTCAAGATCGGATGGTAAACGACCATCGAACTTACTTATATTAACTACATTTTTGAGGTAACTCTTCATTGCAGCTAGAAACCCTGCCATCAGTCGACTGACGACTGGTATCAGTCGACTGATGCCTCCAACAGTCGACTAGTAAAGGTAGCAGCCGACTGATGGTCAAGGATCAGCCTCAAGAATAATCAAATCTTATCTCTATTTCTCAAGGGCTAGGTGGCATCACCTCATGAAACCTCATCTCAATGATTAGGGTTTCACAAGGCTATAAAAGTAGGGGTTCTCCACCCCTTTTCCATCATTCAAAGTGCTTCCAAGTTCTCCCACAATGCCATGACTCTTCGACAATCCTACATCGACGAAGCACTGCCGAAACGGCGATGACCCTAGCTTCTTCTTCTAAATCTTTAGTTGTCAGTAACTTTTTATTTCATTATATTCAGTTTCATTTGTATTTTAGAGCTTTTAATCATAACAAGGAGAGGGGGAGTGTCCCTTTACCTTAATCTCTTTCGAGCTTTTTGAATTCTGTTGTTTCCTACCTCTAACGAGGAGGAGATTGTTTTAGTGTATTGCCCTCTGTATGTGGTCTCGGACCATTAGAACCTTGGATTAGCAGCCGAAGGCTATGAACCAAGTAAAAAAAAAGTGTCATATTTATTTTCTGCTGTGTTTACTCTTGTGTTTTATATCGAACGAAAACAAAAAAGTTTCTTTTGCGCTATTCACCCCCCCCCCCCCTCTAGCACTCAAATCGATCCAACAATATAAGTATTCATTATTCTTCTTTATTATCTCTTGTTGCCTAAGATTTTCTATACACTAATCATCCAAACAGGTTTTTGCCTCATGTGATTCTAGAGTCACAAAAGATCTTATGTCATCCAAAATATTTTCTCTCGCACTAAATGATTGTTCAACCACTAAGTTGAGACAAGAGTTACTAAATTTGTTTGGAAATTTGTAATAATATAGGAAAATTATTTTCATATTTTTTCCACCATTTAAGAATTGTAAGATATTTCAATGATGGGTAAATACTAAACTCAAAAGAAGTTGTTAGATATAAATTAATGTCAAATGCCAAATTTGAATTTCTTGGTTTCTTTTGCCTTTGAAATAATAATTGTTTTGCTTTACTCATTTTAGAAAATTCTTCAATATTTATAGATTGAGAAGATTTTTGAGTTGAATTATCAAATGCCACACTAAATTCAACATATATATCAAAAATTAATTTTCTAATATAATTTAATTTTTTTGTGCAATATCATAATCATTTATTCCTAAATTTTCAATATAAAATATTATATAATCAAATAAATCATCTATTTTACATCTATAATAAAAAAAACAACAGGATAAATATCAAATGTCATGCATTTCATAAAAATAATTGTACCATTTTATTTTAATTACATCTTTTAAATCTTCATCATTTTCATACTCTTGCATAGTATTTACAAAATTAATACTTTCTAATAAAAATAATGAAGATGTAGGATAATAAATACCATACAATGCATATGTAGTATCTTTAAATATTTTTAATAAATTTATTTTTTTCACAAATAATTCATTATTGTGGATATAAAATAATAGATTTAACATTTTTTTTTAAAAAACACACACAATAATTGTTTATAAGAAAATGATTCATCTAATAATTCATAATTTCAACTCCAATGTGTTAGAATATTTTTTGAAAATATTTTAGGTTTTTTCCCATTTTTTTAAAAAATCTTTCCCAATCTTTCATTATTTGTGGATAATTCCATAAATAGGAAATTATTTTTTTCAATAGGGGTAAGATAAATATCAAGAGATCTTAATCCATCTTGAACACATAAATTTAATAGATGCCATGAATATATGAAAACATTTACTACCAAAATTAGATTTTTAAATAATTTCTAAATCTCTAATAGGAGTAGTATTAGAGGAAGCATTATCAAAACTAATAGAAAAAAAAATGATTTACTAAATTTTTTGTATATTTTTATTATGATTATGACACATCAATGAAAAATTTGAAATTTGAATAATTTTGAGCATTGTCCATATTGATTGTTGTGCATAATTTTGATTTTAATTTTGAATGGCTTTGATTTTTATACATATTTTTTATTCTGATTATGACACATCAATAAAAATTTTAAGTAACTTTGATTAATTTTTTTAAATTAGCATCAGGGTATCTAAGCCTTTAGCCCGACTAATCCCTGGGGTGATCAGCTTGACCCTATAGTCCTACGGGGGCGCCTCTTCGACAGTTGAGTCGGAAAAGGTCGCAACCCTTGTCGATCTCCAACAATCACCTGGGTACATGAGGGAAGCGCTCGTAGCTTGGTCATCTAGTCAGGATTATGTAGTCATGCCAACTCTGAAAGATTGTCCAATGCCGAATCCTTACTCCATCCACTGGGCAAACTCCTGCATACTTGGACTTTCGCCACTAAAACTACACACTTGGACTTGCACGACCAAGACTACATAGTTGAACTTTTCCCTTGCCAAGAATCTATTCTTGGACTTCTCCATTGCCAAGTATCCATACTTGGATTTCCTTTTGCCAAGTCTCGATACTTGGACTTCTCCTTGCCAAGAATTCATTCTTGGACTTCTCTATTGCCAAGTATCCATATTAGACTTTCACTCGAGTCTTACTTGAGCTTAGTCAACCTTGACCTAAGGTTGATTGCTCTAATAATCTCCTCCTAACAATCTCCCTCATATGACCTTTGATGTCCCAACCATTCATTAGTTATACTATCATACATAATGTCAAACGTATTGGCAAATATTAAAATACTATTCGAGTTGCACTCGAGCTTAGGCAACATTGACCTTTATGATGTTTTACAGTACCTTTAAGTTAGGCTAACCCATAATTCCCACTTGACTCTTCTTATGCCAAGGCATAATTAAAGTTTCCTAACTTAAACCCTTCATTTCCCCCCTTTGGCATACATCAAAAAGTCTCTCATCTTCCAATGAGATCCTTCATTCTTTCTCTTCATCCAAATTCATCTTAAATCTTTTCATTCTCTTTAGTGATAAAATCATTATCACTAAATGAAAGGTAATTCTTCACTCTCCCCCTTTTTAACCTTCATCCATCATGTCTTGATGGACAAACTCACCCCTAAAATCTTGCTTCCCTTTGACTATTGCACCAACAATATCCTTGGAGAGTTCCTAAGCCAATAGGAAATCTAAACCATCAAAAATAAGAGTAAAAGTTCAAACTTGAACTTTAAAATCCCTTAAAATTTGATTTATCACCCTAATTAACTCTCCTAATCATTTTCAATTAAAATATCACCCTTCTAATGCTTATTTAAGAATATTATTGGGTTAGGAGTGATTAGGGTACTTAGAGGTGCTGATAATTAGTTAAATAAACCTTGTTCAACCAAAATCAGACTCATCAGTCAACTATGTCAGTGACCAATTGACTAACACCACCACCAGTAGACTACTCCATGAGGTAGTCAACTGGTTTCTTCAATTGCAGTAATCAGGTTTTCAATTTGGATTTTTGAAATGTATAAGTAATTCTATAATTTTAGAAAAATATTGAAACTTCATACGTACATTACTTATGATAAATATTATAAGGAAAAATAGTTTTATATTAAAATACTCATTCTTTTCTAAGAATGATACAAAGTTTAAAACTATTGAAAACTTCAATGTGTTTTCTTAACTTGTATCAATCTAATCAATGGTGATTGCTATCAAAAAATAAACTTCACCAAGGTTTTTCAAAATTATTTTAAAATTATTTTTAAAATATATTTTCAATCATAGTCAATGGTCTAAGTGTACATGACGTGTACATTAGCTTTTCTCATAATTTAATCATATGATTTAAAGAGTTTAAGTTCATTTTGATATACCATCTAAGCACATTGAACCAAACTCATTTTCCTAACATCTCATGTGTCTAGAGTGTTTCAATACACACACATGTCATCCTATAGTCTTGGTGAGATGTGAGTTTTGATTCTTCCCTAATCTAAGGGTTCATGCATTATTGTCTAGGCATATCCATTTGATATCCTTACCTAGGATGCCAAATAATGTCATTTGTCCTCAAATTCAATTTGATAAACATAATGCATGAATTATGATGATGACATAAATTGATTGCATAATTTAAAAACATTGCCAATGATGCATGATGTGATAGCATGATATAAATTAAACTAAGTACTATAATGACATTTTAAATAATCATATGGAACAAGATGTCATGACATGGTATAGCAATCAAAGAATGGAAAATTTTATAATATGAAGGTATAGAAATACCTAAGTCTTAAACTTAATTGTCATTTGCTTGGATTATATCAAATTTTCCATAATGACACCCAACTCCCTCAAATGTGCCACAACTCCAACTTGGCACACTATTTACCTTTAACCTAATTGTGCTAAATATGATCAATTTTCAAACTTCCATTATTTCTATTGACACATTCTAAAATCTTTTAGGATTAAATCCCAATTGCATTTCCAAAGTATCACTATACCTCGAAAATATTCTAAAGTATCAACTCTACTATGGTTAGGTTAACTACCTTTCCATTTAAAGTTGACACACCCTATACCCATTTAGTGTGAAGGAATCACACTCCTAGGAACCCAATACCTATTTGAGCTCCTTGGGGTTTCTAGGTATTCACAAGGGATAACCTCCCTTGATACCTTTCTAATGACTCTCCGAAGCCTTGGTCATTATGGTCTCATTAAGGTTAACCCTAGGGATATCTTCCCTTGTAACCTTCTTGGTGAATTTTCTAGGCTTATTAGAAGCCTTAATCACTTGACTCTTATCAAGGTTAATTCTAGGGATGACTTCCTTTATAACTTTGATATTCCTAGACCAAGGATTAGTTCCATAGTTAAATGGAACATTATTGTAGGTTGGTATTATTTCCTTTGAAGTACAATTGTAACCCAAACCCTTCTTGTCCTTAAAATTTCTTTGCCTACCAAAACCTATGTTTTGTCCATTTGACAACTTAATCGAATTTGTCATCTTTCAAAGGGCCTTACCTCAAGACTTGATTTTCTTCTTCTAATTTCTCCATTTTTTATTTTCAATTATATTTTTGGATATAATTTTTCCTCCTAATCATGTCTACTCTTCTTAGGATTATTGCTAAGGTTGTTGTCTACCTTCCTATCCTTAGGTAGAGTAGTTCTAGAGTTAATGGTTATAGAATTGTGCTTATTTTTAATTTCAAGATGTTTAGCACCTAAATAGTAAAATTTGTTACTAGCATGCTTCTTATGAAAAATTGCAAGTGCATTAAAATGTCATACCTTGTGCTTTGCCATAGGAGCTTCTCCTACACTTGAGCTCTCTAACGTATCCTTTCTAGGGTGCCTCCCCCTCGAACAATGGCTCTGATAGTGGCCCTTTTGGTTGCACTAGAAACACACAATGTGTTCCTTGCCTTTACGTATTGGGAATATTGGGAAATTCCAGATCGAGATGTTCACAACATCGCGGGCAAATACTTCACACAACCGCAACGGAAACAATATATAAACCGGATCCCACCAGAGATCCATGCAAAAACATACAAATCATTTTTCTTAATCTTATCTAGATCTTACTAGAAGAAAAGATATACCTTCGATGCGTGCCCTTTATAATCCTGCTAATCCAAATGCTGTCGGATCTCAATACGATAAGGATAACCGTATCTCTAAGGTATCCACACTGACACTCAAACGTTTTGGAGTCACGTTGTGCTAGCAACCCTAGAAAAGCACCAAGAACACTTGGAAGAAGAAGGAGAAGAAGAAGAGAACTATTCTCTTTGGCTTACACGTCCACTAACCAAAAAGCATCATACAAGGCTTTCACGTTGAAAGCCTTTTAAGCCACTAGTAACCCTTGCCATCAATTCCTCTATTTCCTATTAAATACCATGACTCTTGGTATTTTCCTTCATCAATGCATGAACCCCTCATCTCCTCATCATGAATACCAAGACCTTTGGTATTCACATGCATGATTAATCACATTAATCATGCATGATGATAGATGATGATGAATCATCTTCCATGGTTAAACTTGAGTCTAACTCAAGTTTAACCAGCTTGAGTCTAACTCAAGTCCTAACTAGTTTTAGTCTAACTCAAGTCTTGGCCATTTTCTCAATTATTCTTTTAGTCCAACTAAAAGAAACCATCTCCAAAACAGAATGTCATTTGTGTGTGACCCAATAGGATCTTATAGCGTTGGCAATGTATCTAAAACTATTTTAGATACATAAGTAATGAGTGACATCTAGCAATACATCATTGCTACCCAAGCTATAAGAAAGCCGAGATCCGACACCCTTTCCGTGGCTATTATCTTTTATTACGGTGTCCTTCTATCCTTGATATCTTAGATCGATCAATGAGGCATAGATCGTGTCATCCCCTTATCGATCTTTATGTTTCTTGATCCTCAAGTAGACTCACTCAAACAAATGAGCTCAATATCTCATATTGACTCATTTGAGCATGTCCATGCATTTCGTGGTTATACTCTATCAAGAGGCTAAAGATATCACTCCCGTCATATGGGAGGGATGTTAGTAATATATGAGAGATGTCCTAAGGCAATCGCCTTATGTATGAACCATTTATATGATAAATGAAGATTCACTATTTAAGTATACATGTTTCATGTATTTGATTGGATCTTAAACTCATTTACTGAATGTCCACGATGCGATTCACAGCATGAGAGAATTTGTGATTGGATCAAAACTAGTGAGTATCTCTACATGTGTAATTGTGATGTATCGGAATTATCCCTAGTCGATGAATTGATGGATTTGGACACCATCAGTTCTGTCGAGACTAGCACGAGGTATACTCCTTGGTGTATCCAAGCAGCTGATTCTCACTGGCTGGAGACATTGTGATGTCCGGAGTTAATCGTGGATGCTAGTTATGGTAACTAGTTCATTGGAGTGACCAGCCGTAAGACTTCATATGGTTCTCTGCATATATAGATATGTCAATGATGTTCTTACTGTGGCTTAAGTACGATGTTCCTTTGACTTGCGGTATTCAAGTCATCTTGATCATGGAGACTTATGCTTTGACATCTTAAGCAAACATCTCTAAGGAGATGTGGACCCGGGATGATTGGGTATAAGTCAAAGTGATCGAAGGTGTTTGAATAGCCTATAAAGGATTCACCACTCCTTGCGAGGAGATGTATACCCATGGCCTCTCGTCGGATTGTTACTAAAGTCTTTGGCCAAAGCATTACATGTTTAGAGTAAGGTACTCTTCGATACATGTGGAGTAACTAGAATCCGTAGGACGAGGAAATGATACTTGGGCTAGGTGTGACGTAGTCAGCCTAGTGGGGACTGACACAATAGACCATGTCCTGAACCAAGATGGTATAAGATGAGTGAAGGGAATGAGGCACGAATCATTCGAGCTACTGAAGAGTTTCAGAAATAGTTCTGGATCAACCATTGATCTTTTCGGTTAATTGGGGATCATGATGTACTACTAGGTGCCACTCATGATCGTTCTATAATTAATGGTTAATTATAGACGGCCAACATAAACCGAGAACCTATTTGGTCACACGCACAACGAGCGTAATCCAAAGGATTTAAAACGAACTTGAGAATGAGATTCTCAGACCGAGAGAAACTAGGTTTGGTTGGACCAAACATAAAGCGAGCATGAAATCGTTTCAGTCGCAATGGAAGCGTGGATGGGCCGTGTCTTATGAAGACATAATGGATGAACCAAAATGGTTTGGTTCTAATCCAATGGAGGAGAATAAACCAAAGGGTTTTGTTTATTTTAAACGAATGAACCAAAAGTTGGTTCGGTTCATTTTAACTTAAAATAAACCATCATGGTTTGATTTATTTTAACTTATCTTAATGGAGCGGGTTAACGGGCTTTATGGATATGATCCATTAACCATTAAGAGAATTAGTTTTCTATAAAATAGGGCTTAAACCCTAATCCAAAATATAGATTAAGTTGCCGCCCACCTCATCTTCTCTTTGAGTTGGCGCCAACCTCCTTTGCCGCCCAGCCCATTGTGTCGCCGATCAAGTTGTTGCCGGCGTCCAAGCTTTGGCCGGTGATCCTCCGGCGACCCTCCGGTGATATTCCTTGGCCTCGGTGAAAAGGTGAGCACTTGGCTTCCTTGTTTTGGCCGGCGCCTACTCCTCCACCAAGCTGTCCAGTTTTCTGGACAGCTTCTTCTCCTCTCGTCGGAGCGTCGTTTGGACGACGGTTAGAGCTCCGACAGCGGATAACTTACCTGGGATTCGATCTCCGGTAAACTTCTGAGGTGGAGGACGAAGGATTCATCAATCGGTTGATGAATACCTCTCCGGAGAAGCGAGTTTTGAGGACTCGTTTTGGATCCGAATTTGGATTCGGATCGTGATCATCTCTCGATCACGTCGTCTTCAACACGAGGCTAGTAACCCATACAAAGACGAAGCTCGTGGCTTAGCGAAGTCATCCCGAGGTACTCAGCGTGGATACGGATAGAGACGATTCTAGCGAGGATCGTTCCGGTTGATGCCGTTCCCGCTACACGTCATACGAAAGGTATAACGTAGATAAATTTCCTTTTATTGCAAATTTAAATTTACGATTATGTCTACACTTGTTGTAATATGCGTGCGTGTGTTGTGTGTGTTGTAATAAATAGGAGTATCTATTATTTTTATTGCTTCCGCTGTGTTCATGTTTACGAAACATGATCGAACACACACACGCCGCGGTGCCGGAAACCCAACAAGGGATAGATCCCATCTACATCACTCACATCCCTTCTCATAATTCATTACATACCCAGTAATCGCCATTATAGTGCACCCTGTTACAGTGTGACGTTAGACGATACCAAAGTGCATAACTCCTTATGTAGGGAACCGTAGTGACTTCAGGTCTAAGGACTATTCATACAAATAGTCACATGAGAAAGTATATGACACTCATATAACAATCCATGACACTTTCTTATGGTCGATCAATTCAGTACATATATTCTCCAATATATATACCCATGTGTAAATGTGATATCACATATCCATGACTTGTGAGATCAAGTCATCCATTGACCTACATGCTAGTGTCAATGTATCAATATATCCCTTTCTCTATTAATACTTGACTAGAAATATTTAAGAATAGTGTTCTCTACAGTTTCTCATAATCAATTCTACCAATTGATATACTGTAGATTATAACCTACTATTCAAGGGTATTATTATATTTATTTACTGGAACACACATAAAATAAATATAATAATCAAACTTTGCCTTTTATTAATGAAATATGATACATATGATCCCTAATCAATCATCTCATGATTGGCACTAAGAGCTGACACTAACATGGACTCCAGCCTCCTTGACCTTCTCCTTAGCCTTTGGTGTCGCTTGAGCCTTCTTTTTTATTTTACTTGGACACTTGCTCTAGTAGTGTTCCTTCTCCCTACACGCAAATCATATAATATGATCTTTATTTTTAATGACTATGTTTGAGTTACTTATCTCGGCGGTAAGAGAATTTTGAGCTTGTTCTTCAATCATTCCGGATGTAGAAGGTTGCTCCTCTTGCTCTGATGTCATTGACCTATCCTCCCCCTCAATCCTAGAGGTGGAGGCTTTTTCAACCTCTTCTAACTTAGATGTTGAGCACCTCTCAACTTTTGAATTTTCAAGCTCTTGGGATGATGAGCATTTCTCTTTGGACTCATCATCATGTTGGGCCACAGATGGTTCTTCATGAAGCTTGACGAGCTTGCTGATGGCATGGCTCGGAGGCTCATTGGCTCCCATGTCCCCGGATTAAAATTTTCACTAATTAAAACTAATCCGGATGGGATGAGTTTCCTAAGCTCAACCAATTCATCGTCATGCTAACGACTTGAGCGATCGCTTGAACAAACTAGTTGTTCAAGCAACAAAACTCTTTTAGTCGGTTAGCCGCAGAAGAGACGACGGACGGATCGCCGATTTTTGTGTTTATCTTCGGGGTCCATGATTATACAAATACATATGGATATAGACATGTATAATAAACACATACTAACATATAAATAAGAACATGCAAAGATCAATAATAAAACTTGTAAAAGTTTTATACCTCTCGATCTTCTATCGTATGTCCTAACCTCCTTGTAGACTTCGTGTGGGTGAAGATCCTCCACAAGTTGAAGCTTCCTAGATCTTCTTCAATCGAAAGAAAGAAGAACTCTCCTTCTCTTCTTGCTTGAGCCAACCACCAATCCACAAAGGATTGATGCCGCCGACCCCAAGAATGGAGAGAACAAGATGGCCAACCAAGGAACCGAACTAGGGAACAATCCCTAGCTCCTTTGTACCGCCGGCCAAGAGGAAAAGAAGAGGAGAAGAGGAAATCGGTTGAGCCCCGACCATGGTAGAAGGAAGAAGAGGTAGGAGCCGGCCACCCCTTAGGAAGAAGAAGAACACCTCTCATATAGTTACCTCCCACCTTAGCTTCCAAACCCTAGCCGCCCAACCTCCTAACCTTCTAGGGTTTCTTGCCGCCCAACAAAAGATAGGCAAAACCCTAATCCTCCTAGGGTTTCTTGCCGCCCAACCTTTTGATTGGGAAACCCTAATCTCCCTCAAAAACCAACCACCTCTTGCCGCCCACCCTAAGCCACCCTTTTATAGAGTTAGGGATAAGCCTTGGTTTAATCTCCACCGTTGGTTCTAGGGATTTAATCTCAACCGTCGGATCTAGAGTTTTAAACTCAACCGTCAGATCTAGAGATTTAATCTCAACCATCGGATCTAGAGATTTAATCTCAACCGTCGATTCTAGGGATTTAATCTCAACCGTCGATTCTAGAGATTTAATCTCAACCGTCGGATCTAGGGATTTAATCTCAACCGTCGGTTCTAGAGATTTAATCTCAACCGTCGGTTCTAGAGATTTAATCTCAACCGTCGGATCTAGAGATTTAATCTCCACCGTCGGTTCTAGAGATTTTTTTTCGATCATTGGATCTAGACTTCATGAGAATTATATTAGGCTATGATAGGGACCATGAGGAGGAGTTGGATCTTGGCCACCCGATGGATCGGAACCACACAAACTTGATCCATCAATGATGTTCCATTCCACTAGAGGATCATCATTGAATTACCTCACCAACCCCCTTAAATTAATATGGGCTCCATATATTATTTGTACATCCGTCTCCCCGTGTTTAAGATATCGAATGTCCGTCAATCGATTGATTTACTGACCATCAATCAATTAACATGTAACTCCTCAAGTAGTACCACTCAACCTTATCATCATGTTGACTAAGTCAATCTGCAGGGTTTACATGATGAACCTTATGAGCTCCTCAAGGGGACATCATCAACCTAATATATAAGACACAGTTTCCTCCTATAATCAATGACACACCATGTAAATAATATCATTTCCCAACTTACCGGGCATATTGATTTAATCCATAGAAATCTCACCCTTTGGTAAATCAAAGAAATAAATAATAAGTACATGTGCCCGTTATTATATTGGGATTAAGAGCATGTACAACATAATATCCGAGGTCCGATTCAATTATGTAGTCAACAATAAATTGAATTACCTCTATGTCGGTCCTGCTCAATACACCTAAGTGTACTAGTGTAACTCTATGTTCAAGACAAAACAATACCAAGCTACACTACAACCATGCCAATGGTTTGTCCAAAACCATATTGGTTGTGAGCCTCTACTTATATTCTACAAGGGACTAATAATATGATCTTCTGTGCCACACCAAGCACCATGTTATCTACAATGTAAAATATTAGACAATATGCACACATATAATAAATATAAAGTGCAAACAATGATCATGTGATTCTTATTTCAAAATAAAAATGTTCATACAAAAAGAGCAAGGCTTTCAATATACATCCCAACACTTGCTCCATAGATCTTTAACATCTTCATACTCACCTATCTTGCATAATAAGTCATTAGGAATTACATTAACTACATTTTTTATTACCTTTTTATTTGTATTGTGTTTTTGAACTTTCTCTTCAGTCCATTTTTCTTTCTTGAGGAGTCTTACCTTTTTATCTTTAGGAGATTCAAATCCATCCATCATGGCAAACCATTCCTCGATGTTCATGATGAAGGTCTCCATCCTCGCCTTCCATTGATCAAATCCCCTAGTCCATAGAATCCGTAGGAAGGTGGAACTTGGATGTCGTATCCAAGTCCATTGCTTGGCTCCATTCTTCTCTAGTTTTTGTGCTCTCTTGGCGGTTAGTCCATAGAAGAGCGACCCACTCTAATACCAGTTGTTGAGGATCTCGTAACACGCTAGAGGGGGGTGAATATGATTCTTCGATCTCGTTGATTGCATTCGTGTTTTCTTGTCTCTACAAAATGTTAGTAGCGGAAATACAAGACAAATACACGACAAAACAAAAACAATCACAACACCAAGATTTTATGTGGTTCGGAACCCTAATTACCACTCCATGATTGAGCCCTATTGATGCCACCACCACTAAACCTTATCTTTCTTGGAAACAATCTGGAGGTGGAGAACCCTCTTACAATAGAGCTTTACAAGAAGAAACAACAACCAAATATAAGTTGAAACAAAATACAAGTGAGAAACAACTTTACATAAAGAATACTTTTGCTTGATCTCTTTTTGTTGCTTTGGAATGCATTGAAGGTCTAGAAAGCAACAGTGTTTCCCCTTCAAAATCCTCAATGACTTCTTCAAAGGTCAACCACAACCTCCTTTTAAAGATGACTTCAAGATTGTTTGCTAGGAGTGAAGTTGTTGGTTCTGGATGTTTAGAAAGGTCGAGATATTCCAGGTTTCTGGCTTTGGATTTTTCATACCACTTCCTTATATTTTGTTCAAACTTTTGACTCATCTAATTCTAAGACTTACTTACAGCTTAGGACCTCATAAAATTTTCTTGCTCATCCGACGGGTTATGGCTCTCCTTGAGACTTACATGCACTGCGGCCTTTTGCAATCAATTAACAAGATCGTTCGCCTTATCATAAGTCATAACTTAAGATTAGAAATAATTTGAAAATAAGAAAGTAGATGCCCTTACCTTCTTCCTAGAATATATAAGAAGTTTAGCCTTGTATCATGGCTCTAATACCATAAAAGGATCATGCCCTTTTGAAAATAAAACCTGGATTGGTATCCGGAATTTTATTTAAAAGGCAAATCAAAAAAGCAGAAAACTTCACAAAGGAAGCACACAAATTCAAAACAAACTCAAACTCAGAAGTAGAACTCTCAAAGAAGGAATGACTTGCTCGGTTATACTCGAGTGTGTCAAACCCCTTACCACTCTTGGCCTTTTATAATGAAGAATAGGTTGTATCAAAGATGAAGGGGTGCTCATTGGGCCCCATCAGTCATTTAGCTTTAACACCCCTTTTTATTATAATAGGCTTTACAGCACACTTTTATATGAGCGTTATCAGGGATTTCCAAGATTACCATCATATTATAGAGTCTGTTAATCATTCTTCTTGGATGGTACTCCTCATTAACTTTTGAAATAATCCGTTCTTCAAGATAGCTGAGTTGCTCTTTCCCTTTTCGTAAATCTTCTTGATTTAACTCCTCCATGTCTTTTTCCAGCTCCTGGTACATGTTGTCATTGACCTCCTTCTTGTTTAAGTGATCTGTTATAGTCTTCTCTAAACCTTCCTACTCTTGAATTTGCAAAATCCATTGTGCTATAAGGATTTACTCTTGCTGCAGGTCTTGAAGCAGGTCCATACTGAGGTGGTCCCATCATCGAGTCCTCTGGAGGATTATATGAAGAAGTGGCTCCTGATGAAGCTAGGACATTCCTCTGGAGGATTTCTTTTTCAAGGGAAGACACTGAACTTTGTAATTGGGCTATATCCCCTTTTAGCTTACTATTTTCTTCTTCTAGTAGAAAGAAATGTTTTAACAAGACATTTGACAGTAATGAAACCCTATCAAAGATGACTTCAAGATTGTTTGCTAGGAGTGAAGTTGTTGGTTCTGGATGTTTAGCAAGGTCGAGATATTCCAGGTTTCTGGCTTGGGATTTTTCATACCACTTCCTTATATTTTGTTCAAACTTTTCACTCATCTAATTCATCTTCTTTGGCTAATTTTTTACTTATTAGTCGATTGGTCTTACCCACAAATCGATTGCCCACTTGATCGTTGTCTCACAATAGACTAATCCACATTGAAAATAGTCGATCAGTCGACTGCATGAGCCATCAGTCAACTACTATAACCCAACAGTCAACTCAAAAAACATTCGGTGCTCTTTTTCGCTAAAGCAAGTTGACTGTTAGTGGCCAGTCAACTGGTCTAACTGAAAAGTCGAATGTTAGAGCCACAATTAGTTTTCCCAAGTTGACTACTTGACCAGTCGATTGGTAAACCTCAAAACTGAGGTTTCAGACCCAAGTATAATCCCCTTATACTTGGCATTTACCCTTAGCCTAGACTAAGCCTTCAAGCCACTTCAATTAGTCTCGACCTTTAGTTTGAGTCAACGAGTCCTCACCTTTGTGCTAGACTTCAAGTGCTTCCATCGCCTTCGTCATGCCATCGAGTACCCTTAGCCTAGACCTAAGCTTTCAGGCCACTTCCATTAGCCTCACACCTTTGGTTTGAGTCCACGACTCCTCACCCTTGCACTAGCCTTCATGTGTTTCCATTAGCTTTGTCATGCTATTGGATCTACCTTTACCAAGAGGTCACGCCTCCGGGACTTCCATTGACAAGTTACACTTGGACTTACACTGCCAAGACTTAGACTTACACAGCCAAGACTACACCCTTGGACTTTTCCTTTGCCAAGTATCCATACTTAGACTTGCGTCGCCAAGACTATACACTTGGAATTACATGACCAAGACTACACACTTGTGCTTTTCCCTTGCTATGAATACATTCTTGGACTTCTCCATTGCCACGTATTCGTACTTTGACTTTCCCTTTACCAAGTCTCCATACATGGACTTCTCCTTGCCAAGAATTCATTCTTGTACTTCTCCATTGCCAAGTATCCATACTTGAAGTTTCACTCAAGTCTTACTCGAGCTTGGTCAACCTTGATATGAGGTTGATGGCTCCAACAATCTCCTCCTAACAATCTCCCTCATATGACCTTTGATGTCTCAAACCATCCTCTAGTCACACTATCATACATAATGTCAAATGTATTGGCAAAAATTAAAACCCTACTCAAGTCCCACTCAAGCTTTGTCAACATTAACATGAGGTCAATTGCACCAATAGGAATGACCCTGCTATAGAAGCATGGCACCACGTTGTTTAGCTCAACTAATGGGCATGGCCATGCTTTTTAGGCACAACCCCGCCCCCCCCCCCCCCCCCAACCCCATGTTTCATCTCCGGAACTGGTTCTTGGTTCATTTACTTCAGGAAACACACCCATGCCTTGGGACACGACTAGAATGTTTTCCCTACAATCTAAAATTCATTTTTCTTCCATTCTTCACCCCTATCATGCCAAATATATTGGTGTAATTTACCCATGTCATGATTGACCAGACTCGAGTGGGACTTGAGTAGGGTTTTGATGTTTGACAATGGGATTTGAGTATGGAGGATAATATAACTATGGGATGGTATGGGGCATCCATAGCCATATGGAAGTTGAGTATGGAAAGAGTAACTGGGAGTTGTCAAGGTAGAAATCCAAGTCGGTTAAGGGTTGTGGGATACTTGGTGTTGGAATGTCCAACTAGAAGTTGGCAAGGGAAGACCCGACTGATCGAGGAGATCGAGTTTGGAAGTAGAAGTCCTAGCAGGTCACAGTTGACTGGCTGCTAGGCAAGTGAGGAAGTCCAAGTATGGATATATGGAAAAGGGAAAGATCAAGGATGTAGCCTTGGTAATGGAGAAGTATCGGAGGTGCAACCTCTTGGCAAAGGTAGACCGTTAGCATGATAAAGTCGATGGAAGCAATTGAAGGCTAGCGCAAGAGTGAACGAGTCATGGAAGACTCGGATGGATCCTAGAGGTGTGAGGCTGACGAAAGTGTCTTGAAGACTTAGGTCTAGGCTAAGGGTACTCAGTAGTATGATTAAGTCGATGGAAGCACTTGAAAGCTAGCACGAAGAGTGAAGGAGTAGTAGAGGACTCGAATGAACCTTGAGGACGTGAGGATGATGGAAGTGGCTTGAATACTTAGGTCTAGGCTAAGGGTGAGTGCCAAGTATGAAGGAATCATACTTGATATGTTAAACCTTGTTTCTGAGGTTTAATAGTCAACTAGGGATTTTGCTCAGGCGATTGGTCCAGTGTGACCGACTCCCATGATGGGGCTCGAATTTTAGATTGGTACTCAACACTGTGTAGCTCAGGAAATAGCCATGGTACTTGACAGTCAACTATTGTAGAGAGGAAGTCAATTGGCCACTATGAGCTTGGGATTCAGACTAAGTGCTCGACACTTGGTGAGTCGGTAAATGAGCTAGGTGCTCGATAGTCAACTGCTGTTGTAGCATTGTCGATTAGCTACTGGTGCTCGAGAAGACTGAGGAGCTACTCGAGCTATTGAAAAATAGTAGCTCCAACAAGCAATCGACTGGAGTGGTAGAGTAGTCGACTGGAGGCTTGACAATGGTAGGTCAGAAGCAAAGTTCACTCGACCAGCGCCTCGACTATGACTCAGTCGAAGTGGAACCTCAACTAGCAAAGTTACCTTTGAGCAGCAACAATCAAAAATCAGCCATGACAAAAGCCTATAAAGGAAGGAGCTCGATGGAGATTTCTATAGTGGATTTCTAGAGATATTTTAAAGGGAAGTGCTACTGCATTCCAAGTCTTCAAAAGCTCTCTAATGCAACCAACAGACAAGTGATCAAAAGCATGCTTCTTGTAAAGTGTTCTTTACATTTCTTTCATACTTGTATTTGGTTGTATATTTTTGTTGTAAATTCATATTGTAAGGGGTTTCTCCACCTCTAACCTATTGCTGAGAAGGAGACAAGACTTTTAGCGGAGAAGACACTAAAGCTTGGTCGTGGAGTAGGAACTGTAGGTTTTGAACCTTGTAAAACATTGTGCGGTGCTTGTGTTTTATTTTCATTTGTTTTTATTTTTATATATTCCACTGCGTACTAACAATTGCAGACAAACAAGCATGAACTGAATTGAAGCAAAATAAAATGATAGTATTCACCCCCCTTTAGCGCACCAACCGACTCCAACAAGTGATATTAGAATTAGGCCGCTCTACAAGGACTGATCGCCTAAGGAGCATGTGCTAGAGGAGTAGAAGATCCATTGGGAGCATCAAGAGCATTGGACTTCAGTAATGGATTGGGAAACAACACAAAATTCCATCTTCCTTCAACAACAAAGATTTCGAGTATTAGAAAGGTAAAATGGAATATTTTTTTATGTGTGATATAGAAAATTGGATTGCTTTGATGAAAGGTTTTGAAGCGTCAATGGACAAAAAGGGAAGACTCCTCAAGAAGAAGAAGTGCACCGAGGAGAAAATTGATGTGTGAAAATCATATAAGATTTTAGGAGTAGGTATAGCACACATCTCTAAAGGTCTAAGCTGTTAGGGAAATCTCTTGCCATGATAAGGTTTTGATGTGTGTGGTAAAGGGTTTAAGTTAGGATGATATTGTTATTTGATATGTACGTTGGAGTCTTGCAGGACTTAGTAATTCGCACATGGAGCCTTGGCGAGTTCACCCTCACAACCTCGGTCTTTGAGTCGGTGAAGGATGACTTTGCGGAAGCCGTGCGCTTGGAGCATCCGAGGGACCGCCGGACAAGATGACTTGAAGTGAAGCCAAGGAAGCAGACTTCGGAGGCAAGAGACGCGAAGGAGCATTGCAGAGCTGTGCGCCTGATGCTGCCGAGGGACATGGCCACGAACGAAGAGAGCTTCGGCGAGGGACTTCGAGTGAGATGAGAGAATGAGTGAAATGTAAGTAGCTCATTAGGTGAACTTGGCCGAATGGCTGAGTGTTGGAGACTTGACCGCAAGGGTTAAGGTTTACCCGACCGCCGGAAGCTCAAACTTATGTTAAGTTTGAGTTTCACACGGCACCAGTCGACTGCCATGTAATGGCAGTCGACTACTCTGAGTCGAGTGTGTTTGACTGGTATCCGACTGATGGGTTTATGCCCAACAGTCGACTGCCATGGGATGGCAGTCGACTGCCAGAGGATATCGCGAGCACAGAACTGCTCGTAGCCCACTGGCAGTCGACTACGGAGGCAGCAGTCGACTGGTGAGGTCCATCAGTCGACTTCCAAGTGTTCCGTTGGACTATAACGGTCGCGATCCGACATGTTCGGAGGCCGTTATAGTGACGACAGTTGACTGCCAAGGGCAGCAGTCGACTGGTGGCGGCCAACGGGAAGAAATCAACCCTCTCTATAAAAAAAAGAGGGTGTGAGCCTTTGAGAGGCTAATGCTTATGCTCTAAGTGATCTTCCTAGTGCCCCACAAGCTCTAAACTCTTCTTACTTGTTTTTACTCCATTCTTATTGTAAGACGAGTGATCTTGATTGTAAAGGTTACCTCCACCTAGCTTGGTGCAAAGGAGAGACCAATAGTGATTGGCTTTAGAGGAGTGATTCACCTTGGACGAATCGGACCTTGGATTAGCGGCGTAGCCATGAACCACGTTACATCTTCTTTGTTAGCGTTTGTAATTTCATTTATTGCTTTGTCTTTATTGTTTATGCTTCCGCTTGCACTAACGATTGTGTATACGAGAAAACGAACGAGAGAATTCCGACATCCATCGTAAGAGGGCTATTCACCCCCCTCTAGCCGGTCGTTCGATCCCCTACAAGTGGTATCAGAGCCAAGGAAAGCTTGTTGAGGACTAACTGCCACAACAAGCAACTTTCAAAATGGCCGGCTCCAACATCCATCCTCCGAAGTTTGAAGAAGAATTCGCTTGGTGGAAGAAGCGAATGGAGGTATTTTTCGAAACGTATTTTGATATTATGATTACAATGGAATCCGGTTTCGTTTTGCCTACTGATGAAGAGGGGAAGCCAATAGAGAAATCTAGGTGGACCAAAAGGCAAAGGGAAGAGCACCTTGCAAATTCAAAAGCCAAGCATCATCTCTTCAATGTGCTCCCCCAACAAGAAATCAACCGAATAGGAGAATGCCTAAGCGCAAAGGAGATGTGGGAGAAGCTAATTGAGCTTCATGAAGGCACATCAGAGGCGAAGCTAGTAAGGAGAGATCTCCTCCGCTCCCAACTATCCAACATTAAATTATAAATGGGACAAAAGGTAACTTCTTTGTATTCTAGATTCAAAGAAATTTTAATTGCACTAACAAGTGTAGGAGAAAGGCTCTCCAATCGCGATATGATAATGAAGGCCATAGATGCTTTCCCCCGATCATCCAAGTGGAGTTCAATGGTGGACTCATTTTACATTTCGAAGAATCTAGAGGTAAGTGCTTTAGATGAATTTTTCTCCACTATGGAATTACATGAATCTAGGCTTGAAGGAATACAAGAAGAGCCAAAAATACAACCTTCAAGGGGAGTAGCATTGTTGGCAAATAAGGGGAAGAAGAAGATAGAGATTCCCTCCTCCTTCGATGATGAAGCATCTTCCTCCTCCTCCATGGATAGCATGGAAGAAGCCTATATGGTAAGGAGGGTAAGGCGTGCATTAAAAGGTTTTAGATTTAACAAATCAAATGATAGGAATAGAAGACCAAGGGGGAAGATCATTTGTTACAATTGCCAAGGAGAGGGACACATAAGGGACAATTGTCCCCTCTTGAACAAAAGCAAGGAGGAGAAGAGAAAGAAAGAAGAAAAGAAGAAGAAAAAGGGGAGCAAGAAGAAAAAGGAAGAGGAGAAGAAGGCAAAGGAAAAGGGGAAGGTCAAGACATTCAAAGCAAAGACGTGGGATGACCCTTCTTCTTCCTCTTCATCATCATCGGAAGAGGAGAATGCCTTTGTCACCAATTTGGCCTTAATGGCCATTGATGACTTGGATTGCACCTCCACCGAAAATGAAGGATCAAGCTCAAGTGGAGAGAGCTCAAATGAAGGGGGAGCCTCCTCCACATCTACATCCTTCTCATCCGAAGAAGAAGAGGACATGGAATCTATGGTAACGAATCTTTCACCCCATAAGATAGTTTCCATGATTTCTAGCTTAACTAAGGATCTATTTAGAGCAAATAAAAAGAACAAAAGCATGCTTGACCAAATTAAGGAATTAGAGCAAAAATTAGAAAAAGCATGTTTTAATGATAATGATGATGATGCTTGCTCACATGATAATTATATGCCATTAGATGTAAGTGATGCATGTATAAATGAAAATAGGGCCTTAAGGGAAAAGGTAGATTATTTAACAAAAGCCCTAGAAAAATTTACAATTGGCTCAAACACATTGAACATGATCTTAGGGAGCCAAAGAGCTAGCTTCAACAAAAAGGGCCTAGGTTATAAAGAAAAGAAAAATGAAAAGGCCTATAAATGCCTAATTGCTAGGGGACAAGATAAAAAGAAGGTAACAGCTAGGAAATGGATCCCCAAGGAGTATCTAGTGAACCCAATAAGAAAGAACTTATTTTGGGTTCCAAAATCCATCCTTAAGGGTTAGAAAACCCCTAGGGTAGTCAAACATATGCAATTGACCTATATCATATTTTGGTTGACTTAAGATGGCGGGACAACACTTTTAGAATAGTGTTGGGTGATGATAACGTACCCATAAATAGATAATAATGCTTAAATCATGATGATTAATGTAATTGCTATGTATATGTGCAATCATGATTTATGATTTTGATATTTGGCACATCATCATAAGAAATAGGGTTTAAATCATGCCTTAGGTGATAATTTGTTATCATGATATAATACCTAATGCATGAGAACAATTCAATGAATACATGTATTTCATGATCATAATGTAGAATTAATTGATATATGCCTTTATGATCATGAGGATTGTTAGGTTGATACTTAACCTTGATAGAATTGTATGAATATAATGGTTAAGTATATACAAATACCCCCTAGGATGCATCTCACACTCACCATAGGCTACTTTGATTGAAAACATAGCATGGGTGAGATGTTAGGATGATACAAATGTCCACTAATGCCTATGGCATTTAGATGGTCATTTAAGGTATCAAAATAGCAATAATAGACCAATCATGGGGAAGGCTTATGTTTAATTCATAGACATATTGCCCAAAGATCATGGTTGGATATTTCATATGTTTTCAAAACAATTTCTTACTTTAAAATCCATGTATTCATGTTTTGAAACAATCCTAAGCAATACTAGGTGTTAAAATGGATACTAACATGCTCAAAAACTAGTGGTTTTTAAAGCCTTTGGATTTTTGGCAAATCTCGGAAAAAATAATGATTTTTCTTAAAAAACTATTTTTCTTTGATAGATATACTTAAAAGAAATATGTTCCTCAAATTTCATGATTTTTAGAATTTTTTGGAATTTTTAATGCATTTCTGAAATTTGCCCAGAAAATCAGAATTTCGGAATCCATTGTGCCAGTCGACTGCCATACTGATAGCAGTCGACTGCTCACCTGAAAAACAGCCCAATATTTTCTGATTTCAGATTTTAATCATGTTTTTGGTATTTTCCTTTTATTTAACTTGATGCCATGGATTTATAACTTAGTGTTAATCTTTTTGATGGTGTTAAAGGGGGAGAAGTAATTATGTTTAAGTAAATTATGATAGGGGGAGAAAATTTGAAAATTTGTATGGGGAGTTTCATGGATTAAGGGGGAGTTGCATGTTGCTATATCATGTTTATGTTTACATGCTTTCTTACCTTAGAATTTTCATCAAATGTTTTTACCTAACTTAAACGGATTGCCACACATTAAAAAGGGGGAGATTGTTAGGCCAATCTTTTGCCATGATAAGGTTTTAATGTATGTGGCAAAAGGTTTAAGTTAGGATGATATTGTTATTTGATATGTGCATTGGAGTCTTGCAGGACTTAGTAATTCGCACATGGAGCCTTGGCGGGTTCACCCTCACAACCTCGGTCTTTGAGTCGGCGAAGGATGACTTTGCGGAAGCCGTGCGCTTGGAGCATCCGAGGGACCGCCGGACGAGATGACTTGAAGTGAAGCCAAGGAAGCAGACTTCGGAGGCAAGAGACGCGAAGGAGCATTGCTGAGCCGTGCGCCTGATGCTGCCGAGGGACGTGGCCGCGAACGGAGAGAGCTTCGGCGAGGGACTTCGAGTGAGATGAGAGAATGAGTGAAATTTAAGTAGCTCATTAGGTGAACTTGGCCGAATGACTGAGTGTCAGAGACTTGACCAAAAGGGTTAAGGTTTACTCGACCGCCGAAAGCTCAAACTTATGTTAAGTTTGAGTTTCACACGGCACCAGTCGACTGCCATGTAATGGCAGTCGACTGCTCTGAGTCGAGTGTGTTCGACTTGTATCCGACTGATGGGTTTATGCCCGATCGCAGCCGAGCCGAAGGATATCGCGGCATACCGCAGACCGCTTATGGCCGATGGGCGGTCGACTACAATGACCGATCGTGGTGAGGTCCATCAGTCGACTGCCAAGAGTTCCGTTGGACTACAACGGTCGGGATCCGACGTGTTCGGAGGCCGTTGTAGTGACGGTAGTCGACTGCCAAGGGCAGCAGTCGACTGGTGGCGGCCAACGGGAAGAAATCAGCCCTCTCTATAAAAAGAGAGGGTGTGAGCCTTTGAGAGGCTAATGCTTATGCTCTAAGTGATCTTCCTAGTGCCCCACAAGCTCTAAACTCTTCTTACTTGTTTTTACTCCATTCTTATTGTAAGAAGAGTGATCTTGATTGTAAAGGTTACCTCCACCTAGCTTGGTGCAAAGGAGAGACCAATAGTGATTGGCTTTGGAGGAGTGATTCACCTTAGACGAATCGGACCGTGGATTAGCGGCGTAGCCGCGAACCACGTTACATCTTCTTTGTTAGCGTTTGTATTTTCATTTATTGCTTTGTCTTTATTGTTTATGCTTCCGCTTGCGCTAACGATTGTGTAGACGAGCAAACGAACGAGAGAATTCCGACATCCATCGTAAGAGGGCTATTCAACCCCCTCTAGCCGACCGTTCGATCCCCTACATAAGCTTTGCTTTTTGCTTCAACTCGGTCTCTTGTGCATGGCGATCTTATCTACGTCCCGGGATTAAAAAAAAATAATCCTTGACGAAGACGGATTACCCAAGCACACGATCCATCATCGTGCTATTCGATAAGAGTGGTATGTTGAACAAACTTGTTGTTCAAGCAAGATAACTCTTTTCCTCGATTAGCTGCGGAATTGATGATGTACGGATCACCGGTTTTTGTGTTTATCTTCGAGGTCCAAGTAAATTAGCCACATGCATTATACAAAAGAACTAAATAAAAAAAAACAAGATTATACCTCTTGTATAACTCTTTATCTTCTATCGTATGACCAATCCTCCTCTTGAACGTTGTGTGGGCAATGATCCTCCAAGAGTTGAAACCTTTTAGATCTCATTCTTCCCTTCCTTGCTCGCTCTGAACAAAGGGAAGATGACCGAACCCAGCTTCTCCTATCTAGTGCCGACCACCAAGCTCCATGCTAGGTTGTTGCCGCCGGCCAAGGAGAGTAAGAAGGAGATGGTGCTGACCCTTTCCAATGGAGAAGGAACCACCGACCACTTGGGGAGAAATAAGAACCACTGGCCTTTCCTTCAAGGAAGGAGCGTCGACCACCAAGGGAAGGAGAAGTTGCACCAGCCACACCTTAGGAAGAGAGGTAGAAGAACCCTAAGACCTCCTCCAATTCTTGCCGCAGTCCAAACCAATCTCCTAACCCTAATTCTCCTAGTGCTTCTTGTCGCCAAAGCCAAGGAGAGCAAACCCTAGAATCCAATTGCTTAGCCTTGCCGCCCAAGCCTTGGCTCCTCTTTATAGATTTCTCCCAAGCCTCCTTTTAATCATGTCCGTCGGATCTAGGTTTCATGAGGATTTTAATAGGCTACAATAGGGACCATGAGGAGGAGTTGGATCTTGGCCACGCAATGAATCCGAACCACACAAACCTCATCCATTAATTATAATCCATTCCACTAGAGGATTATCGTTGATCTACCTCACTAACCCCATAAATAAATATGGGCTCCACATATTAATTGTACAAATATCTCTCTGTGTTTAAGATATCAAATGTCCTTCAATTAATTAATTTATTGATAATTAAATAATCAACATCTAACTCCATGAGCAGTACCACTCAACCTCATCATCATGCCGAAACAAGTCCATCTGCAGGGTTTACATGATGATCATTATGAGCTCCTCAAGGGGACATCATCATCCTAATATATAGGACACGGTTTCCTCATATAATCAACGACACACCATGTAAATAATATCATTTTCCAACTTACCGAGCCTATCGATTTAATCTATAAATCTCGCCCATTGTTAAATCAAAGAAATAAATACTAAGTACATGTGTCTGTTATTATATCGGGATTAAGAGCATATACACCATAATATCCGAGGTCTGATTCAATTATGTAGTCAGCAATAAATTGAATCACCTCTAAGTCGGTCCTGCTCAATACACACAAAGTGTACTAGTGTAATTCTATGGTCAAGACAAACCAATACCAAATTACACTACAACCATACCAATGGTTTGTCCAGAACCATCTTGGTTGTGAGCCTCTACTTAAACTCTACAAGGAACTGATAACATAATCTTCCATGTGACACCACACATCATGTTATCTACAATGTAATGTATCATACAATATGCATAACCATAAATATGCAAACAATGATCATGTGATTCTTATTTAAAAAATAAAGATGTTCACACAAAGGATAGACTTTTCAGTATATATCCCAACAATCTCCCACTTATACTAAAAGACTATGCTATCCTCATACTGCTATACATCTGATTCCCATTCCCTTCACATGCCTATCAAAGCTCTCGCTAGAAGGGACTTAGTGAAAGGATCTACCAGGTTATTCTCTGATGCAATCTAGGTGACAACAACTTCTACCCACTTTATGATCTCTCGTATCAGGTGGTACTTGCGCTCTATGTGTTTACTTGCCTTATGGGCTCATGGTTCCTTCGGGTTTGCAACTGCACCACTATTATCACAATAAATTGTGATAGTTTTGAGCAAACTAGGAATCGCATCCAAGTCCATCAAGAAGTACCTGAGCCATATATCTTCTTTGGCTGCCTCAGAGGATGCCACATACTCAGTTTTCATGGTGGAGTCCGCCACGCATTTTTGCTTGACACTCCTCCATACAATGGCTCCACCTCCCAAAGTAAACATAAAACCTAAGGTAGACTTACTATTATCCCTATTTGATTGGAGGTCGGAATCTGTGTAACCCACAGGGAGTAATTGATCTACCTAGTATACCAGCAAATAATCCCTAGTCCTTCTCAGGTACTTCAATATATGTTTTACCACATTCCAATGTCCATGTCCTGGATTACTCTGATATCTGCTAACCATGCCCACGACAAAGCAGATATTCGACCTTGTACATAACATAGCATACATGAGGCTTCCTACCGTCGAAGCATAAGGAACCGCCTTCATCTCCTCTATCTCCTTTGATGTTCTAGGTCACATCTCTTTAGATAAAGGTACTCCATGTCTAAATGGTAGAAAACCTTTCTGTTAGGGCAATCTCTTGTCGTGATATGGTTTTGATGTGTGTGGCAAAGGGTTTAAGTTAGGTTATTATTATGATTTGATATGTGTGTTGGAGTCTTGCAGGACTTAGTAATTCGCACATGGAGCCTTAGCGGGTTCACCACTCATAACCTCGTGCTTGAGTCAGAGAAAGAGCATTGCAGAGTCATGCGCTTGATGCTGCCGAGGGACCGTCGGACGAGATGACTTGAAGCGAAGCCAAGGAAGCAGACTTCGAAGGAGCATTGCAGAGCCGTGCGGCTGATGCTGCCGAGGGTCTTGGCCACGAACGAAGAGAGCTTCGGCGAGGGACTTCGAGTGAGATGAGAGAATGAGTGAATTGTAAGTAACTCATTAGGTGAACTTGGTCGAATGACTATATGTCGGATGAGTTTTCCCGACATCAGTCGACTGCCATGATATGGCAGTCGACTGCTCTGAGTCGAACGTGGTTCGACTGGTATCCGACTGAGTTGTTTTGGGGCTAGAAGTCGACTGCCATATGTGGGCGCCGATAAGACCATCATCGATCCAAGGCAGCGATGACCGATCAAGAGGGTTTGGGCCACAGAACCACTCGTATCCAACTGGGTAGTCAACTACAGAGGCTGCAGTCGCTGATGGGATCCATCAGTCGACTGCCAAGTGTTCCGTTGGACTACAACGGTCGGGATCCGACGTGTTCGGAGGCCATTGAAGTGGCGGCAGTCGACTGCCAAGGGCAGTAGTCGAATGGTGGCGGCCAACGGGAAGAAATTAGCCCTCTCTATAAAAAGAGAGGGTGTGGGCTTTTGGATGGCTAATGCTCATATTTCAAACCATCATCCAAGTACTCCACAAGTGATAAACTCCTTCTAGATCTCTTTCACATCTATTGTAAAAGAAGGAGTGTTCTTGAGATTGTAAGGGTTACCTCCACCTAGCTTAGTGCAAAGAAGAGACCGATAGTGATTTGGTTGCAGAGTGATTCACCGAGGATGAATCGGGGACCGTGGATTAAAGGCGTAGCCGTGAACCACGTTATATTTCGGTGTTAGCATTGTTTGTATTCTTCTTTGTTTATTTTCTTTTCTTTATTAGTATTCCGCTTGCGCTAACAATTGTGTAGACGAGCAAATTCCACCATCCAACGACAAAGGGTTATTCACCCCCCTCTAGCCGGCCGCTCGATCACCTACACTTTCTTGGAGTTCTGCATGCTAAAATGAGCCAAAATGGTGTCTATGTATGAAGCTTGAGATAAGCACAACATCCTTTTCCTGCGATCCCTTAAAACTTGATCCCAAGGATGCATCCCACTTCTCCCATGTACTTCATATCAAACTGTTTGGACAATCATACCCTTACGTATGATAACACTTTGACATTGTTGCCAATTAAAAAAATATCATCTACGTATAGTACAAGAAATACCACTACGATTTCGTCACATATCTTGTATACACAAGACTCATCCAAACTTTGAATAAATCCATAAGACTGGATTACCTCATCAAAGTGGATGTTCCAAGACCTCGAAGCTTGCTTCAATCCATAAATGGACCGATTAAGCTTGCACACAAGATGCTCTTTGGCCTTTGCAATTAATCCCTCTGGATGCTCCATATAGATGTTTTCCTCAAGACTTCCATTAAGGAAAGATGTCTTGACATCCATCTGCCACACCTCATAATCCATATGAGCAGCAATACATAAGAGAATCCGGATTGACTTAAGGATGGCTACCGGCGAAAAGGTCTCCCCATAATCGATTCTCTCTTTTTGAGTATATCATTTGGCAACAAGCCTTGCTTTGAAGATCTCATCCTTCCCATCTATTCCTCTCTTTCTTTTGTAGATCCACTTGAATCCAATGGTTTTTACACCATTGGGTGGTTCTACCAGCTCCCAGACCTGATTTGAATCCATAGATTCTATCTCAGAATTCATCGCACTTTGCCAAGATACCGCATCTTTATCTTGGATTGCCTCGTCATATGTCTATGGATCAGGTTCATGTTCGCTAGGGACCAAATCAGAAGATTCTCCCAAGAACATAAATCTATCAGGTTGTCTAACAACCCAACCACTACGACGAGGTATCACCTGTGTGTCCTCACTGACACGTGGTGCAGTCACTTGTGGTATATTCAAAATAAAACCTGAGACGATGCTCGAAGTTTTTAATTTCAAAATTCGGAAAGTCGATCCATATTTTGGTATTAGAGCTAGTTGATTAAAGATATGCAAGGCTAAAAATCCAAGTTCTGAGTTAAGGTACGGGTACATACCTCTTCCTTCTATACAATCTCATATTACTTAAATTTCACATATATGCCTGAGAAGTAACCATAAAGACGAAAGGTGGAGACTCGATAAGCATCCTTGGTTCAGTATATCCACAAGGCTAGTAAGTGCGTAAGACGGTAAGCCTGAAATCTTAATTTGGCGATATTCTCAGTATAAATTGTGGAATTAGAAGAAAGTTGATATATTAGTCTTAATCTTGCAATAAGGCAACCGAATCTGTTAATTGATTGCAAAAGACTACAGTACTTATAAGTCTCCTAGAAGGAGCCGAGTCCGTCAGGTGAGCATGAAAATTTTATGGATTCCTAAGCTATAAGTAAGGGTAAGATTGGTAAATCTTCTTAATGAGTGAAAAATTCGAGAAAAATATAAGGGATTGGTATGAGAAAACCCGGAACCCTAACCTAGAATATCTTAATCTTGCAGAGAAACTCAAACCAACAACTAGCGATTTGGCAAACAACCTTGAAATCATTCATAACAAAATTTCCTTACTCTCAAAAGTATCATTAAAGCACTTTTATTCACTAGAGGAAGAGAACAAGGTGTTAAAAGGTGAAATTGTTAAGCTTAGAACGGCTGTCAGTCTACTGGAAAACGAAGTTCAAAAAACTCAACCTATAACAAAAAGGGAAGTAAGGACGGTGATAGCTGAGGCTTTAAATCAACCAAAGGTAGTGGAAAAAGAAATAGTCAGAGCAGCTGAGGATTTAAAGAAAAAGGTTAGAGAAGTTGAAACAGTTCTACAAGAAGTAAAGGACTTAATTGGCGGATGAATTGGGATAAGCAAGCAGAAAACCTAGTTTATATCAACGACTTAAAAGCAACAGAAAGTATAGAAGCACCTGCTCAAGGCTTTTCCATACCATCACAATCAAAATCAGCATTTGATTTTCAAAGGGTATTAATTGTTGGGGGATCGAAACGGCCGGTTAGAGGGGGGTGAATAGCACTCGTTTGTTGGAAGTCGTATTTTGCTCATCTACAAAATGTTAGCGCAAGACGAATATGCAAATATAAATAAAGACAAAGCAAAAGATAAACAAACAATACAAACACCGAGATGTAATGTGGTTCATGGCTACGCCGCTAATCCACGGTCCAATTCGTCCACGGTGAATCACTTCGCAATCTATCCACTAGATCTCTCCTTTGCACAAAGCTAGGTGGAGGTAACCTATTTACAATCTCTCTTCTTAAAATAGAATGGAAATAAAGCAAGTAAGATGAGTGGAAGAACACTTAGAGCACTTTGGGAGCAAATTGGAGCATAAGCATTAGCCTCCCAAAGCCCCATCCCATTCCTCTTTATAGAGGAAGAGGGTTTCTTCCCGTTGACACAGGAGCAGTCGACTGATGTCCCAATCAGTCGACTGGTCCTATAGTCGTTGCCCAATAATGACCGCTTTCCACGTTGGATTTCATCCAACGGTACTGGCATCAGTCGACTGATTGGGACATCAGTCGACTGGTGCTCGATCAGTCGAGTCCTCAACGAGGTCGACTCCATTCTATGCCCGTGCACAGTGCCATCAGTCGACTACTCCCCATGAGCAGTCGACTGATCAAGCCATCAGTCGACTGACCGTTCCCGACAGTCGACTGATCAACTTGATCCAGCCACATTAGACCAGTCGATCGAACCATCGACTCAGAGCAGTCGACTTCCATTCCATGGCAGTCGACTGGTGTCGGGAAATCCCATCCGACACTTAGCCAAATGGCCAAGTTTCACCTACGAGCTACTACCCCTTCCCGGGTAACATTCGCTCACTCTCATCCCTCGGAGTCCTTCGCCTTCGAAGTTCTCTTCGTTCGCGGCCACGTCCCTCGGCAGCATCAGGTGCACGGCTCTGCAATGCTCCTTCGCGTCTCTTGCCTCAAAGTCTACTTCCTCCGGCTTCACTCCAAGCTCCTCGTCCGGCGGTCCCTCGGATGCTCCAAGCGCACGGCTTCCGCAGAGAAATCCTTCACCGACTCAAGGACTGAGTCATGAGATGTGAAACTCGCCACGGCTCCATGTACGAATTACTAAGTCCTGCACGACTTCAACGCACATATCAAATCATCATAACAAACTAACTTAAACCCTTTGTCACACATCAAAACCTAATCATGGCAAGAGATTGCCCTAACAATCTCCCCCTTTTTGATGTGTGGCAATTCATTTAAGTTAGATAAGAACATTTTATAAAAATTTCTAAGGAAATAAAGCATGTAAACATAAACATGATATAGCAACATGCAACTCCCCCTTAATCCATGAAACTCTCTCTCCCCCTATCATAATTTACTTAAACATAATCATTTCTCCCCCTTTGACACCATCAAAAAGATTAACACTAAGTTATAAACTCATGGCATCAAGTATAATAGAAGGAGAATACCAAAAATTAGTCTAAAACCTGAATTCGGCCTTAACTAGTTTGATTTTCAGGCCACCAGTCGACTGGTTCAGACTACCAGTCGACTGGCACGCGAATTTCAAAACTTTCTGATTTTTGGACCGAATTTTAGAAATGCATTAAAAATTCCAAAAAATTCAAAAAATCATGAAATTTGGGGAACATATTTCTTGTAATATTCTTTATCAGTGAAAAATATGTCTTCATTAAAAATCATTATATTTTCACGTATTTGCCAAAAATCCAAAAGGTTTAAAAACAACTAGGTTTTTTATCATGTGAGTATCAAGTTTAACACCTAGTTTTGGTTCCAATTGTTTCAAAACATGAATACATAGATTTTAGATTGAGAATTTGTTTTGAAAACATATGAAATATCTAACCATGATCTTTGGGAAATATGTCTATGAATTAAACATAAGCCTTCCCTATGATTGGTCTATTATTGCTATTTTGATACTTTAAATGACCATCTAAATGCCATAGGAATTAGTGGACATTTGTATCATCCAAACATCTCACTCATGCTAAGTTTTCAATCATGGTAGCCTATAGTGAGTGTGAGATGTATCCTAGAGGTATTTGTATATACTTAACCATTATATTCATGCAATTCTATCAACGTTAAGTATCACCCTAACAATCCACATGATCATAATGACATATATGAATGAATTACTCATTATGATCATTAAATACATGTATTCATTGAATTGTTGTCATGCATTAGGTATTATATCATGACAATAAGCAATATCACCTAAGGCATGATTTAAACCCTATTTCTCATGATGATGTGCCAAATTTCAAAATCATAAATCGTGATTGCAAATATTCATAGCAATTACATTAATCATCATGATTTAAGCATTATTAACTATTTATAGGCACGTTATCATCACCTAACACTATTTCAAAATGTTGTCCTGCCATCCTAAGTCAACCAAAATATGATATAGGTCAATTCTATATGGTTGACTACCCTAGGGGGTTTCTAACCCTTAAGGATGGATTTTGGAACCCAAAATAAGTTCTTGCCTATAGGGTTCACTAGATACTCCTTAGGAATCCATTTCCTAGCTATTACTTTCTTCTTGTCTTGTCCCCTAGCAATTAGGCATTTGTAGGCCTTTTCATTTTTCTTTTCTTTATAACCTAGGCCCTTTTTGTTGAAGCTAGCTCTTTGGCTTCCTATGTTCATGTTCAAGGTGTTGGAGCCTATAGTGAATTTTTCTAGGGCTTTTGTCAAATAGTCTACCTTTTCCCTTAAAGCCCTATTTTCTTCTATGCATGCATCATTAACATCAAATGACATATATTTATCATGTGAACATGTATCATCATCATTATCATTAAAACATGCTTTTTATAATTTTTGCTCTAATTCCTTAATTTGGTCAAGCATGCTTTTGTTCTTTTTCTTGGCTCTAAATAAGTCCTTAGTGAGGCTAGAAATCATAGACATAATTTGCTTAGGGTGTAGATTTGTTACCTCACTTACCAAATCCTCTTCTTCGGATGAGGATGTAGAGGAGGTTCCCCCTTCATTTGAGCTCTCCCCACTTGTGCTTGATTCTTCATTTGAGGAGGAGGAGCAATCCAAATCATCAAAAGCCATTAGTGCTATATTTGAGTAGACATGTTCTTCTTCTTCTGATGAGGATGAGGAACCAAGGTCATCCCATGTCTTTGCTTTGAGAGCAATGGCCTTTCCTTTTTCCTTGGCCTTCTTTTCCTTTTCCTTCTTTTTACTCCCCTTTTTCTTCTTCTTTTCTTCTTTCTTCTTCCTTTCTTCTTTGCTCTTGTTTAGGAGAGGACAATTGTCCCTTATGTGCCCCTCTCCTTGGCAATTGTAGCATATGACCTTTCCCCTTGGTCTTCTATTCCTATCATTAGATTTATTAAATCTAAAACCTTTCAATGCATGCCTTACCCTCCTTACCATATAGGCTTCTTCCGTGCTATCCATGGAGGAGGAGGAGGAGGCTTCATCATCATCATCGGAGGAGGGGACTTCCATCTTCTTCTTCCCCTTGTTGGCCATCAAGGCTACTCCTCTTGAAGGTTGGATTCTAGGCTCTTCAACTATTCCTTCAAGTCACGTTTAATGAAGCTCCATTGTTGAGAAGAACTCCTCCAAGGTACTTACTTCCAAGTTCTTGGAGATGTAAAACGAATCCACCATGGAGCTCCATCTTGAGGACCGGGGAAAGGCATCTATGACCTTCATTACCATATCCCGGTTGGAGAGCTTTTCTCCTACACTTGTTAGCCCAATTAAAATTTCTTTAAATCTAGAATGCAAAGAAGTTACCTTTTCTCCCTTTTCTAATTTTATGTTGGATAGTTGGGAGTGGAGAAGGTCTCTTCTTGCAAGTTTGGCTTCCGAGGTGCCTTCATGAAGCTCCACTAGCTTCTCCCACATCTCCTTTGCACTAGAACACTCCCCTATCCTATTTACTTCTTGTTGAGGGAGCACATTGTAGAGGTGGTGCTTGGCCTTTGAATTTGCCAAATACTCTTCTCTTTGTCTTTTGCTCCATCTCAATTTTTCCAATGGCTCCCCATCTTCGTTCCTTGGCAACTCGAAACTGTTTTCCATTATTAAAAGGATTTCAAAGTCGGTTTCGAAGAATACCTCCATTCGCTTCTTCCACAAAGTGAATTCCCCATCGAACTTCGGCGGATGAATGTTCGAGTCGGCCATCTTTTGATGAAGAGCTTGTTGCGGCGGTTAGTCCAGTGACAAGCAACCTGGCTATGATACCACTTGTTGGGGGATCGAAACGGCCGGCTAGAGGGGGGCGAATAGCCCTCGTTCGTTGGATGTCATATTTTGCTCGTCTACAAAACGTTAGCGCAAGCGGAATATTCAAATATAAATAAAGACAAAGCAAAAGATAAACAAACAATACAAACACCGAGATGTAATGTGGTTCACGGCTACGCCGCTAATCCACGGTCCGATTCGTCCACGGTGAATCACTCCGCAATCTATCCACTATATCTCTCCTTTGCACAAAGCTAGGTGGAGGTAACCTCTTTACAATCTCTCTTCTTACAATAGAATGGAAATAAAGCAAGTAAGAAGAGTGGAAGAACACTTAGAGCACTTTGGGAGCAAATTGGAGCATAAGCATTAGCCTCCCAAAGCCCCATCCCATTCCTCTTTATAGAGGAAGAGGGTTTCTTCCCGTTGACACAGGAGCAGTCGACTGATGTCCCAATCAGTCGACTGGTCCTGTAGTCATAGCTCAATAACGACCACTTTCCACGTTCGATTTCATCCAACGGTACTAGCATCAGTCGACTGATTGGGACATCAGTCGACTGGTGCTCGATCAGTCGAGTCCTCAAAGAAGTCGACTCCATTACAGGCCTGCAGTGCCATCGATCGCTCCCCATGAGCGGTCGGTGTGATCGATCGACTGCTCCGTGATCGAATCAACTTGATCCAGCCACATTAGACCAGTCGATCAAACCATCGACTCAGAGCTGTCCACTACCATTCCATGGCAGTCGACTGGTGTCGGGAAATCCCATCCGACACTTAGCCAAATGGCCAAGTTTCACCTACGAGCTACTACCCCTTCCCGGGTTACATTCGCTCACTCTCA
The DNA here is from genome assembly GCA_025175895.1 of Wurfbainia villosa. Classification (NCBI taxonomy): domain Eukaryota; kingdom Viridiplantae; phylum Streptophyta; class Magnoliopsida; order Zingiberales; family Zingiberaceae; genus Wurfbainia; species Wurfbainia villosa. Next base: position 44,521,332 of record CM045988.1, on the reverse strand, counting down.
TCCCTCGGAGTCCTTCGCCTTCGAAGTTCTCTTCGTTCGTGGCCACCTCCCTCGGCAGCATCAGGCGCACGACTCTGCAATGCTCCTTCGCGTCTCTTGCCTCGAAGTCTACTTCCTCCGGCTTCACTCCAAGCTCCTCGTCCGGCGGTCCCTCGGATGCTCCAAGCGCACGGCTTCCGCAAAGCAATCCTTCACCGACTCAAGGACCGAGTCATGAGATGTGAAACTCGCCACGACTCCATGTGCGAATTACTAAGTCCTGCACGACTTCAACGCACATATCAAATCATCATAACAAACTAACTTAAACCCTTTGCCACACGCATCAAAAACTAATCATGGCAAGAGATTGCCCTAACATTAATAAAACAAAATAATACCCTATTATCTTTTATAATTGAAATACACAATCAGTTGCAGGACCTTCAAAACGAAGTGAAGAATCTTAAGCAAGCCTCAAGTGCATCAACTTCAGCACCAAAGGAGCTTGAAGGAGCAATTGATGATTTTTCAAAAAGAATTTCTGGTTTAAATTTGGGAACTGAAACCGTAATCCCAAAGAAGAAAGGTGCTATACTTGTATTCAGAAATCCTTCAGATATTCTCCAAAAGGAAAAAGAAAAATAATGGTCTCAAGGACCTCTACAAGTACGAGACCACCAGCGGTAATAACACCAACTGATCTACAAGTACCCAGGGCAGAAGATCAAATAAGAGACTACAGAGTTGGGCAGAGGAGGCTATATAATTTGCAGAGGCAAATTATACCCAGCCAGAGAAGATACCGAAGGACTATTGAAAGTCAAGTCAACCCAGAAGAACAGTTGGAGATTTCCAGATCCCAACGATCAAACATGGTACCAGCTGAGGTACTATATTCAACAGGTTTTCGGCCTACACAACATCGAGTCTACCAACATTACTCAGAGGAAGATGTTTTATGTGTTGATGAAGGGCAAGTGGATCTTCCACTTGTTACTGATCAAAGCCAGCAAGCCTTGAGAGAATCTGGTTTTTATCATATTCATATGGGTTTGGTTATGATAAGAATATATACTCTCCATAGAAGAAATACAGGTGTCATGGTTCTTGTGATATTACGGTACACCAGATGGCGAGGCGATAGATCTATAATTGCTACTATGGAGATGGACTTAACCAGAGGCACGCAAATGGTTTACGTGATTCCAGATATAATGGTGAATCTAGAGGATTTTATAAACCATATTGAAATATCTATTCAATCCCGAGGTTATCAAGACTGGCAAGGAGGATCTAGTAATCTGCTGATTACTAGAATGATGATTGGTCGACTAACTAAGACTAGCTTCACAAATTTTACTTATAATGTGAAGAATGTTGCATATTACCTCGCCAGCAGAGGGGTAATCGCACTTCCGGGATCAAGATTCACTGTTGATGAGTTGCAGCAACAGCGGTGGATATTGCGACCAACACAAAGGAGAAACCCTATGGCCCCAACTAGGGTAGACACCAGAACACTACTGGATGGAAGTATTTCTTTACAATTTCAAGGGTATACTCCTATCGCAGAACCTCGAGCAATTACCGTAAATGAAGAGGATATTGAAACATGCTCACCGGAAAGAGAAATTCTATCAGTATTAATTACCGAGGAACCAGTATTCGAAGTAATGAGAATGCATCCAGTATGCTCGAATTGTACTTTTATACCTGACCCTGTGATGAAGTTGGTAAAAGCGATCCATCGGACTCGAGAAGGCTTGTTTCTGGCCACTTTGTTGTAGAAACTTATTATCGCTTGGCAATCTGTTCTTAGGGTGATTTCTTCCTTGTCCAAATAGTGAATTTTTAGTGCACTCATGGTCTCCATAGCAGCAAATATTTCTGCATCAATCACGGATTTTACCACAGCAAATTTACCATGAGCATATGCACAAACCTTTTCAGTGCTTCTGGAATCATATTTGGAATTTTTCCATTTACATACTCCACCCCAGCATGTCATGCAACCATCGGTTTCAAGTATGATGTAGGCTTGTTCTGGTGGGAGTTCTAAATCCGGAAGCTGCTGGATTTGAGCTTTTATTTCTTTCACCAAAGGCCAGTCTGATGGCTTCATTCTTATTGATTCGGATTACAGAGGGGAGGTTAAAATTCTAGTCTTCAATATGACTTCTGAAGATTTATTCATCAAAGCAGGCGAAGCCATAGCTCAAATAATTCTTGAGAAGATCTACACACCACCATTAACAATGGTACCTTGTCTTGAGAGTACTATACGAGGACAACAAGGATTCGGATCCACATCTTCCAGACCTGTACAAAAGAAGACTCCTGAATGGAATAATCTAATAAAAATTATGGTACCATCAGAACAGAAGCTAGCACCAACAAGGGTAATTATAGAAGAATCATCTATCAACCATGCATGGCATCAATGGCTGGATGAACAACACCTTATTACCCTACAGGACAATATTGAATGGACTAATCCATTCGCGGAAGTTGGTGGAGAAGATAATGAAAATTTATCTAATGATGATGAATATTTATCTGCTGATCCTAATTTTTGTAATGAACAGCTTGCTCATATTAACGAAAGAGATTATGATATGGATTATCCAGTACAGAAGGGCAAGAAACAAATTTTGGCGTCTTCTGTAACATCTACCTTCAACCCTTCTGAAGATACAATGATGGGACCACCTCAATATGGTCCAGCAGACAAAAGACCGACAACATCCAACCCATACAGGAATATGGATTTCATGAATGCAAAAATTGGAAGAATCAGAAAAGCCTACAACAATGAGCAATGGACACTTCCATCATCACAGCAAACCACAGGTGCTATGTTAGTTCTCCCTAATAATATTGGGTTATATAATGATGTTATTTCCAGATGGGAATCCATAACTACCAACGTGGTGGATTCAAAGATATGGCCCGACAGAAGAACCAAAGTGCAATATGTGGAAAATTTATTGGGGGAAATAGAAAAGAAGACTTTCATTCAGTGGCGAATGATGTTTCCTGATCAGTATGATAAATTGATCAATGCTGCGGATGAAACCCAGAACATCCTATCACAAATAAGGAGGATTATCACTCTTGAAGATCCTGCCTCAGAAGCTACAGCTGAACAAAACCAGGCATACCTTGACCTCGAAAGGTTAGTATGCAATGGCACCAAGGATTTAGTAAACTACATGAACACATACAAAGACCTTTTTGCTAGAACAGGACGAATGTTCATAAATGAAGAGTTGTCAAGTAAATTCTACCGTAAGATGCCCCCTCTCATTGGAAGACATTTGGAGGCAAAGTTTCAAGAAAAATTCAGAGGAAATACCATAGGAGTTCTACCAAGAATTAATCATGCATATCAAGAGCTTACGGAGATGTGCAAGCAAGCAACCCTTCAAAGAAGTCTTAAATATCTGCAATTTTGTTCTCAAATTCCAATACCTAGTTATTATCAGGGAGAGAAGAAAAGGTATGGACTTCGAAAATCAAACACTTACAAAGGAAAGCCGCATAAGTCACATGTGCGGGTAATCAAAAGAAAATATCAGAATGATCGAACCAGAGTAAAGAAGTGCAAGTGCTTCATCTGTGGAGAGGAAGGACATTTCGCCAGGGAATGTCACAACAAAGTAGGCAACAAAAAAAGAGTGGCCATGATTAATGACCTGGATTTACCAGAGGATTTTGATGTAGTATCCGTTGATCCAGATGAGAGCAGTAGTGATGCCATCTGTAGTATGTCGGAAGGCGAAAATGCAACCGAACAACACTGCAATATTACAACCAGTGTTCTTCCTATTACTGAGTCTATGTTTGTCTTAATAGGTGAACCACAAGGATGGCAAGTTCAAGTTGATATGCCAGAATAAAATTTTTACTGTGAGCATAAATGGCAGGTAAATCAGGAAATAGGTACTCCATTTATCAAATGCAATTTTTGTGGTGCAGTCACTACACAAAGGGCGAGAAGGCATTGTTCAGAATGTAGGTGGACAACATGCACACTATGTTCAGATTATTATTTGAAGATTGAGACCCCAACTATGCCACCAGTACCTAGTAAGTACTAGGAAAATAACTTAATAACAGAGTTGTTTGGTTATATTGAGTACTTACAGGGTGAGATAAGAAGATTGCAAGCTGAGCTGGAAAGAGATCTAAAAAGAAACCATGAAGCAGAAGCAACACTAAGTGAAGAATTAGCTGAGGAACTTCAACAATTAAATCTCAGAGATATACAAAGGGGGAAAGAGCAACTGCATTTCTTGGAAGTGTCTGTATTCCAAGCAACAAGTGGCCAGTATCATCCAAAGAGAACCTTAAACCGGTTATATCACACTATGGTAGAAATAGAGATCCCGTCTATTCCACCATTCCAGGTTAGTGCTATTTTAGATATTGGAGCTACTACTTGATGTGTAGACCAGAGATCAGTTCCAGCATAGGCTCTAGAAAAGAACCCTTTCACTATTATTATTAACGGGGTTAATTCAAAACAAGTAGCAAACTGGAAATTCAAAGTAGGACAAATGAAGATTGGGGAAAACAAATTCAGAATTCCTTTTACTTATTCGTTCGAAATGATATTAGGAGAAGGAATTCAGATGGTCCTCGGAGGAAATTTCATCAGAGGAATGCAGGGAGGAGTTCGGATAGAAGGTAATACTCTGACACTTAGCCAAGAATATAACAACCATTTCCACAAGTCCCACAGCTGTAGTAGCAATTGAAGAACTTCAGTTGGAGGAAATGGAATATCTGGAAATCAAGGAAAAGGTATTCTTTACCGCTACTCCTTCAATTACATTTATACTGCAAAAACATGGACCATTCCTAAACAGGTTGAAGGAACAAGGGTATATAGGAGACAACCCACTACAACATTGGGTTAAGAATGGCATTCTATGCAAAATAGATATCATAAATCCGGATATTACTATCCAGGATAAGCCATTATCTCATGTAACCCCTGCCATGAAAGCAGTATTCCAGAAGCATATAGATATACTCTTAGGATTGAAGGTCATCCGTCCCAGCAAAAGCAGACATAGGACTATGGCCATGATAGTTCAATCAGGAACTAGTGTGAATCCAGTCACTGGTAAAGAAGAAAAGGGTAAGGAGCGTATGGTATTCAACTACAGGACGCTCAATGACAATACCTATAAAGACCAATACAGTCTGCCAGGTATTAATACAATCCTCAAGAAGGTCGGGAATTCGAAGATTTATTCAAAATTTGATTTAAAATCTGGATTTCATCAAGTGGCTATGGATTCAGCATCAATTGAATGGACGACATTCATTTGCCCATCTGGTCTTTATGAATGGCTAGCAATGCCATTTGGATTAAAAAATGCACCAGCAATATTTCAGCGCAAAATGGATCAGTGCTTTAAAGGTACAGAAGAATTCATTTCTATATATATTGATGATATTCTTGTCTTTTCAAATTCAGAAAAAGAGCACTTAAAGCATCTTGAAATTATGCTGAATATATGTGAAAATCATGGACTAGTCTTGTCACCAACCAAATGCAAACTAGTAGTCTCGAAGATTGAATTCCTTGGAGCAGAAATTGGTGAAGGGAAACTGAAATTACAATCACACATAATTAGGAAGATCGCTGAATTCAAGGAAGAAAGCCTTAAGGAAAAGAAAGGATTAAGATCTTGGCTAGGGATTCTCAATTATGCCAGGACAAATAATTTTGCAGACTCTATATCAAGACTAGTCTCTGGCAAAGAAATAGTCTTGGTAATAATGACAAGCAAAGGAAAGGAAAAAATGGATGAAGTAACTCGAGGGAAACAAATTACTGAAGGCATTTATTATAAAAACGAGGAAGAAGAGGCTGCTACAGAACTAGCTGCCTCCAGACGAAGAATACTGAGAGATCAGTATGAAGAAGTTTTGCGAGACATAAGAAAGAATATTCTTACTCCACCAGAGCATCAAAAAAGGCGGATGCTAGATAATATTGAAGAACAAGCATCGCAAAATCTGTATTATGCTCTACAGGAACTTGAGATGATTGAGCAATTGAAAGAAGCTGACTTTACAAGCAGAAGGTACCAAGAAGGTGGGTATCAAAATTACTTTCTCAGCGCACTACCAAAGCTAAAGGAGATAAGGAAGGATCTCTGGAAGGTATCCAATGCGCTGAATTCTGTCCTTGGACAGATAAAGGCGACACCCCACTAAACCAGAAGCAGTGGTGAGCCCAAAACAAGACAGAGCCTCGGGGAGCCGTCTTGTCATCGGGTACAATAATGCAATCCTTTATAGCTGTAAAATAGGACCATCTTGTCATCTAGTACAATAATGCAATCCTTTATAGCTGTAAAGCAGGAGTGAGCTCTAAGGCCAGTGGAGAATAGAGGGTATCATAATCAAAGGACGATGGGGCTGATAAATGAGCACCCGCTTTAATTATTGATACAACCCCATTCCTCTATATAAGGCCATAAGAGTGCAACGGTTTGATTAGACTTGAGCAATACCAAGCCTATCATTCCTAGTGAAGAATTGTGAGATTGCAGTGTGAGCTTGTGAAATTGTCAGTTATTAGGGAGAACTAACATAGCACCTGTGGTTTGCTGTGCTGATGGAAGTGTCCACTGCTCATTGTTGTAGGCTTTTCTGAACCTTCCAATTTTTGCATTCATGAAATCCATGTTCCTGTATGGGTTGGATGTTGTCGGCCTTTCGTCTGCTGGACCATATTGAGGTGGTCCCATCAAGTTGGTGTTCTGGTGTCTACCCTAGTTGGAGCCATAGGGTTTCTCCTTTGTGTTGGTCGCAATATCCACCGCTGTTGCTGCAACTCAACAACAGTGAATCTTGATCCCGGAAGTGCGATTACCCCTCTACTGGCGAGGTAATCTGCAACATTCTGCACATTATAAGTAAAATTTGTGAAGCTAGTATTAGTTAGTCGACCAATCATCATTCTAGTAATCAGCAGATTACTAGATCCTCCTTGCCAGTCTTGATAACCTCGGGTTTGAATAGATATTTCAAAATGGTTTGCAAAATCCTCTAGATTCATCATTATATCTGGAATCACATAAACCATTTGCGTGCCTCTGGTTAAGTCCATCTCCATAGTAGGAATTATAGATCTATCGCCTCGCCATCTGGTGTCCCGTAATATCACAAGAACCATGACACCTATATTTCTTTTATGGAGAGTATATATTCTTATCATAACCAGACCCATATGAAATTACAACCGCACATAATTAGGAAGATCACTAAATTCAAGGAAGAAAGTGTTAGTAATATATGAGAGATGTCCTAAGGCAATCGCCTTATGTATGAACCATTTATATGATAAATGAAGATTCACTATTTGAGTATACATGTTTTATGTATTTGATTGGATCTTAAACTCATTTACTGAATGTCCACGATACGATTCACAGCATGAGAGAATTTGTGATAGGATCACAACTAGTGAGTATCTCTACATGTGTAATTGTGATGTATCAGAATTATCCCTAGTCGATGAATTTATGGATTTGGACACCATCAATTCTGTCGAGACTAGCACGAGGTATACTCCTTGGTGTATCCAAGCAGCTGATTCTCACTAGCTGGAGACATAGTGATGTCGAGAGTTAATCGTGGATGCTAGTTATGGTAACTAGTTCATTGGAGTGACCAGCCGTAAGACTTCATATGGTTCTCTGCATATATAGATATGTCAATGAAGTTCTTACTGTGGCTTAAGTGCGATGTTCCTTTGACTTGCGGTATTCAAGTCATCTTGATCATAGAGACTTATGCTTTGACATCTTAAGCAAGCATCTCTAAGGAGATGTGGACCCGGGATGATTGGGTATAAGTCGAAGTGATCGAAGGTGTTTGAATAGCCAATAAAGGATTCACCACTCCTTGCGAGGAGATGTATACCCATGGCCTCTCGTCGGATTGTTACTAAAGTCTTTGGCCAAAGCATTACATGTTTAGAGTAAGGTACTCTTCGATACATGTGGAGTAACTAGAATCCGTAGGACGAGGAAATGATACTTGGGCTAGGTGTGACGTAGTCAGCCTAGTGGGGACTGACACAATAGACCATGTCCTAAACCAAGTGGGTATAAGATGAGTGAAGGGAATGAGGCACGAATCATTCGAGCTGCTGAAGGGTTTCAGAAATAGTTCTGGATCAACCGTTGATCTTTTCGGTTAATTGGGGATCATGATGTACTACTAGGTGCCACTCATGATTGTTCTATAATTAATGGTTAATTATAGACGGCCAACATAAACCGAGAACCTATTTGGTCACACGCACAACGAGCATAATCCAAAGGATTTAAAACGAGCTTGAGAATGGGATTCTCAGACCGAGAGAAACTAGGTTTGGTTGGACCAAACATAAAGCGAGCATGAAATCATTTTAGTCGCAATGGAAGCGTGGATGGGCCGTGTCTTATGAAGACGTAATGGATGAACCAAAATGGTTTGGTTCTAATCAAATGGATGAGAATAAACCAAAGGGTTTGGTTTATTTTAAACGAATGAACCAAAAGTTGGTTCGGTTCGTTTTAACTTAAAATAAACCATCATGGTTTGGTTTATTTTAACTTATCTTAATGGAGCGGGTTAACGGGCCTAATGGTTATGATCCAATAACCATTAAGAGAAGTAGTTCTCTATAAAAGAGGGCTTAAGGGATAATTAAGCCCTAATCCAAAACCCTTGCCCTAAGGTTGCCGCCCACCTCATCCTTGGAGATTTCGGCGCCAACCCTAGGTGTGCCGCCCAGCTTGTTGTGCCGCCGTCCATCTCCTTGCCGGCGTCCAAGCTTCAGCTGGTGAACCCTCCGGCGACCCTCCGGTGATCTTCCTAGGCCTCGGTGAAAAGGTGAGCACTTGGCTTCCTTGTTTTGGCCGGCGCCTACTCCTCCACCAAGCTATCCAGTTTTCTGGACAGCTTCTTCTCCTCTTGTTGGAGCGTCGTTTGGACGACGGTTAGAGCTCCGACAGCGGCTAACTTACCGGAGATTCGATCTCCGGTAATCCTCTGTGGTGGAGGATGAAGGATTCGTCAATTGGTTGACAAATACCTCTCCGGAGAATCGAGTTTTGAGAACTCGTATTAGGATCCGAATTTGGATTCGGATCGTGATCATCTCTCGATCACTTCGTCTTCAACACGAGGCTAGTAACCCGTACGAAGACGAAGCTCATGGCTTAGCGAAGTCATCCCGAGGAACTCGGCGTGGATACGGATAGAGACGATTCAAGCGAGGATCATTCCGGTTGATGTCGTTCCTGCTACACGTCATACGAAAGGTATAACGTAGATAAATTTCCTTTTATTGCAAATTTAAATTTATGGTTATGTCTACACTTGTTGTAATATGCATGCGTGTGTTGTGTGTGTTGTAATAAATGTAGATTTATTATTTTTAATTGCTTCCGCTGTGTTCATGTTTACGAAACATGATCGAACACACACACGCCGCGGTGCCGAAAACCCAACAGTGGTATCAGAGCCCAGGTTGTGTTTCGACATAATCGTAAAAATGGTTTTGCGATAGTCATAATGTATTTCTAGAAATTTTCTAATTTTTGAAATTTAGAAGTATTTATGGAAATTTTTCAATTTTGGAAAGTTTAGAAGTATTTATGGAAATCTTCCACTTTTGGAAAGTTGGAAGTATTTATGGAAATTGATATTTTCCATAAATAAAATATTTGATTAGATTTTGGAAATTTGTTTCCTAATTTAATCATGATTTGATTTGGGAAATCAAATCTTAAAATATTTTATTTCCATAAGTAGTTTTAATGATTTAGGAAATTGGTTTCCTAAATAGATTTTCCTTAATCAAATAATTCCATGAATAAAATATGTGATTAGATTTGGAAATTTGTTTTCTAATTTAATTATGATTTGATTTGGAGAATCAAATCTTAAACATATTTTATTTCCATAAATAGTTCTGACATATAAGGAAATATATATACATGACATAATTGTATACCATGTAATTGCATTAGATGCATAACATTATGTCATGCGTGTCGTGACATATAGATGTATGTCATGTATGCCATACCATGTAGATAATAGTTATTTACATGCAAAGAGGATGAGACATAAAAACCCTTAAACAATATTAAAGCCTACACCTTCCATTAATATGGTTAGAACCAGAGTTCCGTTTCTTGTTTGGGTTGTTGGACTCTCTCCAAGCCCGGCTCGAACCCGAACATGTTCAAACCATGGAATAGTTTAATACTAATATGGTAAGAGTCAGAGGTCAATCGTTATCTTTGGTTGTTAGACTCTCTCCAAGCTGGGCTAATTGGTTGAATGCGCTCTAACCATATTAAAACTATTTCCCAATTAATGGGTTGGCTTTAACCTAGAGCATCGGCTTGTTGGACTCTCTCCAAGGTCGATGTAAAGGGAGGTGAAGTTGGGTGCTATGCATATGATGCATACTTGTTAATGTGTTAACAACCCGATGTATGTGTGAACATTCAATTAGTTGATAGCACATTGTGATAGTTGCATATAAGTGATATGCAATCGGTATAGTTGATACCTACCGTCGTAGTTATGAATGGGTTGTTGGACTCTCTCCAAGGTTGTTCATAACTATGATGGATATCAGCCCATTCGGAGATGGACCTACGATCTCTCGAAGTGATTTTGGGGTTTTTGAAATTCGAAAAATGAATGGGATTTATAAATGTATATTGATGCATTTTAAAATCATTTTCTCATATATGCTCGTTTGGTATTTCTAAAATTGATCATGTTGTCTTTTAATTTGCGTTCCATTTTGGATTCGAATAAATTGACTGGGCCGAACTTCTTGGACTGGCTTAGAAACTTGAGAATTGTTCTCAAGGTGAAAAGCTTGCGTATGTCCTCGAAGCGCCTCTTCCCGCCCATCCTAGTGACGATGCAACTCCGGACCAATTGTTGGTCTATCAGAAACATGTGACTGATTCTGAACTGACAAGTTGCATCATGCTAGCCGCGATGGAACCCAAGCTACGAAAGCAGCATGAGCATATGGATGCTCATATCGTAGTCCTTCATCATTATGAGCTGTTTGATAAGCAAGTGAGATTCGAAAGGTTCGAAGTCTCCATGCTCCTCTTCACCTCTGAGATGCAAGAAGGTTCATCTGTGGTACTGCTCAACATGCTGAAGACTGTGGAGCCTTCTGAGAAGCATGAGCAAGGGACGGTGTTGTTAGTTAATTCCTCGAAGAAAGGTTCTAAGAGGGAGTCAAAGGAACAACAGAAGGGGAAGAAGAAAAAGGCTAAAAAGGCAGAACCAGCTCAAAAGGGCACTTGCCATCATTATGGCAAGTAGGGCCATTTGCGAAGAAAGTGCAAGATTTATCTTGAGTCCGTGAAGAAGGATAAGGCATCGGATGCCCCATCTTCTTCAGAAATCTTCTTTATTGATTGTCATTCTATTTACTCAGACACTTGGGTATTTGATACTGGGTGTGGCTCACATATATGTAATGACATACATGGGCTAAGGAATAGAAGAAGACTCGTCAAGGGAGAGTCAAATTTACATGTTGGGAATGGAGCAACGGTTGTTGCACTCGCCATCGGAACGTATTTGTTGGAACTCCCTGTAGAACTTGTCTTAGAACTGGACAATTGCTTTTATGTTCCTTTGTTAATAAAGAACATCATTTCTATTTCTTGTTTAAATAGAAATGGGTACCATTTGACTTTTAGTAACAATTGTTGTTACATAACTTTGAATGGAGTTCTTTAAGGGACTGGAACTTTAAGAAATGGTGTTTATACGTTGGACGTATCCAGTGATATTTTCAATATCGAAGCGAGCAACAAGCGTGCTCGAAAAGATAATCAATTAGACTCCTACATGTGGTATTGTCGTCTTGGCCATGTAAGCAAGAAACGCATGTCCGAATTACACCGATGTGGAATTCTGGAATCGTTTGAATTGGATTCATACGATACATGCGAATCATGCTTAAAAGGCAAGATGACTAAGTTACCTTTTACTGGAAAAGGTGAACGAGTGGGAGAGTTACTAGGTCTATTACATACTGATGTATGTGGACCTATGTCAACTCAAGCATTAGGAGGCTATAGCTACTTCATTACCTTCACCGATGATCACTCACGGTTTGAGTATGTGTTCTTGATAAAACACAAGTCTGAAGCCTTTGAAAGGTTCAAAGAGTTCAGAAATGAAGTAGAGAAACAACATGACAAGTGTATTATAATACTTCGATCGGATCGAGGTGGTGAATACTTGAGTCAGGAGTTTCTTGATTACCTAAGAGACAATGGTATATTGTCTCAATGGACTCTGCCCTATACACCACAGCATAATGGTGTATCTGAGAGGCGTAACCGGACCTTGTTGGACATGGTCAGGTCAATGATGAATCATGCAACTCTTCCCAAGTCCTTTTGGGGTTATGCACTCGCATAAATTGCTTACTTGTTAAATGTAATGCCTACTAAGGTAGTCTCCACTACTCCATATGAGATATGGAATAGTAAGAAACCTCATGTATCTTACTTGAAGATATGGGGTTGTCTGCTTATGTAAGTTGATCAGACGTATAAATTGGATGCTAAGTCTGATAAATGTCTATTTATTGGATACCCTAAGGAAACAAGGGGTTACCAATTCTATCATCCTGTGGAACAAAAGGTGTTTGTTTCAAGGCATGCTATGTTTCTAGAGAAAGAGTTTCTCTAGCAAGAAAACAGTGGGAGTGTCGTCGAGCTTGAGGAGGCTCGAGAGACTCAAATAGACATTGATGAGATACCTGGTGAAGCACAACAGCCGACAACTCATAGTGATGAGCAATCTAGGACTTATTGTAACACCACATCTTCGTAGATCCGGTAGAACACGCAATATTCCCGAGAGATATGGATTTCGTAAGTGAATCGAATCATGTGTTACTCATTGATGATGAGGAGCCTACCAGTTATGAAGAAGTGCTGACAAGTTCAGAAAGGGATAAGTGGCTTGGTGCCATGAAGTCGGAAATGGATTCCATGTATGAAAACCAAGTTTGGAACTTGGTTGACCCACTTGAAGGGATAAAGTGGGTTTTCAAGAAGAAAACCGACATGGATGGTAATGTGATTACCTATAAGGTTAGATTGGTGGCGAAAGGATATCGTCAAAAACAAGGTGTTGATTATGACAAAACCTATTCGCCTGTAGCTATGCTTAAATCCATTTGGATGCTTCTGGCCATAGCGGCTCATTATGATTATGAGATATGGCAGATGGATGTGAAAACAGCTTTCCTAAATGGAAACCTGCTCGAGGACGTGTATATGATACAACCTGAGGGTTTCACATCAGTTGATAAAACCAAGGTATGCAAATTGTGATGGTCCATATATGGATTGAAGCAAGCATCCAAGAGATGGAATATCCGTTTTAATGAGACCATCAAAAAGTTTGATTTCTTACAAAATCTAGACGAACCTTGTGTGTACAAGAAGGTTAGTGGGAGTGCAGTCGTGTTCCTAGTATTGTATGTCGATGACATACTACTTATAGGAAACGATGTTTCAATCTTACAGTCAGTGAAGGTTTGGTTATCCAAGACATTCTCCATGAAAGACCTGGGAGAAGCAACCTACATCCTTGGGATTAAGATCTATAGAGATAGATCGAAATGGTTGCTTGGTCTTTCGCAATCTACATATATAGACCGAGTGCTAAAGAGGTTTAGCATGTCGAAATCCAAGAAAGGTTTCCTACCCATCAGGCATGGGATACACCTTTCGAAGTCTATGTGTCTGCGCACAGAAGACGAGAGGATTTGCATGAGTAAGATTCCTTATGCATCCGCAATAGGATCTATCATGTATGCTATGTTATGTACGAGGCCCGATGTATCGTATGCTCTGAGTGTCACGAGCAGATACCAGTCTGATCCAGGAATGGATTATTGGGTGGCTGTTAAGACGATCCTTAAGTACATGAGAAGAACTAAGGATGTGTTCCTAATATATGGAGAAGGGTACATGGTGATACGTGGGTATACGGATGCCAGCTCCAGACAGACAAGGATGATTCCATGTCTCAGTCTAGGTATGTATTCACCTAGAATGAAGGCACAATAAGTTGGAAAGGTTCCAAGCTTGACGCTATAGTGGATTCTGCCACTAAGGCAGAATACATTGCAGCTTTGGAAGCAGCAAAGGAAGCGGTTTGGATCAAGAAGTTCATCTCCGAACTTGATGTGGTCTCATCAATGATCCAAACATGTGTTTCGCCGCTATCATCTTATCAGAGAGATCATCAGTAGCAACGAAATACAAATCGAGAAAATTCCCACTGAAAGGAACTTAGCGGATCCCTTGACTAAGGCATTACCTCAAAATAAGTTTGAGGGTCATGTTCGAGCTTATGGTATTGGATACTGTAGCGATTGGCATTAGGCCAAGTGGGAGTCTGTTAGTAATATATGAGAGATGTCCTAAGGCAATCGCCTTATGTATGAACTATTTATATGATAAATGAAGATTCACTATTTGAGTATAAATGTTTTATGTATTTGATTGGATCTTAAACTCATTTACTGAATGTCCACGATACGATTCACAGCATGAGAGAATTTGTGATTGGATCACAACTAGTGAGTATCTCTACATATGTAATTGTGATGTATCAGAATTATCCCTAGTCGATGAATTTAAGGATTTGGACACCATCAATTCTGTCGAGACTAGCACGAGGTATACTCCTTGGTGTATCCAAGCAGCTGATTCTCACTGGCTGGAGACATAGTGATGTCCGGAGTTAATGTGGATGCTAGTTATGGTAACTAGTTCATTGGAGTGACCAGCCGTAAGACTTCATATGGTTCTCTGCATATATAGATATGTCAATGAAGTTCTTACTGTGGCTTAAGTACGATGTTCCTTTGACTTGCGGTATTCAAGTCATCTTGATCATAGAGACTTATGCCTTGACATATTAAGCAAGCATCTCTAAGGAGATGTGGACCCGGGATGATTGGGTATAAGTCGAAGTGATCGAAGGTGTTTGAATAGCCTATAAAGGATTCACCACTCCTTGCGAGGAGATGTATACCCATGGTCTCTCGTCGGATTGTTACTAAAGTCTTTGGCCAAAGCATTACATGTTTAGAGTAAGGTACTCTTCGATACATGTGAAGTAACTAGAATCCGTAGGACGAGGAAATGATACTTGGGCTAGGTGTGACGTAGTCAGCCTAGTGGGGACTGACACAATAGACCATGTCCTGAACCAAGTGGGTATAAGATGAGTGAAGGGAATGGGGCACGAATCATTCGAGCCATGGAAGGGTTTAGAAATAGTTCGGATCAACCGTTGATCTTTTCGGTTAATTGGGGATCATGATGTACTACTAGGTGCCACTCATGATCATTCTATAATTAATGGTTAATTATAGACGGCCAACATAAACCGAGAACCTATTTGGTCACACGCACAATGAGTGTAATCCAAAGGCTTTAAAACGAGCTTGAGAATGGGATTCTCAGACCGAGAGAAACTAGGTTTGGTTGGACCAAACATAAAGCGAGCATGAAATCGTTTCAGTCGCAATAGAAGCGTGGATGGGCCGTGTCTTATGAAGACATAATGGATGAACCAAAATGGTTTGGTTCTAATCCAATGGAGGAGAATAAACCAAAGGGTTTGGTTTATTTTAAACGAATGAACCAAAAGTTGGTTCGGTTCGTTCGTTTTAACTTAAAATAAACCATCATGGTTTGGTTTATTTTAACTTATCTTAATGGAGCGGGTTAACGGGCCTAATGGTTATGATCCAATAACCATTAAGAGAATTAGTTCTCTATAAAAGAGGGCTTAATGGATAATTAAGCCCTAATCCAAGCCCTAGCAAAAGTTGCCGCCCAACCCCATTGAAGGAGTTGCCGCCCAAGCTCCTTGGCCGCCCAGCCCCTTGTGTCGGCGTCCAGCTCCTTGCCGGCGACCAAGCTTCAGCCGGTGATCCTCCGGCGACCCTCCGGTGATCTTCCTAGGCCTCGGTGAAAAGGTGAGCACTTGGCTTCCTTGTTTTGGCCGGCTCCTACTCCTCCACCAAGCTGTCCAGTTTTCTGGACAGCTTCTTCTCCTCTCGTCGGAGCATCGTTTGGACGACGGTTAGAGCTTTAACAGCGGATAACTTACCGGGGATTCGATCTCCGGTAATCCTCTGAGGTGGAGGACGAAGGATTCGTCAATCGGTTGACGAATACCTCTCCGGAGAAGTGAGTTTTGAGGACTCTTCGATACATGTGGTTGGATGTTGTCGGTCTTTCGTCTGCTGAACCCTATTGAGGTGGTCCCATCATTGTATGTTTAGGAGGGTTGAAGGTAGATGTTACAGAAGACGCCAAAATTTATTTCTTGCCCTTCTGTACTAGATAATCCATATCATAATCTCCTTCGTTAATATGAGCAAGCTATTCAATACAAAAATTAGAATCAGCAGATAAATATTCATCATCATTAGATAAATTTTCATTATCTTCTCCACCAACTTCCGCGAATGGATTAGTCCATTCAATATTGTCCTGTAGGGTAATAAGGTGTTCTTCATCCAGCCATTGATGCCATGCTTGGCTGATAGATGATTCTTCTATAATTACCCTTGTTGGTGTTAGCTTCTGTTCTGATGGTACCAGAATTTTCATTAGATTATTCCATTCAGGAGTGTTCATTTGTATAGGACTGGAAGATGTTGATCCGAATCCTTGTTGTCCTCGTATAGTACTCTCAAGACAAGGTACCATTGTTAATGGTGGTGTGTAGATCTTCTCAAGAATGATTTGAGCTATGGCTTCGCCTGCTTTGATGAATAAATCTTCAGAAGTCATATTGAAGACTAGAATTTTAACCTCCCCTCTGTAATCCGAATCAATAACTCCTGCTCCAATTAGAATTCCCTTTTTCTATGCGCTGCCTGATCTTGCTGCAATGAGACCATAGTGCCCTTCAGGAATAGCAAATGCCAATCCTGTATAAAGCAAGGACCTGCCCCATGGTTGTATTTTATAATTATTGCAAATATGTAAATCATACCCCGCAGCTCCTTGTGTTCTCCGAACAGGTGAAATAGCTTCTGGATGCATTCTCATTACTTCGAATACTGGTTCCTCAGTAAATTATTTTAAGATTGAGACCCCAACTATGCCACCAGTACCTAGTAAGTACGAGGAAAATAACTTAATAACAGAGTTGTTTGGTTATATTGAGTACTTACAGGCTGAGATAAGAAGATTGTAAGCTGAGCTGGAAAGAGTTCTAAAAAGAAACCATGAAGCAGAAGCAACACTAAGTGAAGAATTAGCTGAGGAACTTCAACAATTAAATCTCAGAGATATACAAAGGGGGAAAGAGCAACTGCATTTCTTGGAAGTATCTGTATTCCAAGCAACAAGTGGCCAGTATCATCCAAAGAGAACCTTAAACCGGCTATATCACATGATGGTAGAAATAGAGATCCCGTCTATTCCACCATTCCAGGTTAGTGCTATTTTAGATACTGGAGCTACTACTTGCTGTGTAGACCAGAGATCAGTTCCAGCACAGGCTCTAGAAAAGAACCCTTTCACTGTTATTATTAACGCGGTTAATTCAAAACAAGTAGCAAACTGGAAATTCAAAGGAGGACAAATGAAGATTGGGGAAAACAAATTCAAAATTCCTTTTACTTATTCGTTCGAAATGACATTAAGAGAAGGAATTCAGATGGTCCTTGGAGGAAATTTCATCAGAGGAATGCAGGGAGGAGTTCGGATAGAAGGTAATACTGTGACTTTCTATAAGAATATAACAACCATTTCCACAAGTCCCACAGCTGCAGTAGCTATTGAAGAACTTCAGTTGGAGGAAATGGAATATCTAGAAATTAAGGAAAAGGTATTCTTTACCGCTACTCCTTCAAATACATTTATACTGCAAAAACATGGACCATTGCTAAACAGGTTGAAGGAACAAGGGTATATAGGAGACAACCCACTACAACATTGGGTCAAGAATGGCATTCTATGCAAAATAGATATCATAAATCCGGATATTACTATCCAGGATAAGCCATTATCTCATGTAACCCCTGCCATGAAAGCAGTATTCCAGAAACATATAGATATACTCTTAAGATTGAAGGTCATCCTCCCAACAAAAGCAGACATAGGACTATGGCCATGATAGTTCTATCAGGAACAAGTGTGAATCCAGTCACTGGTAAAGAAGAAAAGGGTAAGGAGCGTATGGTATTCAACTATAGGACGCTCAATGACAATACCTATAAAGACCAATACAGACTACCAGGTATTAAAATAGAAAAGAAGACTTTCATTCAGTGGTGAATGATGTTTCCTAATCAGTATGATAAATTGATCAATGCTACGGATGAAACCCAGAACATCCTATCACAAATAAGGAGGATTATCACTCTTGAAGATCCTGCCTCAGGAGCTACAGCTGAACAAAACCAAGCATACCTTGACCTCGAAAGGTTAGTATGCAATGGCACCAAGGATTTTTTAGTGCTTCTGGAATCATATTTGGAATTTTTCCATTTACATACTCCACCCCAGCCTGTCATGCAGCCATCGGTTTAAAGTATGATGTAGGCTTGTTCTGGTGGGAGTTCTAAATCCGGAAGCTGCTGGATTTGGGCTTTTATTTCTTTCACCAAAGCCCAGTCTGATGGCTTCATTCTTTTATCACCATGTATGGAAGTTTTCTCGTATAATGGTCCCAATTTGGCACTTAGATTTAGGATATATGTCCTGGCATAATTGAGAATCTCTAGCCAAGATCTTAATCCTTTCTTTTCCTTAAGGATTTATTCCTTGAATTCAGCAATCTTCCTAATTATGTGTGGTTGTAATTTCAGTTTCCCTTCACCAATTTCCGCTCCAAGGAATTCAATCTTCGAGACCGCTAGTTTGCATTTGGTTGGTTACAAGACTAGTCCATGCTTTTCACATATATTCAGCATAATTTCAAGATTCTTTACGTGCTCTTTTTCTGAATTTGAAAAGACAAGAATATCACTTTTGGCATCTTCTATAACATCTTCCTTCAACCCTCCTGAAGATACAATGATGGGACCACCTCAATATGGTCCAGCAGACGAAAGACCGACAACATCCAACCCATACAGGAACATGGATTTCATGAATGCAAAAATTGGAAGGTTCAGAAAAGCCTACAACAATGAGCAATGGACACTTCCATCAGCACAGCAAACCACAGGTGCTATGTTAGTTCTACCTAATAATATTGGGCTATATAATGATGTTATTTCCAGATGGGAATCCATTATCAGGGAGAGAAGAAAAGGTATGGACTTCGAAAATCAAACACTTACAAAGGAAAGCCGCATAAGTCACATGTGCGGGTAATCAAAAGAAAATATCAGAATGATCGAACCAGAGTAAAGAAGTGAAAGTGCTTCATCTGTGGAGAGGAAGGTCATTTCGCCAGGGAATGTCACAACAAAGTAGGCAACAAAGAAAGAGTGGCCATGACTATTGACCTGGATTTACTAGAGGATTTTGATGTAGTATCTGTTGATCCAGATGAGAGCAGTAGTGATGCTATCTGCAGTATGTCGGAAGGTGAAAATGCAACCGAACAATGAGAAAGTAATTTTGATACCCACCTTCTTGCTACCTTCTGCTTGTAAAGTCAGCTTCTTTCAATTGCTCAATCATCTCAAGTTCCTGTAGAGCATAATACAGATTTTGTGATGCTTGTTCTTCAATATTATCTAGCATCTGCCTTTTTTGATGCTCTGGTGGAGTAAGAATATTCTTTCCTACGTCTCGCAAAACTTCTTCATACTGATCTCTCAGTATTCTTCGTCTAGAGGCAGCTAGTTCTATAACAGCCTCTTCTTCCTCATTTTTATAATAAATGGCTTCAGTAATTTGTTTCCCTCGAATTACTTCATCCATTATTTCCTTTCCTTTACTTGTCGTTATTACCGAGACTATTTCTTTGCCAGAGACTAGTCTTGATAGAGTGGTACTGAAGTAGTGACTTCCCCTCTCAATTACTCCAAAACAATCTTACTCATGGGCTTGTGGTTCATCACATAGTCTTCCTCTAAAAATCTGGTGTTCGTGCTAACGATCACCCTTTGATCTCTAGGACTATAGAACAAACCACTTTTCGTTCCTCTAGGATAGCCTACGAACAGGTGTACTTTTGTATGAGGTTCCAACTTACTAGCATCTGCCTTCAGCACATGTGCTGGACTCTCCCAAATCGGAATATGTCTTAGACTAGCCTTTCGCCCAGTCCACAATTCTGTGGGAGTAGAAGGCACTGATTTAGATGGTACCAAGTTCAGAATATACACTGCCGTATCTAGAGCATACCCCCAGAACGAATCTGGTAACTCAGAAGAACTCATCATCGATCTAACCATCTCCATAAGAGTCCTATTCCTTCGCTCCGCTATAGCATTCTACTAAGGTGTGCCAGGTGCAGACAATTGAGATTGAATCCCAGACTCTGATAAGTAATTCCTAAACTCTCCCAAGAGGTACTCACCACTACGATCAAATCGTAGTGGCTAGATACTTTTACCTTAACGTTTCTCCACATCAGCCTTGAATTCTTTGAACCTGTCAAAGCATTCATACTTGCGGCGCGTCAAGTAAATGTATCCATATCTTGAATAATCATCTATAAAAGAGATGAAATATTCAAAATCACCTCTAGCCTGGATAGACATAGGACCACACAAATCAAAATGAAGCAATTCTAACACATCTTTGGCTCTATACCCCTTGGCATTAAAAGGCCTCTTGGTAATTCTACCTTCTAAGCAAGATTCGTAGGTTTGGAAATCTTCCACCACTAATGAACACAAAGGTCCATCAGCTATCAACCTTTGAATTCTACTTAGGTTAATATGACTTAACCTTAGATGCCAAAGATATGTTTAGTTCATTTTCATAGGTTCTTTTCTCTTATTATATTTAGAAGATGAGTTATTTACTTCTATTTGCATTGTGGGAGCTTTTGATTCAAGGGTATATAAATTTCCTATCAATGCACCAGAACAGATAATCTCCCTATTCCTTTTTATAACAACTCTGTCAGTAAAAGAAATAGAATATCCATCCAAAAACAATTTAAAAATCGAAATCAAATTATTTCTAAATAAAGGTACATAAAGGCAATTTTTCAGAACCAAAGTTTTATTTTTATCAAAAGATAAATAAACATCTCCCACTGTAATAGCCACCACCTTCATAGCATCGCCCAAGTAAACGGTGATCTCCCCCTCAGCTAGTCGTATGGTTTCCTGGAACCCCTGCAAAGTATTGCAGACATGATCAGTGGCACCCGTATCTGCACACCAGGTCCCAGTAGATAACACCGCTACACATGTTTCAACGACTATACCAAAAGATATACCTTTGTTCTACTTTTGGTTAGGGCAGTCCTTCTTCTAATGTCCAGTCTACTTGCAAGTGAAGCACTTGCCTTTCGGCTTCTTCACTCCTCCCTGAGATCCTCCCGCCACCTTTGCTCCACCTTTTTCTTCTTCTTCTTGCCTTTCGACTTAGAAGTCGAAACCTTCTGAGCAACCATAGCCTGAGCCTGAGCACTTTGATGAAAAAGCCCTTCTGCCTCCTGGAGTTCTGTCAAAAGCTCCGTCAACGAATACAATCTCTTATTCATGTTATAGTTCAGGTGAAACATCTCAAAACTCCTAGGTAGAGATTGCAGAATGATATCGACCTGGGTTTTGTTGGAATGTAGGTGGCTGGCT
The DNA here is from genome assembly GCA_025175895.1 of Wurfbainia villosa. Taxonomy (NCBI): domain Eukaryota; kingdom Viridiplantae; phylum Streptophyta; class Magnoliopsida; order Zingiberales; family Zingiberaceae; genus Wurfbainia; species Wurfbainia villosa. The sequence continues at coordinate 44,499,521 of CM045988.1, read as the reverse complement.
AAAGGGGGGGTGAATAGCCCTCAATCGTCTTACGGTGAAAAACGATCGTTCGTCGTGCGTCGCTTATTTACGATTGTTGTTATCGCAGCGGAAACAATAGAAACAAATAGAAATACTAACAACAACACAAGAACACGCAAATACACATGATATACATGGTTCGAAACCGAATGGTTCCTACTCCACGGGCGAGCTCACCAAGCTCTAGTTATGTGAATGACACTAACTAACACTCCTTCTCGATAACACGTCGGAGGTGGAGAAACCTCGTACAAGCAATTACAAAGTAATACACGAAGTACAAACAAGAATACAAATACAATACAAAAGAATATTTTTCACCGATTGCTTTTGATCACTTGCTTGTTGCTTGCTTTGGATTGACTTTGAAGGTCTGGAATGCAGCAACAATTCCCCTCCAAAATCACCCTTAAAGTCTAGGTGAAATTCTCCATCTCGTGCTCCATTTATAACCTGCATTGAGTTGATTCCGCACCCATCAGTCGACTGACCGTGACCATCAGTCGACTGGTCCTATAGCCATTGTCTCACAACGACTCAATCCATGCTAACCAAAAGCCAACGGATCCATCATTAGTCGACTGATGATCCCATCAGTCGAGTGGTCGCTGAGAGCACTCGACTGGTAAACCTTCTGTAGCTGAATTCGCCTCGATCAGTCGACTGATCTCCATCATCAGTCGACTGATGGCATCGGTAGTCGACTGCCCTCCCTCGGCAGTCGATTGATCAGCCAGAACCTGGTCAGTCGAACATCGATCGAGTCCAATCGACCTAGAGTAGTCGACTGTCACCTATGCCAGTTGACTGATGTTGGGTAAAATCTCAAACACCAAGTTGTTTGAGCATCTGACCGTCGGGTAAACCCTCAAACATCACGTTTGAGCCTCTGACACTCAGTCTTAGACACTTGGCTAAGTCCACCTCATCCTCTCATGGAGTTCCCCACTGAATCTCTCTTCCCTTGGCCTATGTCCCTCGGATGCACGAAGCGCACGACTTTGCAACGCCATCCTTCGCATCTCTTGCCCTCGAAGTATGCTTCCCTTGGGCCTCACTCCATTCGCTCACCGTCTGGCGGTCCCTCAGATGCACCAAGCGCATTGCTTCGAAATATCATCCTTCACCAACTCAAGGATCCCGAGCCTAGTGAACTTGCCAAGTCCTCAAGAATTCCCACACCAAGCCTCATGCTTGGACTTTCAATGCCAAGGCTACACACTTGGACTTACGTGGCCAACCCATGTTGGACTTTCCACACCTAGCCCCATGCTTGGACTTTTCACCACCAAGGCTACACACTTGGATTTACGTGGACAACCCATTTTCGACTTCCCATGACAATCCCATGTCATGCATTTTGGCTATCATCAAAATATAGTTAGAGTCAAAACCCGAGTCCTGGGCCGATTGCACCAACAGGTTTCCCCATCGATCTCAGCTCCAAGGACTTCCATCTCATTCAAATGAGCCATCATCTTGAGAACAAGATCCCTCACGGGTGTTCCCTCGACCATGGTGGTTGTCATTAAGTTCCTCTTGGCTTCCTGCCTAGTAGCCCAATTCTGGTGTCCGAAAAGTTCGTTGAGATTGAGCATCATGTCATAAGCAGTAAGCATGACTTGTTGCTAATTTTACAATACATTTGACATAGAAGCCAAAATGTAACACCGCACTATCTCATCAGCCTTTATCCACTTCTTATAACTCTCTTTCTCCTTTTCCCCAGAATCATCTGAAGGCTTAGGAGGACACTCTTCGAAGAGTACATACTTGTACTTCTCAACAGTTAAGACAATATACGGATTCCTTTTCTAATCAACATAATTGGGTCCAATAAGTTTAATTTTCTTTCGTATCACAACAAGTGGGTTGAAAGTCATTTTTGAAAAACCTAAGAATCACATAGATCAAAACATTAGATTTCAAAAAATTATTGATTCCTCAAACAATACAATTTTAAAATCAACCAACACCTCAAAACACGGAAAATATCGTATGCTACGATAGTGTGGACGTATACGAATTCTATATTTGTAAGAGGATGTTTTACCCATTAATTTTATTATCCTGTCAACCTAACTTTTTGACAAATAAAATTAATAGTTGGTTCCTCTTCGGCCCTACAAATAAAAGCAGTGACTCCAATGGGGAGGATACTCTTATTTGCATCTAAGTGTGCAGCATTACTCGATACCAAGGCAATTATCTCGGATTATGTGCCTTCTGATGGGGAAGTACACACGCTTCTAAATAATTTCCTATAACCATATTTGACCCTGTGATCCCAAAACAAACTCATCCGATGGGGAGGAAGGAACTCAGAGCCAACGTGCAAGTTTGTTTGCATCACATGTCAAGTCGTAATGGAGGCTATGGGAATTTAAAAAAATATCCCTCTCCCATTTAGTAATTTAAAATTGAGGAATTTTCCAAGCACGCAACATGCATATCCAACAAGAAGCAATAAATATGAAAAAATATTTTCCAACTATTACAACTTTTGTTTCTCAATATGCCTCCCGTCGTGTCGCCATCTCGTCCGCTCCTCCCTACACCATGTACAAGCCATCTGGAGATCCGAGCCGAGAAAAATTATTTAAATTTACATCCATCGATCCTATACTCCACGAAGGAGTGTACATGAAATCTAGATCGAAATTAAACTAAAATAAAAGAGTGGCTAAACAATACCGTACTTAATTACAAAAATTAAATAATAGCATCGTCAACCCCGAGGATTCAAATAATATTACAATTACACACATCAAATCACATACACACACATATGGCCATAATAGTTGGATCTTATGCCTGCAACCAAAAAGTTAGCCTACGCATATCCTACTATCATCCGACACATACAATATATGATAAGTGCATAAAAGTAACTGAATCGTAAAGACACAAAATCAGAAATCGTGGCTCGGATACCACTTGAACATAGCGATCCTATCTACCTCCCCAGATTAAAAAAAATAATCCTTGACGAAGATGAATTACCCAAGCAACCGATCCATCATCATGCTATTCGATAAGAGTGGTCTTATGAAAAACTTGTTGTTCAAGCAACCTAACTCTTTTCCTCGATTAGCTGTGGAATAGATGATGTACGGATTGCCGGTTTTTGTGTTTATCTTCGGGGTCCAAGTAAATTAGCCACATGCATTATACAAAAGAACTAAATCAAAACAAACAAGATTATACCTCTTGAATACCTCTTGATCTTCTATTGTATGACCTATCCTCCTCTTGAATGTTGTGTGGGCAACAATCCTCCAAGAGTTGAAACCTTCTAGATCTCGTTCTTCCCTTCCTTGCTCGCTCCGAACAAAGGGAAGATGATCGAACCCTTCTTCTCCTATCTAGTGCCGACCACCAAGCTCCAAGCTAGGTTGTTGCTGCCAGCCAAGGAGAGTAAGAAGGAGATGGTGCCGACCCTTTCTAATGGAGAAGGAACCGCCGACCACTTGGGGAGAAATAAGAACCACCAGCTTTTCCTTCAAGGAAGGAGCGCTGACCACCAAGGGAAGGAGAAGTTGCGCCAGCCACACCTTAGGAAGAGAGGTAGAAGAACCCTAAGACCTCCTCCACTTCTTGTCGCCGCCCAAACCAATCTCCAAACCTTATTCTCCTAATGCTTCTTTCCGCCCAAGCCAAGGAGAGCAAACCCTAGAATCCAATTGCTTAGCCTTGTCGCCCAAGCCTTGGTTCCTCTTTATAGATTTCTCCCAAGCCTTCTTTTAATTGTGTCCGTCGGATCTAGGTTTCATGAGGATTTTAATAGGCTGCAATAGGGACCATGAGGAGGAGTTGGATCTCGGCCACCCAATGGATCCGAACCACACAAACCTGATCCATTAATGATAATCCATTCCACTAGAGGATTATCATTGATCTACCTCACCAACCCCATAAATAAATATGGGCTCCACATATTAATTGTACAAATATTTCCCCATGTTTAAGATATCTAATGTCCGTCAATTAATTAATTTACTGACAATTAATTAATCAACATCTAACTCCATGAGTAGTATCACTCAACCTCATCAACATGCCGGACCATGTCCACCTGCAGGATTTACATGATGATCCATATGAGCTTCTCAAGGGGACATCATCATCCGAATATATAGGACACGATTTCCTCCTATAATCAACGACACACCATGTAAATAATATCATTTTCCAACTTACCGAGCCTATCGATGTAATCTATAAATCTCGCCCATTGGTAAATCAAAGAAATAAATACTAAGTACATGTGCTCGTTATTATTTCAGGATTAAGAGCATGCACACCATAATATCCGAGGTCCGATTCAATTATGTAGTCAGCAATAAATTGAATCACCTCTAAGTCAGTCCTGCTCAATACACACAAAGTGTACTAGTGTAATTCTATGGTCAAAACAAACCAATACCAAATTACACTGCAACCATACCAATGGTTTGTCCAGAACCATCTCAGTTGTGAGCCTCTAATTAATACTCTACAAGGAACTGATAACATGATCTTCCATGTGTCACCACCCACCATGTTATCAACAATGTAATGTATTAGACAATATGCATAACCATAAATATGCAAACAATGATTATGTGATTCTTATTTTAAAAATAAAGATGTTCATACAAAGGATAGACTTTTCAGTTTACATCCCAACAATCTCATTGCATTTCATACATGTTTCATGCATATTTCCCTTATTCTACACTTATGTTTTATTTTCTAGTTCAGAGATCTACTTTTACTATTTTTTACTACAGAGTGGCATTTTGGAGGTGCAAATGGCACCTAAATGGAGCTCAAGGATGGAAAGCATCCTCTGGTAGTGTCCCAAAGACACTGGCTCGCTTTGGATGTAAAGATGGCATTCGCTTGGAGTTCCAAAGAAATATATAGCCGATCGTGTAAGATTCACATGCCCATACCTTTTGTCGAAAGCAGGTTGTTGGAGGATCGTGGCCTGGCTAGAAGGGGGGTTGAATAGCCCCAATGTCGTAGATGGAATTCAATCGCTTAATTGTCTACGAAAGTGATTAGTGCAACAGAAATAGAAGCTAACAAAAACAATTAAGATAAAGCAAGAAGTAAAGAATGCAAACGCTAATGCCAAGATATAACGTGGTTCACTACCCTTGCCGCTAGTCCACGGACGATTCATATGGCGAATCACTCCCTTAACAATCCACTAGTCTCTTCTTTAGCCCAAACAAGGTGGAGGTAAACTTCTTTTACAAAAATCACTCCCTCTTATAATAAGATGGAAATAAGAACAAGAAGAGGAGTGTTAAAATGTGTTGGACACTTGGGAGTATGATTATGAGTGAAGCATTTGCCTACCAAAAGCCCCCAACCTTTCATTTTATAGAGAAGAAGGGTTTCTTCTCGTTGGGCAGGCGACAGTCGACTTCCCCTCTAACGGCTGACTTACAATGGCTTCTGACTTACTGTCGTCACCGTCCAACAGTACTCCTAGCAGTCGACTAATGATCACATCAGTTATCTGCTGCCTACATAGCCGATTGATCAATCAGCTATAGGAGGTTCTGTACCCACAACCATCTTCAGCAGTCGATTGTCATCCCTTGGTAGTCGAATGATGGTGCAATTGCCGATTCCCAAACCCTAGCAGTCGAATGTTGAACCATAAACCAAACAGTCGAACACTAGTCAAGCACCAGTCGAGTTCCATCGAATCAAAGCAGTCAACTGCTATCTATAGCAGTCGACTGGTGTCGGGTAAACCCTTAAACAAGACACTTTTTTAAACATCCAACTTAATCAAATGTTGGGTAAAACCTCAAACCTAAGTTTGAGCATCCGACACTTGACTTAGCCATTCGGCCAAGTTCACCTATGAGCTACCGTTACAATCGCTCAATCTCTCATCTCCCTTGGAGTCCCTCACTGAAGCTCTCTTCGTCCGATCATGTCTCTCGGATGAACCTAGTGCACGACTTTCGCAATGCCATCCTTTGTGTCTTACTTTGAAGTCTGCTTCCTTTGGCTTCACTCCAATGCTCCTCGTCCGGCAGTCCCTTGGATGCACCAAGCGCACGACTTCTGCAATGTCATCCTTCACCGACTCAAGGACTCGAGCCATGAGATTGTGAACTCACCAATGCTTTTATCAATCTAACTCATGTGTGATTTACTAAGTCCTACACAACTTAAACACACATATCAAACCAATATAATCATCCTAACTTAAACCGTTTGCCACACACATCAAAACCACATCATACATGGGTCGATTTCCCTAACAATCTCTCCCTTTTTGATGTGTGGCAACATGTTTAAGTTAGGTAAAACAATCATAAAAATATATAAGGAAGATAAGGATGTAAATCAAATATGAGTACCAAACCACTCCCCCTTAATACATGCAACTCCCCCTTAACATATGCTACTTCTCCCCTTAGCATGATTAACTTAAACTCAACATTTCTCCCCCTTTGACACCATCAAATACATCTAACATATGTTATACAATATGATATCTGTTGGGATGTATACTGAAAAGTCTATTTTTTGTATGAACATCTTTATTTTTGAAATAAGAATCACATGATCATTGTTTAAATATTTATGTTTATGCATATTGTCTAATACATTACATTGTAGATAACATGGTGTGTAGTGTCACACGGGAGATCATGTTATCAGTTCCTTGTAAAGTATAAGTAAAGGCTCACAACCGAGATGTTTATGGACAAACCATTGGAATGGTTGTAGTGTGATTTGGTATTGGTTTGTCTTGACCATAAAATTACACTAGTACACTTTGTGTGTATTGAGCAGGACCGACTTAGAGATGATTCAATTTATTGCTCACTACATAATTGAATCGAACCTCGGATATTATGTTGTACATGCTCTTAATCCCGATATAATAACGGGCACATATACCTAGTATTCATTTCTTTGATTTACCAATGGGCGAGATTTATAGAGTAAATTGATAGGCTCGATAAGTTGGGAAATAATATTATTTATATTATGTGACGTTGATTATAGGAGGAAACCGTGTCCTATATATTAGGATAATGATGTCCCCTTGAGGAGCTCATAAGGTTCATCATGTAAATCTTGCAGGTGGACTTGGTCTGGCATGATGATAAGGTTGAGTGGTACTACTCATGGAGTTAGATGTTGATTAATTAATTGTCTATAAATTAATTAATCGACGGATATTCGAGATCTTAAACACGGGGAGATATATGTAGAAATAATATATGGAGCCCATATTAACTTATGGGGGTTGGTGAGGTAGATCAATGATAATCCTCTAGTGGAATGGATTATCATTAATGGATCGGACTTTATTTGGGCTTGATCCATTGGGTGGCCAAGATCCAACTCCTCCTCATGGTCCCTATTGTAGCCTATTAAAACCCTCATGGAGCCTAGATCCAATGATGGAAAATGAAACTCTAGATCCGACGGTGGAGATTAAATCTCTAGATCCAACGGTGGAGATTAAATCTTTAGATCCGACGGTGGAGATTAAATCTCTAGATCCGACGGTTGAGATTAAATCCTTAGATTCGACGGTTGAAATTAAATCCCTAGATCTGACGATGGAGATTAAAAGGAGGCTTAATCCTAGCTCTATAAAAGGATGGCCAAGGTTTGGGCATTGAGAATAAGGGAGATTAGGTTTTGGCTTGGGCGGCAAGGCTTCTAGGGTTAGGGTTTGGGGCGGCAAGCTTGGATTGCTAGGGTTTGCTCCTCCTAGGGCTGGTGGCAACAAGTTTGGAGGCTTAAGGTTTTCTTCTTCTCCTTCTTTCCTTGGCCGGTGACCCTCTCCCTCAAGCTTTGACCGACACCCTCTCCTCTCCTTTGGCCGACGGCAACTGCCGGTGATCCTATTCTCCTCCTTGGCTGGCGGCAACATCAAGTCCATTGACTTTGTGGCCGGTCCTAGATAGGAGAAGAGTTTCATTTCATTATTCCTTTTTTCGGAGCGATCAAGGAAGGGAAGAGCGTGTTCTAGGAGGCTTCGACTTTTGGAAGATCGTCGCCCACACGATGTCCAAAAGGAGGAAGGACATACAATAGAAGATCAAGAGGTATAATGAGGGGTATAATGCTTGTTTATGAATCTTTTCTTATTCTAAGCATGTTGTATACTTTGTTATGTGGCTAATTTACTTGGACCCCGAATACAAACACAAAAATCAGCGATCCGTACATCGTCTATTCCGCGGCTATTCGAAGAATAGAGGTAGGTTGCTTGAACAACAAGTTTGTTCAAGTGACCACTCTAATCGAATAACACGAAGATGGAACGGTAGCTTGGGTAATCCCTATTTATTAAGGATTAATTTTTTTAATCCAGGGACGAAGACGGGATCGTCATGAATAAGTGACCGAGTTGAAGTGGGAAGCGAATTTTCCTCCCTTCAAGTGGTATCAGAGCTTCAGTTCCACAAAACCTTTAAGTGGTATCAGAGCCACGGTTTCCGGTTTTGTGTGTTTAGGATTCGGTTACTTTTATGCATTTTTCATATATTATATGTGTCAGATAATAGTAGGATGTGCGTAGGTTAACTTTTTGGTTGCAGGCATAGGATCCAACTATTATGGCCATATGTGTGTATGTGATTGTATGTGTGTAATTGTATATTATTTGAATCATCGGGGTTGACGAGGCTAGTATTTAGTTTTTGTAATTAAGTACAACATTGTTTAGCCACTCCTTTATTTTAGTTTACTTTCGATCTAGATTTCATGTACACTCCTTCGTGGAGTATAGGATCAATGGATGTAAATTAAAATAGTATTTCTCGGCTCGGATCTCCGGATGGCTTGTACATGGCGTAGGGAGGAGCGGACGAGATGACGATACGACGGGAGGCATATTGGAGAACAAAAGCCATAATAGTTGGAAAATATTTTTTTTTTCATATTTGTTGCTTCTTGTTTGATATGCATGTTGTAGGCTAGGAAAATTCCTCAATTTTTAAATTACTAAGTGGGAGAGGGATATTTTTATAAATTCCCACGACCTCCATTATGATTTGACATGTGATGCAAACAAAGTTGCATGTCGGCTCTGAGTGCCTTCCTCCATATTGGATGAGTTTGTTTGCGGATCACTGGGTTGAATATGGTTATAGGAAATTATTAAGGAGCATGTGTACTTCCCCATCAGAAGGCACATAACCCGAGATAATTGCCTTGGTACCGACTAATGGTGAACAATTAGATGCAAATAGGAGTATCCTCCTCATTGGAGTCACTGCTTTTATTTGTAGGGCCGAAGAGGAACCAACTATTAATTTTATTTGTCAAAAAGTTAGGTTAACAAGTGATGTGAGCAAAACATATAGGGTTTTAGGAGTAGTTTTCGCTCACATCTTGTTACATTTTGCGTTAGTTTCATGCATATGTTACTCTGTTTTTGCATGCATTTCCTATTTTCTAGTTCGGAGGTCTTCTCGTTGTTCTTTTGAATGCAGGTTGGCTTTTCGGGCGGAAAAGATGCATTTTCGGAGTGAAAGAAGGACATTTCATGCTCGACGCAGAGTGGGACACGGTCAGGGCATGTGGATTCACACGGACGTGTCCGATGGGCGAAGATCAGCACACCAAGGTCGCACACGGCCTGGCCGTGTGGAAACACACGACCGTGTGGCGGCCCGATGGAGTTGCACGACTAGGGTTTTTTCTCGATTTCGCAGCAGTCCGAGGTGATGTCTATATAAGGATGAATCCACCCAAACTCTAGGGAGGGGGAACAACGGCTAGGAAGGCATGCCGAAGCCCTAAAAAGCTTCGGTAACTCGCAGCGGGGAGGAGGAACGCCACCGGAGGTCCACCACTTGCAATATAACGCCGGAGAGAAGGTCACAATGTATTGTAATCTCTATTTCTGTGCTCACTTTCTATTGTAATTGAACTTAAACATGTGTTGTGGTTCTTTCTTCGTGTTTATGGAGTAGAACTTTTGATTCTAGGATTAAGGAGTAGCTTGTCTTCATAGACAATGTTGGTTCATATTAAATTCGGGCCAAAAGTTTGATTTGACAATTGGATGTTGCTCTTTATTATACCTATGTGTATTTGTCTTTCTTTCCGCTGTGCTTAGGCGATACGAGGTGGTGAAAACCCTCGCAATCTAGATTTAGGAGGTTTGATCAAGGAACCTAGGGGTAAACCTGACCTCCCATAACTGCGGGGAGAAGGGAGCGTTGGAATCGGAAACGGTCCACCGCAAGGATTGATTTGACATCCCCGTACCCTCTATCCCGTCCTTTTGGGCGAGGATAGCTCCCGGTGAATGCGGCGGCTCTGCGAGAGAGTGTATGATGTCCCTTCCCCAAAATCGTAAGTAGAAGTTTAGACGATGCCAATTGACAACGTTGTTCTGTGGTACACAAGTGAAATCGAAGTCCTAGAATCGCCTTTTCAAGACCCTGACGTACTCTTTTCCTCCTCTGTGTGACACCGCACTGAGTAGGGTCCTCCGATAGTCCTCACCGACCGACTCTCTCTGAGATTTTATCCGAACAATCGCAACCACTTAGCATATTTGTACTCGAATCTCAGTCCCTGTGGGATCGATAATCTATTATTACTTGACGACATCTGTGTACTTGCGGGCATTGAGCATGAGCGCTTACTTTGAGTCTTCGATGGTCTCCGTCGCGGGATTTATGGTTGCGACTGTGCGCATCAACATGATAGTAAAATTAATGGGTAAAACCTCCTCTTACAAATGTACAATTCGTATACGTCCACACTATCATGGCATACGATATTCTCGGTGTTTTGAGGTGTTGGTTGATTTTAAAATTTTATTGTTTGAGGAATCAATAATTTTTTTGAAATCTAATGTTTTGGTCTATGTGATTCTTAGGTTTTTCAAAAATGACTTTCAACCCGCTTGCTGTGATACTGAAAGAAAATAAACTTACTGGACCAAATTATGTTGATTGGAAGAGGAATCTTGATATTGTCTTGAATGTTGAGGGGTACAAATATGTACTCTTCGAAGAGTGTCCTCCTAAGCCTGTGGATCATTCTGGGGAAAAAGATAAGGAGAGTTATAAGTAAAGGGAAGAAACATCGCTTCCCACTTTAACTCGGTCGCTTGTTCATGGCGATCCCATCGATGTACCCGGATTAAAAAAAAAATTAATCCTAGACAAAAAGGGAACACCCAAGCAACCGTTTCATCGTTGTACTATTTGATTAGAGTAGTCACTTGAACAAACTTGTTGTTCAAGCGACCAACCTCTATTCTACGAATATTCGCGGAATAGACGATGTACGGATCGCCTGCTTTTGTGTTTATGTTCAGGGTCCAAGTATATTTAGCCACAAAACAAAATATATCATGCATATATAATTGAAAAATATTACAAACATGTTGCATATGAAGATAGATAAGTGTTATACCTCTCGATCTTCTATCGTATGTCCTTCCTCTTTTTGTACGTCGTGTGGGCGACGATCTACCAAAAGTTGAAGCTCCTAGATCACCAATCTTCCTTCCTTGCTCGTTCCGAGCAAGAGGAAGAATAGAAACAAGACCTTTCTCCTTCCTTTAGTCAACCAACAAGCAACAAGCAAGTTGCTTGCCACCGGCCAACAAGGAAAAGGGTGAGAAAGATGAATACCGGCCAAAAGCTCCAAGGGAAGACCTTAAGCTATGTTTCCACCGGCCAAAGAGAAGGAAAAGGGATGCTTTGGATGCCAGCCGAGGGCTGGAAAAGCTGTATGGGCGCCGGCCACCTTGAGGAAGAAGAAGATAAGGAAAGAGTTTCCTTATTTGGTGCCACCAACTCCCTATGCTCCATGCCGCCCAAAACCCTAGCCTCTTCCCTTGATTCCTGTCATCCACGCCAACCCTAAAGCCTCCTTTTATAGAGTTTAGGGATAAGCCTTGTTTTAATCTCCACCATTGGTTCTAGGGATTTAATCTCAACCTTCAGATCTAGAGATTTAATCTTAACCGTCGGATCTAGAGATTTAATCTCTACCTTTGGATCTAGAGTTTTGTTTCCATCCATTGGATCTAGGCTTCATGAGGTATTAATAGGCTACAATAGGGACCATGAGGAGGAGTTGGATCTTGGCCACCCAATGGATCAAGCCCACATAAAGTCCGATCCATTAATGATAATCCAATCCACTAAAGGATTATCATTGATCTACCTCCCCAACCCCCATAAGTTAATATGGGCTCCATATATTATATGTACATTTTCTCCCCATGTTTAAATCTCGAATGTCTGTCGATTAATTAATTTACTTACCATTAATTAATCAACATCTAACTCCATGAGTAGTACCACTCAACCTTTTCATCATGCCGAACCAAGTCCACCTACAAGGTTTACATGATGAACCTTATGAGCTTCTCAAGGAGACATCATCATCCTAATATATAGGATACGGTTTCCTCCTATAATCAACGACACACCATATAAATAACATCATTTCCCAACTTACCAAGCCTATCGATTTAATCTATAAATCTCGGTCATTGGTAAATCAAAGAAATGAATACTAAGTATATGTGCCCTTTATTATATCGGGATTAAGAGCATGTACAATATAATATCTGAGGTTCGATTCGATTATGTAGTCAACAATAAATTGAATCACCTCTAAGTCGGTCCTGCTCAATACACACAAAGTGTACTAGTGTGATTCTATGGTCAAGACAAACCAATACCAAATCACACTACAACCATACCAATGGTTTGTCCAAAGTCATCTCAGTTGTGAGTCTATACTTATACTTTACAAGGAGCCGATAACATGATCTCCCATGTGACACCGCACACCATGTTATCTACAATGTAATGTTTTTGACAGTATGCATCACCATAAATATGCAAACAATGATCATGTGATTTTTATTTCAAAATAAAGATGTTCATACAAAATATAGACTTTTCAGTATACATTGTAATAATTTCCCACTTATACTAAAAGACTATGCTGTCCTCAAACTGTCATACATCTTATTGCCATTCCCTCCACATGCCTATCAAAAGCTCTCGCCAGAAGGGCCTTAGTGAAAGGATCTGCCAGGTTATCCTCCGATGCAATCTTGGCCATAGCAACTTCTCCTCTCTTTATGATTTTTCATATCAGGTGGTACTTGCGCTCTATATGTTTACTTGCCTTATGGGCTCGTGGTTCCTTCGAGTTTGCAACTGCACCACTATTATCACAATAAATTGTGATAGTTCTGAGAAAACTAGGAATCACATCTAAGTCCATCAGGAAGTTCCTGAGCCACATAGCTCCTTTGGACGCCTTAGAGGCTGCCACATACTCAGCTTCCTTGGTGGAGTCCGCCACACATTTCTGCTTAACACTCCTCCATACAATGACTCCACGTCCCAAAGTAAACACAAAACCTGAGGTAGACTTACTGTTATCACTGTCTGATTAGAAGTCAGAATCTGTGTAACCCACAGGGAGTAATCGGTCTGCCTGATAAACTAGCATATAATCCTTAGTCCTTCTTAGGTACATCAATATATGCTTTACCACACTCCAATGTCCCTGTCCTGGATTTCTTTGATATCTGCTGACCATGCCCATGGCAAAGCAGATATCTGGTCTCGTACATAGCATCGCATACATGAGGCTTCCTACTGCCAAAGCATAAGGAACCGCCTTCATCTCCTCTATCCCCTCAGACGTTCTAGGACACATCTCCTTAGATAAAGTAACTCCATGCCTGAAAGGTAGAAAAACCTTCTTGGAGTTCTACATGCTAAAACGATCCATAATGGTGTCTATGTATGAAGCTTGAGATAAGCACAACATCCTTTTCTTGCGATCCCTTATAACCTTGATCCCAAGGATGTGTCCCACTTCTCCCAAGTCCTTCATATCAAACTGTTTGGACAACCATACCCTTACGTCCGATAACACCTTGACATTGTTGCCAATTAACAAAATGTCATCTACATATAGTATAAGAAATATCACTACGTTTCGGTCACATCTCTTGTATACACAAGACTCATCCGGAATTTGAATAAATCTATAAAACTGGATTACCTCATCAAAGCGGATGTTCCAAGACCTCAAATCTTGTTTCAATTCATAAATGGACCGATTAAGCTTACACACAAGATGCTCTTTGCCCTTTGTAATGAATCCCTCTGGTTGCTTCATATAGATGATTTCCTCAAGACTTCCATTAAGGAAAGCTATCTTGACATCCATCTGCCACACCTCATAATCCATATGAGCTGCAATGCATAAGAGAATCTGGATAGAATTAAGCATGGGTACCGGCGAAAAGGTCTCCTCATAATCGATACCCTCTTTCTGAGTATACCCTTTCGCAACAAGCCTCACTTTGAAGGTCTCAACCATCCCATCTATTCCTCTCTTTATTTTGTAGATCCACTTGCATCCATTGGTTTTTACACCATCAGGTGGTTCTACTAGCACCCAGACCTGATTTGAATCCATAGATTCAATCTCATCATTTATTGCACTTTGCCAAGAAACTGCATCTTTATCTTGGATTGCCTCGTCATATCTCCAGGGATCAGGTTCATGTTCACCAGGGACCAAATCAGAAAATTCTCACAAGAACATGAATCTATCAAGCTATCTCACAACCCTCCCACTACGATGAGATATCACCTGTGTATCCTCTGTGACACGCGGTGCAGTTACTTGTGATATATCCTCTTATACTGGTGGTACTGAAAGAGTGACTTCCCCTTTCAATTCCTCCAGAACAATCTTACTCATGGGCTTGTGGTTCATCACATAGTCTTCCTCTAGAAATCTGGCGTTCGTGCTAACGATCACCCTCTGATCTCTAGGACTATAAAATAAACCACCTTTTGTTCCTCTAGGATAACCAATGAACATATGCACTTCTGTACGGGGGTCCAACTTACCAGCATCTTCCTTCAGCACATGTGCTGGACTCCCCTAAATCCGAATATGTCTTAGACTAGGCTTTCGCCCAGTCCACAATTCTGTGGGAGTAGAAGGCACTGATTTAGATGGGACCAAGTTCAGAATATACACTGTCGTATCTAGAGCATAACCCCAAAACGAATCTGGCAACTCAGAATAACTCATCATCAATCTAACCATCTCCATAAGAGTCCTATTCCTTCACTCTGCTACACCATTCTGCTGGGGTGTGCCTGGTGCAGACAATTGGGATTAAATCCCAGCCTCTGATAAGTAATTCCTAAACTCTCCCAAGTGGTACTCACCACCACGATCAGATCGTAGTGTCTTGATACTTTTACCTTGACGTTTCTCCACATCAACCTTTAATTCTTTGATCTTGTCAAAGGATTCAGACTTGCGGTGCATCAAGTAAATGTATCCATATCTCGAATAATCATTTATAAAAGAGATGAAATACTAAAAACCACCTCTAGCCTGGATAGACATAGGACCACACAAATCAGAATGAACCAATTCCAACACATCTTTGGCTCTATACCCCTTGGCCTTAAAAGGCCTCTTGGTCATTTTACCCTCCAAGCAAGGTTCGCAGGTTGGGAAATCTTCCACTACAAATGAACCTAGAGGTCCATCAGCTATCAACCTTTGAATTCTGCTTAGGTTAATATGACCAAGTCTTAGATGCCAAAGATATGTTTGGTTCATCTTCGAATATTCTTTTCTCTTATTGGAATTAGAAGATGAGTTATTAACTTCAATTTGCATCGTGGGAGCTTTTGGTTCAAGTGTATATAAATTTCCTATCAATGCACCCGAACAGATAATCTCCCTATTCCTTTTAAAGACAACTCTGTCATTAAAAGAAATAGAATATCCATCCATAAACAATTTAGAAATCGAAATTAAATTCTTTCTAAATAAAGGTACATAAAGGAAATTCTTCAGAACCAAAACTTTATTTTTCTCAAAAGATAAATAAACATCTCCCACTGCAACAGCCGCCACCTTCGTGGCATCGCCCAAGTATACGATAATCTCTCCCTCAGCCAGTTGTCTGGTTTCCTGGAACCCCTGCAAAGTATTGCAGACATGATCAGTGGCTCCCGTATCTACACACCAGGTGCCGGTAGATAACACCTCTAAACATGTTTCAACGACTAGACCAAAAGATATACCTTTGTTCTGCTTGCGGTTGGGGTAGTCCTTCTTCCAGTGTCCAGTCTGCTTACAAGTGAAGCACTTGCCTTTCGGCTTCTTCACTCCTCCCTATGTTCCTCCCACTGCCTTTGCCCCAGCTTGCTTCTTCTTCTTCTTGCATTTCAGCTTAGAAGTAGAAACCTTTTGGGCAACCATGGCTTGTGCCTGAGCACTCTGACGAAATAGCCCCTCTGTCACCTGGAGTTCTGTCAGAAGCTCAACAAACAAATACAACCTCTTGTTCATGTTGTAGTTCAGGCGAAACTGCTCAAAACTCCTAGGTAGAGACTGGAGAATGATATCGACCTGGATTTCCCCGTCGATCTCAGCTCTGAGGACTTCTAACTCATTCAAATGAGCCATCATCTTGAGAACATAATCCCTCATGGGTGTTACCTCAATCATGGTGGTCGTCATCAAGTTCCTCATGGCTTCCTGCCTAGCAGCCCGATTCTGGTGTCCGAAAAGCTCTTTGAGATTGAGGATCATGTCATAAGCAGTGGGCATGGCTTGATGTTGATGTTGCAGTACATTTGACATAGATGCCAAAATGTAACACCGCACCATCTCATCGGCCTTAATCCACTTCTTATAACTCTCCTTCTCCTTTTCCCCAGAATCATCTGCAGGCTTAGGAGGGCACTTTTCGAGGAGTACATATTTGTATTCCTCAGCAGTCAAGACAATGTCAAGATTCCTCTTCCAATCAACATAGTTGGGTCCAGTAAGTTTATTTTCTTTCAGTATTACAACAAGCGGGTTGAAAGTCATTTTGAAAGAAAACCTAAGAATCACATAGATCATTACTTTAGATTTCAAAATATTATTGATTCCTCAAACAATAAAATTTTAAAATCAACCAACACCTCAAAACACCGAGAATATCGTATGCCACAATAGTGTGGACGTATACGAATTCTATATTTGTATGAGGAGATTTTACCCATTAATTTTACTATCTTGTCAACCTAACTTTTGACAAGTAAAATTAATAGTTGGTTCCTCTTTGGCCCTACAAATAAAAGCAGTGACTCCGATGGGGAGGATACTTATATTTGTATCTAAGTGTTCACCATTACTCGGTACCAAGGTAATTATCTCGGATTATGTGCCTTCCGATGGAGAAGTACACACGCTCATTAATAATTTCCTATAACCATATTTGACCTTGTGATCCGCAAACAAACTCATCAGATGGGGAGGAAGGCACTCAGAGCTGACATGCAAGTTTGTTTGCATCACATGTCAAATCGTAATGGAGGTTGTGAGAATTTATAAAAATATCCCTCTATCACTTAGTAATTTAAAATTGAGGAATTTTCTAGCCTTCGACATTCATATCAAACAATGAGCAATAAATATAAAAAATAATATATTTTCCAACTATTATGGCTTTTGTCTTCAATATGTCTTCTGTCGTATCGCCATCTTGTTCGCTCTTCCCTACGCCATGTACGAGCCATCCGGAGATCCGAGCCGAGACTAAAAAATATTTTAATTTACATCCATCGATCCTATACTCCATGAGGGAGTGTACATGAAATCTAGATCGAAAGTAAAATAAAATAGAAAGAGTGGCTAAACAATGTCGTATCTAATTACAAAAATTAAATACTAGTCTCGTCAACCATGAGGATTCATCAAAATATACAATTACACACATACAATCACATACACACATATGGCCATAATAGTTGGTTCCAATGCCTGCAACCAAAGAGTTAACCTATGCATATCCTACTATTATGCGGCACAAATTATATGAAAAGTGCATAAAAGTAACCGAATCCTAAACACACAAAATCGAAAACCGTAACTCTGATACCACTTGAAGGTAGGAAACTTCACTTCCCACTTCAACTCGGTCGCTTGTTCATGGCGATCCCATCGACATCCCCAGATTAAAAAAATTTAATCCTAGACAAAAGGGATCACCCAAGCAACCATTCATCATAGTGCTATTCGATTAGAGTAGTCACTTGAACAAACTTGTTGTTCAAGCAACCATCCTCTATTCTACGAATAGCCACGGAATAGACGATGTACGGATCGCTGGCTTTTTTGTTTATATTCGGGGTCCAAGTTATATTAGCCACAAAATAGAATATATAACATACATATGATTGAAGAACAAATATAGACAACTTACAAAAAAATATAAACAAACGTTATACCTCTTGATCTTCTATTGTATGTCCTTCCTCCTTTTGGACGTCGTGTGGGCGACGATCTACCAAAATTCGAAGCTCCTAAATCACCAATCTTCCTTCCTTGCTCACTCCAAACAAGAAGAAGAATAAGAAACAAAGCACTTCTCCTTCTTTCAACCAACCACCAAGCTCCAAGCTTGGTGCTTGCCGTCGGCCAAGAAGGAGAACAAGGAGATGAAGAAGAGGGCCGACCAAAAGCTACAAGGGGAAGACCCTAAGCACTGGCCAAAGATGAAGGGGAGAAGTTTTGACGCTGGCCAAGCCAAGGGGAGAAGAATAAGGAAGGGTGATGGCCACCTAAGGAAGAAGAAGAAGAAAAGGAAAAAACTTCCTTATTTGTGGCCGCCCACTCCAAAAACCCTAACCTCCAAGCTCCTTGCCGGCCAACCCTAATCCTGTCTTGTTTTTAATTGCCCTTGCTGCCCACCCTAGCCTCTCCTTTTATACAGTTAGGGATAAGCCTTGTTTTAATCTCCACCATTGGTTCTAGGGATTTAATCTCAACCGTCGGATCTAGAGATTTAATCTCAACCATCGGATCTAGAGATTTAATCTCTACCTTTGAATCTAGAGTTTTGTTTTCATCCATTGGATCTAGGCTTCATGAGGTTTTAATAGGCTACAATAGGGACCATGAGGAGGAGTTGGATCTTGGCCACCCAATGGATCAAGCCCACATAAAGTCCGATCCATTAATGATACTCCAATCTACTAAAGGATTATCATTGATCTACCTCGCCAACCCCCATAAGTTAATATGGGCTCCATATATTATTTGTACATTTTTCCCCCCGTGTTTAAGATCTCAAATATTCGTCGATTAATTAATTTACTGACCATTAATTAATCGACATCTAACTCCATGAGTAGTACCACTCAACCTTTTCATCATGCCAGACCAAGTCCGCCTGCAAGGTTTACATGATGAACCTTATGAGCTCCTCAAGGGGACATCATCATCCTAATATATAGGACACAGTTTCCTCCTATAATCAACATCACACCATATAAATAATATCATTTCCCAACTTACCGAGCCTATCGATTTAATCTATAAATCTCGCCCATTGGTAAATCAAAGAAATGAATACTAAGTATATGTGCCCATTATTATATCGGGATTAAGAGCATGTACAATATAATATCTAAGGTCTGATTCGATTATATAGTCAGCAATAAATCGAATCACCTCTAAGTCAGTCGTGCTCAATACACGCAAAGTGTACTAGTGTGATTCTATGGTTAAGAAAAACCAATACAAAATCACACTACAACCATACCAATGTTTTGTCCAAAGCCATCTCAGTTGTGAGCCTATACTTATACTTTACAAGGAGCCGATAACATGATCTCCCGTGTGACACCACACACTATGTTATCTACAATGTAATGTATTAGACAATATGCATCACCATAAATATGCAAACAATGATCATGTTATTCTTATTTCAAAATAAATATGTTCATACAAAAGATAGTCTTTTTAGTATACATCCCAACACAATTCCTCTTCAAATTGCCTCAAAGAACCATGGCCAAAAACCTCCCCTTTGAGATCCTTATAAAGCTGCAACTCTAGCTAATTTCTTCCTAGTAGTCGACAGCTCATACCCATCAGTCGACTACTCCTGTAGCTGTTGTCTCACAACGACTTAATCCATGTTGGCATTCCAGCCAATGGATACACTGGAAGTCACCTGCCATTCCCAACAGTCGACTGTTCAAACCCGTAACCGACTGCTCAGTCGACTATCGAATGTTCTACCTTCATGACTAAAACCAGTAGTAGTCGACTGCCCTCCATGGTAGTCGACTGCTTATGCACAGTCGACTGCCCAATGTTGGCAGTCGATTACCGATGCCACTTGCCGCAGTCGAATGTCAGTCAACTCACAGTTGTCAACTGAATATAATCTCAGTCAACTTCTCATTGTTT
The DNA here is from genome assembly GCA_025175895.1 of Wurfbainia villosa. NCBI lineage: Eukaryota > Viridiplantae > Streptophyta > Magnoliopsida > Zingiberales > Zingiberaceae > Wurfbainia > Wurfbainia villosa. The sequence goes on along the minus strand of CM045988.1, from coordinate 44,479,229 downwards.
AATCACTTGTAAAGTGTCAAACACTTGATCAGTCAACTTGTCCATAATGCCAATCGACTGCTACACCTCAACCATGAGGTTTACCCCAAGTATGATGCCCTCATACTTGCTAAACCACCCTTAGCTAAGACCTAAGCCTTCTAGCCACCTCCTTCAGCCTCACGCCTATTGGATCCCTTTATGTCATCCATGACTTGTTCATCCATATGCTAGCCTTAAGATGCTTCCATTGGTTATTGTCATCCTAAGCTGGTCTACACCGCCAAGGCACATTTGGGCATACACTGCCAAGACCAACACTTGGACTTTACGTCACCAACCATTGGACTTATGCTTCCAAGACTCTACCCTTGGACTTTATGCCACTGATGTGAGCAAAACATATAGGGTTTGAGGAGTAGTTTTTGCTCACATCCCATTGTATTTTATATTTTATTCTTGCATATTTCAATTTATTTTGCATGAAATTCCTATTTTCTGGTTCAGAGATATGTTCTTTTTACTCTTGTGTGTAGGACAACATTCTACGAGGAAAATGGCACACTATTGGAGCAAAAAGAAGGCATTTGGCATCTAGAATACCAGGACACACACCTTGGCCCTGTGAATCCACATGACTCGCACCCCAGCACCACACATGGCCTGGCCGTGTGAATCCACATGGTCGTGTGGCGCTGGGCGATTTCAATGCGATTCTGTTATTTTCAAAGTTTCGGGGAGATGCGACCCGATGTCTATATAAATGAATCTACGCCCAAACCCTAGAGGGGAGGCAAGACAACTGGGATGACACTTTGACGCCCTAAAAAGCTTCGGAAACTCACAACGGGGAGGAAGAAGGTCGCTCGAGGATCAAGTTATGCACATCAATGCCAGAGAGGAGAGCCAAAGTGCATTATAATATAATTCACCTTCTTTGCGCAGTTTACATTGCTTCTATAAATTCTAATATGCTTTATGTTTCTCTTCTCGTATTTATGGAGTAGATTCTCCTATTCTAGGATAGGGAGTAGTTTGTGTGCGTAAGACATGTTATTTCAAATATATTTATTGTTGGTGCAACAATGCCCCAAGCATTCATATGTTTTGATGTTTGGATAATCATCTAAGTTAGGCAACAATTTGTGATCTAATTGTGACAATGTTCAAGTGACAAGGAAATCCAAGTATGAAAACTTGGTAAAGGCAAAGTCCAAGTATGATCTTGGCAAGAGAAGTCCAAGGTAAAGGTTTGGCGGCATAAGACCAAGCATGTTGTCTTGGCGGCATTAAGTCCAAATGGACCTTGGCAAAGGAAGTCCAAAGGCAAGTCTTGGTAGTGTAAGTCCAAGCATGTAGACTTGGCAGCGTAAAGTCCAAGCACGATTTGGCAAAGGGAAACCCAAGGCATGACAAAACCGAAGGAAGCTCTTGAAAGCAAAGCGTAAAGGATGAACAAGTCGCGGACTCGGAGGGATCCTGGAGGCGCAAGGCTTAAGGAAGAGCTAGAAGGTTGAGTCTAGGTCTAGGGGGTGAAATCAAGTATGAATTACTCATACTTGATGAGTATCAGTCGACTGATACGATGTATCAGTCGACTGGTCAGGTGCTCGACTGAGTCAGGATGAAACCCTGACGATCAGTCGACTGCTTTGGCAGTGGCAGTCGACTGATGTTGCGATCAGTCGACTGCCAACAGTGGCAGTCGACTGATCAAGTTAAACACGGGCACAGAATGGAGTCTCACTCGACTGCGGCCTGTGATCACTCGACTGATCACTCCATCAGTCGACTGATGGAGGGATCAGTCGACTGATGAGAGTGTCGTTGGAGGTAACGACTCTGAATCCCACGAATCCGGCTATTGAGTCGTTAACGCGCGGATCGTGATCGGATCTTCAGAAATCATCCTTCTCTCTATAAAAAGAGGGATGGTGGAGGTTTTTGGGGTTAATGCTTATTCTCTGATAATACTCTCTAGGCTCCATGAATTTTCAAAGCTTTCTAGCGATTCTAAATCTCCATCTCCTTTCTAAGCTTCATCTACATCTTTTGTAAGAAGATGAGGAGTGTTGTAAAGGAAAGCTTCATAGTGATATTGATTAGGGTTGATCCACCTCAAGGATCACCGTGGAGTAGGAGCGCTATCTCCGAACCACGTAAAGGAATCGTGTTAGCATTGTTTTTCATTTGTGTTATTATTATTTTTGTTGTTCTTTCGCTAATCTTTTTGTAGAGAAGAAAAACAAGTTATTCGCCCCCCCTTCTAGCTTCAAATCGATCACCAACAAGTGGTATCAGAGCCCGGATCACATCGAAAGATCTAACAATCAACCGGAGCAAATGACTTTCCAAGAGGGGTATAGCACGGCGAGGCCTCCGTTCTTCGACGCCAATGACTTCGGCTACTGGAAAGGTAGTATGGAGTATTATTTAATGAATGATATTGAAAATTGGTTTAGTGTTGTAGATGGTTTCGTGAAGCCGGTCGATGAACAAGGAGCGCCCATACCGATGAAGGATTGGACGAGAGACGTGGCCAAGAAGGCTCAAGCCAACGCCAAGGCAACAACCACACTTCAATAAGGTTTGTCAAAAGAGCAATTAAGCAAGGTGGGGCCATTTTGAATCGGCAAATGAGCTTTGGGAGAAGTTGATAGAGCTCAACGAAGGATCCAAGGAAACAAGAAGGGCCAAGAGAGATCTTCTAATTGGCCAACTTCAAAGCTTCTCCATGAAGACAAATGAGACCGTGAGCCAAATGCACGGTCGCTTCAAATAAGTAGTCAACATACTACATGTAATAGGTGAGAAGGTCGACAACCGAGACCTCGTAAGGTATGTGCTCCAAGCTTTGCCTAGAACAACCTTATGGGCCTCAATGGTAGATGCCTATAAGGTCTCTAGGGATCTCTCATTGGTTAAGTTAGATGAGTTATTTTGTGAATTTCAATTACATGAACAAGCTAACACTTCATCCAAAGAGAAGGGTATAGCTCTTTTTGTAGGAAAGAAGGACAAAAAGAAGAAGGAGAAGAAAGAAGTGTCCTCCTCATCCGAATCCGAGGAAGACTCATCAAGTAGTGAAGATGAGCTATCGGCAAGCGAGGTGGCTCATTATGTCAAGAAGTTTGGCGGGAAGTCAAGGAAGCTAACCAAGAAAGATGTGAGGAGGATGTTCCAATCCTCAAGAGGTAAGTCTTCAAATAGTTCAAATTCTACACCTAACGTAACTTGTTTTGGTTGCAACAAGAAAGGGCATATAAAGCCAAATTGCCCGGAACTAAAGAAAAAGGAGGAGAAGGAAAAGAAAAAGAAGGAAAAGAAGGAGAAGAAGAAGAAGGAGGCAATGGTGGCACAAACATGGGACACCCTAAGCATGGAGGATTCTTCCGACGATGAAGAAGTATGTCATGCCACTCGGAATCTAGCCCTCATGGCATTGGAGGAAGAAGTCGGGAGCCCAAGTGAGGAGTCCTCATCTTTTTCTTCAAGCGACGAATCATCATCAAGTGATGATGATGAGGTAAACAACTCCCCTAGGATAGATTTACTTTATAAGACAATTGCATGCCTTCAAAATGCATTGAATAGATCGAAAACTAGGATTAAGGACCTTAAAGTAGAGATTAAATCACTTAAGAGTGTAGAACCATCTTGCCGTAAATTATCTTGTGATGAGGATGCATGTACCCTTAGAGATGAAAATGATGAATTAAGAAATGGAATAGGTAACTTAAGAGCATGCTTAGAAAAATTTACTAATGGCTCTAAATACCTAGACATGATAATTAAGGATCAAAGGGCTATTTACATCAAGGCCTGACTAGGATATAGGCCTAAGGAAAAGGAGGTAGCATTTACATCCCTTGTTAGTAGAAAAACCATAATTAAAAGTAAGGGTAGAAAGGCTTGGGTTCCTAAGAAATTTCTAATTGATGCTAGTGGTCCTAAGATTTGGGTACCTAAGGATTGTATTTTTCATGTGATATAGGTAGAAGAACCAAACTTGTGGATCGTTGATAGTGGGTGCTCAAAACACATGACCGGTGATGAGAGAAAATTCTTCACTATCAACCACACTAGCAAGGGAAATGTATCATTTGGTAATAGCAGCAAACTTAAGATTCTAGGAAAGGGCACAATTGAGGTATCCCCCAATCTTGCCATTCATAAAGTGTTATTAGTTAAAAATATGAAAATTAATTTACTTAGTGTAAGCCAACTATGTGATGCGAACTTTGATGTTAAATTTGATTCCTCAAAATATTTTATAAGACACAAAACTCTAAATGATTGCATGTTAGTAGGTTTTAGAAAATCAAATATATATTATGTTGATTTATCCTATGCTACTAATGCTTCTACTAAGTGTCTTATTGCAAAAGAGGAAGAAAGTTGGCTTTGGCATAGGAGACTAGGACACATAAATATGAAGCACATAGCCAAAATAGCAAAAATGAAGTTAGTCAAAGGGTTGCCTAAAGTCAAATTTCTCAAGGACAAAATGTGTGATGCATGCCAAGAAGGAAAACACTCAAAAACATCACACAAAGGTAAAAATTTACTTAGTACCACTTTACCTTTAGAACTTTTACATATGGACTTATTTGGTTGTCATAGTACCCCATCTATGATTGGTAGTAGATATTGCCTAGTAATAGTAGATGATTTCTCTAGGTTTACTTGGGTATTTTTCTTGAAAAATAAAGATGAAACCATAGGAATAATAATAGGATTTAGTAAGAGAGTAGAGAATGAAAGAAAACTCAAAATCAATCGGATCCGTAGTGATCACGGTGGAGAATTTGAGAATTCTAATTTCTCAACTTTTTGTCTAGAACAAGGGTACAAGCACAAATATTCTTGTCCTAGAACATCCCAACAAAATGGGGTTGTGGAAAGGAAGAATCGTGCCCTACAAGAAGCGGCTAGGACAATGCTTAATACATACACCTTACCTAGCTACTTGTGGGTGGAAGCGGTTAACACCGCTTGCTATATCCAAAATAGGGTGTTAATTCATAGGTTCCTAGGAAAAACCCCATTTGAATTATGGAATGGTACAATTCCAACAATTCATTATTTTAAAGTCTTTGGATGCAAAGTCTATATTTTAAATACTAAAGACAACCTAGGTAAATTTGAGTCCAAAGCGGATGAGGGAATCTTAGTTGGATACTCATCCACTAGTGTAGGGTATAGAGTTTACAATAAAAGGACTCAAAAGATTGAGGAATCTTCAAATGTCCAATTTGATGAAACTTCCAATACATACCCTAAGAAATCCCATATTGATGATGATATTAATAATGAAAATCAAGAAATTACCCAACAATTTCAAGATTTAACCTTAGGGGGTAATGATCAAGGGGGAGGATTGAATCAAGGGGGAGTAAGAGGTGATTCCGGTGATGAGCAAAGGATTGAGATTAATTATGATCAAACTCAAATTAATACACCTCCTAGAACCATAAGAGTTCATCAAAATCACCCCTTAGATCAAATTGTGGGTGAATTATCTCAAGGTGTTAGGACTAGGTCATTTCATAGGGATCCCACTAGTCATATAACTCTAATTTCTCAAATTGAACCCAAAAAAATCAAAGATGCATTACTTGATCCGGATTGGATCTTAGCAATGCAAGATGAATTGGCTCAATTTGAAAGGAGTCAAGTATGGGAGTTAGTTCCTAGACCTAATGAAAATACCATCATTACTACAAGATGGATGAAACATACCTTAGAAGATTATGAGCTATCTTACTCCAACATGAAAGTATTTTGTGACAATGTGAGCACCATAAACTTAACCAAATATTTGGTGCATCACTCTAGGACTAAGCAGATTGAAGTGAAACATCACTTCATTAGAGATCATGTGGCTAAGAGGGACATTGAGCTTAATTACATTCAATCCAAGTCCAACCTAGTCGACATATTTACCAAGGCTCTCCCCGAGGTAGAATTTTCATCACCTAAGAGAGAACTTGGAATGTGCTTGGTTGAGTAATGGTGTATGTTTACATGATCCAATAGAAATACTAGGATTTATACCTTTAAGCATCTCACAAAATACATAAGAAATCATGATTTTTGTATTGAGCCACTTAGACAACATGTGAGATGTTAGGAAGATGCACTTGGTTCATCATGCTTGTTATGATGCATTACTATGGACCAAAGTGTCATCTAGAGATATTGATCCTTCATTGGACCAATCATTAGGAATGCTTATACACAATTGATGTGCATATAGCTCCAAGAACATGATTGGAAATGTCAAATAAAACATATTTTAAACTATGTTTATCATATTTTGAAAAACAGTTTTCAAGTGATACACAAAAGTGATACAAAGTTTGCAAAAACATTAGAACTTTTGTTAGTTTCCAAGTATGTATCAATCTTGAAATATTGAAAACATATATTTTTTAAAATATTTTTCCTTGATAAAGTATGATTTCAGAAATGTGTACACAAAATTTCGTGATTTTTTGAGATTTCTGGAATTTCTAATGCATTTACAATTTAATGAAAATTTGAAATTAATTTCAGTAGTGATCAGCTGTCGAAAAACTCAGTGATACACTGTGTTTTCTGAAAAATAGCTCCACTTTCTGATATTTAATATGTTGGATCGATGCGGTTCGCTAGAGGGGGGGGGTGAATAGCGATAAAAACTTTTTCATAATCGTTCGTTAAGGTACAAGTAAAATGCAGCGGAAAGATAACAATAAATAAATAAAAACACGAGGGTTTTTACTTGGTTCGTAGCCTACGGCTACTACTCCAAGGCCCTAGTGGTCCTTGACCACGCACGGAGGGCAAAATACTAACCAAACTCCTCCTCGTTGGAGATAGGAGTTAAACGAATACAAAACTCGATAAAGACTCAAGGTAGAGGGACACTCCCCCTCTCCTTGATATGATTTAAAGCTTTACTAAAAGAAATAAACTGAAATACAATTTAGAACTTTCGTTACCGACGACTTTAAAGGTTGGAGGTTGAAGCTCTAGTCATCGTCTCGGCAGCGCTTCGTCGTAGGGATGTCGGAGAGTCGGAGCGTATCGGAAGCACTTGGAAGCTTTTTAATTGATGAAAAACCCTAGGTTTGGCCCTCCTTTTATAGCCTTTGAGCCCCTCATCGAATGGGTCTTTAGCCAATCACAAAATGGGCATAAAACCCCTTGAAAAATGGTGATAACTCTTGACTACTCGAGGTGATCTGACCATCGGTTGACCGATGGCATCACCCGATCGGCGGCAAGATCGATTGAAGCGACCTTCGGCAGTGATTGATGATGGCAGTCCTCTAATAAAAACATAATTTCGACGGTCGTCGACCATCCGATCTCGACCTAGACCACCTATGAGATGTCTTGGGTCGGATCTACGCTTAAGTCTTTCCCCGTAAAGAGGATACGACCTTGCTTACACTCGCACACACGAGCTTACCTTACGTGTTGCTTTTGCTTCCGGCCTTCCACTCAATTCCTTCGGCTCCCTCCGAAGTCTCTTGAGTGTCGCCCGACCACCGCGACTTCCTCCGGGTGTCGCTAGCCTTCAGCTCCAGCGTTAGCAATATTCTGCACACTCGATTCATCTCGTGAGATAACAAAATGAGCTTAACTTTGTATCGTTTACTATAATCAAAACTCAGGTTCGACTTAGGTGCCTACTGCACCAACAATCTCCCCCTTTTTGATTTATGGCAAACCCACATACAAAGTTAAGAAAATTAAGTGCATTAAGAAAAGATATACATGAATGAGCAAGAGTGTTAAAAGCATGAATGAACAGGAGTATAAAAACATGAATGAGCAGGAGTATATAGAAACTCTTTTTCAAGTGCTCCCCCTTGAGGAATCCTCCCCCTTGACCGAGGGTGAGTACTTGAGAAAGAGTTTTAACTCTCCCCCTTGACCGAGGGTGATCCCTTAACTTTGGCCTTTTTCTCCCCCTTTTGCCATATATCGAAAAGAGTGAGAGTGTGTGTGGAATAAAAAAACAAGTTTTAATTTTAAAGTCCAAGCATGTTCCACATTATTTTGAAAGTAATATACTGAAAATAAGTTCATCTATAAAATGTTTGACTCATATTTGGCTTGATTGATATGAAAGATCAACCATTCCTAGTCAGAATCGGTTAGTATGTATGATTATACTTCGTGGTTCATAGCGATGCACTAGCTCTACATCTGGAACCAGGAGTAAGGTCCTAACATCTCACGCCCATCTACGTGGCTAAGTACACAAACAAAATAGTCCTATGTGTTGTGAGATGTACTGGCTCCTTAAATCTATAGGTGCATGATATCTAAGGTATGTCCTATGCTAGTTCCATAAAAATGAAATTAAAGAAATAGTAGTAAGAACATATAATTTTCATATACCTATTCTATTACGCACATGCCCAATTTTTGTCTTAATAGACTAAATTCGGCTTCGGGTAGGGGTTTAGTAAATAGGTCTGCTAAGTTAGACTTTGATTCGACGTATTCGAGTTGTATTGCTCCGTTGGCCACATGTTCTTGAATGAAATGGTGTTTGACCTCTATATGTTTGGTCCTAGAGTGACATATCAGATTCTTTGTAAGATTAATTGAACTAATGTTATATACATGAAGTTTAGTATTCATAAAGTCTAACTTAAAGTCGCGGAGGGTGTGCTTCATCCAAAGAAGCTGCGTGACACACTCACCCATCGCGATGTATTCGGGTTCGGTGGTAGATAAAGCAACACAGTGTTGCTTCCTACTGCACCAACTCACTAGACTCGAGCCGAGTAGTTGACAACAACCACTCGTGCTCTTTCTGTCGAGTTTACTACCAGCATAATCCGAATCAGAGTAGCCGATTAGTTCGAACTCGGTAGATCTAGGATACCAAATACCGACATTAAGTGTACCCTTTAGATATCTAAGGATACGCTTAACTAGGGTTAGGTGAGACTCCTTGGCACAGGTTTGAAACCTGGCGCACATACTTACTGCAAATAAGATATTAGGTCGGCTTGCAGTTAAGTAAAGGAGACTTCCTATCACGCTCCTATAGTACTTTAAGTCAATGGTCTTACTTTCTAGGTCTTCTCCTATGTTAACATTAATCGCCATTGGGGTGTTTATTACCTTGGCGTCTTGCATTCCAAATCTTTTAATTAACTCCTTAGTGTATTTTTGTTGATATAGGTATATACCATCCTTAGTTTGTTTAATTTGTAGACCTAAAAAGAAACTTAACTCGCCTACCAAGTTCATTTCGAACTCACTTTCCATGAGTGAAACGAACTCGTTTAGTAAGGCTGAGTTAGAGGTTCTAAAAATTATATCGTCTATGTAAATTTGAGCTATGAATATTTCTTTACCTAAGGTTTTTACGAAGAGAGTTGGGTCAACTAAGCCTTGGTTAAACCCTTTTGACTTAAGATGGATTGAAAGTCTCTCGTACCAAGCTCGAGGAGCTTGTTTAAGTCCATAGAGAGCTTTCTTAAGTTTTAGAACATGGTCGGGTTTATCTAGATTTTCAAATCCGGGGGGTTGGCTAACATAAACTTCTTATTTAATGTATCCATTTAGGAATGCCGACTTAACATCTATTTGAAACAGCTTAAATCCTCGATGTGCGGCATAAGCTAGCAACATTCGAATGGATTCGAGTCTAGCTACTGGGGCATAGGTTTCGTCGTAATCTAATCCTTCGACTTGACTAAACCCTTTGGCGACTAACCTAGCCTTGTTTCTAACTACTTCACCTTTATCATCAAGCTTATTTCGAAACACCCACCTTGTTCCAATTATCATTTTGTCTTTAGGTGGTGGTACTAATTCCCACACTTCATTCCTAGTAAATTGAGCTAGCTCTTCTTGCATTGCAATAATCCAATCGGGATCAAGAAGAGCTTGTTCAATTGATTTGGGTTCTATCTTTGAAATTAAGGAAATTTGACTAAGGTTCCTATAGGATGCTCTAGTTCAAACTCCTAGATTAGGATCTCCTATCACTTGGTCGATAGGATGATTCGTTTGAGTCCTAGTTGGATTTGGGTTTGAGTCTACAACTTGATCCATAGGATGACTCGTTTGAGTTCTAGTTTGGTTGGAGTCATCTATCACTTGATCAATAGAGTGATTTGGTTGAACACTAGTTTGACTCGGATCACTTGTCACTTGGTCGACAAGAGAAGTTGGTTGATGTGGATTAGACTCGATCTCAGGGTCGGAGACGAGTTTGGTATCAGTGGGCTCAACACTTGGGGTCATTAAGGGTTTTGTAGGTTCGGGCACTTCATCGAACACTACATTAATAGTCTCTTCGACTCTAAGGGTGTCGTGGTTATATACTCTATAAGCTCGACTTGTAGTCGAGTATCCTAGAAAGATTCCGGTCGTGGTTTTGGATGTAAATTTCCCTAGGTAATCCTTAGTGTTTAGGATATGTACCTTACACCCAAATATCCTAAAGTACTTGATGTTAGGTATTTTATCGTGATAAATCTCGTACGACGTCTTAAGGTGCCTTTTTACCATAAGGATCCTATTTTGGACATAGCATGTCGTACTCACGGCTTCTGCCCAAAACCTATCGGGTAGGTCGTATTCGTTCAACATGGTCCTAGCGGCTTCTTGTAGAGTTCGGTTTTTCCGCTCCACTAGGCCATTTTGTTGAGGGGTCCTAGGGCAAGAGAATTCATGGTGGTATCCATTTAGGTTACAGAAGTCGGTGAACCTTTGATTTTTGAATTCACCACCATGATCGCTTCTAAGTCTTTTAACCTTAAGGTCTTTTTGATTCTCGATTAATTTGAATAGATTGATTAATTGATCTAGGGTATCATTTTTATGTTTGATGAACCTAACCCAGGTAAACCTGGAGTAGTCGTCAATTATGACTAAGCAATATTGACTTTTATTGAGTGACTTGGCTCCATGTGAATCGAATAGATCCATATGCAGGAGCTCAAGTACACTTGAGGTTCGTTCTTGGTTAGTTAACTTGTGTTGTGTCCTAGGTTGTTTTCCTTGTTGACAAGCATTACAGATTTTATTAACCAAGTTGTTGAGGTTGGGTAAGCCTCTGACTAAGCCACTCTGACTCATCTTGTGGACGAGTCTTGGGTGCGAGTGACCGAGTCGTCGGTGCCACAACCATGATTCCTCTTCCTGTGTCATAAGACATTTGGCTGAGGATTTGATTAAGTTAATTGTATAAATGTTATTTGTCCTAGTTCCTTTGAGTATTGTTTAAGCTGTTTTATTTGTTTTAATTACACATTCATTTTCTAAAAATACGACCTTATAGTTATTGTCACATAATTGGCTTACGCTAAGCAGGTTATATTCGAAATTCTCTACAAGTAATACATTTTTAATAATAAAATTCGAGTTAAGCTCGATATCACCTGATCCGATGATTTTGAGCTTGCCGTTATTCCCAAAAGCTACCGATCCTTGTCGTTTGAATCGAAGCTTTGTGAATTTGAGTTGATCCCCAGTCATGTGTCGGGAGCAACCGCTGTCCAACATCCATTGATCCTAAACACAAGGTGGTTGGATTGGATGTTAGATTTTTTTTTTAAAAAAAAATTGGTTGTAAGTTGTTAAACCTAGGTCATCTCACCTGTGTCTATATGATCAAGCATGTTATACTTATGTGTTTTTGTGAGATGATTTCCAATTAAGTTGATTAAGTGCATTTAGGTTCAAGTAATTTTATGTTAGATTTGGATTTGACCCTAGGCTTGTCAAGTTTACCTTTTCAAGATCATGGCTTCCAGGTCGTGGCGAGGCACAGGGGCCTTCTTTTATCGGATCATCGACCACTTCCTTAGACAAAGCCATGTTCAAGAAAATGATGACTTGACTCACCTAAGATTATTTTCTAGTCTAACTGGTTATTTTTTAAAAGAGGCTCCCCGAGGCTCAATCTTTTCGAAGAATTTTAGTTGGTTATGTTTTTGAAAAGAGGCTCCCCGAGGCTCAATCTTTTCGAAGAATTTTAGTTGGTTATGTTTTTGAAAAGAGGCTCCCCGAGGCTCAATCTTTTCGAAGTTGATTATGTTCATGTTCTAAGTGAGTTAACAAGTTTTAAAGTACAAACTTTCTAAGTTAAAGCATGCAATTTCTAAGTTAATGTACAAACATTCTAAGTTAAAACATGCAATTTCTAAGTTAAAGCACAAACATGTTTTGTACTGGCTCCCCCTAGACCATTGAATCGGTTCGGTCTATCCACATAGTGGATTTGGTCCTTGGGAATCCAGTACGGGTTGGATCCTAGAGTTGAAATCAAAAGGTTCTTAGGGACCCATGCTTGGACATGTTTCCTATGTCGACTTACAATCGACATATACGACCTATTAGTCATGTTTGAGTTAAATCCTAGTCCAGCCTTGTTGTACACGGCCCTTTGAGATCCAAGTAGGAGGTCAAGTCCTTTGGATCCCGAAGTGAACCTTTCCAATGTGTTCCTAAGATCTTCGACTTGACTTTTCAAGAGAGAGTTCTCAACTTCGAGCTTTTCAACTCGAGTTGAGTCCTTCTCTTGAACTCGACTAATCGAAGAGGTTAGGGAGACCTCGTGTTTGAGGAGTTTAACCTCCTCAACAAGGGTCTCGACCTTGGACTCGGACTTAGCCAACTTCCTAGACAAAAACCTAACCATATTATGTAAAGTATTAAATAAAGTTCGACTTACTTTAAGGGTATCTTTTGAACCGGATGCGTATCCGTGGCTTGACTTGAAGGTAGCTTCGTAGTCCGAGTCATCCTCAGGTTCTGACTCAAGTTCAGGCTCGGTCTCCGTGTCCGACTCAATTGATTTTGCCATGAAGACGTGGTCTTCGTCTTCTTCGGATGACGCTTCTTCCCATGTCGCGTTGAGGGCCTTCTTGTGCTTAGGTGCTTGGTGGTTCAGCTTGGGGCACTCGGACTTGATATGTCCAAACATGTTACACTCATAACACCTAATATTAGAACTTTTAGGCTTACCTTGGTTGAGTCGAGTCGTGGTTCGCTTTCGTCCCTTGGCTATCCTTCGAGCTAGGTTCATTAGTTCGGCAGTCAACTCCGGGTCAACTTCTTCTTCGGACTCGTCTTCCTCCTCGGTTGGTGGTGGCTTGCTTGCGATTTTCTTCTTCTTTGATCCTGCTAACAAGGCTATACCCCTCTCGGGTTCCGAGTTGGACTGCTCATGTAATTCAAAATCCGAAAAGAGTTCATCTAACCTAATTTTAGAAAGATCCTTGGAGACCTTGTAGGCATCGATCATGGATGCCCACAAGGTAGTCCTTGGAAACGAATTTAGAACATACCTTATAAGGTCGCAGTTTTCGACCTTTTGCCCGATTACGTGTAGGTTGTTGACTATGTCCTGGACTCGGGCGTGAAGTTGGGTCGCAGACTCATGTTCCTGCATTTTTAGGTTATATAGTTTATTGAAAAGAAGATCACGCTTACATACCTTGGCTTCATCGGTCCCTTCGTGTAGCTCCACTAGTTTCGTCCAAAGATCTTTTGCGCTAGAAGGGGCCGACACGATTTAGCTCCTCCTTGGATAGACCGCATTGGAGGATTTGTGTTGCCTTGGCGTCGGCTTCGACTTGTCGTTTTGTCGCAATGGTCAATTGATCATAATCCAAGGAGTCACCCACTTCATTAGTCGGAAGTGTGAAACCCGTTTGGATTATGATCCACATCTTGATTTGGGTTTTGAGAAAGCATTCCATCCAACCCTTCCAATAATGGAAGTCATCTCCGTTGTAAAACGGAGGTCGGACGGTGCTAAAACCCTCGAGATGGGCCATTAGAACAAAAGACACAAATAGACAGAGACGAAGAAACTAACAACGACAAAAACACGAAAACAAGTACCAAGACTCGCGTCTTGGATAGTAGTGCGGGAGAAAAACTTAACAAGGCGAAATAAATAAAAAAAACATAATTAAAAGAAAAATAAATCTATAAAAAGGCTAGATTGGTGGTTTCACCAAATCTTAGCAACCCCCGGCTCTGATACAAATTGTTGGATCGATGCGGTTCGCTAGAGGGGGGGGGGTGAATAGCGATAAAAACTTTTTCGTAATCGTTCGTTAAGGTACGAGTAAAATGCAGCGGAAAGATAACAATAAATAAATAAAAACACGAGGGTTTTTACTTGGTTCGTAGCCTACGGCTACTACTCTAAGGCCCTAGTGGTCCTTGACCACGCACGGAGGGCAAAATACTAACCAAACTCCTCCTCGTTGGAGATAGGAGTTAAACGAATACAAAACTCGATAAAGAATCAAGGTAGAGGGACACTCCCCCTCTCCTTGATATGATTTAAAGCTTTACTAAAAGAAATAAACTGAAATATAATTTAGAACTTTCGTTACCGACGACTTTAAAGGTTGGAGGTTGAAGCTCTAGTCGTCGTCTCGGCAGCGCTTCGTCGTAGGGATGTCGGAGAGTCGGAGCGTATCGGAAGCACTTGGAAGCTTTTTAATTGATGAAAAACCCTAGGTTTGGCCCTCCTTTTATAGCCTTTGAGCCCCTCATCGAATGGGTCTTTAGCCAATCACAAATGGGCACAAAACCCCTTGAAAAATGGTGATAACTCTTGACTACTCGAGGCTGATCCTTTGACCAACGATCGGTGATGGCCATCACTATCGATCAGCCGCGGCCATCGATCAGTCGACGCCGACGGTGATTGGCAACGATCGAGTCCTCTGTGGCAATGGCGATGCTTCCGCAAGTCAAGGATAGCTCAATAAAAACATAATTTCGACGGTCGTCGACCATCCGATCTCGACCTAGACCACCTATGAGATGTCTTGGGTCGGATCTACGCTTAAGTCTTTCCCCATAAAGAGGATACGACCTTGCTTACACTCACACACACGAGCTTACCTTACGTGTTGCTTTTGCTTCCGGCCTTCCACTCAATTCCTTCGGCTCCCTCCGAAGTCTCTTGAGTGTCGCCCGACCACCGCGGCTTCCTCCGGGTGTCGCTAGCCTTCACTCGGCGTTAGCAATAATACACTTCTCGATTGACACTACAAAATGAGCTTAACTTTGTATCGTTTGCTATAATCAAAACTCAGGTTCGACTTAGGTGCCTACTGCACCAACATAATATATCTTTGATGTTCTAAAACTTTAGCATAATAATATTGAGTATAAACAAACGTTTAGGACTGTTTAATGCGGTGTTTTACGGGGAGTTTCATAAGATGTATCTTTTTCATTCCCAAATTTACATTGTTGGTGCAAAGTTAGGATTTAAACCTTCAAATTGTTTGATAGGATTTTTCTCCACATGTCTTTTACTTATCATGAACTATATCTTGGATTAAGGGGGAGCTAAATGTCAATTCTATACCTTAGTTCAAGATTATAACACATTCGATTCTTTTATGAAATATATGATTTTTTTTCCTTCTCTTTTTGATGTATGTCAAAGGGGGAGAAGAAATGTTTAAGTTAGAATTGGATATGTGATTTGGAAATATGATTATGTGCGTATCTTTAAAAGACCTAACTTAAATGATTGTCAAACATCAAAAAATGGGAGATTGTTGGAGCAACAATGCCCCAAGCATTCATATGTTTTGATGTTTGGATAATAATCTAAGTTAGGCAACAATTTGTGATCTTATTGTGACAATGTTCAAGTGACAGGGAAATCCAAGTATGAAGACTTGGTAAAGGCAAAGTCCAAGTATGATCTTGGCAAGAGAAGTCCAAGGTAAAGGATTGGCGGCATAAGACCAAGCATGTTGTCTTGGCGGCATTAAGTCCAAACGGACCATGGCAAAGGAAGTCCAAAGGCAAGTCATGGCAGCATAAGTCCAAGCATGTAGACATGGCGGCGTAATGTCCAAGCATGATTTGGCAAAGGGAAACCCAAGACATGACAAAACCGAAGTAAGCTCTTGAAAGCAAAGGGCAAAGGATGAACAAGTCGTGGACTCGGAGGGATCCTGGAGGCGCAAGGCTTAAGGAAGAGCTAGAAGGCTGAGTCTAGGTCTAGGGGGTGAAATCAAGTATGAATTACTCATACTTGATGAGTATCAGTCGACTGATACGATGTATCATTCGACTGGTCAGGTGCTTGACTGAATCAGGATGAAACCCTGACGATCGATCGCTGGTCATGGTAGTCGATCGATGTCGTGATCGGCCGATCGCCAATGCGGCGGATCGATCAAGTAAAACACGGGCACAGAATGGAGTCTCACTCGACTGTGACCTGTGATCACTCGACTGATCACTCCATCAGTCGACTGATGGAGGGATTAGTCGACTGATGAGAGTGTCGTTGGAGGTAACAACTCTAAATCCTGCGAATCCGGCTATTCAGAAGTCGTTAACCACGCCGGCAGTCGACTGATGTTGTGCATCAGTCGACTGATGGTGCTCCAACGGGAAAATCAGCCTTCTCTTTATAAAAAGAGGGCTGGTGGAGGTTTTTGGGGTTAATGCTTATTCTCTGATAATAATCTCAAGCCTCCATGATTTTTCAAAGCTTTCTAGTGATTCTAAATCTCCTTCTCCTCTCTAAGCTTCATCTACATCTTTTGTAAGAAGAGGAGGAGTGTTGTAAAGGAAAGCTTCATAGTGATATTGATTAGGGTTGATCCACCTCAAGGATCACCGTGGAGTAGGAGCGCTATCTCCGAACCACATAAAGGAATCGTGTTATCATTGTTTTTCATTTGTGTTATTATTATTTTTGTTGTGCTTCCGCTAATCTTTTTGTAGAGAAGAAAAACAAGCTATTCACCCCCTTCTAGCTTCAAATCGATCACCAACATTTATGTTCTTGAAATCATATTTGCAATTGGTGATTGTTTAGATCGATAGCTATTTATTTTGGTCTTCTATTTATTGTGTGTAGTCGATATGAGGGGTGACAACCCTTGTATCAAAGATTTTGGAGAATTAAGGAGGAACCTACGGGTTGGCCTCATCTTCGGTAACCGTAGATAGAAGGGTGTGATAGAGTCTGAAAGGGGACACATTCTGACTCGTCATAGATATTAAATCGACATCCTCATACCGCCTATCTTGTCGTAAAGCCAGGGGTTGACCTGGTATGGCAGAGGTAGTTCCCGATAGATACGAAGGCTCATTGGGGAAGTGTATGATGTCCCTTCCACAAGACCATAGTTAAACGTCTAGATAATACTCAATTTATAGCATGTTCTTTGACACACAAGAGAAATTGAAATCCTAGAATTCCCTCAAAAGAGTCATAGCAACCGTTCTCTTCCTCTATGTGAAACCATACTAGAGTTAGGACCGTTGACAACCCTCGTCATTGTTAGTGCAGGGGCACCAGATAATCAAACCTATGTTTTGATTATGGAAAAGACACAAAGTTAAGCTTATATCATTATCTCATGAGCTAAATGAAGTGTGTAGGAATGCTAAGCTAAAGCTGAAGGTCCGACAACACCCGAAGGTTCTCGTGTTGAGAAACCGTGGTGGTCGAGCGACACCGGGAGGACTTCGAAGGGAGTCGAAGAAATCAGGTGGAGATTAGAAGCAAAAGCTACAAAGGTAAAGCTTGAGGTAATCTCGTGTGACTAAGTGTAAGTAAGGTCGAGTTCTCGGTACAGGGATGCCCTTAGGTGACAATCCGACTAAGACATCCCATGGAAGGTCTATGTTGAGATCGGACAGTTGGTAACCGTCAAAAACACTTATTTCAATTTCATTTTTGAGCTAACTCTTGATGCAGTTGAAAATCCTGGGAATCAGTTCAACCGACCAGTTCAACTGTTGTTCAAATTCCAGCTTCGAGGAAAGTCAAGATATGCTCCACTTATCTTGGGGATATGAGACTCTTTCACCATGAGCTGGGACTGAACATTGGGGGGCTTCAAAGTCTATAAAAGGAGTGTTATTCACCATTTTCATCATTCCAAGTGCTCTCAAGTGCTCCCGCAATGCCTCGACTCTCCGACAACTCTACGACGATGATGCACTATTGAAACACCGACAACACGAGCTCAACCTTCAACTCCTTAGTTATCGGTAAGATCTTAAGTTGTCAATTCAGATTGTTTGTATTTAAGTTTGTATTTTTGAGCTTTTATCGTGACGAGGAGATAGGGGTTTGTCTCTCTACCTCGAGTTTTCTCGTATCTTTGTAATCGTCAACTCCTACCTGCAACAACGAGGAGTGTTTAGTGAATTGCCCTCCGTAGCTGGTCTAGAACCGTTAGAGCCTTAGATTAGTAGCCAGTAGGCTATGAACCAAGTAAAAATAAAATTATCTTATTTATTTTCTACTGCTACTCGTATTTTATATCAAACGAAACAAAAATATTATTTTGCGCTATTCAACCCCCCCCCCCCCCTCTAGCACTCATTTCGATCAAACAATTGGTATCAGAGCGGGGGGACTATGATTTGGTGAAACCACCAATCTATCAACTTTTCAAAAGGATTTCTTTTCGTTTTTAAGTTTTTCAATTCATAAATTTTAAGCTTTCGTCGTATCGTTAATTCCTATTCTTGCACTACTAATCCAAGATAAGAGTCTTGGCACTTTCTTTTTGTTTTTGTCGTTGCAAGATTTTTTTTAAATGACCCATCTCGAAGGGTTTAGCACCGTCTGACCTCCGTTTTACAATGGAGATGACTTTCGGTACTGGAAGGGTCGGATGGAATGCTTTCTAAAAACCCAAATCGAGATGTGGATAGTAATCTAAACCGGGTTCACACTTCCTACTAATGAAGTTGGTGAATCATTGGATTACAATCAATGGATGAACCCCATGAAAAGACAAGTGGAAGTTGATGCCAAGGCTACCCAAATTCTACAATATAGTTTGTACAAATAGGAGCTCAACCGCGTTGGCCCCTTCATCAGTGCAAAGGACCTATGGAACAAGCTCATCGAGCTACACGAAGGAACCGACGACGCTAAGATATGTAAATGTGATTTATTGTTTAATAAATTGTATAACCTTAAGATGCAAGAACATGAAATGGCTACCCAATTACACGTTCGCATACAAGATATCCTTAATAGCCTACACTCGATCGGACAGATTGTCAAAAATCGGGATCTAATAAGGTATGCTTTAAACGTGGTCCCTAGGACTACCTTGTGGGCATCCATGGTCGATGTCTATAAGGTTTCTAAGGACCTTTCTAAAATTAGATTAGATGAACTATTCTAAGAATTTGAACTTCATGAACAAACTAACATGGTCCGGGCCAAGAAAGGAGTTGCCTTGTTTGCAGGTCAAAGAAGAAAGGAGAAGAGCAAGTCATCTCTTGAGCAAGAAGAAATATCTGAATCCGAAGAGGAGGCCATGATAGTGAACATATTGTGGAGAATAATTCTACAAGAAAGGGGGCAATCAAAGAACAAAAAAAGAAAGGGCAATTCAAACCAAAGCAAAAGGGAGCAAGGAAAGCTTTTCATGCAACTTGGGACAACGAAGAAGAAAGGATCGGCGTAGTGTACATGGCAAGACTGGAAGAGTCCGAGTTAGAGTCCGAAGCTAAATCCAACTACAACTCCAACTCTGACCCTGAGAAATACTTCGAGAAGAGACTCAAAGCCAGGCTAAAAGAGAAAGTTAAGGTTAGCCTTTCTTTAATTAGTACGCTTTATCATACAATTAAAATGTTAAGTATGAAACTAACTAAATCCGAGTCTAGGGTCGAATCCTTGCTTGAGGAGGTTGAAACCCTCAAGCAAGAGGCCACCCTAACCTCTTCGACTAGTAAAGTTCAAGAGGAGGACTCAACTCGAGTTGAAAAACTCGATGGTGAGAACTCACTCTTGAAAGGACAAGTCCAAGAGATTGAGGCTCGGTTGGACAAGTTCTCGACGGGATCCAAGAATCTTAACTGACTTCTTGGAACTTAAAGAGTCGTGTACAATAGAGCCGAACTTGGGTTTAGTCCAAAGACTATGAATAGATCTTGTATGTCTATCATAAATCGTAGTCATCAACGAGTTCAAGCTTGGGTCCCTAAAACTCTCTTAAACTCACATATAAGGACCAATAGGTATTGGATTCGCTAGGATCAAGTCCATTTTTTTAATAGACCATATTAGTTCAATGGTCCAAGGGGAGCTAATACCAAAATAGTATACTCGATACCTTAGCATCATCAATCTTTTTGTTTTACCTTTTAGAATGGCTATATAGGAACAATAGTTAGTCAACTCTTGACAACATAGTATCTGGACGCACCGAGATGATAGTATATTAGGGAAACAAAGTCTCGTGTATTCGAGCTAGATAAGGTGTATCTAGCTTGGTGCACTTGACCGAGTGGAACTAGTTGAAGCTACCTCGCCATATCCTAAACCAGTTAGAACATGAAGTAGTCTTAAGTGACTCAAGTTATCATTTTCCTAAACTTGGCTTTATCTAAGGAAGTGGTCATTGTTCTGATCAAAGAAGGCTCATGTGCCTCGCCATGACCTAGAAGCCAATTTCTCGAAAAGGTTACTTGATGAGCTTAGGATTAAATTAGAATCTAACCCAAGGTTGACTAACTTTAATTAAATTCAAATTATCTCACATAACATATAAGGCGAACAAATCTAAGACACATAGAATGGGTGAGATGATTAAGGAATAATTATAAAATACATAACTTTTTCAAAAATATGTCTATTCTTTCAACTATTGCGCTTAAACAAATAATTATAATTGGCCAATACTAAGTATACAACCCTCTAGTCCAAAGTTTAGCACCCCCTAACTCTCTTATACCTTATATATTTGACTAAGGGGGAGAGTAAACTAATCCTAAGGGTTATATCACAAAATCTTTAAAGTTTTCCTTGAAAATTCACTTATAAGTATTTTGGAATTTAAAAATGTTTCAAAAACCTATTAAATTGTTAGTGCAGAGAGATAAAACCTCGAACCAATTTAACCAAGTTAGAGACGCTTGCTTGGAATGGTCAACTCATTGTCAAATAATGGTCAACTTATCGTCAAACATCAAAATACTACTTGAGTCAAACTCGAGTCTGGTCAATCGTGACCTGGGCCAATTGCACCAACAATCTCCCTCTTTTTGTTGTTTGACAAAAAAAACCAAAAATTTTGAGTTAGAACACTAACTCAATCCAATCCTCCCAATTTTCTAAATTGGGAATTCCCAAATTCTTCCCCTTTTGGACATTCAACAAAAAGGCTCTCCCCAAGGGTGTCAATGTCTCATATCCTAATGAGATCTTACAATCCCTTGGTCCTAAAACCTCTAGGATGCTTTCACTCATCCTAGTCATAAGTCCCATATCACTAATGAGAGGTAATCCTCACAATCTCCAAATTCTTCCCCTTATGAGGAAGAACACATCCATCATCCCATTGATGGATATCCTCTCCCTAAAGGCTTATTACCCCTTGACCATTGCACCAACAATGTCCTTGGAGAGTCCCTAATCCTATAGGAAAACTAAACAACCAAAATTAAGGTTGAAAGTTCAAACTTGAACTTTCACACACCTTAAAATTTGATAAATCACCCAAAAAACTCTCATAATCCATATCCAATGGATTTTCACCCATTATAATGCTTTCCAAAGTATATCCTAGGGTTAGGAGTAGTTAGCGTAGCCTAACATAGCTAAAACATGGGTTAAACATCCTTGTTTACTCGAAATCAGCATTGGCAATTAACTCTGTCATTCAACAGTTGACTGCCCTTAACGCCAGGTGACTGACATCCATAACAGTCAATTGATTTCTACAAGTACAGAAATTAAGTTTTTAGAAAATGAAATTCTAAAAATCATATGTAATTATACATACATTAAAAAAATCATGAAAATTCATATGTATAATACTTATATCAATCATTATGGGTGAAAAATACTTGAAAAATAAAATACCCATAAACTAGTGAGATTTATACAAAATTCCAAACCATTTATAACTTCAATATTTTTGACCTATTTTGTATCAACTTCTTCAATGGTGGCTTCTATCAAAAGATAGACTACACCAAGGTTTTCTAAAATGATTTTTAAACCTTATATTGAACCATGGTCTATGGGCTTAATGAACATGACTTGTACATGATCTTTCCTCATGATTCATCTATGGTATAAGATGAGTTTGAGTTCATCTATATGCAATATCTATACACCTTGAACTTAACTCATTTCCTAGCATCTCACATATGTTTAGGATGCATCAAAACACACACAAGTCAAATGTTCGTGTGAGATGTGGATTTTGTTCATCTTAATCTAGGGCCTCATTCATTTATCTAGGCAACTCTATTTGATTCCCTTATACATGGGAAGTCAAATAATGTCATTGTCCTTAAATCAATTTTATTAATGCATGAATGATGATTATCGAATAAATGATAGCATAATTAAGAACATGTGCCAAAGATCATGATGTCATGGCATTAAATATGAACCAAAATATACATGATATATAAACTTAAACCAAAGCATTATCATGACATATAAAATGATAAAATGAAATATGATGTCATGACATGGAATATGGCAAACAAATTATGACAAATAAAATATAAGGGTATAAGAATACATAAATTTTATCATTCGTTGTCATTTGTTGGGATTCAGTTCATTTTGTCATATTACTACTTATCTCCCTAGTGTGCCAAAAATTCAAAATGATACACTATGACCCCTAAACATTAATTGTGCCAATTTGATAAATTTTTCATAGTTCTCAAAATATATTGGCACATTCTAAAATCCTTTAGGATTAAATTCAACTTTATTTCCAATATATCCCATTACCTTTGAAATGCCTTAAAGTGCCAACTTTGCTATGGTTAGGTTAACTACCCATCCATTCAAGGTTGACACAACCTACCCCATTTAGCGTGAATCGATCACACTCCTAGAAAACCAATACCTATTGGAGATCCTACGGTTTACTAGGTATTCCTTAGGGATAACTGTTGGGATGTATAGTGAAAGCCTAGCCTTTGTATGAACATCTTTATTTTTTGAAATAAGAATCACATGATCATTATTTTGATATTTATAGTTATCCATATTGTCTAATACTGTATATTGTAGATAACATGGTGTGTGGTGTCGCACAGAAGATCATGTTATTAGTTCCTTGTAGAGTATAAGTAGAGGCTCACAACCAAGATGGTTTTGGATAAACCATTGGCATGGTTGTAGTGTAATTTGGTATTAATTTGCCTTTACCATAGAATTACACTAGTACACTTTGTCTGCATTGAGCAGGACCGACTTAGAGGTGATTCAATTTATTGCTGACTACATAATTGAATCAAACCTCGGATATTATGGTGTACATGCTCTTAATCCCGATATAATAACTAGCACATGTACTTAATATTTATTTATATGATTTACTAATGGGATAGATTTATGGGTTAAATCAATAGGCTAAGTAAGTTGGGAAATGATATTATTTACATGGTGTGTTGTTGATTATAGGAGGAAACTGTGTCCTATGTATTAGGATGATAATGTCCCCTTGAGGAGATCATAATGATCATCATGTAAATCCTGCAGGTGGACTGGGTCCAGCATGATGATAAGGTTGAGTGGTACTACTCATGGAGTTAGATGTTGATTAATTAATTGTCAGTAAATTAATTAATTAACGGACATTCGATATCTTAAACACGGAGAGACATTTGTACAATTAATATATGGAGCCCATATTTAATTATGGGGGTTGGTGAGGTAGATCAATGAGAATCCTCTAGTGGAATGGATTATCATTAATGGATCGGATTTTATGTGGGTCCGATCCATTGGGTGGCCAAGATCCAACTCCTTCTCATGGTCCCTATCGTAGCCTATTAAAACCCTCATGAAGCCTAGATCCAACGGACACGATTAAAAGGAGGCTTGGGGAAGATCTATAAATAAAGGTCCAAGGCTTGGGCGGCAAGGTGTGTTTTGGATGCTAGGCTTTGCTTCCAAGGCTTTGGGCGGCAAGCAAAGGAGAAGCTTTAGGGTTTGGAGTTGGGTTGGGCGGCGCCAAGAAGTGGAGGAGGTTTAGGGTTTGAGTTTTCCTTCTCTTCCTAAGGTTTGCCGGTGCCTCTTCTTCATCTCTTTAGGGCCGACACTCATTCTTTGAAGCTTGGCCGGTGGTTCTTCATCCTTTATTTGTCTTTGGCTGGCGACAACAAGAATATTTTTCTTGGCCGATGCCCATATCCCTTCTTCCTCTCCTTGGCCGGTGGCAACAATCTAGTTAGGTGGCTTGGTGGTCGGAACTAGATAGGAGAAGAAGATCTCAGTTATCTTCCCTTGTTTGGAGCAAACAAGGAAGGGAAAACGCGATCTAGAAGGCTTCAACTCTTGGAGGATCGTTGCCCACACAACATTCAAGAGGAGGATAGGTCATACGATAGAAGATCAAGAGGTAAACAAGAGGTATAATTCTTGTTTAAGTTTCTTTCTTGTTCTATGCAATTTGTATCATGTATGTGGTTAATTTACTTGGACCTCGAAGATAAACATAAAAATCGGTGATCCGTACATCATATATTCCGCGGCTATTCGAGGAAAAGAGTTTGCTTGCATGAACAACAAGTTTGTTCAAGCGACCACTCTAATCGAATAGCATTATGATGGATCGGTTTCTTGGGTAATCTTTCTTCGTCAAGGATTAATTTTTTTTATCTGGGGACATAGACAGGATCACCATTCACAAGAGACCAAGTCGAAGCGTGAAGTGAAGATTCTCCCTTCAAGTGGTATCAGAGCCACGGTTTCCAATTTTGTGTGTTTAGGATTCGATTACTTTTATGCACTTATTATATATTATATGTGTCGGATAATATTAGAATGTTCATAGGCTAACATTTTGATTGCAGGCATAAGATCCAACTATTATGGTCATATGTGTGTGTATGTGATTGTATGTGTGTAATTGTAATATTATTTGAATCCTCGGGGGTTGAGGAGGCTCATATTTAATTTTTGTAATTACGTATGACATTGTTTAGCCACTTTTTTATTTTAGTTTACTTTCGATCTAGATTTCATGTACACTCCTTTGTGGAGTATAGGATCGATGGATGTAAATAAAAATATTTTTTCTCGGCTCAGATCTCCGGATGGCTTGTACATGGCCTATGGAGGAGCGGACGAGGCAGCAACACAACTGGAGGCATATTGGAGAACAAAAGCCATTATAGTTGGAAAATTTGTTTTTCATATTTATTTCTTTTGATTTATATGCTTGTTGTGGTTGCATAGTTAAAATTCCTCAATTTTAAATTACTAAGTGGGAGAGGGATATTTAAAAAAAAAATCTCGCGGCCTCCATTACAATTTGACATATGATGCAAACAAACTTGCGCATCGACTCTGAGTGCCTTCCTCCCCATCAGATGAGTTTGTTTTGTGGATCACTAGGTCAAATATGGTTATAGGAAATTATTTTAGAGCTTGTCTAATTCCCCATCGGAAGGCACAAATCTAAGATAATTGCCTTGGTACCAAGTAATGGTGAACACTTAGATGCAAATAAAAGTATCCTCCCCATCGGAGTCATTGCTTTTATTTGTAGGGCCAAAGAGGAACCAACTATTAATTTTATTTGTCAAAAAATAAGGTTGAAAGGATAATAAAATTAATGGGTAAAACTTCCTCTTACAAATGTAGAATTCATATACGTCCACACAATCGTGGCACACGATATTCTCGGTATTTTGAGGTGTTGGTTGATTTTAAAATTTTATTATTTGAGGAATCAATAAATTTTTGAAATCTAAAGTTTTGATCTATGTAATTCTTAGGGTATTCAAAAATGACTTTCAACCCACTTGCTATGATACTAAAGGAAAATAAACTTACTGGACCTAAATATGTGGATTTGAAAAGGAATCTGGATATAGTCTTGACTGCTGAGGAGTATAAGTATGTACTTCTTGAAGAGTGTCCTCCTAAGCCTGCGGATGATTCTAGGGAAAAGGAGAAAGAGAGTTATAAGAAGTGGATCAAGACTGATGTGATGGCGCGGTGTTACATGTTGGTTTTCCGGCACCGCGGCGTGTGTGTGTTCGATCACGTTTCGTAAACATGAATACAACAGAAGCAATAAAAATAATAAATCTACATTTATTACAACACACACAACACACGCATGCATATTACAACAAGTGTAGACATAACCGTAAATTTAAATTTGCAATAAAAGGAAATTTATCTACGTTATACCTTTCGTATGACGTGTAGCGAGAACGACATCAACCAGAACGATCCTCGCTATAATCGTCTCTATCCGTATCCACGCCGAGTTCCTCGGGATGACTTCACTAAGCCACGAGCTTCGTCTTCGTACGGGTTACTAGCCTCATGTTGAAGACGACGTGATCGAGAGATGATCACGATCCGAATCCAAATTCGGATCCTAATACGAGTTCTCAAAACTCGCTTCTCCGGAGAGGTATTCGTCAACCAATTGATGAATCCTTCGTCCTCCACCTCAGAGGATTACCGGAGATAGAATCCCCGGTAAGTTAGCCGCTGTCAGAGCTCTAACCGTCGTCCAAACGACGCTCCGACGAGAGGAGAACAAGCTGTCCAGAAAACTGGACAGCTTTGGTGGAGGTGATAGGCACCGGCCAACGAAGGGAGATAGAGCTCACCTTGATGCCAAACTTGAAGGAGATCACCGGAGCACTAACCAGCAGCAGCTCGACGCCGGCGAGGGGGAAGGAAGCAGCCTTCTGGACGCCGGTTGGAGGAGCTTTGGGCGGCGGCAATAGGTTGGCGCCGAGAGCTCCAAGGAGGAGGTGGGCGGCAACCTTAGGGCTAGGGGTTTTTGGATTAGGGCTTAATTATCCCTTAATCCCTCTTTTATAGAGAACTAATTCTCTTAATGGTTATTGGATCATAACCATTAGGCCCGTTAACCCGCTCCATTAAGATAAGTTAAAATAAACCAAACCATGATGGTTTATTTTAAGTTAAAACGAACCGAATCAACTTTTGGTTCATTCGTTTAAAATAAATCAAACCCTTTGGTTTATTCTCCTCCATTGGATTAGAACCAAACCATTTTGGTTTATCCATTATGTCTTCATGAGACACGGCCCATCCACGCTTCCATTGCGACTGAAACGATTTCATGCTCGCTTCATGTTTGGTCCAACCAAACCTAGTTTCTCTCGGTCTGAGAATCCCATTCTCAAGCTCGCTTTAAATCCTTTGGATTACGCTCGTTATGCGTGTGACCAAATAGGTTCTCAGTTTATGTTGGCCGTCTATAATTAACCATTAATTATAGAACGATCATGAGTGGCACCTAGTAGTATATCATGATCCCCAATTAACCGAAAAGATCAACGGTTGATCCAGAACTATTTCTGAAACCCTTCAGCAGCTCGAATGATTCGTGCCCCATTCCCTTCACTCATCTTATACCCACTTGGTTCAGGACATAGTCTATAGTGTCAGTCCCCACTAGGCTGACTAAGTCACACCTAGCCCAAGTATCATTTCCTCGTCCTACGGATTCTAGTTACTCCACATGTATCGAAGAGTACCTTACTCTAAACATGTAATGCTTTGGCCAAAGACTTTAGTAACAATCCAACGAGAGGCCATGGGTATACATCTCCTCGCAAGGAGTGGTGAATCCTTTATAGGCTATTCAAACACCTTCGATCATTTCGACTTATACCCAATCATCCCGAGTCTACATCTCCTTAGAGATGCTTGCTTAAGATGTCAAAGCATAAGTCTCTATGATCAAGATGACTTGAATACCGCAAGTCAAAGGAACATCGCACTTAAGCCACAGTAAGAACTTCATTGACATATCTATATATGCAGAGAACCATATGAAGTCTTACGGCTGGTCACTCCAATGAACTAGTTACCATAACTAGCATCCACGATCAACTCCGGACATCACAATGTCTCCAGCCAGTGAGAATCAGCTGCTTGGATACACCAAGGAGTATACCTCGTGCTAGTCTCGACAGAATCGATGGTGTCCAAATCCATCAATTCATCGACTAGGGATAATTCTGATACATCAAAATTACACATGTAGAGATACTCACTAGTTGTGATCCAATCACAAATTCTCTCATGCTGTGAATCGTATCATGGACATTCAGTAAATGAGTTTAAGATCCAATCAAATACATGAAACATGTATACTCAAATAGTGAATCTTCATTTATTATATAAATGGTTCATACATAAGGCGATTGCCTTAGGACATCTCTCATATATTACTAACAGACTCCCACTTGGCCTAATGCCAATCGCTACGGTATCCAATACCATAAGCACTTACATGACCCTCAAACTTACTTTGAGGTAATGCTTTAGTCAAAGGATCCGCTAAGTTCCTTTCAGTGGGAATTTTCTCGATTTGTATTTCGTTCCTACTGATGATCTCTCTGATAAGATGATAGCGACGAAGCACATGTTTGGATCATTGATGAGACCACATCAAGTTCAGAGATGAACTTCTTGATCCAAACCGCTTCCTTTGCTGCTTCCAAAGCTGCAATGTATTCTGCCTTAGTGGCAGAATCCGCTATAGTGTCAAGCTTGGAACCTTTCCAATTTATTGCGCCTCCATTCCAGGTGAATACATACCCAGACTAAGACATGGAATCATCCTTGTCTGTCTGGATCTGGCATCCGTATACCCACGTATCACCATGTACCCTTCTCCATATATTAGGAACGCATCCTTAGTTCTTCTTAAGTACTTAAGGATCGTCTTAATAGTCACCCAATGATCCATTCCTGGATCAGACTGGTATCTGCTTGTGATACTCAGAGCATACGATACATCGGGCCTCGTACATAACATAGCATACATGATAGATCCTATTGCGAATGCATAGGGAATCTTACTCATGCAAATCCTCTCGTCTTCTGTGCGCGGACACATAGACTTCGAAAGGTGTATCCCATGCCTGATGGGTAGAAAACCTTTCTTGGATTCCGACATGCTAAACCTCTTTAACACTCGGTCTATATATGTAGACTGCGAAAGTCCAAGCAACCGTTTCGATCTATCTCTATAGATTTTAATCCCGAGGATGTAGGTTGCTTCTCCTAGGTCTTTCATGGAGAATGTCTTGGATAACCAAACCTTAACTGACTGTAAGATTGAAACATCGTTTCCTATAAGTAATATGTCATCGATATACAATACTAGGAATACGACTGCACTCCCACTAACCTTCTTGTACACACAAGGTTCATCTGGATTTTGTGAGAAATCAAACCTTTTGATTGTCTCATCAAAACGGATATTCCAGCTCCTGGATGCTTGCTTCAATCCATAAATGGACCGTCGCAATTTGCATACCTTGGTTTTATCAACCGATGTGAAACCTCGTATCATATACACGTCCTCGCAGCAGTGTTTCCATTAAGGAAAGTTTTCACATCCATCTGCCATATCTCATAATCATAATGAGCCGCTATGGCCAGGAGCATCCGAATGGATTTAAGCATAGCTACAGGCAAATAGGTTTCGTCATAATCAACACCTTGCTTTTGACGATATCCTTTCGCCACCAATCTAGCCTTATAGGTAATCACATTACCATCCATGTCGGTTTTCTTCTTGAAAACCCACTTGCACCCTATAGGCTTTATGCCTTCAGGTGGGTCAACCAAGTTCCAAACTTGGTTTTCATACATGGAATCCATTTCCGACTTCATGGCACCAAGCCACTTATCCCTTTCTCAACTTGTCAGCACTTCTTCATAACTGGTAGGCTCCTCATCATCAATGAGTAACACGTCGTTCGATTCACTTACGAGAAATCCATATCTCTCGGGAATATTGTGTGTTCTACCAGATCTACGAAGATGTGGTGTTACAATAGGTCCAGCCGATTGCTCATCACTATGAGTTGTCGACTGTTGTGCTTCACCAGGTATCTCATCAATGTCTATTTGAGTCTCTCGAGCCTCCTCAAGCTCGACGACACTCCCACTGTTTTCTTGCAAGAGAAACTCTTTCTCTAGAAACACAGCATGCCTTGAAACAAACACCTTTTGTTCCACAGGATGATAGAATTGGTAACCCCTTGTTTCCTTAGGGTATCCAATAAATAGACATTTATCAGACTTAGCATCCAATTTGTCTGATACAGTCTGCTTCACATAAGCAGGACAACCCCATATCTTCAAGTAAGATACATGAGGTTTCTTACTATTCTATATCTCATATGGAGTAGTAGAGACTACCTTGGTTGACATTCTGTTTAACAAGTAAACAACTGTCTGAAGTGCATAGCCCCAAAAGGACTTGGGAAGATTCATATGATTCATCATTGACCTGACCATGTCCAACAAGGTCCGGTTATGCCTCTCAGATACACCATTATGCTTTGGTGTATATGGCGGAGTCCATTGAGACAATATGTCATTGTCTCTTAGATAATCAAAAAACTCTTGACTTAAGTATTCACCACCTCGATCCTATCGAAGCATTTTAATACTCTTGTCATTTTGTTTCTCTACTTCATTTCTGAATTCTTTGAACCTTTCAAAGGCTTCAGACTTGTGTTTCATCAAGAACACATACCCAAACCGTGAGTGATCATCGGTGAAGGTAATGAAGTAGCTATAGCCTCCTAAAACTTGAGTTGACATAGGTCCACATACATCAGTATGTATTAGACCTAGTAACTCTCCCACTCGTTCACCTTTTCCAGTAAAAGGTAACTTAGTCATCTTGCCTTTTAAGCATGATTCGCATGTATCGTATGAATCCAATTCAAATGATTCCAGAATTCCACATCGGTGTAATTCGGACATGCATTTCTTGCTTACATGGCCAAGACGACAATGCCACATGTAGGAGTCTAATTGATTATCTTTTCGAGCACGCTTGTTGCTCGCTTCGATATTGAAAACTCCACTGGATACGTCCAACGTATAAACACCATTGCTTAAAGTTCCAGACCCATAAAGAACTCCATTCAAATTTATGTAACAACAATTGTTACTAAAACTCAAATGGTACCCATTTCTATTTAAACAAGAAATAGAAATGATGATCTTTATCAACGAAGGAACACAAAAGCAATTATCCAGTTCTAAGACAAGTCCTGCAGGGAGTTTCAACAAATACGTTCCGTTGGCGAGTGCAGCAACCTTTGCTCCATTCCCAACACATAAATTTGACTCTCCCTTGATGAGTCTTCTTCTATTCCTTAGCCCATGTATGTCATTACATATATGTGAGCCACACCCAGTATCCAATACCCAAGTGTCTGAAGAAATAGAATGACAATCAATAACGAAGATATGTGAAAAGATGGAGCATCTTATGCCTTATTCTTCTTCACGGACTCAAGATAAATCTTGCAATTTCTTCGCCAATGGCCCTACTTGCCATAATTATGGCAAGTGCCCTTTTGAGCTGGTTTTGCCTTTCTAGCCTTTTTCTTCTTCCCCTTCTGTTGTTACTTTGACTCCCTCTTAGAACCTTTCTTCGAGGAATCAACTAACAACACCGTCCCCTGCTCATGCTTCTCAGAAGGCTCCACAGTCTTCAGCATGTTGAGCAGTACCACAGATGAACCTTCTTGCATCTCAGAGGTGAAGAGGAGCTTGGAGACTTCGAACCTTTCGAATCTCACTTGCTCATCAAACAACTCATAAAGATGAAGGACTACGATATGAGCATCCATATGCTCATGTTGCTTTCGTAGATTTGGGTTCTATCGCGGCTAGCATGATGCAACTTGTCAGTTCAGAATCAGTCACATGTTTCTGATAGACCAACAATTGGTCCGGAGTTGCATCGTCACTAGGATAGGCGGGAAGAGGCGCTTCGAGGAAATACACAAGCTTTTCACCTTGAGAACAATTCTCAAGTTTCTAAGCTAGTCCAAGAAGTTTGGCCCAGTCAATTTATTCGAATCCAAAATGGAACGCAAATTCGAAGACATCATGATCAATTTTAGAAATACAAAACGAGCATATATGAGAAAATGATTTTAAAATGCATCAATACACATTTATAAATCCCATTCATTTTTCGAATTTCAAAAACCCCAAAATCACTTCGGGAGATCGTAGGTCCATCTCCGAATGGGTTGATATCCATCATAGATATGAATAACCTTGGAGAGAGTCTAACAAGCCATTCATAACTACGATGGTAGGTATCAACTATACCGATTGCATATCACGTATATGCAACTATCACAATGTGCTATCAACTAATTGAATGTTCACACATACATCGGGTTGTTAACACATTAACAAGTATGCATCATATGCATAGCACCCAACTTCACCTCCCTTTACATCGACCTTGGAGAGAGTCCAACAAGCCGATGCTCCAGGTTAAAGCCAACCCATTAATCGAGAAATCGTTTTAATATGGTTAGAGCGCAGTCAACCAATTAGCCCAGCTTGGAGAGAGTCCAACAACCAAAGCTAACGATTGACCTCTGACTCTTACCATATTAGTATTAAACTATTCCATGGTTTGAACATGTTCGGGTTGGCCGGGCTTGGAAAGTCAACAACCCGAACAAGAAACGGAACTCTTGTTCTAACCATATTACTGGAAGGTGTATGTTTTAATATTGAGTTAGGGTTTTTATGTCTCATCCTCTTTGCATGCAAATAACTATTATCTACATGGCATGGCATACATGACATACATCTACATGTCACGACACGCATGGCATAATGATATGCATCTAATGCAATTACATGTCATACAATTATGTCATGTACATAATTTCCTTATTTGTCATAACTATTTATGGAAATAAAATATGTTTAAGATTTGATTCTCCAAATCAAATCATGATTAAATTAGGAAACAAATTTCCAAATCTAATCACATATTTTATTTATGGAAATAGTTGATTAAGGAAAATCAATTTAGGAAACCAATTTCCTAAATCATCAAAACTACTTATGGAAATAAAATATTTTAAGATTTGATTTCCCAAATCAAATCATGATTAAATTAGGAAACAAATTTCTAGAATCTAATCAAATATTTTATTTATGGAAAATATCAATTTCGATAAATACTTCCAACTTTCCAAAAGTGGAAGATTTCCATAAATACTTCTAGACTTTTCAAAATTGAAAAATTTCCATAAATACTTCTAAATTTCCAAAATTAGAAAATTTCCAGAAATAACATTATGACTATCGCAAAACCATTTTACGATTATGTTGAAACACAACTTTGGCTCTGATACCCTTATTGGGTTTTAGACCTTGCATGACGTGTGTGTGTTCGATCATGTTTACGTAAACATGAACCAAAATAATAAATCTACATTTATTACAACACACACAACACATGCATGCATATTACAACAAGTATAGACATAAATTTAAATTTGCAATAAAGGAAATTTATCTCGTTATACCTTTCGTATGGCGTGTAGCGAACGCATCAAGAGCGATCCTCGCTAGAATCGTCTCTATCCGTATCACGCCGAGTTCCTCGGGATGACTTCGCTAAAGCCACGAGCCGTCTTCGTGCGGGTTACTAGCCTCGTGTTGAAGGCGGCGTGATCGAGAGATGATCACGATCCGAATCCAAATTCGGATCCTAATACGAGTTCTCAAAACTCGCTTCTCCGAGAGGTATTCGTCAACCAATTGGCCGAATCCTTCATCCTCCACCTCAGAGGATTACGAGATCGAATCCCGATAAGTTAGCCAGCTGTCGGAGCTCTAACCGTCGTCCAAAGCGGACGCTCCGCGAGAGAACAAGCTGTCCAGAAAACTGGACAGCATTGGTGGAGGTGATAGGCGCCGGCCAACCAAGGGAGATAGAGCTCACCTTGATGCCAAACTTGAAGGAGATCACCGGAGCACTAACCGGCAACAGCTCGACGCCGGCGAGGGGGAAAGAAGCAGCCTTCTGTACGCCGGTTGGAGGAGCTTTGGGCGGCGCCAATAGGTTGGCGCCGAGAGCTCCAAGGAGGAGGTGGGCGGCAACCTTAGGGCTAGGGGTTTTTGGATTAGGGCTTAATTATCCCTTAAGCCCTCTTTTATAGAGAACTAATTCTCTTAATGGTTATTGGATCATAACCATTAGGCCCGTTAACCCGCTCCATTAAGATTAGTTAAAATAAACCAAACCATGATGGTTTATTTTAAGTTAAAATGAACCTAACCAACTTTTGGTTCATTCGTTTAAAATAAACCAAACCCTTCGGTTTATTCTCCTCCATTGGATTAGAACCAAACCATTTTGGTTTATCCATTATGTCTTCATGAGACACGGCCCATCCACGCTTCCATTGCGACTGAAACGATTTCCTGCTCGCTTCATGTTTGGTCCAACCAAACCTAGTTTCTCTCGGTCTGAGAATCTCATTCTCAAGCTCGTTTTAAATCCTTTGGATTACGCTCGTTATGCGTGTAACCAAATAGGTTCTCAATTTATGTTGGTCGTCTATAATTAACCATTAATTATAGAACGATCATGAGTGGCACCTAGTAGTACATCATGATCCCCAATTAACCGAAAAGATCAACGGTTGATCCAGAACTATTTTTGAAACCCTTCAGCAGCTCGAATGATTCGTGCCCCATTCCCTTCACTCATCTTATACCCACTTGGTTCAGGACATGGTCTATAGTGTCAGTCCCCACTAGGCTGACTAAGTCACACCTAGCCCAAGTATCATTTCCTCGTCCTACGGATTCTAGTTACTCCACATGTATCGAAGAGTACCTTACTCTAAACATGTAATGCTTTGGCCAAAGACTTTAGTAACAATCCAACGAGAGGCCATGGGTATACATCTCCTTGCAAGGAGTGGTGAATCCTTTATAGGCTATTCAAACACCTTCGATCATTTCGACTTATACCGAATCATCCCGGGTCTACATCTCCTTAGAGATGCTTGCTTAAGATGTCAAAGCATAAGTCTCTATGATCAAGATGACTTGAATACCGCAAGTCAAAGGAACATCGCACTTAAGCTACTGTAAGTACTTCATTGACATATCTATATATGCAGAGAACCATATGAAGTCTTACGGCTGGTCACTCCAATGAACTAGTTACCATAACTAGCATCCACGATCAACTCTGGACATCACAATGTCTCCAGCCAGTGAGAATCAGCTGCTTGGATACACCAAGGAGTATACCTCGTGCTAGTCTCGACAGAATCGATGGTGTCCAAATCCATCAATTCATCGACTAGGGATAATTCCGGTACATCACAATTACACATGTAGAGATACTCACTAGTTGTGATCCAATCACAAATTCTCTCATGCTGTGAATCGTATCGTGGACATTGATAAATGAGTTTAAGATCCAATCAAATACATGAAACATGTATACTCAAATAGTGAATCTTCATTTATCATATAAATGGTTCATACATAAGGCGATTGCCTTAGGACATCTCTCATATATTACTAACATTACATTTTGGCTTCTATGTCAAATGTATTGCAACATCGGTATCAGGCCATGTCTACTGCTTATGACATGATGCTCAATCTCATGGAACTTTTCAAACACTAGAATCAGGATGCTAGGCAGGAAGTCATGAGGAACTTGATGACGACAACCATGGTTCAAAGAACACCCGTGAGGGATCATGTTCTGAAGATGATGGCTCATTTGAATGAGCTAGAAGTCCTTGGAGCTGAGATCGATGGGGAAACCATGGTCGATATCATTCTCCAATCTCTACCTAGGAGTTTTGAGCAGTTTCGCCTGAACTACAACATGAATAAGAGGTTTTATTTGTTGGCGGAGCTTCTGACAGAACTCCAGGCGACAGAGGGCATTTTTAGTCAGAATGCTCATGCTCAGGCCATGGTTGTCTAGAAGGTTTCGACTTCTAAGCCGAAAGGCAAGAAGAAGAAGAAACAAGGTGGAGCAAAGGTGGCAGGAGGATCTCAAGGAGGAGTGAAGAAGCCGAAAGGCAAGTGCTTCACTTGCAAGTAGACTGGACATTGGAAGAAGGACTGCCCCAACCGAAAGTATAACAAAGGTATATCTTTATGTTTAGTCGTTGAAACATGTTTAGCGATGTTATCTACCGGTACCTGGTGCATAGATACGGGAGCCACTGATTATGTCTGTAATTCTTTGCAGGGGTTCTAGGAAACCAAACGACTGACTGAAGGGAAGATTATCATCTACATGGGAAATGCTACAAATGTTGGAACATCGGTGTCCGGCTAGAGGGGGGTGAATAGCTCTCTTTCGCGTACGGTGGAAGGCGTTCGTCGATTGCCTACAAATATGATTAGCGCAAGCGGAAATATAAAAGACAATACAAGAGGCAATGCTAACAAACCGATGTAACATGGTTCACGACCCTTGCCGCTAGTCCACGACCCGATTCGTCCAAGGTGAATCACGCCTTAATATTTTCACTAATCTCTCCTTTGCACAAAGGTAGGTGGAGTTAACCTTTCTTACAATCTCTCTTCTTATAATAGGATTGAAATAAATGCAAGTAAGAAGAGTGGAATTAGTTTGGGCACTTGTGAGGATGTTTATGAATGAACCATATTTTTTCTCCCAAGATAACCCAAGGCTCCTTTTTATAGAGAAGAAGCCTTTCTTCCCATTGGGCAGCTAGCAGTCGACTGATGCCCCGATCAGTCGACTGCCCCTGTAGCCGTTGGCCTATAACGGCTTCATCCACGTTGGATTTTAACTAATAGCTCCCACATCAGTCGACTAATTGTCCCATTAGTCAACTGCTACCTATAGCAGTCGACTGGTGTCGGGAAAACCCATCCGACACTTAGCTAATTGGCCAAGTTCACCTAAGCGCTTCTCGTCCAGGGTTACAATCGCTCACTCTCATTCCCTTGGAGTCCCTCGCCTTTGAAGTTATCTTCGTCCGACCACGTCCCTCTGATGCGCTAAGCGCACGGCTTTGTAGTGCCATCCTTCGTGTCTTGCCCAGAAGTCTACTTCCTTCGGCTTCACTCCAATGCTCCTCATCCGGCGGCCCCTCGAATGCACCAAGCGCACGGCTTCCGCAATGCATCTTTCACCGACTCAAAGACCGAGTGATGAGAAGTGAAACTTGCCAATGCTCCATCCATGTGCGAATTACTAAGTTCTGCATGACTTCAATGCACATATCACAATCTATATCAATTCTAACTTAAACCCTTTTCCACACACATCGAAACCACATCACATGAGTTGATTGCCCTAACAATCTCCCCCTTTTTGATGTGTGGCAATCCATTTAAGTTAGGTAAACCAAATAACATAAAACATAAGGTAATAAAGCATGTAATGAGTATCAAATCCCCTCTTAAGACATGCTAAATTTTCCCCCTTAGCATGATTAACTTAAACTCTCATAATTCTCCCCCTTTGACACCATGAAAAACATTGTACAAATGTTATACACGCATGACATCAAGTCTAAGGAAGAAAAATACCCAAAACCTAATAAAATAGGTTACTGTGATCATGCATAGTAAATCAGTCAACTGAATCAGAGGATCAATTGACTGACACTCAGTTTTCAGAAATTCTGATTTTCGAAATCCAATTTCAGAAATGCATTAAAAATTCTAGGAAATTTGAAAAATCATGAAATTTTGGGTACATATTTCTAGTGAGTTTCCTTATCAGTGAAAAATGATTTTTCATGAAAATTCATTTTATTTTTCAAATTTTGGCAAAAACTTAAAAGTTGCAAAAATGTCTAAAGTTTGTATCCACTTTAAAGCCTAGTTTTGCCTTGAAACTTTTCAAAACATGAACTCACTGTTTATGAAACATAAAATATTTTTAAATAATTTAAAATATCCAACTATGATCTATGGGCAATATGTCCATTGATTAAACATTTATTTTCCCCATAGTTAGTCTATGATTAATCTATTGATACACTTACTGACCCATCTAAATGCCATAAGTATTAGTGGACCATTATTTCATCCTATCATCTCACCCATTGCTATGTTCTCAATCAAGTTAGCCTTATAGTGGGATGTGAGATGTTCCTAAAGGTATTTACACTTAACCAAAATTTCATGCATTTCTACCCATGGTTAAGTATCATCCTAAAAACCCAATCATTAACATCCATCAAGAATTATTAATCATGATCATAAATCATCAATTATTGTGTATCATGATTAAAAATCACTAATTACATATCATGATCATAAAATATAAAATTAAGCATGAATCATGATTTAAGCATTTAATTCATGGGTTATACATTATCATCACCCAACACTTTGTTAAAAATTTATAACCCACATCATCCTAAGTCAACCATTTTTCATGATATAAGTTAAGTCCACTATGGTTGACTAACCTAGGGTTTTTCTAACCCTTAAGGATGGATTTGGGAATCCAATACAAATTCTTTTCTATAGGGTTCACTAAATATTCATTAGGGATTCATTTCCTAGCTACCATTTTATTCTTAGCTTGACCCCTAACAATTAGGCAATTGTAGGCCTTCTCATTTTTGTTTCCCTTATATCTTAGGCCATTCCTATTAAAGCTTGCCCTTTGGCTCCAAATGATCATATTCAAAGTGTTGGAGCCAATGGTAAATTTTTCTAAGGTCTTTGTTAAATGATCTACCTTTTCCCTTAGGGACTTATTTTCCTCAATACATGCATCATTTACATTAAACGACATATAATCATCATGTGAGCATGTATTATCAAAACTAGAAGAGACATTATCATTTATATTTAAACATGCTTTTTCTAGTTTTTCTTCTAGGGCCTTAATTTCATTTTTCATGCTTTTGTTTTTCATTTTAGCCCTAAACAAGTCCTTAGTTAAACTAGTGATCATTAAAATTACTTCATGGGAAGGTAGCTTTGTTACCTTACTTACCCAATCCCCTTCCGATGATGAGGATGAAGATGAGGATGCTCCCCCTTCACTTGAGCTCTCTTCCTCGCTAGTTCTTCTTTCTTCTTCCTCGGAGGAGGTGGAGTCCAAGTCATCTACCCCCATTAGAGCAAGGTTTGTGAAGGCTTCTTTTTCTTCAGATGATGATGACAGATCATCCCATGTTGCCTTGTGTGCCTTGGCCTTCCCTTTTTCCTTGGCTTTCTTCTCTTCTTCCGTTTTCTTGCTCCCTTTCTTCTTTTCTTCTTTCTTCCTCCTTTCTTCTTTGCTCTTGTTCAAGAGGGGACAATCATCCCTTATGTGTCCCTCTCCTTGGCAATTGTAGCATATAATTTTTCACCTCGGCCTTCTCCTCCTATCATTAGATTTGTTAAATTTAAAACTTTTGAAAGCACGTCTTACCTTCCTAACCATATATGATTCTTCCGTGCTATCCATGGAAGAGGAAGAGGAGTCTTCGTCGGATGAGGAGGATGAAGGCATCTTCTTCTTCTTTCCCTTCTCGGCTAATAGTGCCACTCCCCTTGGTTGGCTTCTTGGCTCTTCTACTATGCCTTCAAGCCATGTTTCATGCAATTCCATAGTAGAGAAAAATTCATCTAGAGTACTTACCTCTAGATTCTTGGAAATGTAGAAGGAGTCCACCATGGAGCTCCACTTTGAGGACCGGGGAAAGGCATCTATAGCCTTCATGATCATATCCCGGTTGGAGAGCTTTTCACCTACACTAGACAATCCATTAATTATTTCTTTGAATCTAGAGTGTAGTGATAATACCTTCTCCCCTTTATCGAGTTTGATGTTGTTGAGTTGGGAGCGGAGAAGGTATCTTCTTGCAAGCTTTGCCTCGGAAGTGCCTTCATAAAGTTCTACCAATCTTTCCCACATTTCCTTGGCACTTGCACACTGTCCAATTCGGTTTATTTCTTGTTGGGGGAGTACGTTGAAAAGGTGGTGCTTGGCCTTTGAGTTTGTAAGGTGCTCCTCCCTTTGCTTCTTGGTCCATCTTGATTTCTCTATTGGGTTCCCCTCATCATCCCTAGGTATATCGAAATCGGATTCCATTATTAACATGATATCAAAATCCGTTTCGAAAAATACCTCCATGCACTTCATCCACCATGCAAATTCTCCTTCAAAGTTCAGTGGATGAATGTTTGAGTCGACCATCTCTTGTCGTGCTTATTGTAGCAGTGAGTCCGGTGACAAGAAACATGGCTCTGATACCATTTGTTGGAACGTCAGTGGATGGCTAGAGGGGGTGAATAGCCCTCTTTCACGTATGGTGGAAGGCATTCGTCGATTGCCTATAAATATGATTAGCGCAATGGGAAATATAAAAGACAATACAAGAGGCAATGTTAACAAACCAATGTAACGTGATTCACAACCCTTTCCGCTAGTCCATGACCCGATTCGTCCATGATGAATCACGCCTTAAGCTTTCCACTAATCTCTCCTTTGCACAAAGCTAGGTGGAGGTAACCTTTCTTACAATCTCTCTTCTTACAATAGGATTAGAATAAATGCAAGTAAGAAGAGAGGAATTTGTTTGGGCACATGTGAGGTTGTATAGGAATGAACCATATTTTTTCTCCCAAGATAACCCAAGGCTCCTTTTTATAGAGAAGAAGCCTTTCTTCCCATTGGGCAACTAGAAGTCGACTGATGCTCTGATCAGTCGACTTCCCCTGTAGTTGTTGCCCTATAACGGCTTCATCCACATTGGATTTTAACCAATGACTCCCACATCAGTCGACTATTCATCCCATCAATCAACTGATGGAGCCAACAGTCGAGTGCTCGAAGCGAGCAGTCGACTATCCAACATTCTATGCCCGAAACCCTCAACATCAGTCGACTACTCCCCTTGGCAGTCGACTAATGGAGCTAGCAGTCGACTTCCACAAGCTGGCAGTCCACTATTCGGCCAAAACTTGGACTCGAACACCAGTCAAGTCTCCAATCGACTACTACTTATAGCAGTCGACTGGTGTTAGGAATACCCATCCGACACTTAGCCAATTGGCCAAGTTCACCAAAGTGCTACCCATCTATGGTTAAAATCGCTCACTCTCATTCCCTTGGAGTCTCTCGTCTTTGAAGTTCTCTTCGTCCAGGCACGTCCCTCGGATGGGCCAAGAGCACATCTTCGCAGTGCCATCCTTCATGTCTCGTCCTGAAGTCTGCTTCCTCCAGCTTCACTTCAATGCTCCTCGTCCGGCGGTCCCTCAGATCCAACAAGCGTACGGCTTTCGCAATGCATCTTTCACCAACTCAAAGACCGAGTCATGAGAAGTGAAACTTTCCAATGCTCCATCGATGTGAAAATTACTAAGTCCTACATGACTTCAATGCACATATCAAATCCATATCAATCCTAACTTAAACCCTTTGCCACACACATCAAAACCACATCACATGGGTTGATTGCCCTAACAACAAAGGTGGCAGCTATTACAGTGGGAGATGTTTATTTATCTTTTGATAGGAATAAAACTTTGGTTCTGAGAAATTGTCTTTATGTACCTTCATTTAGGAAGAATTTAATTTCAGTTTCTAAATTGTTTTTGGATGGATATTCTATTTCTTTTAATGACAGAGTTGTTATAAAAAGGAATAGGGAGATTATCTGTTCTGGTGCATTGGTAGGTAATTTATATACACTTGAACCAAAATCTCCCACGATGCAAATAGAAGTAAATAACTCATCTTCTAAATCTAATAAGAGAAAAGAACCTTCAAAAATGAACCAAATGTATCATTGGCATCTAAGGTTAGGTCATATTAACCTAAGTAGAATTCAAAGGTTGATAGCTAATGGACCTTTGGGTTCATTAGTGGTGGAAGATTTCCCAACCTGAGAATCTTGCTTGGAAGGTAAGATGACCAAGAGACCTTTTAAGGCCATGGGCTATAGAGCCAAAGATATGTTGGAATTGGTTCATTGTGATTTGTACGGTCCTATGTCTATCCAGGCTAGAGGTGGTTTTGAATATTTTGTCTCTTTTATAGATGATTATTCAAGATATGGATACATTTACTTGATGCGCCGCAAGTCTGAATACTTTGACAGGTTCAAAGAATTCAAGGCTAATGTGGAGAAATGTCAAGTTAAAGTATCAAGACACTACGATCTGATTGTGGTGGTGAGTACCTCTTGAGAGAGTTTAGGAATTACTTATCAGAGGATGGGATTCAATTCCAATTGTCTGCACCTGGCACACCCCAGCAGAATGGTGTAGCGGAGTGAAAGAATAGGACTCTTATGGAGATGGTTAGTGTTAGTGAAAGCCCTAGAGCCAATCATGTGGTGATTGTTGTGTGGACTTGTTGTATCATATTCCTATATATATATATATATATATATATATATATATATATATAAAGGCATTTCTTTATGGTGATTATACTTACTTGTATTGGTGCCAAATAAGTAAGTATAATAGCATCTTTGAGTAGAAGGTTCTTATCTAAATCAATCGATTGGTTGAATTGATAATGAGATGATATAAAGAATACTACTCTTAATCATTCCTAGTCAAGTATTAACATTCAGGGACAATGTTAATGTGAAAAGACTAGCATGTTGGTCAACTCGATTACTTGATCTCACAAGTCATGGATATGAGATATCAAGTTGACACATGAGTATGCATTGGAGAATGTATATTGAATGACCCACTATGAGAAAGTATCATGGATCATTATATGAGTGTCATATAATTTTCCATGTGACTATTAGTCCTTGGACCTGAAGTCACCATAGTTTCCTACATAAGGAGTTGCATACTTTGGCTTCATCAAACGTCACCCGTAAATGGGTGGACTATAAAGGCGATTACTGGGTATGTAACAAATTATGCGGAGGGATGTGAGTGATGTAGATGGGATCTATCCCTCCTATATGACGGGAGTGACATCATGATTCTTGATAGAGTGAGACCACTAAGTGTATGGTCATGCCCAAATGAGTCAATATGAGATATTGAGCTCATTTGATTAAAGTGAGTCTACTTGGAGTTCAAGATATAGATTGTACAGAGGATGACATGGTCTATGCCTCAATTGAACAATCTAGATGTCAAGGATAGAGGGACATTGTCACATATTGTGAGAGTCACAATTAGTAGTCACAAAGGTGATGTTGGATCATAACATTGTTGTAACTTGGGTAGCAATGATGTGTTGCTAGATACCACTCATTGCTTATGTTTCTAAATCGGTTTAGGAGCATTGCCAACGTTACAAGAACCTATAGGGTCACACACAAAGAGAAATTAGATGGAGATTAGGTTCATATGATGGACCAAGAGGATTAGGTTCATGTGATGAACCAAATTGGATTAAGAGTAATCCAAATTAGACTAATTGAGTTGGACTCAATTTGATTCAAGTGTTGAATGAGTCTAATTTAGATTTTATTCATTGAGTCAATTTAAACTAATGAATAGAGATTCATTAAATTAAATTCACTTGAATCAAATAGTTGGATTTGATCAACCATGGGAGATAAGAGGTCAAGTTTGACTTGACTTGAGAGAGAAGATGAAAGGTCAAGTTTGACTTAACCAAATGCCACTTCATGATGACTTGGCAAAAGGAGCCGGCCAATGGTGATGTTCCACATCATCATGGACACATCACGGTGTGCCACATCATGAGGGAGACCAAGAGCCATGGCTCTTGATATTACATGGATGTTTATAACCCCATCCTTAGTGTGGCCGGCCATAGCATTAGTGTGGGATTAAGTGAGGAATTAACTTGATATTCTTCCTCTCCTCTTCTTCTTTCTCTCCCTCTCCTCCATTGCTGATACTTCCTAAGGGTGCTAGCACACTCTAAGTGGACTTCTCTGTTAGTGCAATCAACCCTTGATATGGTTTTGATATGTGTTGCAAAGGGTTTAAGTTAGGATGTTTGGATTTGATATGTGCGTTGGAGTCTTGCAGGACTTAGTAATTCGCACATGCAGCCTTGGCGAGTTTCACCTCTCA
Organism: Wurfbainia villosa; assembly: GCA_025175895.1. NCBI lineage: Eukaryota > Viridiplantae > Streptophyta > Magnoliopsida > Zingiberales > Zingiberaceae > Wurfbainia > Wurfbainia villosa. Next base: position 44,435,431 of record CM045988.1, on the reverse strand, counting down.
TGACTCGGTCCTTGAGTCGGTGAAGGATAGCTTTGCGAAAGTCGTGCGCTTGGAGCATCCGAGGGACCGTCGGACGAGGAGCTTGGAGTGAAGCCAGAGGAAGTAGACTTCAGGGCGAGACGCGAAGGATGGCGCTACAGAGCCGTGCGCTTGGCGCATCCGAGGGACATGGCCGGACGAAGATAACATCAAAGGCGAGGGACTCCAAGGGATGAGAGTGAGCGAATGTATTCCGTGAAAGGGTAGTGCTCTTAGGTGAAACTTGGCCATTTGGCAAAGTGTCGGATGAGATTTCCCGACATCAGTTGACTACCATGTTATGGTAGTCGACTACTCTAAGTCGACTGTGACTCGACTAGTGTTCGAGTCCGGTTCAAGTGACAACAGTCGACTGTCATGGATTGACATTCGACTGCGAGACCACCAGTAGACTGATGAAGGAATCAGTTGACTGGTCGCAAGGGTTTCGTGCACAGAAGCGAGTCTAGATCGCGAGCACTCGACTGATAGGTCCATCAGTCGACTGATGGTAAGATCAGTCGACTGATGATGGTGCCATTGGATAGAATCCAACGTGGAATGCAGCCGTTATTGGGCAATAGCTACATGACCAGTCAACTGATAGGGACATCAATCGACTGCTCCTGTGTCAACGGGAAGAAACCCTCTTCCTCTGTAAAGAGGAAGGGTGTGGGGCTTTGGGAGCCTAATGCTTATGCTCTAACCTTCTCCCAAAGCGCCCTAAGGTTTTTCCATCCTCTTACTTGGTTTTATTTACATCATATTTGTAAGAGGAGTGAATTCTTGTAAAGAGGTTACCTCCACATAGCTTGGTGCAAAGGAGAGAATAGTGGAAGCTTGTGGAGTGATTCACCGTGGACGAATCGGACCGTAGATTAGCGGCGTAGCCGTGAACCTCGTTACATCCTTTTTTATCATTTGTATTCTTGTTATTGCTTTGGCTTTATTGTTTATACTTTCCGCTTGCGCTAACGAATTTGTAGATGAGCAATCGACGAGAAAATTCCACCGTCTACGTATTAGGCTATTTACCCCCCTCTAGCCAGCCAACATATTGACCCTACAAGTGGTATCAAAGCCAAGGCGCTTGTTGAGGACTAACTGCCAATACAAGCACTATATCAAGAGATGGCCGACTCGAACATTCATCCACCGAAGTTTGAAGGAGAATTCTCTTGGTGGAAAAAGAGAATGGAGTTATTTTTCGAAACTGATTTCGAAATTCTTTTAATTATGGAAAACGGTTTCAAAATGCCTAGGGATGAAGAAGGGGAGCCATTGGAAAAATCATGGTGGAGCAAGAGGCAAAGGGAAGAGTACTTGGTAAACTCAAAAGCCAAACATCACCTCTACAACGTACTCCCCCAACAAGAAGTCAACTGGATAGGAGCGTGTGCTAGCGCCAAGGAGATGTGGGAGAAGCTCATAGAAATTCATGAAGGCACATCCGAGGCCAAGCTAGCAAGGAGAGATGTCCTTCGCTCCCAACTATCCAATATCAAACTCGAAAAGGGAGAGAAGGTAAAATCCCTACACTCTAGGTTTAATGAAATTCTAACCGGTCTGACAAGTGTAGGGGAAAACCTTTCCAATCGGGACATTCTCATGAAGGCAATAGATGCCTTTCCTCGGTCGTCAAGATGGAGCTCAATGGTGGACTCCTTCTACATGTCAAAGAATTTAGAAGTGAGCACCATGGAGGAGTTCTTCTCAACCATGGAGCTCCATGAAATAAGGCTTGAGGGAGTAATTGAAGAATCAAGTATCAAGCCATCAAGAGGAGTAGCCCTAGTATCAAATAAGGGGAAGAAAAAGGTGGAGATTCCTTCCTCCTCCGATGAAGCATCCTCCTCCTCCTCCATGGATAGCACCGAAGAAGCTTACATAGTAAGGAAGGTAAGACGTGCTTTGAAAAATTTTAAATTTAATAAATCTAATGATAGGAGAAGAAGACCAAGGGGGAAGGTGATTTGTTATAATTGCCAAGGAGAGGGCTATATAAGGGACAATTGTCCCCTCTTGAACAAGAGCAAAGAGGAGAGAAGAAAGAAAGAAGAAAAGAAGAAGAAGGGGAGCAAGAAGAAAAAGGAAGAGGAGAAGAAGGCCAAAGAAAAAGGGAAGGCCAAGGCACTAAAGGCAAGGACATGGGATGACCCCTCTTCATCATCATCATCATCATCGGAAGAGGAGAATGCTTTTGTCACCAACCTAGCTTTGATGGCATTTGATGACCTAAACTCCTCCTCCTCCGAAAATGAAGAAGCAAGCTCAAGTGAGGAGAGCTCTAGTGAAGGGGGAGCTTCTTCTACATCCTCATCATCAGAAGAGGATTTGGTAAGTGAGGTAACAAATCTTTCCCCTAAGAAAATTATGTCAATTATTTCTAGCCTCACTAAGGATTTGTTTAGGGCAAAGAAGAAAAATAAATGCATGCTAGATAAAATTAAGGACTTAGAAGAAAAATTTGAAAAAGCATGCTTAAATGTAAATTATAATATTTCTTCTCGTCTAAATGATGCATGCTCACATGACTATATACCGTTTGATGTTAATGATGCATGTATTGAAGAAAATGGGTCCTAAGGAAAAAGCTAGACCACTTGACCAAGGTCCTAGAAAAATTCACTATTGGCTCCAACACTCTTAACATGATTATAGGGAGCCAAAGGGCAAGTTTCAACAAGAAAGGCCTAGGATATAAGGAAAAGAAAAATGAAAAGACCTATAAATGCTTAATTGCTAGGGGTCAAGATAAAAAGAAGACAATTGCTTGAAAATGGATCCCTAAGGAGTATTTAGTGAACCCCATAGGCAAGAATTTATTTTGGGTTCCTAAATCCATCCTAAAGGGTTAGGAAAACCCTAGGATAGTCAACCATATGGAATTTATCTATATCATATGTTGGTTAACTTAGGATGGTGGGACAAAATTTTTGAAATAGTGTTGGGTGATGATAATGCACCCATAGAAAATTTAAATCATGCTTTGGGTGATACTTTGACTTATTATCATAATTCATACCTAATGCATGATTATTAATTGATGAATACATTTGTTTCATGATCATAATGTAAAATTAATACATATATGCTTTTATGATCATGTGGGATGTTAGGATGATACTTAACCTTGAAAAGAATTGCATGAAATTAATGGTTAAGTATATATAAATACCTTTAGGATACATCTCTCACTCACCATAGGCTACCTTGATTGAAAACTTAGCATGGGTGAGATGATAGGGTGATACTAATGGTCCACTAATGCCTATGGCATTTAGATGGTTATTTAAGGTATCAAATAGCAATAATAGACCAATCATGGGGAAGGCTTATGTTTAATTCATAGACATATTGCCCAAAGATCATGGTTGGATATTTCAGATGTTTTCAAAACAATTTCTTACTTTTAAATCTGAGTGTTCATGTTTTGAAACAATTTAAAGCAAAACTAGGTGGTAAAAGTGATACAAAGTTGATCAAAAACCTAGTTAATTTTGAAACTTTTGGATTTTTGGAAAATACTTGAAAATATAATGATTTTTCATGGAAAACTATTTTTCATTGATAAATATACTTACAAGAAATATTTTCCCCAAATTTCATGATTTTTCAAATTTTGTAGATTTTTTAATGCATTTTTGAAATTCAGCCCGAAAATCAGAAAAACCTGAAATGCATGTGCCAGTCAACTAGTAGTATGAACCAATCGACTGATCGGCTGATAACATGCCCAGTAACTTCTTTTATCAAATTTTAAGGCATGTTTTGGCTTTTTTTCCCTCTAAACTTGATACCATGCTTAGATAAACTTTGTTTAATATTTTTGATGGTTTCAAAGGGGGAGAAATATATTTGTTTAAGTAAGACAAATTATATTTAGGGGGAGTTCCATGTATTAAGGGGGAGAGTTGCTAATCATATTATTTACATGCTTTCTTACCATAATAATTTTATCAAATGTTTTACTTAACTTAAATGGATTGCCACACATCAAAAAAGGGAGATTGTTAGTGCAATCAACCCTTGATATGGTTTTGATATGTGCAGCAAAGGGTTTAAGTTAGAATGTTTGGATTTGATATGTGCGTTGGAGTCTTGTAGGACATAGTAATTCGCACATGGAGCCTTGGCGAGTTTCACCTCTCATGACTCGGTCCTTGAGTCGGTGAAGGATAGCTTTGTGGAAGTCGTGCGCTTGAAGCATTCGAGGGACCGTCGGACGAGGAGCTTGGAGTGAAGCCGGAGGAAGTAGACTTCAGGGCGAGACGCGAAGCATGGCGCTGCAGAGTCATGTGCTTGGCGCATCTGAGGGATGTGGCCAGACGAAGATAACTTCAAAGGCGAGGGACTCCAAGGGATGAGAGTGAGCGAATGTAACCCGGGAAGGGGTAGTGCTCTTAGGTGAAACTTGGCCATTTGGCTAAGTGTCAGATGGGAATTCCCGACATCAGTTGACTACCATGTTATTATAGTCGACTACTCTAAGTCGACTGTGACTTGACTAGTGTTCGAGTTCGGTTCAAGTGACAATAGTCGACTGCCATGGATTGGCAGTCGACTGCGAGACCACCAGTCGACTGATGAAGGAATCAGTCGACTAATGAAGGAATCAGTCGACTGGTAGATCCACCAGTCGACTGATAGGTCCATCAGTCGACTGATGATGGTGTCGTTGGAAAGAATCCAACGTGGAAAGCAGCCGTTATTGGGCAACGGCTACAGGACCAGTCGACTGATAGGGACATCAGTCGACTGCTCCTGTGTCAACGGGAAGAAACCCTCTTCCTCTATAAAGAGGAAGGGTGTGGGGCTTTGGGAGCCTAATGCTTATGCTCTAACCTTTTCCTAAAGCGCCCTAAAGTTTTTCCATCCTCTTACTTTGTTTTATTTACATCATATTTGTAAGAGGAGTGAATTCTTGTAAAGAGGTTACCTCCACCTAGCTTGGTGCAAAGGAGAGAATAGTGGAAGCTTGCGGAGTGATTCATTGTGGATGAATCAGACCGTGGATTAGCGGCATAGCTCTGAACCACATTACATCCTTTGTTAGCATTTGTATTCTTGTTATTGCTTTGTCTTATTGTTTATACTTTCCGCTTGCGCTAACGAATTTGTAGATGAGCAATCGACGAGAAAATTCCACCCTCTATGTATTAAGCTATTCTCCCCCCTCTAGCCGGCCAACATATCGACCCTACATTCTCCACCTTTTGTCCGTGTGGATACATGTAGAGGAGTGGACACTTGACACTCTATGAGATCCGACAACCATTTGGACGAGCGGGATAAGCGAAGGGCGTCGCTACAAGGGTAACACTCTTTCCATGTAGATCTAAGGTAGATCTAGTGTTTATAAATATATACATGAATTTATTTTATTTATCTTTGCACGGATCCGTGGCCGACTTCCGAGGTTTCCGCAACGCAAAAAGCGGTTTTTGCTGCACGGAGAGTCTAATAGTTGTATCAGAGCCACGTTCGAAGCATGTTCATGTTTGTTTTGTAATTTTTGTATTAGATATAAAAAATTACAGATCTGTAAGTTTCTGTAATTTTCCTAATATTATAGATTTTTGTGAGTATTTTTCTCCTAGAGTCGAAGCAACCAGTGTTTGGACACTTGTATGCTTCAACCACCGAGAAAAACTCTCTGAAATGGTAAAGTCTCGCCTTAGTATTTTGGGACAGTAACTTAAGGCACTGTAAGATCAAGATGGGACACTCGCGAGATTTATTTTGCGAGAAGGGGTGCTGCCCCTAACCCCGCAAGGGGCATTGTCCCGCGATCGCGCTCGAAAATCGCTTAGCGGGACCGCTGCGGAGTTGTGACTCATACAAATTGAAAAAAATAGGAAATTTATAGAAATTTATGTAAAATACATAATTTAGAATTATGTATGATATTGTGATGGTCATGGCCCAAAAACCCCAATGTGATTTGATAAAATTATATTGTAATTCATAATACGGCTTGCGCGCCGTTTTTGTGTTGTGCATGTTGTATATGATATGCGACCTGTGCGTCGTGCCTCTTTTATTATATTCCTATTGTAAATAAATATTAGACTCGAATGTTACTCAAGTTTCATGTTTGTAATGTACAAAATGAAGCGGTGGAAGATCCACTTGTAGACGGAGTTATAAGGAGGGTGCCGACGATACATGGCGGTCAAAGGAGGAGCTTGGAGAAGCCGCTAACCCAAGGTTGACCGTCTCATCTTCTCATTGGCTTGAGAAGATTGTAGTAGGGCCATGACCTCATCACAAATTAATTAATTAGTGTATATATATATATATATATATATATATTTGTTTTTTGCTTGTATGTATGTGATGCATGCTAGTATAGGGTAATTAATGCCTTAATGCGTATATGATACACATTCACGATTAGATTAGATCTTAATCAAGTCAACTCGAAATGCCTACCAAGTTTTGATACCCATCACTACCTCAATCATTTATTGTTGTTGAATCTGCCAAAACAGAGCAACGCATATTATCTTGGTAGGGTGCGGAGGGACAATCTTGGTCCCGCCTATCAAAGCTTGGGTGAGAATAAGCTTAATTAGATTGGGCGAAACTAGTTTAACTCAATTGGATTGGGTAAAACTATAGGCATATTCCAACGGTTGGAAAGATAGGATAAGATCACATTTACACTAAATCTTTGGCGATTTAGCCAAAGCTAACTCAGGTTCTTTTGTAAATGTGGATCATGATCCTATAAACAAGAGTTACATAGAGATGTAATTGGTAATTTGTTACCTACCGATCATACTAAGTCTTGGGCGATTTAGCCAAAGCTAACTCAAGGCGTGGTATAATGTGGATCTTGTCCTGCGAGAATTATAGCTAGTTTGTATGAATATAGTCATGTGGTTTGACCACATCCATGACTCAATTCTACAAAAGCCCTATAATTCAGTGGGAGCATCATTTAATTAAAGGCCTAATTAAATGATAAATGGAATATGATATTTACTTTCTACATTATTTATGTTGTAGATTGTCATGTCGTCAAACAAGAACACTCTCTCCCAGCGTTCTATCCTTTAGAAGGACAAGATCAATAGAGCTAATTTCCTGGACTGGTATAGGAATCTGAGAATTGTTCTCAAACAAGAAAGAAAATTGTACGTCCTGGAGCAGTCCATTCCAGAAGCACCTCCTGACACTGCCTCACGAGTTGACCGAGATGCTTACAAGAAGCATCAAGATGATGCATTAGATGTGTCATGCCTCATGCTCGCGACCATGAACTCTGAGCTTCAAAAGCAACACGAGTTGATGAATGCTTTTGATATGGTTGAACATCTTCATCAACTGTATCAAGGACAAGCAAGGCACGAGAGATACGAGATCTCTAAGGCATTGTTTTAGTGCAAGATGCAAGATAGGACTCCCATAGGTCCATATGTACTCAAGATGATTGGGTACATAGAAAACCTACATATGTTGGGATTCCCACTTGGCCAAGAACTGGCCACTGACTTGATTTTGCAATCCTTGCCAGAAAGTTACAATCAATTTGTCATGAATTACAACATGAATGAAATTGATAAGCCACTTCCTGAGTTGCTTAGCATGTTGAGAACTACTGAGCTCAACCTTAAGAAGGCAAAGCCCGACTCCATTTTGATGGTGCAAAAGAAGAATGGCAAGGGAAAGCCTAAAAGTAAGGGAAAGTCCCAAGCCAAGGGCAAAGGCAAGGTACTGAAACCTAAAGGAGGGGTTGCCAAGAAAGGTGAATGCTACCACTGCAGTCAGACCAGTCACTGGAAGCGAAATTGCGAAAGATACCTAGAAGAGCTTAAGAAGAAGAGAAGTGAGACTTCTACTTCAGGTATATATGTTATAGAAGTCAATCTATCTATTTCTTCATCTTGGGTATTTGATACCGGATGTAAATCTCACATTTGTACTAATGTGCTGGCGCTGAGAAATAGTAGGGCATTGACGAAGGGCGAGGTAGACCTACAAGTAGGCAATGGAGCAAGGGTTGCTGCTGTTGCTGTAGGAACTTATTTTCTATCTTTGCCTTCTGGTCTTGTACTAGAATTAGATGAATGTTGTTATGTGTCTTCTCTCACAAAGAACATCTTTTCAGTTTCTTGTTTAGACAAGAAAGGCTTTTCATTTATAATATAGAACAAATGTTCTTCCATTTATTTAAATGATATGTTTTATTGTAGTGCACCTCTAATGAACGGACTCTACATTCTAGACTTAGAGAATCCCATCTATAACACAAGTACCAAAAGGTTCAAGTCAAATGAGTTGAACCAAACCTATCTCTGGCATTGTCGCTTAGGTCACATAAATGAGAGTCTCTTATCCCAGATCCATAAGGATAGGTTGATGGACTTATTTGATTTTGAATCATATGAGACATGCGAGTCTTGCCTTCTAGGCAAGATGACCAAGACTCCCGTTAGTGAACACAGCGAGAGAGCAACAAACTTGTTAGGACTTATACATAGTGATTTATGTGGCTCTTTCAATGTTGCTGCTAGAGGTGGTTATAAGTACTTCAGTGCATTTACTGATGACTTCAGTAGATATGGTTATGTGTATCTGATGTCACATAAGTCAAAATCCTTTAAAAAGTTCAAAGAATTCAAGAATGAAGTACATAACCAGCTTGGCAAGAGTATTAAGATACTTCGATCAGATCGAGGTGGTGAATATCTTAGCCATGAGTTTTGTGACTATGTAGCTGAGTTTGGGATTCTATCCTAACTCACTCCTCCTGGAACACCATAGTGGAATGGTGTTTCTGAAAGGAGGAATCGTACCCTATTAGATATGGTATGATCTATGATGAGTCACACAGATCTTCATATATCCTTTTGGGGATATGCTCTAGACACAGTATCCTTCACTCTTAACCGTGTTCCATTCAAAGCTGTGATAAAGACACCATATACGATATGGACAGGGAAAAATCCCAAAATATCTTTCATGAGGATTTGGGGTTGTGAGGCTTACATTTGATGTAAAGTCTCAGACAAACTGGGACCCAAATCGAATAAGTGCTATTTTGTTGGATATCCTAAGGAAACAAAGAGATATTACTTCTACATTCTCAGTCACCACAAAGTGTTTGTGGCAAAGACTAGGGTATTTTTAGAAAGGAACTTTGTTTCTAGAAAAACTAGTGGGAGTAGGTTCGATCTTGAAGAAATTCAAGATATGGACCATAGCACTGAGGCCGAGATGGAGGTTGAATAAGAACCACAAAGTGTTGTGGATGATGAGATTGTTGCACAAAGAGTTGTGGAACAACAACCTTTTCAGGTAGATATACCTCTTCGTAGGTCTGATAGGGTACATCGTCAGCCTGAGAGATACTCATTTCTCTTATCTGACCATGATGATGTTATGCTCATGGAGAATGAGCCTACCTTCTATCAGGAAGCTGTGATGAACCCAAATTATGAGAAATGGCTAGAGGATATGAGATCCGAGATGGAATCCATATACACCAACCAAGTATGGACTTTGGTTGATCCACCTGTAGGCATCAAACCCATTGCTTGTAAGTGGGTCTTTAAGAGAAAGATTGACATGGATGGACTTATGCATACCTATAAGGGTCGATTGGTAGCTAAAGGATTCAAGCAAATTCATGGTATTGACTATGATGAAACCATTTCTCCAGTTGCGATGTTTAAGTCCATAAGGATCATGCTTGCTATTGCAGCGTACCACAATTATGAGATCTGGCAGATGGATGTCAAAACCATATTTCTGAATGGAAACATGCTCGTGTTTGTGTACATGACACAACCTGAGGGTTTTGTAGATCCACATCATACTGGCAAAGTATGAAAGCTGCAAAGGTCCATTTATGGGCTAAAGCAATCTTCTCGGAGTTGGAATCTTTGATTCGATGATGCGATCAAACAGTTTGGTTTCATCAAGAATGAAGATGAACCCTATGTCTACAAGGGGGTCAATGGGAACACAGTTGTCTTCCTTATATTGTATGTGGATGACATACTACTCATTGGGAATGAGATCCCTTCGCTACAGTCTATGAAGACTTCGCTAGGGAAGTGTTTCTCAGTGAAGGACTTAGGGGAAGCAGCCTGTATTCTAGGCATCAAGATCTATAGAGATAGATCTAAGAGATTGCTTGGCCTAAGTCAGAGTACATATATTGACACGGTATTACTACAATTTGCCATGTAGAATTCCAAGAAAGGATTTCTGCCGATGTCACATGGTGTTAGTCTTTCGAAGAATCAAAGTCCCTCTTCTAGAGAGGAGAGAGACCACATGGATAAGATCCCTTATGCATCTGCCATAGGATCTATCATGTACGCCTTGCTATGTACTCGTCATGATGTCTCGTATGCTTTGAGCCTGATGAGCAGATACTAGTCAGTTCCAGGTGAGTGTCACTGGATAGCGGTCAAGAATATTCTTAAGTACTTGAGAAGATCTAATGAATATTTCTTGATATTTTGAGGGGATGGGGAACTAGCTGTAAAGGGTTACAGTGATGTCAGCTTCCAAACTGACAAGGATGATTTTAGATTGCAGTCAGGGTTCGTGTTTTGCTTGAATGGTGGCGCTGTGAGCTGGAAGTATTCAAAGTAGGACAAAGTTGATGATTTTACAATAAAGGTCGAGCATATTGCTGCATCAGAGGCAGAAAAGGAGGCAACAAAGGAGGCAGTTTGGATCCGCAAGTTCATTACTGAGCTTGGGGTGGTTCCTAGCATAGCTGATCCTATAGAGCTCTATTGTGACAACAATGGAGCGATTGCACAGGCTAAGGAACCTCGCTCACACCAGCGGACCAAACACATACTACGGCGCTTCCATCTCATTCAAGAGATTATTGATAGAGGAGATGTGAAGATTTACAGAGTACCCACAGAGGCTAACGTCGCAGATCCCTTGACCAAGGCTTTGGCACAGAAAAAACATGATGGTCACACTAGGTCATTGGGCATTAGATACTACAGTGATTGGCACTAGTGCTAGTGGGAGATTGTTAGTGAAAGCCCTAGAGCCAATCATGTGATGATTGTTGTATGGACTTGTTGTATCATATTCTTATATATATATATATATATATATATATATATATATATATATATATATATATATAAAGGCATTTCTTTATGGTTATTATACTTAGTTGTATTGGTGACAAATAACCAAGTATAATAGCATCCTTGAGTAGAAGGTTCTTATCTATATCAATCGATTGGTTGAATCGATAATGAAATGATAAATAGAATACTACTCTTAATTATTTCTAGTCAAGTATTAACATTCAGGGAAAATGTTAATGCGAAAAGACTAACATGTAGGTCAACTCGATGACTTGATCTCATAAGTCATGGATATGAGATATCAAGTTGACACATGTGTATGCATTGGAGAATGCATACTGAATGACCCGCTATGAGAAAGTATCATGGATCATTATATGAGTGTAATATGCTTTCTCATGTGACTATTAGTCCATGGACTTGAAGTCACCATGGTTCCCTACATAAGGAGTTGCATACTTTGCCTTCGTCAAACGTCACCTGGAAATGGGTACATAGAAAACCTATAGAGGTTGGGATTCCCACTTGGCCAAGAACTAGCCACTGACATGATCTTGCAATCCTTTCCAGAAAGTTACAATCAATTTCTCATGAATTACAACATGAATGAAATTGATAAGGCACTGCCTGAGTTGCTTAGCATGTTGAGAACTACTAAGCTCAACCTTAAGAAGGTAAAGCCCGACTACATTTTGATGGTGCAAAAGAAGAAAGGCAAGGGCAAGCCTAAAAGTATGGGAAAGTCCCAAGCCAAAGGAAAAGGCAAGGCATTGAAGCCTAAAGGAGGGGTTGCCAAGAAAGGTGAATGCTATCACTGAAGTCAGACAGGTCACTGGAAGCGAAACTGCAAAGGATACCTGGAAGATCTAAAGAAGAAGAGAAGTGAGACTTCTATTTCAATTTATATGTTATAGAAGTCAATCTATCTATTTCTTCATCGTGGGTATTTGATACCGGATGTGCATCTCACATTTGTACTAATGTGCAAGCACTGAGAAATAGCAGGGCATTGACGAAGGGCGAGGTAGACCTACGAGTAGGCAATGGAGCAAGGGTTATTGTTGTTGTTGTAGGAACTTATTTTCTATCTCTGCCCTCTGGACTTGTACTAGAATTATATGAATGTTGTTATGTGTCTTCTCTCACAAAGAACATCATTTCAGTTTCTTGTTTAGACAAGAAAGGCTTTTTATTTATAATAAAGAACAAATGTTGTTCCATTTATTTAAATGATATGTTTTATTGTAGTGCACCTTTGATGAACGAACTCTACATTCTTGACTTAGAGAATCCCATCTATAACATAAGTACCAAAAGGTTCAAGTCAAATGAGTTGAACCAAACCTATCTCTTGCATTTTCGCTTAGGTCACATAAATGAGAGTCGCTTATCCCAGCTCCATAAGGATGGGTTGCTGGACTCATTTGATTTTGAATCATATGAGACATGCGAGTCTTGCCTTCTAGGCAAGATGACCAAGTCTCCCTTTAGTGGACACAGTGAAAGAGCAACAAACTTGTTAGGACTTATACATAGTGATGCATGTGGTCCTTTCAATATTGCTACTAGAGGTGATTATAAGTACTTCATTACATTTACTGATGACTTCAGTAGATATGGTTATGTCCATCTAATGACACATAAGTTAGAATCTTTTGAAAAGTTCAAAGAATTCAAGAATGAAGTACAAAATCAGCTTAGTAAGAGTATTAAGATACTTCGATCAGATCAAGGTGGTGAATACCTTAGCGATGAGTTTCGTGACTATCTAGCTGAGTGTGGGATTCTATCCCAACACACTCCTCCTGGAACACCACAGTGGAATGGTGTATCCAAAAAAAGGAATCGTACTCTATTAGATATGGTACGATCTATGATGAGTCACACAGATTTTCCTATATCCTTTTGGGGATATGCTCTAGACACAGCAACCTTCACTCTTAACCGTGTTCCATCAAAGCTATGATAAAGACACCATATACGATATGGACAGGAAAAAATCCCAAGATCTCTTTCATGGGGATTTGGGGTTGTGAGGCTTACGTTCGATGTCAAGTCTCAGACAAACTGGAACCCAAATCCAATAAGTGCTATTTTGTTGGATATCCCAAGGAAACAAAGGGATATTACTTCTATATTCCCAGTCATTACAAAGTGTTTGTGGCAAAGACTAGGGTATTTCTAGAAAGAGACTTTGTTTCTAGAAAAACTAGTGAGAGTACGTTCGATCTTGAAGAAATTCAAGATATGGACCATAACACTGAGGTCGTGATGGAGGTTGAATAGGAACCACAAAGTGTTGTGGATGATGAGATTGTTGCACAAAGAGTTGTGGAACAACAACCTTTTCAGGTAGACCTACCTCTTCGCAGGTCTGATAGGGTATGTCGTCAGCCTGAGAGATACTCATTTCTCTTATCTGACCATGATGACGTTATGCTCATTGAGAATGAGCCTACCTTCTATCAGAAAGTTATGATGAGCCCAGATTCTGAGAAATGGATAAAGGCCATGAGATCCGAGATGGAATCCATGTACACCAATCAAGTATGGTCTTTGGTTAATCCACCTAATGGCATCAAACCCATTGAGTGTAAGTGGGTCTTTAAGAGAAAGACGGGCATGGATGGACTTACGCATACCTATAAGGGCCGATTGATAGCTAAAGGTTTCAAGCGAATTCATGGTATTGACTATGATGAAACCTTTTCTCCAGTTGCGATGTTTAAGTCCATTCGGATCATTCTTGCTATTGCAGCGTACCACAATTATGAGATCTGGTAGATGGATGTCGAAACTACATTTCTGAATGGAAACTTGCTCGAGGATGTGTACATGACACAACCTGAGAGTTTTGTAGATCCACAGCATACTGGCAAAGTATGCAAGCTGCAAAGGTCCATTTATGGTCTAAAGCAAGCTTCTCGAAGCTGGAATCTTTGATTCGATGATGCGATCAAATAGTTTGGTTTCATCAAGAATGAAGACGAACCTTGTGTTTGCAAGAGGATCAATGGGAACACAGTTGTCTTCCTTGTATTTTATGTGGATGACATACTACTCATTGGGAATGACATCCCTTCGCTACTGTCTATGAAGACTTGGCTAGGGAAGTGTTTCTCAATGAAGGACTTAGGTCAAGCAGCCTGTATTCTAGGCATCAAGATCTATAGAGATAGATCTAAGAGATTGTTTCTCCTAAGTCAGAGTACATATATTGAGACGGTATTACTATGGTTTGTCATGCAGAATTCCAAGAAGGGATTTCTGCCGATGTCACATGGTGTGAGTCTTTCAAAGACTCAAAGTCCCTCTTCTAGAGAGGAGAGAGACCGCATGGATAAGATCCCTTATGCATCTGCCATAGCATCTATCATGTATTCCATGCTATGTACTCGTTTTGATGTCTCATATGCTTTGAGCATAACAAGCAGATACCAGTCTGATCTAGGTGAGTGTCACTGGATATCGGTCGAGAATATTCTTAAGTACTTGAGAAGAACTAAAGAATATTTCTTGATATTTAGAGGCGATGGGGAACTAGCTGTAAAGGGTTATAGTGATGCCAGCTTCCAAACTGACAAGGATGATTATAGATCACAGTCAGGGTTCGTGTTTTTCTTGAATGGTGGTGCTGTGAGCTAGAAGAGTTCGAAGCATGACACAGTTGTTGATTCTACAACAAAGGTCGAGTATATTGCTGCATCAAAGACAGCAATGGTGTAACGCCCGTAAAATTCCTAGCAATTTTACAAGAATTTTTGCATGATTATAATCGGCTTTATGTGGACTCTTTCAAAAAATAAAAGAAATAGAGCCAAAAAGGATGTATGGCCCAGGGTTTGAACCCTAAACCTCCATGTAGATAGCTAAACCTTAAGATGCATCCAATAACCAGAAGCCCAACATTGTTGTGTTATTAGAAGGATATGGGAAATGATAGATAAGGGTAAGGGAGGCTAAGGGACACCTTCAAGTGAATAAATAGAATAATGAGGAGACAAGAAAAACACAAATTGTCATTCTCTCCTTCTCCTCTTCTTCCTCACCGAAACCCTAACTCCCTCTCCTCTCATTTCCGAAATCCAACCAAGAAAGAAGAGGGCTCTAGTCTTGGCAACACATAGGGTATTTTCTACTACTAAACAAAGCGAAGGATGTAAGTATCCCCTCACCTGCAATCAAGTTGCTTCGGTTGATGGTTGTTAAGAAAATCCTTCATGAAACTTTTGGCCAATACCTTCTTCATGCTTCCCATGATTGTCCATGCTATGTTTTGTATGAATATGATGATAACATGTTTCTAGATAGGCTTGGTTTAAGTGTTTGATCTTCAAACTTCATGAAACTCTTGGCCAATACCTTCTTCATGCTTCCCATGATTGTCCATGCTATGTTTTGTATGAATATGATGTTAATTTGAGTTAGGGGCCTAACTCAAGGGTGTTTTTATCAAACATCAAAAAGGGAGAGATTGTTGGTGTAATCGGCCCAGGTCACGATTGACCGGACTCGAGTTTGACTCGAGCGATGTTTTGATGTTCGACAAAAACATATGACAATGTGATTGTCATGATAAAGTCCAAGTCATGGGTACTTGGCATGGAAAGTTCAAGTGGGACACTTGGCATTGGGAAAGTCCAAGTCTTGAGTACTTGGCATGTAAAGTCCAAGCATGGGTATTGGCAAGGAAAAGTCCAACATAGATTGGCAAGGAAAAGTCCAAGCATGGGTCTTGACATGGAAAGTCCAACATAGGTTGGAAAGGGAAAGTCCAAGCTTGAGTCTTGGCATTTGAAAAGACCAAGGGGTTTGATATTGGCAGCGTAAAGTCCAAGCGGGAGTCTTGGCAGCATAAGTCCAATGGTTGGTGGCGTAAAGTCCAAGCGGAGTCTTGGCAGCGTAAGTCCAATGTGTCTTCATGGTGTAAACACCGTTAGCATGACAATAGCCGATGGAAGCACCTGAAGGCTAGCGTATGGATGAACAAGTCATGGATGACTTGGAGGGATCCGATAGGCGTGAGACTGATGGAGGTGGCTAGAAGGCTTAGGTCTAGGCTAAGGGTGGTCTAGCAAGTATGGGGGCACCATACTATTGGGGATCCTTGGAAGGCTAGAGGGGGGTGAATAGCCTCTTTTTGTTTCTACAAGCAAGGTTAGTAGAAGCAAAACAAGAAACTAATAATAATTAAGAAACAAACAAACAATCGCTAACAAGAGAGCTTTTACGTGGTTCAAAGATTAAGCTCCTACTCCACGGTGATCCTTAAGGTGGATCAATCCAATGAATCTCCACTAAGAAAGCTTCCTTTACAAACACTCTCCTCTTCTCACAATTGATGATGATGAAGTTTAGAGAAGAGGAGGATTTAAAACACTTAGAAAGCTTAGAGAATCGTGGGGAACTTGAGAGCAAAGTTGGAAGATAAGCACTAGCCTCTTCAAGCACCCCATGCCCTCTTTTTATAGAGAGATAGCTGTTTTTCCCATTGAGCCTCGAACATTCGATTGATGGTCTCCATCAGTCGATTGCCGCCGTAGCTAATGGCTTCTGATGAGGCAGATTCGCAGGGATTCACAGCCGCCATTTCCAACGGCAGGCTGATCAGTCGACTGATAACTTCATCAGTCGACTAATACAATGATCAGTCGAGTGATTCCCACGAGGAGTCAAGTCTAACTCCATTCGTTGCCCGATGCCAACTTGATCAGTCAACTACCTAGGTTTTGCATTCGACTGATGGCGTCATTAGTAGACTTCCAAACCTAGGCAGTCAAATGATGTCTTGTCAGTTGACTGATACTCGTTAATTATGAGTAATTCATACTTGAATTGACTCACTAGACCTAGACTCAACCTTCTAGCTCTTCCTTTAGCCTTGTGCCTCCAGGATCCCTCCGAGTCCGCGACTTGTTCATCCTTTGCGCTTGCTTTCAAGAGCTTCTTTCAGTTTCATTATGTCTTGGGTTTCTCTTTGTCAAAGTACGCTTGGACTTTATGCTGCCAAGACTACATGCTTGGACTTACGCTGCCAAGACTTACCTTTGGACTTCCTTTACCAAGGTCCGCTTGGACTTTACGCCACCAAGACTACATGCTTGGACTTACACTGCCAAGACCTTTCCTTGGACTTCTCTTGCCAAGATAACACTTAGACTTTTCTTTTATCAAGTCTTCATACTTGGATTTTCCTGTCACTTAAATATGTTCACAATTAGATCACAAATATTGCCTAAGTTAGATGATCAAACATCAAAACATATAAATGCTTGGGGCATTGTTGCACCAACAATCTCCACCTTTTTGATATTTGAAAATCATTTAAGTTAGGTCTTTAACATATGCACATAATGAAAACATCATATTTCCAATATGAATTCTACCTTAAAGTTTCCTTCTCCCCCTTTCACACACATCAAAAAGAGAATGATTCATACAATAATAAGTTCATGAAAGAATTAAATTAGTCATATCTTGAACTAAGGTATAAGATAGATATGAGGCTCCCCTTTAATCCAAGACATGGTTCATGATGTGTGAATAACATGTGGAGCAAAGCATAAACAAAAGATATAAAGTTATGTCCTAACTTTGCACCAACAATATAATTTTAGGGATGAAAAGATGTCACTATGAAGCTCCCCCTAAAACAATGTATTAATTAGTCCAATAACCTTTTAATTACTTGAATTAGCATACCATAGGGTTAGGATACTTAAGAATACACTTAATACCAAAGAATAAGGCTGAATTGCAGAAAAATTAGGATGGCAGTCGATTGGTATACGAGGCGATCATTGCCACACGAAATGACAATTTATTTACCTTTACCTTTTAACCGAAAATGCGCTAAAAATTTTAAAAACATCGAAAAATCATGAAATTTTGTGTAAATATTTCTGAAATCATTGTCTATCAAGAAAAAATAATTTGAAAAATATATATTTTCCAGATTTCGAAATTGATATAAATTTGAAAACTAGCAAAAGCTTTAAGTATTTTACAAACTTTGTATCACTTTTGCTTAGAAATTGAAAACTATTTTTCAAAGTATGATAAACATAGTTTAAAATATATTTTGTTTGACATTTCCAATCATATTCTTAGAGATATATGCACATCAATTGTACATAAGCCTTCCCAATGATTGGTCCAATGAAGGATTAATGTCCCTAGATGACATTTTAGTTCATAGTAATGCATCACAATAAGCATGATGAACCGAATGCATCTTCCTAATATCTCACATATTGTCTAAGTGGCTCAATACAAAAATCATAGTTTCTTAGGTCTTTTGTGAGATGCTTGGGGTATAAATCCTAGAATTTCTATAGGATCATGCAAACCTAGACCTCTATTCTACAAAGCACATTCCAAGTTCTCTCCTAAGTGATGAAAATTCACCTTCGGGGAGAGCCTTGGTGAATATGTTGGCTAAGTTGGACTTAGATTCTATGTAATTAAGTTCAATGTCCCCCTTAGCCACATGATCTCTAATGAAGTGATGTTTCACTTCAATGTGCTTAGTCCTAAAGTGATGTACAGGATTTTTGGTCAAATTTATGGTACTCACATTATCACAATAAACTTTGACATTGGAGTAGAGTAGCTCATAATCTTCTAATGTGTGTCTCATCCAAAGTAATTGAGCCACACAACCACCCATAGCCACATATTCAGCCTCGGTGATTGACAAAGAAACACAAGGTTGCTTTCTACTACTCTAACTCACTAGGGAGGATCCAAGAAATTGGCATCCATCGCTAGTACTCTTCCGATCCAACTTGCAACCCGCATAGTCGGAGTCGGTGTACCCAACCAAATCAAAAGACTTAGCCCTAAGGTACCAAAGTCCTATATTTAGTGTGCCTTTGATATATCTTAGATTTCTCTTAATGACTACTAAATGGGACTCTTTGGCACAAGATTGATATCTTGCACACATACCTACCACAAATAAAATGTCGAGTCTACTAGCGGTTAAGTATAAGAGACTACCAATCATGCCCCTATAAAACTTAAGGTCAATTGATTTTCCTTCATGATCATTATCTATTTTTGTATTGGTTGCGATAGGGGTTGAAACTACCTTAGCATTTTCCAAACCAAACTTCTTGATCATTTCTTTGGCATATTTGGTTTGGTATACATAGTTTCCTTCATTTGTTTGTTTGACTTGTAATCCTAAGAAGAATTTTAATTCTCCAACTAGACTCATTCAAATTCATTTTCCATATTTTTGATAAAATCTTGAAGGAGTTCATCATTGGGTAACCCAAAAATTATGTCATCTACATATACTTGGGCTACAAATATATCCTTTGATTTTGATTTAATAAAGAGAGTTGGATCTATTTTACCCCTTCTAAATCCTTTAGACACTAAGAAAGATGATAATCTCTCATACCAAGCCCGGGGAGCTTATTTTAACCCATATAAGGCTTTTCTAAGCTTGTATACATGGTTAGGGTAATCTATATTTTCAAACCCGAGAGGTTGTTCTATATATTTCTCTTTCTTAATGAACCCATTTAGGAATGCTGATTTTACATCCATTTGATGGAGTTTAAAACCCATGTAGGAGGCATATCCTAATAGAATTCTAATGGATTCTAACCTAGCAACCAGGGCATATGTTTCATCATAATCAAGTCCTTCAATTTGATTGAAGCCCCTTGCAACTAATCTTGCCTTATTCCTAGTTATATTGCCTTGATCATCTAGTTTGTTCCTAAAGACCCATCTTGTAGTAATGATGGTATTATCATTGGGTCTAGGAACTAACTCCCACACTTGACTCCTTTCAGATTGAGCCAATTCATCTTGCATTGCTAAGATCCAATCCGGATCAAGTAATGCATCATTGATTGTTTTGGGCTTAATTTGGGAGATAAGGGTTATATGACTAGAGGAAGTTCTATGGAATGACCTACTTCTAACACCTTGAGATAATTCCCCTACAACTTGATCTAGAGGGTGATTTTGATGAACTCTTATTGTTCTAGGTGTATTAAATTGATTTTGATCATGATTATCCTCAATCCTCCTTTCATCATCCGAGTCTCCTCTTGCTCCCCCTTGATTATTACTCTCTAATTCTCCCCCTCGAATATTATTCTCTAATTCTCTCCCCTGATTATTACCCCCTAAGGTCATGTTTTGAAATTTTTGGGTAATTTCTTGATTTTTGTCATTGATATCATCATCAATGGGGGATTTCCTAGGGTAAGTAGTAAAGGTTTCATCAAATCGAACATTTGAAGACTCCTCAACTATTTGAGTCATTTTGTTATATACTCTATAGCCCCTACTAGAGGATGAGTATCCAACTAAGATTCCCTCATCCATTTTGGACTCAAATTTTCCCAAATTATCTTTGGTGTTTAAGATATAGGTTTTACATCCAAAGACCCTAAAATAGTGAATTGTTGGAATTGAACCATTCCATAATTCAAATGGAGTTTTTCCTAAAAACCTACGAATTTGGACTCTATTTTGAATATAGAAAGCAGTATTAATCCCTTCTACCCACAAGTAGCTAGGTAATGAGTATACATTAAGCATAGTCCTAGCGGCTTCTTGTAGGGCACGATTTTTTCCTTTTTACTATCCCATTTTGTTGAGGTGTTCTAGGACAAAAAAAATTCGTGCTTGTACCCTTGTTCTAAGAAAAATTTGGAGAAATTAGAATTCTCCACCGTGATCACCACGGATCCAGTTGATTTTGAGATTTCTCTCATTCTCTACTCTTTTGCTAAAGCCTATGATTGTTTCTAGGGTATTATCCTTATGTTTCATGAAATACACCCAAGTATATCTAGAAAAATCATCTACTATACCTAAGCAATATTTGCTACCATTTAATGAAGGAGTACTATGACAATCAAATAAATCTAAATGAATGAGTTCTAAAGGTAATGAAGTACTAATTAAATTTTTACCCTTGTGTGATGACCTTGATTGTTTCCCTTCTTGGCATGCATCACACATCTTATTCTTCATGTACTTCACTTTTGGCAATCCCTTCACTAGCTCCAATTTTGATACTTTGGCTATGTTCTTCATGTTGATATGCCCTAATCTCCTATGCCATAGCCAACTCTCTTCTTCTTTTGTCATGAGACACTTAGGGGAAATGTTAGTGGCATATGATAAATCAACATAATAGATATTTGATTTCCTATATCCAACTAACATGCAATCATTTAATTTCTTATGTCTTATAAGGCATTTAGAAGAGTCAAATTGAACATCAAAATTTGCATCACATAATTGACTTACACTAAGCAAGTTAAACTTCATGTTTTCAACTAATAGTACTTTATGAATGACAAGATTTGGGGATACCTTAATTGTGTCTTTTCCTAGAATTTTAAGTTTTTCAATATTTCTAAAAGACACTTTACCCTTGCTAATGTGGTTGATTGTTGAGAATTTGCTCTCATCACTGGTCATGTGTTTTAAGCAACCACTATCAACAATCCACAAGCTTGGTCTTCCTACCTATACAACATGGAAAATACAAGTCTTAGGCACCCAAATCTTACGACTTGTAGCATTAACTATATAGCTCTTAGGAACCCAAGCCTTTCTAACCTTGCTCCTAATGGTTGATTTTCTACTAACAAGGGAGGTAAAGACTACTTCCTTCTCCTTAGGCCTATATCCTATTCCGGCCTTGTTGTAAATAGCCCTTTGATCCTTAATTATCATATCTAAGTATTTGGAGCCATTTGTAAATTTTTCTAAGCATGCTCTTAGTTCACCTATTTCTTTTCTTAGTTCATTATTTTCATTCCTAAGTGAACATGCATCATCACAAGAAGGTTCTACATCTCTAATTTTCCTAATTTCTACTTTTAAGTCCTTAATCCTAGATTTTGATCTATTTAAAGCGTTTTGAAGACATGCAATAGTTTTATAAAGCAATTCTATCCTAGGGGAGTCTTTTACCTCATCGTCACTAGAGGATGATTCATCACTTGAAGAGGAGGATGACTCTTCACTTGAGCTTCCGATTACATCCTCCATGGCCATGAGTGTAAGGTTGTGGGTGACATGGCAAAGCACATCATCATCCGATATATCTTCCAAGATTTGTGTATCCCACATTTGGGCTACCATGACCTCCTTCTTCTTCTTCTCCTTCTTTTCCTTCTTCTACTTTTCCTTCTCCTTCTTCTTTAGATCTGGGCAATTTGGCTTGATGTGCCCTTTCTTGTTGCAACCATAACAAATAACATTAGGAGTAGAAATTGAACTACTAGAATTTTTACCTTTGGAGGATTGGAACATCCTCCTCATATCTTTCTTGGTGAGTTTCGTTGACCTCCCACCAAACTTCTTTACATAGTGAGCCACCTCACTTGCCAATAGCTCTTCATCACTACTAGATGGCTCCTCCTCGGATTCGGATGAAGAAGAGGCTTCTTTCTTCTCCTTCTTACCTACAAAAAGAGCTACACCTTTCTCCTTGGACGAAGTGTTAGCTTGCTCATGCAACTCGAATTCACAAAAAAGATCATATAGTTTAACTAATGAAAGGACCCTAGACACCTTATAAGCATCTACCATTGATGCCCATAAAGTTGTTCTAGGGAAAGCTTGAAGAATATACCTCACAAGGTCTCAGTTTTCTACCTGTTCACCTATAACATGTAGTTTGTTGACTCCCTCCTTGAAGTGACTGTGCATTTGGCTCACAGTCTCGTTGGTCTTCATGGCAAAGATTTGGAGTTGGTCTATCAAGAGGTCCCTCTTGGCTCTCCTCGTCTCCTTTGATCCTTTATTCAATTCGATGAGCTTCTCCCAAAGCTCTTTAGCAGAGTTGAAGGGGCCGACTTTGGATAATTTCTCCTTTGATAGACCACATTGGAGTGTGGTCGTTGCTTTTGCATTCGCTTGTGCCTTCTTTGCCATCTCTCTTGTCCAATCCTTTGTTGGTATTGGCGCTTCGAATTCGTCGACTGACTTCTCGAATCCATCTACAATACTAAAACAATTATCAATATCGTTCATAAGGTAGTATTCCATCTTACCTTTCCAATAGCCGAAATCGTTGTCGTCGAAGAATGGAGGCCTTGCCGTGCTATACCCCTCTTGAAATGCCATTGTGCTCCGGTTGATGGATAGATCTTCCGACGCGATCCGGGCTCTGATACCACTTGTTGGGGATCCTTGGAAGGCTAGAGGGGGGTGAATATGTTAGAATGTATACTGAAAGCCTAGCTCTTTTCTGTATGAATATTTTATTTTGAAATAAGAATCACATGATCATTGTTTGCATTTTATATATTCATTATATATGTGTGCATATTGTCTAATATTCTACATTGTAGATAACATGGTGCTTGGTGTGGCACAGAAGATCATGTTATCAGTCCATTGTAAAATATAAGTAGAGGCTCACAACCAAGATGGTTTTGGACAAACCATTGGCATGGTTGTAGTGTAGCTTGGTATTGTTTTATCTTGAACATAGAGTTACACTAGTACACTTAGGTGTATTGAGTAGGACCGACATAGAGGTGATTCAATTTAGTACTGACTACACAATTGAATCGGACCTCGGATATTATGTTGTACATGCTCTTAATCCCGATATAATAACGGGCACATGTACTTAGTATTTATTTCTTTAATTTACCAGTGGGTGAGATTTAGATGGATTAAATCAATATGCCTGGTAAGTTGGGAAATAATATTATTTACATGGTGTGCCGTTGATTATAGGAGGAAACCGTGTCCTATATATTAGGTTGATGATGTCCCCTTGAGGAGCTCATTAGGTTCATCATGTAAACCCAGCTGGTTGACTTAGTCAACATGATGATAAGGTTGAGTGGTACTACTCGAGGAGTTAGATGTTAATTAATTGATGGTTAGTAAATCAATTAATTGACGGACATTCGATATCTTAAACACGGGGAGATTAATCTACAAATAATTTATGGAGCCCATATTAATTTATGGGGGTTGGTGAGGTAGTTCAATGATGATCCTCTAGTGGAATGGAACATCATTGATGGATCAAGTATGTGTGGTTCCGATCCATCGGGTGGCCAAGACCCAACTCCTCCTTATGGTCCCTATCGTAGCCTAATATAATCTTTGTGAAGTCTAGATCCAAGAATGTAAAACAAAACCTAGAACCAACGGTTAGAATTAAATCCCTAAGATCCGATGGTTAGGATGAAACCCTAGAACCAACGGTTGGGATTAAATCCCTAAGATCGGATGGTTAGGATTAAACCCTAGAATCGACGGTTGAGATCAAATCCCTAGATCCGATGGTTGGGATAAAACTCTAGATCCGACGGTTGGGATGAAATCCTAGATCCGATGATTAGGATGAAATCCTAGATCCGACGGTTGAGATGAAACCCTAGATCCGACGGTTGGGATAAAACCCTAGATCCGACGGTGGAGGTTAAATCCCTAGATCCGACGGATGAGATTAAAGGAGGCTTAAGCCCTATTCTATAAATAGGTGCTTAGGTTTGGGCGGCAAGGATAAGATAAGGAGATTGGTTTTCGAATTAGGGTTAGGGTTTGGCTCATCTTCCATTGGGCGGATAGGGTTTGGGCGGCTACAAGCTTGGGCGGCAAGCTAGGGTTTGGCCGGTCATCCCTCTCTTCTCCTCCTTGGTTTTGGGCAGCACTCTTCCCTTTTCCTTGCTCCTTGGCTGGCGGTTCTCCATCCATTGGTGGCCGGCAATCATCTTCCTCCAATCTCCAAGGTGGCCGGTGTTTCCATTCATTTGGTGGCCGGCGCATCATCCACTTGCTCCTTGGCCGGCGGTTGCACCAAATTCCCTAATTTGGTGGTCGGTTCTAGATAGGAAAGGTATTTGTGATTGCTTCTCTTTGTTCATAGCGGAGAAGGTAGAGAAGAAAGTGATCAAGAAGGCTTCAACTCGTGGAGGATCTTCGTCCACACGTCGTCCACGAGAAGGATAGGACATACGATAGAAGATCGTAAGGTATAAAGTTGTTTTTAACTTTATTTACAGATCTGAATATGTTCTTTAATATTTTGATTATGCATGTGTATGAATGGATATATATTGTATAATCATGGACCCGAACAAACACAAAAACCGCGATCCATCCGTCGTCTTTTCCGCTGACTAACCAACTAGAAGAGTTGTGTTGCTTGAACAAATAGTTTGTTCAAGTGACCACTCTTGTTAGCACGACGAATAGGTTGTGCCAAGGAAGCTCATCCCATCCAGATTAAGTCTTTCATTAGTGAAAATTTTAATCCGGGGACATGGAAGCCAATGAGCCTCCGAAGTGACATCCCAACAATTGGTATCAGAGCCACGGTTTCCGGTTTTGTGTGTTTTGGATTCGGTTAATTTTTTATGCATTTTTCATATATTATATGTGCCGTATAATAGTAGGATATGCGTAGTTTAACTTTTTGGTTGCAGGCATAAGATCCGACTATTATGGCCATGTGTGTGTATGTGAATGGATGTGTGTAAATAAATTTATTATTTGAATCCTCGGGGTTGATGAGGCTAGATTAGTATTTAATTTTTGTAATTAAATACAACATTGTTTAGCCGCTCATTTTAGTTTACTTTCGATCTAGATTATTTGTACACTCCTTCATGGAGTATAGGATCGATGGATGTAAATTAAAATGTTTTATCTCGGCTCGGAACTCTTTGGTGACTTGCGCACGGGAAAAGATGGAGCGGACGAGGTGGCCACACGACGGGATGCATATTGGAGGACAATGCCATAATAGTTGGAAAAATTCTGTTTTTTCCATATTTATTGCTTATTTGTTTTATATGCATGTTGTGTGTGATTTAAAATTCCTCATTTGCAATTTACTAAGTGGGAGAGGGATATTTTAATTAATTCCCGCGGCCTCCATTACAATTTGACGTGTGATGCGAACAAACTTGTGTGTTGGCTCTGAGTGCCTTCCTCCCTGCGGACGGGTTTGTTTGCGGATCACTAGGTCAAATAATGGTTATAGGAAATTATCTAGGAGCATGTGTACTTCCACAGCGGTAAGACACATAATCCGAAATAATTCCCTTAGTATCGTGTAATGGTGCACACTTAGATGCAAATGAAAGTATCCTCCCCATCGGAGTCACTTCTTTTATTTGTAGAGCCAAAGAGGAACCAACTATTAATTTTATTTGTCAAAAAGTAAGGTTGACAAGATAATAAAATTAATGGGTAAAACTTCCTCTTACAAATGAAGGTTTCGTATACGTCCACACAGCGTGGCATATGAAATTCTCGGTGTTTTGAGGTGTTGGTTGATTTCAGGATTTTATTGTTTTGAGGAATCAATAATATTTGAAATCTAATATTTTTGATCATTGTGATTTTTAGGAATTTCAAATGGCTTTCAACCCACTTGCTGTGATTCTAAAGGAAACAAACTTCTTGGTCCAAACTACATTGATTGGAAAAGAAACCTGGATATTGTCTTAACTGCGGAGGAGTACAAATTTGTACTCTTCGAGGTCTGTCCTCCTAAGCCCACCGATGACTCTGATGAAAAGGAGAAAGAACATTATAAGAAATGGGTTAAGGCAGATGAGATGGCGCGGTGTTACATTTTGGCATCTATGTCAAATGTGCTGCAACATCAGCATCAGGCCATAGCCACAGCTTATGACATGATGTTCAATCTCAAGGAACTATACGGACATAAGAGTAGGTTTGCAAGACAGGAGGCAATGAGAAACTTGATGACGACCACCATGGTCGAGGAACACCGTTAGGGACCATGTTCTCAAGATGATGGCTCATCTTAATGAGATGGAAGTCCTCAGGAGATCGATGGGAAACCTAGTCGATATCATTCTCCGATCTCTGCCTAGGAGTTTTGGCGATTCGCCTCAACTACAACATGAACAAGAGGTTGTATTCGTTGGCGGAGCTTAGAACTCGAGCGAGAGGGCTTTTTCGTCGAGTTCTCAAGCCATGGTCGCTCGAAGGTTTCTTCCTCTAAATCGAAGGTAAGAAGAAGAAGAATCAAGGTGGAGCGAAGAAAGTGGCGAGGAGGACCTCGGTGAGTGAAGAAGCCGAAAGGCAAGTGCTTCACTTGCGGTGGACATTGGAAGGCGGTGTCCTCACCAAAGAATAAAGGTATATCTTCTTGTTTAGTTGTTGAAACATGTTTAGCGGTGTTATCTACCGATTGCACGGTGTGTAGATACAGAGCCACTGATCATGTCTGCAATACTTTGCAGGGGTTCCAGGAAACCCGACGACTAGCTGAGAGAAAAATCACCATCTTCATGGGCAATGCTTCAAAGGTGGCAGCTATTGCAGTGGGAGATGTTTATTTATCTTTTGATAGGAATAAATTTTTGGTGTTGAGAAATTGTCTTTATGTACCTACTTTTAGAAAGAATTTAATTTCAGTTTCTAAATTGTTTTTGGATGGATATTCTATTTCTTTTAATGACAAGGTGGTTATAAAAAGGAATAGGGAGATTATCTGTTCTGGTACATTGGTTGGCAATTTATATACTCTTGAACCAAAAACTCCCACGATGCATATAGAAGTAAATAACTCATCTTCTAAATCTAATAAGAGAAAAGAACCTTATAAATGAACCAAACATATCTTTGGCATCTAAGGCTTGGTCATATTAACCTAAGTAGAATTCAAAGGTTGATAGCTGATGGACCTTTGGGTTCATTAGTGGTGGAGGATCTCCCAACCTGCGAATCTTGCTTGGAAGGTAAAATGACCAAGAGGCCTTTCAAGGACAAGGGGTATAGAGGCAAAGATGTATTGGAAATGATTCATTCTGATTTGTGCGGTCCTATGTCTATCCAGGCAAGAGGTGGCTTTAAATACTTTGTCTCTTTTATAGACGATTATTCAAGGTATGGATACATTTACTTGATGCGCCGCAAGTCTGAATGCTTTAACAAGTTCAAAGAATTCAAGGCTGATGTGGAGAACCGTCAAGGTAAAAGTATCAAGACATTATGATCTGATCGTGGTGGCGAGTACCTCTTGGGAGAGTTTAGGAGTTACTTATCAGAGGCTGGGATTCAATCCCAATTGTCTGCACCTGGCACACCCCAGCAGAATGGTGTAGCGGAGCGAAGGAATAGGACTCTTATGGAGATGGTCAGATCGATGATGAGTTATTACGAGTTACTGTTTTTCGGGGTATGCTTTGGATCGACAATGTATACTCTGAACTTGGTTCCATCTAAATCAGTACCTTCTACCCTGTAGAATTGTGGGTGGGCAAAAGCCTAGTCTCGAGACATATTCGGATATGGGGAGTCGGCACACATGTCTTTGAAGGTGATCTTTGGTAAG
The DNA here is from genome assembly GCA_025175895.1 of Wurfbainia villosa. Lineage (NCBI taxonomy): Eukaryota > Viridiplantae > Streptophyta > Magnoliopsida > Zingiberales > Zingiberaceae > Wurfbainia > Wurfbainia villosa. The sequence goes on along the minus strand of CM045988.1, from coordinate 44,407,009 downwards.
TTGGAACCTCGTCAAATGCAGTATGCATGTTTGTTGGCTACCCTAAAGGAGCGAAGGTGGTTTATTTTATAATCCTAGAGATCAGAGGGTGATCGTTAGCATGCCTTGATTTCTAGAGGAGGATTATGTAATGAACCACAAGCCCAAGAGTAGGATTGTTCTTGAGAGTTGGCGGGGAAGTTCGACTTGATGCCACCGATACAAGAGGATACCCCCAAGTCAGCACCGCGTGTCACAGAGCATACACGGAGGTACCTCGTCAGTAGTGGGAGGGTTGTTAGACAACCCGATAGATTCATGTTTTTGGGAGAGTCTTGGACTTAGTCCTGGTGAACATGAACTGATCCTGGACATATGACGAGGCAATCCAAGATAGAGATCAGTATCTTGGCAAACAACGATGAATTGGAGATAGAATCTATGGATTCTAATCAGTCTGGGAGCTAGTAGAGCCACCCGATGGTGTAAAAACTATTGGATGCAAGTGGATCTACAAGAGAAAGAGAGGGTAGGCGGAAGGTTGAGACCTTCAAAGCTAGGCTTGTTGCGAAAGGGTATACTCAAAGAGGGTATCGACTATGAGAGACCTTTTTGATAGCTATGCTTAAGTCTATCCATTCTCTTATCTATAGTCATATGGATTATGAGATATGGCGGATGGATGTCAAGACATCTTTCCTTAAGTCTTGAGGAGAACATCTATATGCGGCAACGGAGGGATTCATTGCTAAAGGCAAAGAGCATCTTGTATGTAAGCTTAATCGGTCCATTTATGGATTGAAGCAAGCTTCTAGATCTTGGAACATCCGCTTTGATGAGGTAATCCATCATATGGATTTATTCAAAGTCGGATGAACCTTGTGTATACAAGAGATGTGACGGAAACGTAGTGGTGTTTCTTGTACTATACGTAGATGACATTTTGTTAGTTGGCAACAATATCAAAGTGTTATCAGACGTAAGGGTATGGTTGTCCAAACAGTTTGACATGAAGAACTTGGGAGAAGTGGGACACATCCTTGGGATCAAAGTTATAAGGGATCGCAAGAAAAGGATGTTGTGCTTATCTCAAGCTTCATATATTGACACTATCCTTGCTCGTTTTAGCATGCAGAACTCCAAGAAAGGTTTTCTACCTTTTAGGCATGGAGTTCCTTTATCTAAAGAGATGTGTCCCAAAACATCAAAGGAGATAGAGGACATGAAGGCGGTTCCTTATGCTTGGCGATGGAAGCCTTATGTATGCTATGCTATGTCGAGACCAGGATATCTGCTTTAGTGGGCATGGTTAGCAAGATATTAGAGTAATCACTGGATAGGGACATTGGGTGATAAAGCATATATTGAAGTACGAGAAGGACTAGGGATTATATCTTTGGTTTATCAGGCGGATCAATTAGTCCCTATGGGTTACAGATTGATTTCCAATCAGATAGGGACAAGAGTAAGTCTACCTCGGGGTTTGTGTTTACTTTTGGAGGTGGAGCCATAGTATGGAGGAGTGTCAAGCAGAAATGCATGACGGACTCTACCATGGAAGCTGAGTATGTGGCAGCCTTTGAGGCAGCCAAGGAAGCTGTATGGCTCAGGAACTTCTTGATGGACTTGGATGTGATTCCTGGTTTGCCCAGAACTATCACAATTTATTGTGATAACAGTGGTGCAGTTGCAAACTCGAAGGAACAACGAGCCCATAAAGCGAGTAAACACATAGAACGCAAGTACCACCTCATACGAGAGATCGTAAAGCGAGGAGAAGTTGATGTCGCCAAGATTGCATCAGAGGATAACCTGGCAGATCCATTCACTAAGGCCCTTCCAGCGAAAGCGTTTGATAGGCATGTGGAGGACATGGGGATCAGATGTATGGAAGAGTGATGACAGCATAGTCTTTTAGTATAAGTGGGAGATTGTTAGAATGTATACTGAAAGCCTAGCTCTTTTTTGTATAAACATTTTATTTTGAAATAAGAATCACATGATCATTGTTTGCATTTTATATATTCATTATATATGTGTGCATATTGTCTAATATTCTACATTGTAGATAACATGGTGCTTGGTGTGGCACAGAAGATCATGTTATCAGTCCCTTGTAAAATATAAGTAGAGGCTCACAACCAAGATGGTTTTGGACAAACCATTGTCATGGTTGTAGTGTAGCTTGGTATTGTTTTATCTTGAACATAGAGTTACACTAGTACACTTAGGTGTATTGAGTAGGACCGACATAGAGGTGATTCAATTTAGTACTGACTACATAATTGAATCGGACCTCGGATATTATGTTGTACATGCTCTTAATCCCGATATAATAACGGGCACATGTACTTAGTATTTATTTCTTTAATTTATCAGTGGGTGAGATTTAGATGGATTAAATCAATATGCCCGGTAAGTTGGGAAATAATATTATTTACATGGTGTGCCGTTGATTATAGGAGGAAACCGTGTCCTATATATTAGGTTGATGATATCCCCTTGAGGAGCTCATAAGGTTCATCATGTAAACCCAGCTGGTTGACTTAGTCAACATGATGATAAGGTTGAGTGGTACTACTCGAGGAGTTAGATGTTAATTAATTGATGGTCAGTAAATCAATTAATTGACGGACATTCGATATCTTAAACACGGGGAGATTAATCTACAAATAATATATGGAGCCCATATTAATTTATGGGGGTTGGTGAGGTAGTTCAATGATGATCCTCTAGTGGAATGGAACATCATTGATGGATCAAGTATGTGTGGTTCCGATCCATCGGGTGGCCAAGACCCAACTCCTCCTTATGGTCCCTATCGTAGCCTAATATAATCCTTGTGAAGTCTAGATCCAAGAATGTAAAACAAAACCTAGAACCAACGGTTAGGATTAAATCCCTAAGATCCGATGGTTAGGATGAAACCCTAGAACCAACGGTTGGGATTAAATCCCTAAGATCCGATGGTTAGGATGAAACCCTAGAATCGACGGTTGAGATCAAATCCCTAGATCCGACGGTTGGGATAAAACCCTAGATCCGACGGTTGGGATGAAATCCTAGATCCGACGATTAGGATGAAATCCTAGATCCGACGGTTGAGATGAAACCCTAGATCCGATGGTTGGGATAAAACCCTAGATCCGACGGTGGAGGTTAAATCCCTAGATCCGACGGATGAGATTAAAGGAGGCTTAAGCCCTATTCTATAAATAGGTGCTTAGGGTTGGGTGGCAAGGATAAGATAAGGAGATTGGTTTTCGAATTAGGGTTAGGGTTTGGCTCATCTTCCATTGGGCGGCTAGGGTTTGGGCGGCTACAAGCTTGGGCGGCAAGCTAGGGTTTGGCCGGTCATCCCTCTCTTCTCCTCCTTGGTTTTGGGCAGCACTCTTCCCTTTTCCTTGCTCCTTGGCTGGCGGTTCTCCATCCATTGGTGGCCGGCAATCATCTTCCTCCAATCTCTCCAAGGTGGCCGGCAGTTTCCATTTATTTGGTGGCCGACGCATCATCCACTTGCTCCTTGGCCGGCGGTTGCACCAAATTCCCTAATTTGGTGGTCAGTTCTAGATAGGAAAGGTATTTGTGATTGCTTCTCTTTGTTCGCAGCGGACAAGGTAGAGAAGAAAGTGATCAAGAAGGCTTCAACTCGTGGAGGATCTTCGTCCACACGTCGTCCACGAGAAGGATAGGACATACGATAGAAGATCGTAAGGTATAAAGTTGTTTTTAACTTTATTTACAGATCTGAATATGTTCTTTAATATTTTGATTATGCATGTGTATGAATGGATATATATTGTATAATCATGGACCCCGAAGACAAACACAAAAACCGGCGATCCATCCGTCGTCTTTTCCGTGGCTAACCAACTAGAAGAGTTGTGTTGCTTGAACAACTAGTTTGTTCAAGCGACCACTCAAGTTGTTAGCACGACGACGAATAGGTTGTGCCAAGGAAGCTCATCCCATCCGGATTAATTCTTTCATTAGTGAAAATTTTAATTCGGGGACATGGGAGCCAATGAGCCTCCGAAGCGACATCCCAACAGAATAGCCTATTTTCATTTCCACAAACAAGGTTAGCAGAAGCAAAACAAGGAACTAATAGAAATTAAGAAACAAACAAACAATCGCTAACAAGAGAGCTTTTATGTGGCTCAAATATTAAGCTCTTACTCCACTGCGATCCTTAAGGTGGATCAATCCAATGAATCTCCACTAAGAAAGCTTCCTTTACAAACACTTTCCTCTTCTTACAATTGATGATGATGATGAAGTTTAGAGAAGAGGAGGATTTAAAACACTTATAAAGCTTAGAGAATCATGGGGAGCTTGAGAGCAAAGTTGGAAGATAAGCACTAGCCTCTTCAAGCACCCATGCCCTCTTTTTATAGAGAGAGAGTTATTTTTCCCGTTGAGCCTTGATCAGTCGACTGATGATCTCCATCAGTCGACTGCCACCGCAACTAATGACTTCTGACTAGGTGGATCCGCGGGGATTCGCAGCCGCCATTTCCAATGGTAGGTTGATCAGTCGACTGATGAAGTGATCAGTCGAGTGATCCCCGTGAGGAGTCGAGTCCGACTCCATTTTGTGCCTGATGCCAACTTCATTAGTTGACTGCCTAGGTTTGGCAGCCGACTAATGGCGTCATTAGTCGACTGCCAAACCTAGGCAGTCAACTGATGTCTTATTTTCTCAACTGCATCAGTCGAGTATCCTATCAGTCAACTTTTACCGTGTATCAATCGACTGATACTCATCAAGTATGAGTAATTCATACTTTAATTGACTCCCTAGACCTAGACTAAACCTTCTAGCTCTTCCTTTAGCCTTCCGCATCTAGGATCCCTCCGAGTCCGCGACTTGTTCATCCTTTGCGCTTGCTTCCAAGAGCTTCCTTTGGTTTCGTCATGTCTTGGGTTTCTCTTTGCCAAAGTACGCTTGGACTTTACGTTGCCAAGACTACATACTTGGACTTACGCTGCCAAGACTTTCCTGTTGACTTCCTTTGCCAAGGTCCACTTGGACTTTACGTCGCCAAGAGTACATGCTTGGACTTACACCGCCAAGACCTTTCCTTGGACTTCTCTTGCCAAGATCACACTTGGACTTTTGTTTTACCAAGTCTTCTTACTTGGATTTTCCTATCACTTAAACATGTTCACAATTAGATCATAAATATTGGCTAACTTAGATGATTATCCAAACATCAAAACATATAAATGCTTGGGGCATTGTTGCACTAACACATACTTGGGTTAAAACCTCATGTTTGAGGTTAAAACCTCATTTTTGAGGTGTATCAGTCGACTGGGACCATGGGTCAGTCGACTGGTGGGAGTCAACTAGGGTTTGACTATGGGAAGTGCTCTTGCAGTCGATTGACAGAGATTGGTAGTCGATTGTTGGCCTGAGCAATCGACTGATCTAGTGATCAGTCGATTGATGGTCAGGATCTCGGGCTCAGAAGGCTCTCCAGTGAGTGATCGGCCCAAACACTCGACTGATTGAGCCATCAGTCAACTTATGGGTATGATAAGTCGACTGATGGTGTATCCGTTGGACTTATCCGACATGTTTTCATACCATTGTGAGACAACGGCTACAGGGGTAGTCGACTGATGGTCCCGATCAGTCGACTGCTAGGGGAAATTCATCCCAAGGAGCATCTTTAAAGGGAGCTCGTGGAGGGAGGATTCACTATCGGTTCTTGAGGAGTTTTGGGGTGATTTGCTGCTGCAAATTAGGGTCTCCAAGTGCAATTCAAGCAACCAACAAGCAAGCATTCCAAAAACTTTTTGTAAAGTTTTCTTTACTTGCGTTTTAGTATATTTGCTTGTATTTCATTCTTATTGTTGTAAGAACTATTGTACGAGGTTTCTCCACCTCCAGATTATTCCGAGAAAGAGTTATTTGAGTAGTGGTGTGTGATTGGCATCGCTAGGGCTCTTATGAGCCCAATCCATGGTGTAGGAACCATTCAGTTCCGAACCACGTTATATCATTGTGTAATTGTTTTTGGTGTAGTAGGCACCTAAGTCAAACCTGAGTTTTGATTATAGCAAACGATAAAAAGTTAAGCTCATTTTGTTATCTCACGAGCTAAATCAAGTGTGCAGAAAAGTGCTAAAGCTAGAGCTGAAGGTCAGCGACACCCGGAGGGAGCCGTGGTGGTCGGGCGACATCGGGATGACTTCGGAGGGAGCCGAAGGAATCAGGTGGAAGAACAGAAGCAGAAGCTACAAGGTAAATGTTGAGGTAAGCTTGTGTGAGTGAGCGCAAGGAAGGTCATGTCCTCCGTACGGGGACGTTCTTAGGCGGCGATTCGACCAAGACCTCCCATGGAAGGTTTAAGTCAAGATCGGATGGTATATGGCCATTTAATTTACTTATATTAACTGTATTTTTGAGCTAACTCTTCATTGTAGATGTAAAACCTTCCATCAGTCAACTGAGGGCTTGTATCAGTCGACTGATACATCTAGCAGTCGACTAGTAAGGGTAGCAGTCGACTATTGGTCAAGGATCAGCTTCGAGGAGAGTCAAAGCTTATCTCCATTTTTGAAGGAATAGGAGGCTTGTTCTCATTGGTTAAAGATATGAACATCTAGGGTTTCCAAGGCTATAAAAGTAGGGGTTTTACACGCTATTTCCATCATCAAAAGCTATCCAAAAAACCTCTGCTATGATACTCTTCTACGATGACCTTACGACGATGAAGTGCTACCGCATCTCCGACGACAAGTTCCTAACTTCCATTACTTTAATAGTTGTTGGTATTTTCTTTATTGTTGTCTTTAAATCTGTATTTATCGTGTTTTAATCGTAACAAAAAGAGGGGGAATGTCCCTCTACCTTGAGCTTTTTCGTATCGATTGTATTCGCTTACTCCTACCTCTAACGAGGAGTGTTTTTAGTGCTTTGCCCTCCCTACGCGGTCTAGGGCCGTTAGGGCCTTGGACCAGCAACCGAAAGCTATGAACCAAGTCAAAAAAAATGAGTAATATATTCTTTCTGCTGCATTTACTCTCACTCGCATTTTATATCGAACAAACGAACAAAAAGTGTTTTGCGCTATTCACCCCCCTCTAGCGCTCAAATCGATCCAATAATTGGCATCAGAGCCGGGGGTGCTATGATTTGGTGAAACCACCAATATAGTTTTTTTTACTCTTTTTTTTCATTTTTATTTCTGTTTATTTTAAATTTTTTACAAGCTCTTTCGTTTATTTAGATTCTCTCCCGCACTACTAATCCAAGATGTGAGTCTTGGTACATTTCGCTTGTTTTTGTCGTTGCTAGATTTCTTCTTTTTTTTTCTTGCTCTTTTTATGTCAATGACCCATCTCGAGGGTTTTAACATCGTCCGACCTCCGTTTTACGATGGAGATGACTTCAGTTATTGGAAGGGTCGGATGGAGTGCTTCCTTAAGACCCAAATCGAGATGTGGATCATAATCCAAACGGGATTCACACTTTCGACTAACTAAGTGAGTGAATCTTTGAATTATGACCAATGGACCAATGCTACAAAACGACAAGTTGAAGCCGACGACAAGGTGACTCAAATCCCCCAATGCGGTTTGTCCAAGGAGGAGCTTAATCGCGTCGACCCCTTCATCAATGCAAAGGACTTGTGGACCAAATTATTGGAACTACACGAAGGAACCGACGAAGCAAAGGTATGCAAACAAGACCTTCTTTTTAATAAATTATATAATTTAAAAATGCAAGAACATGAGACCGCGACTCAACTACACGCCCGGGTACAAGACATCATCAGCAACTTGCACGCCATCGGATAAAATGTCGAAAACCGCGACCAAATAAGGTACATCTTGAATTCATTTCCTAGGACTACCATGTGGGCATCCATGGTTGATGCCTACAAGGTCTCTAAGGACTTATAAAAAATTAGGTTAGATGAATTATTTTCAAAATTCAAACTTCACGAATAGTCTAATTCGGTACCCGAGAAAGGTATAGCTCTTATTGCAGATTAAAAGAAGAAGCCCTCAAGTAAGCCACCCCCGAAGGAAGAAGAAGACGAGTACGAGTCGAAGGTCGATCTGGAGATGGAGACCGAACTAGTCAACCTAGTTCGGAGGATGATTAAGAGCTGAAAATGGCCCGTCACTCAACCCAAGGAAGGTAAATCTAAAGCTAGTTCTAACATTAGGTGTTATAAATACAATAGGTTCGAACATGTCAAGTCGGAATGTCCGAAGTTCAAGAAGGCGCTCAATGCTACGTGGGAAGAGGCATCGAAAGAAGAAGACGATGACCTTGTCTTCATGGCTAAACCAACCAAATCGGAGCTGGAGTTCGAATCTAAGCAAGAATTTAAACCCGAGGACGAGTCGAACTATGAATCTCTATTCAAGACAAGCCACCGATATGCATCCGGTTCAAGAGATACTCTCAAGGTAAGTCGGTCCCTCATTAGTACTTTATACAATGCAATTAAGTTTCTAACTAGGAAGTTAGCTAAGTTTGAGTCCAAGGTCGAGACCCTGTTCGAGGAGGTTAAACTCCTTAAACACGAGGTCTCCCTAACCTCTTCGACTAGTCAAGTTCAAGAGGAGGACTCAACTCGAGTTGAAAAGCTCGAAGTTGAGAACTCACTTTTGAAAAGTCAAGTCGAAGATCTTAGGAACACATTGGAAAGGTTCACTTTGGGATCTAAGGGACTTGACCTCTTACTTGAATCACAAAGGGCCATGTACAACAAGGTCGGGCTTGGGTTTAGCTCAAATATGACTAACAAGTCGTATATGTCAATCGTAAGTCGAAATAAAATACATGTCCAAGCATGGGTCCCTAAGACCACTTTGATTTCTCAATTAGGATCTAACCAGTACTAGGTTCCCAAGGACCAAATCCACTATGTGGAAAGACCGAATCGATTCAATGGCCCGGGGGAGCCAGTACAAAACTTGTTCGTGCTATTAATTAGAAATTGCATGCTTAGTTTTGTTTCTTTCTTTCTTTTCTTTTTAGAATGGTTAGATAGGGACTATAACTCATCAATATTTGATAACATAGTACCAGGGTGCGGCGAGATGATAGTACGATAGGAAAGTAAAATCTTGGGTACTCGAGCTAGATAAGGCGTATCTAGTTCGATTCACTTGATCGAATTGAACTAGCTGAAGCTACCTCACCGTATCCTAGACTAGTTAGACCAGGAAGTGGGCTTAAGTGAGTGAAGTTACTATTTTCTCGAAATTGGCTTTGTCTAAGGAAGTGGTCATTTTTTCGATCAAAGAAGGCCCCTGTGCCTCGCCATGACCTGGAAGCCAAGATCTTGAAAAGGTGACTTGATGAGGTTTGGGTAAAATCCGAATTTAACGCAAGGTTGACTAGTTTTGCTTCATTAAAATTAATCGAGTAAAATTGAATTCATCTCACAAGAACATATAAGGATAACATGTTTGATCATGTAAAAATGGGTGAGATGACCTAGGACTAATAATCTTCAACTAACCCTAAAATTCCAATATCCGATCCGACTACCTTGTGTGTAGGATCAATGGATGTTGGATAGTGGTTGCTCTAGACACATGACCGGGGATCAACTTAAGTTTTCAAAGCTTCGATTCAAACGACAAAGATTGGTAACCTTTGAAAACAACGACAAGCTCAAAATCATCGAATCAGGTGATATTGAGCTCAACTCAAACTTTTTCATTCAAAATGTTTTACTAGTTGAAAATTTCGAATATAATTTACTTAGCGTAAGTGAGTTGTGTGATAATAAATATAAGGTCATATTTCTAGAAAATGAATGCGCAATTAAAACAAATGAAACCTCTAAAACAATCCTTAAAGGAACTAGGAATAGCAACATCTATACTATTAATCTACCCAATTTCTCAACCAAGTGTCTTATGACACAGCAAGAGGAATCTTTGTTGTGGCACCGATGACTCGGTCACTCGCACCCAAGACTCATCTACAAGATGAGTCAGAGTGGCTTAGTCAGAGGTTTGCCCAACCTTAACAACTTAGACAATAAAATCTGTAATGCTTGTCAACGAGGTAAACAATCTAGGACACAACATCAACTAACTAATCAAGAATGAACCAAAAGTCTTATTGAGCTCCTACATATGGATCTATTCGATTCACATGGAGCTATGTCACTTAATGGTAGTCAATTCTGCTTATTCATAATTGACGACTATTCTAGGTTTACCTGGGTTAGGTTCATCAAATATAAAAGTGATAACCTAGATCAACTCATCAACTTGTTTAAACTAATCGAAAATCAAAAGAACCTTAAAATTAAAAGACATAGGAGCGATCATGGTGGTGAATTCGAAAACCACTAGTTTACAGATTTTTGTAACCTAAATGGATATCATCATGAATTCTCATGTCCTAGAACCCCACAACAAAACGGCCTAGTCGAACGTAAAAATAGAACCCTACAAGAAGCCGCTAGGACAATGCTAAACGAATATAACCTACCTGACAAGTTTTGGGCAGAAGCCGTTAGTACGACTTGCTATGTCCAAACTAGGATCCTTTTAGTAAAGAGGCACCTAAAGACCTCGTATGAAATCTATCACGATAAAGTACCTAACATCAAGTACTTTAGGGTATTTGGATGTAAGGTACATATCCTAAACACTAAGGATTACCTAGGAAAGTTCACCTCCAAAACCTCTACCGGAATCTTCTTAGGATACTCAACTACAAGTAGAGCCTATAGGGTATACAACCATGATACCCTTAGATTTGAAGAGACCATTAATGTAGTGTTCGATGAAGTACACAAACCTACAAAACCCGTAGCAACACCAACTAGCGAACCGACTCATACCAGACTCGACTCTAACCCTGAGATCGAGTCTAGTATTAATCCTAATCCAAGTCCAATGAGTCATCCTGTCGACCAAGTGATTGGTAACCCTAACCCAAGTCAAATTAGGATTCAAATGAATCATCCTATCGACCAAGTGATAAGTGATCCTAGCTTAGGGGTTCAAACTATTGGATCGAGAAGCGTCGCTAGAGGGGGGGGTGAATAGCGAGCGTAAAATTTTCGTTCGTTTCGATACTTGAGTTATGCAGCTGAAAGAATAAAGAGACAAGTTTATTTTTACTTAGTTCACAACCCATCGGTTTCTACTCCAAGGCCCTAACGGTCCTAGACTGCGTACGGAGGGCAAAGCACTATAAGATCTCCTCCTCGTTAGAGGTAGAAGATAACGATCACAAAACCGGAAGTACGAGGCTGAGGCAACAAGCCTACCTCACCTCGTTACGATTAAAACAAAGAATACGATAACAAACAATTACTTGCTGCTGCTGCCGACGAAGAAGATTAGAACTTGTCGTCGCGTCGGCATTATGATGGTGTTGGAGCTTTGGCATTGTAGGAGCACTTGAGAATAATCTTGATTAATGAATGGGTTGGAATCCTCCCCTCCTTTTATAGATTTTGGCCTCTGAATAAGTCTCCTCATCTTTTGGAATAGATCACGGGTGGTACCAAATTTTATCGCGAAGTGGCCGCATCAAACCTTATCCGTTTTGACCTAGCGCAAAAGGTTGATTCATCGCCATAAGTCGACTGATGCCTTCCATCAGTCGACTGATGAGCATCAGTCGACTTCCCAATGACCAGCAGTCGACTGTCAGCCTGTCCACTTTCCTACAATAAGAGGTTAGTATGAAAAATGATAAATGCGACGGTTTCTGACCGTCCAATCTCGACCTAGACCTTCCACAGGAAGTCTTAGTTGGATCGCCGCCTACGGTCGTCCCCGTATAGAGGACACGACCTTGCCATCTCTAACTCACACGAGCTTACCTCTAGTCCTTTAAGATCTGTCACTTTGCTTCCGGTGTTCCACATAGGTTCTTCGACTCCCACGAAGTTCCCTCGGTGTTGCCAGACCACCAGAGCTCACTCTGGGTGTCACTGACCTTTGGCTTAGCTTAGCCATTCTGCACACTTGATTTAGCTTGTGAGACAACGATGTAAACTTAACTTTGTGTCTTTGCCATAATCAAAATACAAGTTCGATTATCTGGTGCCCTTGCACAAACACAAACTAGATCATCTTATAGAAACCTTAGTCAAATCTCCTTGATTTCGAAAATCGAACCCAAAACCATTGAACAAACTGTTTTTTTATTTCCGATTGGATTATTGCAATGCAAGAAGAGCTAGCTCAATTCACTAGGAATGAGGTTTGGGAATTAGTACCACCACCTAAAGATAAATCAGTTATTGGAACAAGGTGGGTCTTCTGAAACAAACTTGATGACAAAGGTGAAGTAGTTAGAAATAAAGCAAGGTTAGTCACCAAAGGTTTTAGTCAAGTTGAAGGATTAGATTATGATGAAACCTATGCCCCCATAGCTAGACTAGAATCCATCCGAATGTTGTTAGCATACACTGCACATCGAGGGTTTAAATTATTTTAAATTGATGTCAAGTCAGCATTTTTGAATGGACTTATTAAGGAAGAGGTATACATTAGTCAACCCCCAGGATTCGAAAGTCTAGATAAATCCGACCAAGTCCTTAAACTAAAGAAAGCACTTTATGGACTCAAACAAGCTCCTCGAGCTTGGTACGAGAGACTTTCAATTTATCTTAAGTCAAAAGGGTTTAATCAAGGCCTAGTCGATCCAACTCTTTTCGTAAAAACCGTAGGGAAGGAAATCTTTATAGCCCAAATCTACGTAGACGATATCATTTTCAGAACAACCAATTTGATCCTATTAAACGAATTCATTTCACTTATGGAAAGTGAATTTGAAATAAATTTAGTAGGTGAATTGAGTTTCTTTCTAGGACTACAAATTAAACAAACTAAGGATGGAATATATTTACATCAACAAAAATATGCTAGGGAATTAATTAAACTCTTTGGAATGCAAGATGCCAAGACCATCAATACACCCATGGCAACTAATGTCAATATAGGAGAAGACTTAGAAGGAAAGCCCATCGACCTAAAATACTATAGGAGTGTGATAGGAATCTTCAATACTTAACCGCGAGTTGACCCGACATTTTATTCACGGTAAGTATGTGCACAAGGTTTTAAACCTGTGCCAAGGAGTCTCACCTAACCCTAGTCAAGCGTATCCTTAGGTATTTAAAGGGCACTCTAAGTGTAGGTATTTTGTACCCTAGATCTATCGAGTTTAAACTAATCGACTATTCTGTTGGATCGAGCGGATCGGTAGAGGGGGGTGGTGAATAGTGATAGAAACCTATTCGTTCGAATTCGTTTCAAGACAAAAGTAAACGCAGCTCAAGCTTAGATCGTCGGAGTAGTAGCACTTCATCATCGGAGAGTCGCAGCGTTGCGGAGGCTTTAGGGAACTTAGAATTGATGAGAAAACCCTAGGAAAGGCTTTCCTTTTATAGCCTTTGAGTCCCTTCTCGAAAGAATCTTCAACCAATCAGATTTGAGCACCAATCTCCTTGAAATGAGGTGATAAGGCTTGACTCCTTGAAGCTGATCCTTGATGATCAGTCGACTGATGGCCATCATCAGTCAACTGATGGTAGCATCGATCGAGGCTCGATCATGGGCAATGATCGATGGATGGGCAGAATGAGTGCTCCAAGTCGGGCAATGATCGATGCTGAATAAATCAAAAGTTAGCTTAACAAAAATATTATTTCGATGATCGCTGCCCGTCTGATCTCGACCTAGACCATCCATGGGATGTCTTTGGTCGGATTTACGCTTAAAACCATCCTCGTAAGGAGGATACGAACTCACTTACGCTCACACACACGAGCTTACCTCGATACTTACTTTGTAGCTTTCGTTTCGGCCTTCCACTTGATTTCTTCGGCTCCCTTCGAAGTTACTCGAGTGTCGCCAGCCTTCAGCTTTAGCTTTTGTACTTTTCTACACACTCGATTAAGCTCATGAGATAACAATGTAATCTTAACTTTGCGTCTTTTTCCATAATCAAAATACACGTTCGATCATCTGGTGCCCCTGCACCAACATATTCTGACTCGGACTTGTTGGTGCAATCGGCCCAGGTCATGATTGACCGGACTCGAGTTTGACTTGAGCGATGTTTTGATATTTGACATGAAGGTTTGACATTGATATCTGATAATATTTTGGAGAGATTGTTGGTGCAATCGACCCGGGTCATGATTGACCAGACTCGAGTTTGACTCGAGGGTGATTTTGATGGTTGACTGGGGTTGACCATGTCATGGAAAGTCCAAATATTGAGTACTTGGCATATGAAGTCCAAGCATGGGTCTTGGCAAGGGAAAGTCCAAGCTTGAGTCTTGGCATTTGTGAAGTCCAAGGGGATTGATATTGGCAGCGTAAAGTCCAAGGGTGTAGTCTTGGCAGCATAAGTCCAATGGTTGGTGGCGTAAAGTCCAAGCGGAGTCTTGGCAGCATAAGTCCAATGTGCCTTGGCGGTGTAGACACCGTTAGCATAACAATAGCCGATGGAAGCACCTGAAGACTAGCGTATCGATGAACAAGTCATGGATGACTTGAAGGGATCCAATAGGCACAAGGCGGATGGAGGTGGCTAGAAGGCTTAGGTCTAGGCTAAGGGTGGTCTAGAAAGTATGGGGGCACCATATTTGGGTTAAAACCTCATGTTTGAGGTTGGTAGTCGACTGACATTATGGCCGGTTCGATTGCCGTGAGTCGACTAGAGATCGACTGCCGATTAAGGGCTGATAATGCCTTGGCAGTCGACTGATCATTGGATCAGTCGACTGATGGTAGTCCACTACCATGGATGGCAGTCGACTACTGGATTGGGTTTTTCGATCGCGACCACAGAATGCTTCGTAGCCGACTGGGCAGTCAGTTAGGATGCTAGCAGTCGACTGGTGATGTCACCAGTCGACTGCCAAGAGGTTCGTTTGAATTTTTCCAGCATGGATTGACCCGTTGTCTCACAACAACAGTGTTGGCAGGCGACTGCCAAGCAGAAATCTAGCTCGATATAGGATAAAAAGAGGAGCTCGAGGAGGATTTTGGAAATGGTTCTTTGGGAGCTTTATTGAGGTGATTTGAAGGCGAATTGCAAGTGCATTTCAGGGTCCTTCAAGCTCATCCAAGCAACCAACAAGCAAGCACTCAAAAACCCTAGATTGTAAAGTGCTTTTTATATTTCTTTGTATTTTTCTTGTATTTTCGTGTATTACTATTGTAATATCTTGTAACCACTAAAAAGGTTACTAGGGAGGCAATCCCTAAGGTTAACCTAGTCAAGACCCAAATGGCCAAGGCCTCTAAGCCTAGGAGGGTGTCTAGGGAAGTTATCCCTAAGGAATACCTAATTAACCCAAGGAGCTCAAATAGGTTTTGGGTTCCTAGGAGCGTGATCGATTCACGCTAAATGGGTTTAGGTGTGCCAACTTTAAATGGATGGATAGTTAACCTAACCATGGTAAAGATGGCACTTTAGGTCATTTCCAAGGTTAGGGACATCTTGGAAATAAGTTTGATCTTATATCCTAAAAGATTTTAGGATGTGCCAATATATTTTTTGAATTATGAAAAATCAATCAAATTGGCATAATTTAGGTTTAGAGGTCTTGATATGCCATTTTGGGGTTTTGGCACATTTTGGAAATAATTGATAATATGGAAAAATGTACTTAATAATAACAAATGACAATTAATATTAAATTTTAGGTATTGTCATACCTATACATTTTATATGTCATGCTTTGTTTGCCATATAACATGCAATGACATCATATTTACTTTTTGAATCACATATGTCATGATCATGTTTAGTATTATGTTTAAATGTCATGTATGCTTAGATGCTATCATATGCCATGACATCATGATCATTGGCCATGCTTAATTATGTTATCATTTATGCCATGATCATTCATGCATTTAACTTGATTAAAATTGAGTTAAGTACTATGGCATGACTTGAAGTCCCATTTATAAGGGAATCAAGTAGTGTTGACTTAGAAAATGCATGAAACCCTAGATTAAGATGAACAAAACCCACATCTCACAATCACATTGACTTGTGTGTGTTTTATACACCCTATATATATGTGAGATGCTAGGATATGAGTTGAGTTTAAGGTGCATAGTTTTTGCATCTAGATGAACTATAACTCATCTTATGTTATTTGTGGATCATTGGGAAAGCTAGTGTATAAGTCATGTACATTGAGCCCAAAAAACATGATCCATTATAGGTTTTCAAAAATATTTTAAAATCATTTTAGAAAATCTTAGTGAAGTCTATCTTTTGATAGCAATCACCATTGATGAAATTGATACAAAGTGAGCTAAAACATTGAAGTTTTTCTTCACTTTTGAACTTTGTGTCAATTTCACTATTTTATTGGTAAAATATTTTTCTAATATTTTTTACCCATTATGTTTCTTATAAATAATGTACGTATGAATTTTCACGATTTTTCAAAATATGTAGAATTAATTATACTTTTTCAAAACTCGATTTCTGAAACTGAATTTGGGCAGTTTCAGTTATCAGTCGACTACCGCTTGATAGCAGTTGACTGATGAAGGGAAGTTTGACTAATAACTATAAGTAGTCGACTGCCAGACTGATTTCAGGAAAAACAAGGTTGTTTAGCCCGTGTTCAGCTACGGTAAAGTTCTCTAACCACTCCTAACCTTAGGATATGCTTTAGGAAGCATTATAAAGGGTCAAAATCCATTGGATATGGATTAGGAGAGTTGTTAGGGTGATGTATCAAATTTAAGGATGGGAAAGTTCAATGTTGAACTTTGAACCTTATTTTTGATGGTTTACTGTTCCTATTGGCTTAGGGACTTCCTAAGGACATTGTTGGTGCAATGGTCAAGGGGGACCAAGCCTTTAGGGGGAGGTATCCATCATGGGATGATAGATGATATTTTTTCCTCATGAGGGGGAAAAATGGGATTTTAAGATACCTAATTTGGAAATTGGGAGAGTGTGTAGGATTGCCTCTCTGGAGTGATATGAGACTTATCACTAGAAAGATTGTAGGCATCCTAGATATTTTTGGACCAAGGGAGAGATTGTAAGATCTCATTGGGGCATGAGACATTGACCTCTTTGGAGAGAACCTTTTTGATGTTAGTGAAAAAGGGGGAGAATGTTTGGGAGAATTATTGGGAGAATTTATGGTATTACCAATTTTGGATAATTGGTAAGAAGATATGAGTTAGTGTTCTAACTTAAAGGTATGTGGTTTTGTCAAACATCAAAAAGGGGGAGATTGTTGGTGCAATCGGTCTAGGTCACGATTGACCGGACTCGAGTTTGACTCGAGCAATGTTTTGATGTTTGACATGAAGATTTGACATTGATGTCTGATAATGTTTTGGGGAGATTGTTGGTGCAATCGACCCAGGTCATGATTGACCGGACTCGAGTATGACTCAAGGGGGATTTTGATGGTTGACTGGGATTGACAATGTCATGGAAAGTCCAAGTCTTGAGTACTTGGCATGTAAAGTCCAAGCATGGGTCTTGGCAAGGGAAAGTCCAAGATTGAGTCTTGGCTTTTAAGAAGTCCAAGGGGCTTGATATTGGCAGCGTAAAGTTCAAGGGTGAAGTCTTGGCAGCATAAGTCAAATGGTTGGCGGCGTAAAGTCCAAGCGGAGTCTTGGCAACATAAGTCCAATGTGCCTTGGTGGTGTAGACACCATTAGCATGACAATAGCCGATGGAAGCACCTGAAGGCTAGCGTATGGATGAACAAGTCATGGATGACTTGGAGGGATCCGATAGGTGCGTGGCTAACGGAGGTGGCTAGAAGGCTTAGGTCTAGGCTAAGGGTGGTATAGCAAGTATAGGGGCACCATATTTGGGTTAAAATCTCATATTTCAGGTTAGCAGTCGACTGACATTATGGCCGGTTCGACTGCCATGAGTCAACTAGAGCTCGACTGCCAGTTAAGGGCTAAAAATGCCTTGGCAGTCGACTGATCATTGGATCAGTCGACTGATGGCAGCCGACTGTCATTGATGGCAGTCGACTGTTGGACTGGGTTTTTCGGCCGCGATCACAGAATGCTTCGTAGCCGACTGGGCAATCGGCTACGGACGCTAGCAGTCGACTGGTGATGTCATCAATCGACTCCCAAGAGATCCATTGGAATTTTTTCAGTGTGGATCGACTCGTTGTCTCACAACAACAGTGTTGGCAGTCAATTGGGGCCTTATGGCAGTTGACTGCCAGGCGGAAATCTAGCTCGATGCAGGTTAAAAAGAGGAGCTCGAGGAGGATTTCGGCAATGGTTCTTTAGGAGCTTTGTTGAGGCGATTTGAAGGCAAATTGTAGGTGCATTTCAGTGTCCTTCAAGCTCATCCAAGCAACCAACAAGAAAGCGCTCAAAAACCCTAGATTTTATAGTGCTCTTTACATTTCTTTGTATTTTGCTTGTATTTTTGTGTATTACTATTGTAATATCTTGTAAGAGGTTTCTCCACCTCCGACGTGTTGTCGAGAAGGAGTTTATTATTTAGTGGTGTTTATGGCATCGCTAGAGCTCTTTAGAGCTCAATCCGTGGAGTAGGAACCATTCGGTTCTGAACCACGTTATATCTTGCGTTGTGATTGTGTTTCTTGTTATTTCTATTTGTTATTACTATTCCACTATGCTAACAAGTGTGTAGACGATCAAATGTGAATCAATTCCATCGATAAGCGACGAAGCTATTCACCCCCCCCCCCTCTAGTGATCACCGAATCCTCTACAGGACTATGTCGGCAGTAAACTCGATAGAAAGAGCACGAGTGGTTGTTGTCAATTTCTCAGCTCAAGTCTAGTGAGTTGGTGTAGTAGGAAGTGAAGGGTTTAGCCCCGGAAGCTCTCATACCAATTTAATGGTTTTGCTTATCGAGTCCGTGAGGGGAAACTTCGCTTCCCACTTCACCTTGGTCGTTTGATCATGGCGATCCCTTCGATGTCCCCGGATTAAAAATTTAATCCTAGACAAAAGGGATTGCCCAAACAACCAAGTCATCGTCGTACTATTCGTTTAGAGAGGTCACTTGAACAAACTCATTGTTCAAGCGACCATCCTCTATTCTACGAGTAACCGCGGAATAGACGATGTCCGGATCGCCGGTTTTTGTGTTTATGCTCGGGATCCAAGTATTGTTTAGCCATAGACAGATTTATATCATGCTCATAGTTGAAAAACAAATACAAGCAAGTAACCATCCACACAAAACATGCATATAATTGAAAAGCAATTATAAACATAATACAAAAGAACACTAATCAAAATAAACAAGATTATACCTCTTGTTATACCTCTTGATCTTCTATTGTATGTCCTTCCTCCTTTCAGACGTCGTGTGGGCGATGATCTACCAAAAGTTGAAGCCTCCTAGATCACCAATCTTCCTTTCCTTGTTCACTCTGAATAAAGGAAGATCCTTAAACAAAACTCATCTTCCTATCTAGAACCAGCCACCAAGTCAATAAACTCGATGTTGCCGCCGGCCAAGGAAGAGAACATGGAGTATGGAAACCAACCAAAGGAGAAACAACAAGGGCATGGGCGCCGGCCAACACTTGGAGAAGAGAAAGGAAAACACTCCTTCTCCTTGTTGCCGCCCAAACCCTAAACTAAGTTCTCATAATTTCCGGCCAAGGATGAAGGGGAGAAGAATAGATTGAGCTTTGGATAAGGTAGAGGGAAGAAGGAAGAGGGGCTGGCTAACCTTAGGAAGAGAAAGGAGATCTCTCCTCCCCTTGTTGCCGCCCAACACCAACACCCAAAACCTAACCCTAGCCCCACTCCTATTCCTATCCAAACTAGGATTGGTTGCTGCCCATGGGAAGCAACCCTAAACTCATCCATCATAAGCCATAGAGCAAGGGGAGAAGCTTGGGCGCCGGCCAAACCAAGGAGAGAAGAAGGAGGAAGGATTTCGGCCACCAAAGGAAGAAGAAGAAAAAAAAGCTTTCCTTAATTGTGTCCACCCAAAACCCTAACCTCCTCTGCTCTTGCCGCCCAAACCCTATCCCCCTTTCCTCTCCATTATCTTGTTGCCCACCCCTAGTCCACCCTTTTATAGAGTTAGGGATAAGCCTTGGTTAAATCTCCACCATTGGTTCTAGGAATTTAATCTCAATCGTCGAATCTAGAGATTTAATCTCAACCGTCGGATCTTAGAGATTTAATCTTACCTTTGGATCTAGAGTTTTGTTTCTATCCATTGGATCTAAGCTTCATGAGGTGTTAATAGGCTACATTAGGGACCATGAGGAGGAGTTGGATCTTGGCCACCCATGGATCAAGCCCACATAAAGTCTGATCCACTAATGATGATCCAATCCACTAAAGGATCATCATTGATCTACCTCACAACCCCCATATGATAATATAGGCTCCATATATTATTTGTACATTTTCTCTCCATGTTTAAGATCTCGAATGCCCGTCGATTAATTAATTTATTGACCATTAATTAATGAACATCTAACTCCATGAGTAGTACCACTCAACCTTTTCAACATGCCAGACCAAGCCCACCTACAGGGTTTACATGATGAACCTTATGAGCTCCTCAAGGGGACATCATCATCCTAATATATAGGACACAGTTTCCTCCTATAATCAACGACACACCATATAAATAATATCATCTCCCAACTTACCGAGCCTATCGATTTAATCTATAAATCTCGTCCATTAGTAAATCAAAGAGATGAGTACTAAGTCTATGTGCCCGTTATTATATCGGGATTAAGAGTATGTACAATATAATATCTGAGGTCCGATTCGATTATGTAGTCAGCAATAAATCGAATCACCTCTAAGTTGGTCCTGCTCAATACACACAAAGTGCACTAGTGTGATTCTATTGTCAAGACAAACCAATACCAAATCACACTACAACCATTCCGATGGTTTGTCCAAAGTCATCTCGGTTGTGAGCCTTTACTTATACTTTTCAAGGAGACGATAACATGATCTCCCGTGTGACACCACACACCATGTTATCTACAATGTAATGTATTAGAAAATATTACATAACCATAGAAATGCAAACAATGATCATGTGATTCTTATTTCAAAATAAAGATGTTCATACAAAAGATAGACTTTTCAGTATACATCCCTACAGGAAGCAACACTGTTTTGCCTTATCTACCACCGAAGCCAAATACTTCGCGATGGGTGAGTGTGTGGCTCAACTTCTTTGGATGAAGCACACTCTCCAAGACTTTAACTTAAACTTCAACAATATTAAAACTCACATAGATAATATTAGCTCCATCAACCTAACCAAAAATCCTATTTGTCATTCTAAGACCAAACATATAGAAGTTAAACACCACTTTATTCAAGAACATGTAGCTAACGGTACCATTAAACTCAAATATGTGGAATCCAAGTCAAACCTAGCCGATCTTTTTACCAAGCCACTACCCGAAGCCGAATTTAGTCTACTAAGACGAAAATTAGGCATGTGCATCATAGAGTAGGACCTACATTCTTTTTATGTACTCTAGTATTTACTTTTCTTTTCATGTTAATGGAACTAGCTTAGGGCTTACCCTAGATATCATGCACCTATAGATTTAAGGAGCCAATACATCTCACAACACAGGACTAATGTGTTTGTGTACTTAGCCACGTAGATGAGCGTGAGATGTTAGGACCTTACTCTTGGTTCCAGATGTAGAGCTAGTGCATGACCATGAACCACGGAGTATAATCATATATATATTAACCGACTCCGACCAGGACTTGTTGATCTTTCATATCAATCAAGTCAAATAAGAGTTGAACATTCAAATAGATGAGCTTATTTTTAATATATATTATTTTTCAAAATAATATGGAATATGCTTGGACATGGAACTTAAACTTAATACTTATATTTTTCAAAACCCACTCTTTCCAATTTATGGCAAAAGGGGGAGAAAAGGGCCAATGTTAAGGGATCACTTTTTGTTAACTTAACTTAGTAACATAATTCTATATTCTTATGGCCAAAAGTTAATGTTTTACTTAACATAATAATGTTTGTAAATTTATTCATTGAGAAAGGGGGAGAATGGCCAAGTTAAGACCTTAATACTAAGGCCAACATTAAGTAATTGTTAATTACTTAAAAGTAGCAAACATCAAGGGGGAGGGTTAAGACCTTCTTTCAAGACTCACCCTCGGTCAAGGGGGAGGTTTCCTTAAGGGGGAGTACTTGAAAGAAAGTCTCTATTACTCCTACTTAATTTTTAATGCATAATATTTCCTTAACTTTGTATGGGTTTGCCATAGATCAAAAAGGGAGAGATTGTTGGTGCAGTAGGCACCTAAGTCGAACCTGAGTTTTGATTATAGAAAACGATACAAAGTTAAGCTCATTTTATTATCTCATGAGCTAAATCAAGTGTGTAGAAAAGTACTAAAGCTAGAGATGAAGGTCAGCGACACCCGGAGGGAGCCGTGGTGGTCGGGCGACACCGGGATGACTTCGGAGGGAGCCGAAGGAATCAGGTGGAAGACCGGAAGCAGAAGCTACAAGATAAATGTTGAGATAAGCTCGTGTGAGTGAGCACAAGGAAGGTTATGTCCTCTGTACAGGGATGTTCTTAGGCGACGATCTGACCAAGGCCTCCCATGGAAGGTATAAGTCGAGATCAGATGGTATATGGTGATTTAATTTACTTATATTAACTGTATTTTCGAGATAACTCTTCGTTGTAGCTGGAAAACCTACCATCAGTCGACTGAGGGCTTGTATCAGTCGACTGATACATCTAGTAGTCGACTGGTAAGGGTAGCAATCAACTTTTCGTCAAGGATCAGCTTCGAGGAGAGTCAAAGCTTATCTCCATTTTTGAAGGGATAGGAGGCTTGTTCTCATTAATTGAAGATCTGAACGTCTAGGGTTTCCAAGGCTATAAAAGTAGGGGTTCTCCACCCTATTTCCATCATCAAAAGCTTTCCAAAATGCCTCTGCTACGATACTCTTCTACGACGACCTTACGACGATGAAGTGCTACCGTATCTCCAACGACAAGTGCCTAACTTCCATTACTTTAATAGTCGTTGGTATTTTCTTTATTGTTGTCTTTAAATATGTATTTATTGAATTTTAATCATAACAAGGAGAGGGGGAATGTCCCTCTACCTTGAGCTTTTTCGTATCGGTTGCATTCGCTTACTCCTACCTCTAACGAGGAGGAGTGTTTTGCCCTCCGTACGTGGTCTAGGACCGTTAGGGCCTTGGACTAGCAGTCGAAGGTTGTAAACCAAGTAAAAACAAATGAGTAATATTTTCTTTCCGCTGCATTTACTCTCACTCGCATTTTATATCGAACAAACGAACGAAAAGTGTTTTGCGCTATTCACCCCCCCCCCTCTAGCGCTCAAATCGATACAACAATTGTGTGATTGTACATTTTGTTTTAGTTATCATCATTATTCCACTGCGTGCTAACACAATTTGTAGAAACGATCGTAATCCATCTACTACGCCGCTATTCACCCCCTCTAGCGGTCACAAGATCCCTTACAATTGGTACCTCCTTCAGATCATGATCAGCTCATGGTACGTATTTCCTCAGCATAGAAACATGAAATACGTTATGAATTCCTGTAAGTGTCGGAGGTAAAGCCAACTGGTAAGCTACACCCCCAATCCGCTCTAATATCTCAAATGGACCAATGTAACGTGGAGCTAACTTTCCTTTTTAACCCAAATCTTTTGACTCCTTTTGTGGGTGAAATTCGTAGGAATACATGCTCCTCGACTGAGAATTCCAAAGGTCTTCGACTCCGATCCACATAACTCTTTTGCCGATCCTGTGCCTCAGATAACTATCGTATGATGACTTGCACCAACTCTATATCATTCTGGATACTCTGTGGCCCTAGTAACTGTCGCTCCCCAACCTCCTCCCAAAACATGGGAGATCTACAGGGTCTACCGTTTAAGGCCTCGAAATGAGCCATCTGAATAGAAGAGTGGTAGATGTTATTATAGGCAAATTCCACTAAATGAACGTGGTCCTCCCAACTGCCTCCGAAATCCATAACACAAGATATCAGCAAATCCTCCAATGTCTGAATGGTACGCTTAGACTGTCCATTTATCTATGGATGAAATACTGTACTAAGCCAAAGCTCTGTGCCCATGGCCTGCTGCAGACTCTGCCAAAATTGTGAGGTAAATCGTGGAACTCTATCAGATATAATACTCAAAGGCATCCCATGCAGCCTGATAATCTCTCGGCATTACAACTCTGTCAGACGATCCAATGTCCCATGAATAGGAAGGAAATGGGCGAATTTGGTTAATCGATTTACAATCATCCAAATCGCATCATGCCCTTTACGGATTCTAGGCAATCCCGTAATGACATCCATAGTGATATGCTCCCATTTCCATTCTGGAATAAGAATTTCCTGAAGCAACCCAGTGGGTTTCTGATGTTCAACCTTTACCTACTGGCATACTAAATATTGAGCAACAAAGTTTGCAATATCTCTCTTCATACTGTTCCACCAGTATAAACATTTCAAATCTCGGTATATTCGAGTACCACCAAGATGTATAGCAAATCTAGAATGATGTGCCTTCATGTAGAAACTCTTTCTTAAACTAATTCAACTCCGGAGCCAACTATCCTTATCAGAGACGGGGAATTATCTTCTTGCAAGAGAAGTCCATCTACCATCCAAAATTCACTCCACCACACACTCTGTAAGTGTATAGGAGACTATAGCGACCAATCTCCCTTGTTGCAACTGTCCCTGTTCCAACAACTCTATAGTAGCTACCAGTAGCTAGTCAAAACTCCATGAGCATTTCTGCTCCATATAACTACTACACAAGATCATATTTGCTAAACTACGTCACGTACATAACAGCCTATCTCGTAGTTTCTTAACTGACGTAAGCATAAGATACGTCTCATGCAGAATCACTCCAATCCCTGAAATGATTCATATGCATACAATACCCTTCCATCTACATAGGAAGGATTAGTTAACACTGATCTAAAAGTCAACCACCTTCTAGGGTCTGAAGTCTAGTTTCACCAGCTTCTGATCGAGTGAATTCCATCACCCTTTTGGTCAAACAAATCTATGGTATAGTAAGGCTAGAAGCATCGTATCCACATCCCCGAGAATAACCAAATCAATACAAGTAAACCACCAACTACGGTGGTCAAGTGCATAACTCCAACTACCTGTTGGTGCAATTAGCCCAGGTCACGATTGACCAGACTCGAGTTTGACTCGAGTGATGTTTTAATGTTTGACATAGTATGTTTGACATTGATGTTTGACATTCATGTCGGTTAATGTTTTGGGAGATTATTTATACAATCGACCCAAGTTATAATTGACCAGACTCGAGTTTGACTCGAGGAAGACTTTGATGGTTGACTAGGGTTGACCATGTGATTATGGGAAAGTCCAAGCATGGGTCTTGGCAAGGTAAAGTCCAAGTCATGGGTAGTTGGCATGGAAAGTCCAAGTGGGACACTTGGAATTTGGGAAAGTCAAAGTCTTGAGTACTTGGCACAAGGGAAGTCCAAGCATGGGTTGGCAAGGGAAAGTATAAGCTTGAGTCTTGGCATTTGAGAAGTCCAAGGGGTTTGATATTGGCAGCGTAAAGTCCAAGGGTGGAGTCTTGGCAGCATAAGTCCAATGGTTGGCGGTGTAAAGTCCAAGCGGAGTCTTGGCAGCGTAAGTCCAATGTACCTTGGCAATGTAGACACCGTTAGCATGACATAACCGATAGAAGTACATGAAGGCTAGTGGGATGGATGAACAAGTCATGGATAACTTGGAGGGATCCGAGAGGCGTGAGGCTGATGGAGGTGGCTAGAAGGCTTAGGTATAGGCTAAGGGTGGTCTAGCAAGTATGGGGACACCATACTTGGGTTAAAACCTCATCTTTAAGGTTGGCAGTCGACTCACATTATGGCCGGTTCGACTGCCGTGAGTTGACTAGAGCTCGACTGCCATTTAGGACTGAAATTGCCTTGGCAGTCAACTACTCATTGGCGATTGGTTGGCGATCAACTTTAATTGGAGCGATGTGGACTGGCGATCGATTGCCATGGATGGCGATCATTGCGGTTGGCGAGTTGAGTCGCGTAGCTCGTAAAGTCGAGGCGATCGACTACGGGGATGGCAGTCGACTGCCAATGTTGGCAGTTGACTGGTGAGAGTCCCGTTGGAACTTTTCCAGCGTGGATTGAGCTGTTGTCTCACAGCAACAGGAGCATCAGTCGACTGGTGAGAGTCCCGTTGGAACTTTTCCAGCGTGGATTGAGCTGTTGTCTCACAACAGATGGCATCGATTGGGTGACTTATGGCGATCGTGATCGGTGGAAATCGGCCGTCTGAGGTGAAAAAGAGGAGCTCATGGAGGATTTCGGCATTGGTTCTTTGGGAGCTTTGGTGAAGCGATTTGAAGGTGATTTGTAGGTGCATTTCAGGGTCCTTCAAGCTCATCCAAGCAACCGACAAGCAAGCGCTCAAAACCCTAGTTTGTAAATTGTTCTTTATATTTTCACTTGTATTTGCCTGTTTACTTTGTATTACTTGTTGTAATTCATTGTACGAGGTTTGTCCACCTCCGACTTGTTGTCGAGAAGGAGTTTATTGCTTAGTGGTGTTTGTGGCATCGCTACAGCTCTTTAGAGCTCGATCCGTGAAGTAGGAACCGTTCGGTTCCGAACCACGTTATATCCTTCCATTTGAGTGTTTGTGTTTTCATTATTGCTTTATTATCTTTGTTTCCACTGCGCTAACGAAAATTATAGACAAGAAAGCGAACGATTTCCATCGACGTATAGCACGACGCTATTCACCCCCCCTCTAGTGTCCAATCGATCCACTACAAGTGGTATCAGAGCGAGGTCGCTCTTGAAGTTTAACAACTAAGAAAGCACGCTAGAGGGTGAAGAAGGAAGTCCAAGAACAATTAGGATGGGACATCAACACTGTTAGTGCAATCAACCCGTGATATGGTTTTGATGTGTGTGGTAAGGGGTTTAAGTTAGGTTGTTATTGCGATTTGATATGTGCGTTGGAGTCTTGCAGGACTTAGTAATTTGCACATGGAGACTTGGCGAGTTTCACCTCTCATGACTCGGTCCTTGAGTCGGTGAAGGATGGCTTTGCGGAAGCCGTGCACTTGGAGCATCCGAGGGACCGCCGGACGAGGAGCTTAGAGTGAAGCTGGAAGAAGTAGACTTCAGGGCGAGACACGAAGGATGGCGCTGCAGAGCCGTGCACTTGGCGCATCCGAGGAATGTGGCCGGACGAAGACAACTTCAAAGGCGAGGGACTTCAAGGGATAAGAGTCAACGAATGTAAATCGGGAAGGGGTAGTGCTCTTAGGTGAAACTTGGTCATTTGGCTAAGTGTCGGATGAGGTTTCCCGACACCAGTCGACTGCCATGAAATGGCAGTCGACTGCTCTGAGTCGAACGGGGTTCGACTGGTATCCAACTGATGGGTTTTTGGCCCAGCAGTCGACTGCCATATGTTGGCAGTCGACTGCCAAGACCATCAGTCGACTACTGATGGCAGCAGTCGACTGGTCGAGAGGGTTTTGGGCATAGAACCTCTCGTAGCCGACTGGGCAGTCGACTACGAGGCATCAGTCGACTGATGGATACATCAGTCGACTGCCAAGGGTTCCGTTGGACTACAACGGTCGGGATCTGATGTGTTCAGAGGTCGTTGTAGTGGCGACAGTCGACTGCCAAGGGCAGCAGTCGACTGGTGGCAGCCAACGGGAAGAAATCAACCCTCTCTATAAAAAGAGAGGGTGTTGGGCTTTGGGAGGCTAATGCTTCTATTCTAAACATCTCCCAATGTGGCCAAACGAATTTTCTCTTCTTCCTTGTGCTTATATTCATCTTATTTCAAGAGGAGTGATTTTGTAAGAAAAGTTTATCTCCACCTAGCTTTGTGCAAAGGAGAGAATAGTGAAAGCTTGCGAAGTGATTCACCGTGGACGAATCGGACCGTAGACTAGCGGTGCAGCCATGAACCACATTATATTCTCTTGTTAGTATTGTTTGTTTCCTTTGCTTTGTCTTTCTTTGTTTGTATTTGCATATTCCGCTAGCGCTAATATTCTTTATAGACGAGCAAATTCCATCATCGTACGAAGAGGGCTATTCACCCCCCTCTAGCCGGCCAACATCTACACTTCATCGACCCTACAAGTGGTATCAGAGCTAAGTTGTTTGTCGAGGACTAACCGTCGTAACAAACACTTCATCAAGAGATGGTCAGCTCCAATATTCATCCGCCATAGTTCGAGGGGGAATTCGCTTGGTGGAAGAAGTGAATGGAGATATTTTTCGAAACCGATTTCGAAATTCTTTTAATCATGGAAAACGGTTTCGAAATGCCTAGGGATGAAGAAGAAGAGCCATTGGAAAAATCAAGGTGGAGCAAGAGGCAAAGGGAAGAGTACTTGGCAAACTCAAAAGTCAAACATCACCTCTATAATGTACTCCCCCAACAAGAAGTCAACCGGATAGGAGAGTGTGCTAGCACCAAGGAGATGTGGGAGAAGCTCATAGAAATTCATGAAGGCACATCCGAGGTCAAGCTAGCAAGGAGAGATGTCCTTCGCTCCCAACTATCCAATATCAAACTCGAAAAGGGAGAGAAGGTAAAATCCCTACACTCTAGATTTAAGGAAATTCTAACCGGTTTGACAAGTGTAGGTGAAAAACTCTCCAACCGGGATATGGTAATGAAGGCCATAGATGCCTTTCCCCGGTTCTCCAGATGGAGCTCTATGGTGGACTCCTTCTACATCTCCAAGAACATGGAAGTTAGCACCTTGGAGGAGTTCTTCTCAACTATGGAGCTCCACGAAATAAGGCTCGAAGGAATAGTAGAAGAGCCAAAGTTCCAACCTTCAAGAGGAGTATCTTGATGGCTAACAAAGGGAAGAAAAAGATGGAGATTCCCTCCTCCTCCGATGAAGCTTTCTCCTGCTCCTCCATGGATAGCACGGAAGAAGCTTATATGGTAAGGAGGGTAAGGCGTGCATTAAAAGGTTTTAAATTTAATAAATCTAATGATAGGAGTAGAATACCAAGGGGGAAGGTGATTTGCTATAATTGCCAAGGAGAGGGACATATAAGGGATAATTGTCCCCTCTTGAACAAGAGCAAAGAGGAGAAGAGAAAGAAGGAAGAAAAGAAGAAGAAAAAGGGGAGCAAGAATAAGGAAGAAGAGAAGAAAGCCAAAGAAAAAGGAAAGGCAAAGGCACTAAAAGCAAGGACTTGGGATGCCCCTTCTTCCTCATCATCATCATCATCCGAGGAAGAAAATGCCTTTGTCACAAATTTGGCATTAATGGCTTTTGACGACTTAGACACCTCCTCCTCCGAAAATGAAGAAGCAAGCTCAAGTGAGGAGAGCTCGAGTGAAGGGGGAGCTTCTTCTACATCCTCATCATCGGAAGAAGATTTGGTAAGTGAGGTAACAAATCTCTCCCCCAAGAAAGTTATGTCAATTATTTCTAGCCTCACTAAGGACTTGTTTAGGGCAAAGAAAAAGAACAAATGCATGCTAGATCAAATTAAGGACTTAGAAGAAAAATTAGAAAAAGCATGCTCAAATGTTAATGATAATGTTTCTAGCCTTGATAATGCATTCTCACATGACTATATGCCATTTGATGTTAATGATGTATGCATTGATGAAAATAGGGCTCTAAGAGAAAAGGTAGATCATTTGACCAAGGCCCTAGAAAAGTTTACAATTGGCTCCAACACTCTTAACACGATCAAAGGGAGCCAAAGAGCAAGTTTCAATAAGAAAGGCCTAGGATATAAGGAAAAGAAAAATGAAAAGACCTATAGCTAGGGGTCAAGATAAAAAGAAGAAAATAGCTAGAAAATGGATCCCTAAGGAATTTTTAGTGAACCCCATAGGAAAGAATTTATTTAGGGTTCCTAAATCCATCCTTAACAGTTAGGAAAACCCTAGGATAGTCAACCATATGGAATTTATCTATATCATATGTTGGTTGACTTGGGATGGCGGGACAATATTTTTGAAATAGTGTTTGGTGATGATAATGCACCTATAAATAGATAAATCATGCTTTAGGTGATATTTGCCTTATTATCATAATGTAATACCTAATGCATGATTATAATTTGATGAATACATTTGTTTCATGATCATAATATGGAATTCATACATATATGTCTTTATGATCATGTGGAATGATAGAATGATACTTAACCTTGAGAGAATTGCATGAAAATAATGGTTAAGTATATACAAATACCTTTAGGATACATCTCACACTTACCATAGGCTACTTTGATTGAAAACTTAGCATGAGTGAGATGTTAGGATGATATAAATGTCCACTAATGCCTATGATATTTAGATGGTCATTTAAAGTATCAACATAGCAATAATAGACCAATCATGGGGAAGGCTTATGTTTAATTCATAGACATATTGCCCAAAGATCATGGTTGGATATTTCATATATTTTTAAAACAATTTCTTACTTTAAAATCTGCATGTTCATGTTTTGAAACAATCCAAAGCAAAACTAGGTGTTAAAATGGATACAAACTAGATCAAAACACTAGTTGTTTTTAAAGCTTTTGGATTTTTAGAAAATATTTGAAAATATAATGTTTTCTCATGGAAAACTATTTTTCATTGATAAAGAACCCTAAAAGAAATATGTTCCCCAAATTTCACTATTTTTTGAATTTTTTGGAATTTATAGTGCATTTCTGAAATTCATCCAAAAATTCTGATTTCCTTGTGCCAGTTGACTGCCATACTGATAGCAGTCGACTGATGTACTGTGCACAAGCATAGTAACTTGATTTTATCAGGATTTTAAGTGTTTTTGATTTTTTTCTTATATAAACCCTGTTTAATCTTTTTGATGGTGTCAAAAGGGGAGAAAGATATTTGTTTAAGTAAAGGGGGAATGCATTTAAGGGGAGTTTCATGTATTAAGGGGGAGAGTTGCTAATCATGTTATTTATATGCTTTCTTTCCTTAATATTTTATCAAATGTTTTTACCTAACTTAAACGGATTGCCACACATCAAAAAGGGGGAGATTGTTAGTGCAATCAACCCATGATATGGTTTTGATGTGTGTGGCAAAGAGTTTAAGTTAGGTTGTTATTGTGATTTGATATGTGCGTTGGAGTCTTGCAGAACTTAGTAATTCGGACATTGAGCCTTGGCGAGTTTCACCTCTCATGACTAGGTCCTTGAGTCGGTGAATGATGGTTTTGTGGAAGCCGTACGCTTAGAGCATCCGAGGGACCACCGGACGAGGAGCTTGGAATGAAGCCGGAGGAAGTAGACTTCAGGGCGAGACACGAAGGATGGCGCTGCAGAGCCGTGCACTTGGCGCATCCGGGGGACGTGGCTGGACGAAGACAACTTCAAAGGCGAGGGACTTCAAGGGATGAGAGTGAGCGAATGTAACCCGGGAAGGGGTAGTGCTCTTAAGTGAAACTTGTCCATTTGGCTAAGTGTCGGATGAGGTTTCCCGACACTAGTCGACTGCCATGAAATGGAAGTCGACTGCTCTGAGTCGAACGGGGTTCAACTGGTATCCAATTGATCGGTTTTTTGCCCAATGATCGCCATATGTTGGCAATCGATCGCTAAGATATCCATCGATCGCTAATGGCGCAATGATCGTCGAGAGAGTTTTGGGCACAGAACTTCTTTTAGCCGACTGGGCAGTCGACTATGAGGCATCAGTCAACTGATGGATACATCAGTCGACTGCCAAGGGTTCTGTTGGACTACAACGGTCGAGATCTGATGTGTTCAAAGGTCATTGTAGTGGCGGCAGTCGACTGCCATGGGCAACAGTCGACTGGTGGCGACCAACGGGAAGAAATCAGCCCTCTCTATAAAAAAAAGAGGGTGTTGGGCTTTGGGAGGCTAATGATTCTATTCTAAACATCTCCCAAAGAGCCTAAACGAATTTCCTCCTCTTCCTTGTGCTTATATTCATCTTATTGCAAGAGGAGTGATTTTGTAAGAAAAGGTTACCTCCACCTAGCTTTGTGCAAAGGAGAGAATAGTGAAAGCTTGAGGAGTGATTCACCGTGGACGAATCGGACCGTGGACTAGCGGCGCAGCTATGAACCACGTTATATTCTCTTGTTAGCATTGTTTGTTTCCTTTGCTTTGTCTTTCTTTGTTTGTATTTGCATATTCCGATTGCGCTAATATTCTTTGTAGACAAGAAAATTCCATCATCGTACGAAGAGGACTATTCACCCCTTTCTAGCCGGCCAACATCTACACTTCATCGACCCTACAAACACACCGGTGCCCTACAACCTATACGGACGAGAAGGCTTCAATTCTTGGAAGAGAAGAATTGAGGATTTTTTTATGATGAGAGATCTTGAGGAATGGTTCTTATTAACTGAAGGATTTGAGTATCCAAGAGGACCAAAAGGTGGTTTCCTCAAGAAGAAGAAATGGAATGAAGATCAACTCCAAAGATTCGAGAAAAACAAGAAGGTAATCAAATTCATTTTTGATTTAATTCCTAATGACTTCTTGTGTAGCCTAGGTGAGTGTATGAATGCTAAAGAGCTTTGGAGCAATTTGGCCAAGCTCCATGAAGGTCCATCACCGGTCCAAGAGGAAGGAACCGAAGAAGCAAGCACATCTTCCTCACAAGGAAGTGAGAACTTGGAGGTTGAGAGACCATCAACATCCAAGGAGGAAGAGGAAGTAGAATCGGAGGAGACCACCTCTAGGATTGAGGGGGAGGAGACTAGAGCATCCTCAACACCGGAGCAACAAGAGGAGTCATCCACATTCGGTCAAGAGGAAGAGAAAGCTCAAGAAACCCTCACCACCGAACTAGGTAACTCAAGCAATTTGGTTTTAAATAAAAAAACATATAATTTTATTTGTGTGTAGGGAAAGTGGGCATTACAAGAGTAAGTTCCCAAAGAAAGTCAAGAAGACTCCTCCAGCACAAGACCTCAAGAAAAATTAAAAGATGCCGGTGTCCGCACTAAAAGAAGCAAAGAGCACATCATTTGCTTCAAGTGCCAACAACCGGGGCATTTTAGGAATCAATTCCCTAGGGGGAGCAAGAGAGTCAAAGAAGGGGCATTACAAGTAGGGGGAGCTTCTATAGCTAACCCTAAGGTATATTTAAACAATGCTTGTTCTTTGAATTCTAGTCAAAAGCATGCTATGAATAATTTTAATAGTCTTGCTATTTATCATAAAGAGCATGCTAGAAATAGAGAATATTGCTTAGGAGCTAAGAAAGTCGACCTTAGGAAGAAGGAGAAATTTGGGACTAATGTACCTAAAAATATTTTATCTAAGACATCTATTAGAAAAATTGAGGACCATTTAGGCATTAACCCTAAGAAGGGTAGGCATATACCTAGGGGAAATGGTATTGCCCAAAGACCAAATCAAAATTCAAAAATTGGGCAATTAGAATTAGAAAATCAAGCCTTGAGGTCAAGGCTTGAGAAATTAGAAAAGACCCTTAGGAATATACAAAATCAATTTCAAGGGTCTAATGGTCAAAGTCAAGGGTCAAAACCTCATAGTCAACATCTAGGACCCAAGAAACAAAAGTCAACCAAGGGCAAGAATGGTTTGAGTCACAAACCTAAGCCTAAGGTGGCTTATAATAGTGTTCCATTTTATTATGGAACACAATCTAGGTCTAGGAAGACCAAGGTCAATAGGGAAGTCATCCCTAAGGTTGACCAAGGTAGATGCCTAGTGGCTAGGGTTTCAAGGAAACCTAGGGTGGCCACTAAGAAGGTTACTAGGGAAGCAATCCCTAAGGTTAACCTAGGTAAGACCAAAATGACCAAGGCTACCAAGCCTAGGAGGGTCATTAGGAAGGTATCTAGGGAGGTCATCCCTAAGGAATACCTAATTAACTCAATGAGCTCAAATAGATTTTGGGTTCCTAAGAGCATGATTAATTCACGCTAGATGGGTTAGGTCGTGTCAACCTTGATTGGATGGGTAGTTAACTCAACCATAGCAAAGTTGACATTTTAGGTTATTTTCAAGGTTATGGTTACCTTGGAAATACATTTGAGCTTATATCCTAAAAGATTTTAGGATGTGCCAATATATCTTGAAGCTTATGAAAAATCAATCAAATTGGCAAAATTTAGGATTAGAGGTCATAGTGTGTCATTTTGGATTTTCGCCACACTTGGGAGATTAGTGATAATATGGAAAAATATATTTAATTATATCAAATGGCAATTAATATTAAAATTTAGGTATTATTATACCTATATATTTTATTTGCCATGTTTTGTTTGTCATATAACATGCCATGACATCATGCTTATTTTTAATCATTTTATATGTCATGTTCATGTTTAGGATTAAATGTCATGTGTTTTTAGATTTCATTTTAAGCCATGACATCATGATTATGAGCATATGCTTATTTATATCATCATTAATGCCATAATCATTCATGCATTTGATTAAAATTGAGTTAAGGACTTTGGCATGACTTGGAGTCCCATTTATAAGGGAATCAAGTAGAGTTGCCTTAGAAAAATATATGAAACCCTAGATTAGGGAGAACAAAACCCACATCTCACATTACATTGACATGTATGTGTATTTATACACCCTAGATGCATGTGAGATGCAAGGATATGAGTTGAGTTCAAGGTGTATAGTTTTTGCATCTAGATGGACTATAACTCATCTAATTTCATTGGTGGATCATTGGAAAAGCTTGTGTACAAGTCATGTACATAGAGCCCAAGGAATATGATCCAAAATAAGGTTTTAAAAACATTTCAAAATCATTTTGAAAAACCTTGGTGAAGTCTATCTTTTGATAGCAATCACCATTGATAGAGTTGATAAAAAATAGGGCCAAAACATTGAAAATTTCAATGGTTTTGAGTTTTGTATCAAACTCATTCTTTTATGGGTAAAATAATTTTTAAATATTTTTCACCCATTGTATTGCTTATCGGTAATGTACGTATGAATTTTCATGAATTTTCAAAATACGTAGAATTACTTATGATTTTTTAAAATTCGATTCTGATAGTCGAAATTTGAGAATTTCATTATCACCGACCGCCACCGATCAATGATCGATGAAGGGCGCTCGATCGATTACATTATCGAGTCGATCGCAAGGTCTGATTTCGGGTTAACAAGGTTTGTTTAGCCAAATTTCAGCTATGGTAAGATTTCCTAACCACTCTTAACCATAGGATATGTGATGTGTTGTTTTCCGCAAGTGCACGGTTATCGTCAAGTAATAAAAATATCGATCCCACAGGGATTGGGTCAATTACCGAGTGGTCATGATACCAAGTTATCTAGTCAATCGAATTGTGGTTTAAGCAAAGAACCTGAGAAGTCAAGAACAACGAATGAGAAGAACGAGCTGAAAGTCAAGAGTTGAGGAGAATCTCAGGATATGGGTTTCACCACGTCGACGATTTATAAGGTGATTTAATTCTTTCCTAACCTTATTAGAGTTGTTTTGATGGAACCTATCCTAAGGTAAATCAACGACCCCTTTCGAGTTCTACGTTAACTGTACCTATCAAACTCAATTTACCTGTCACGGTGTTCGAGCATAGGGGATCATAATCAGCTAAGGGGACCTGTCACGAGACCCCCGCAAACCTCCCTATGTCTTACCTCCGTCACTTGGTAAAAACTGGATTTGATAGATCCATTAAGTTCATAAGAGTTCCTCTAGAGTTAAATTTCCTCTTCACGGTAGGTTTGCACACGAGACCATAATCAGCTAAGGAGACCTGTCACGAGACCCTCGTAAGCCCTCATAGATACACTACCGCTACTAGTAGGAGTTATTCCCTAGTTGGTTCTGGCTTTCGGGAACTCGGGTTCACCGTTAGGTACTTCCCCTTTGCTCCTTAGGTTTATCAATAAGAATCCAAAAGAACCAGATCAAAATAAACAATAGTTCAAGTAGTATAGATTATATCATCCGTCATAAATCGTCAAGGGCTACTCCCCCATCCTAAGATTACAGGATACTACTCCATAGTCTGATAAGAATTACTAGAGAAAGAAATTACAATACTGGGTGCCATATCCTTCTTCTGCCGACTCCTTCTCTTTTACTTCTTCTGTCGTCGATCTCTGACCACCCGCCGTCTTCCTCTAGGGTTAGAATCTCTCCTCTTTTATAGCCTTGGCCTCCTCTTCAATTAAGGCAATAGATTTCCCCGTAATTGAGATGAAGATCCTGATTGCTCGCAAAAAAGGAATTCTGGAATCAGGCCAACACGCCTGCGTTAAATGAGGGCACCGCTGTGTCGGGCATTTCCAGCGTGAGCGTCGCACTTGAACCGGGCGTGTCGAATCGGGGCATGTTGCATGTCGGCTGGAACCCCTGACACGGGCGTGTCGATCTTTGAACTAAGGCGTGTCGGCTGCTGGATCTTATGACACGGGCGTGTCGATTGCTAACACGCCTGTGTTGTTTTGATACGCTGCTTCTTCGCCCTGTTAACACCAAAAACACCCAAAAGCAGTCCCTTCGTCCAAAATATGCTAAACTTAACTGAATCATGATAAAATACATGCCTAGGATATGAAATGAGATAAAATGCATGCATATGGAGTAATGAAAATATAGCATGATTTACACACATCAAAAATCCCCTAGTCCTAAACTTTTGCTTGTCCTCAATCAAAGAAAACTCAAAAGACAACTTAATTGTGGAAATGCTAGACACCATCCAGAGGTATACAATCTGATCTTAATCTTTTCAAATCATTCCTAGTTGCCAAACTTGAAAGATCCCTATATAGTGCACGTGAAAAGGTGGACTAAAGTCATTGGACACCAATCTGGACTTGACATCCCTTCTATCTTAGAACATTCTTATTTCCGACATAGAGACACTTACCTGCCTTAATGCATGGATCATTCTTACCTATCATCAAAAGGTCTCAAAGGATCAATTTCTAAGAAGAGAGAAGGAAAGGAATTATAGAGAGCATTTCCCCAGTAACTAGTTAGTCTCAAAGGGGCACCTTTTAGGTGTTTCCCTAGTAACTACTTGGTCTCAAAGGGGCGCTTGAAAACGATTCCAGTAACCCTTTTTTTTTTTTTTTTTTTTTAAATATACTTCTAGTGAAAGTGTTTCTCCAGTAACCAAGTTGCGCAGGTAAGTCTCCAATGGAAAATCGAGTACTCGTCCGATATGGGGGATTTAAATCTTTTCTTTGGATACCTCAGACCTATAGACCGTGTTAGAAGTGAAATAGGGTTCTTATCAAATAGGAAAAAAAGGAATATCATGATCCGACCAATGTTCAGTTGTATTACGCTAGATGATATAAAAATGCACTGTTATGATATATGAAAATATGCAAACAAAATAGCAGTAACCAAACTAAAAATCTAAGTAGAGACAGAACAAACAATAAAGGATGTGCATCAAAACTCACAAAATAGTTCAAGGTGGTCAATGGTCATCGTCTTCACTACTAGCATCCTCCTCTGCCCACCTACGTCGCTTCTCCTGGTAAAATTCCCGACTCTGTCGAAATCTATCATCATCTTCCCTCCGGGCAGACTCAGCAGTGAAAAACTCATCAGCTGCCCTGTCCAAATGTTGTGTCACTATACGATGGTGCTCCTCCGTAGCTTGGGCATACCGATCCCACATACCTATGTGCGAGGGATGTTCGACCTCAAAGCTTCAATGATGATCTAATCTGAAAAATCAAAAGAAGAGTACCCTGCAGAAACATTGTCAGTAGGAAACCGTGGGGGTTCAGGAGTCGAATGTGATGGCTCAGGGGTTATGTGAGATGGCTCCCTAGGAGGGGGTGATGGAGCATGGGCAGTGGGGGTAGGAAAGGGTTCCTGGACATCTCTAAAAAGCCAATTGATGAATTACGCACACCATCCGCTGTGGTTCGGAAGAGGGATTTTAATTCCATTTCTTAACACCAAACAATATCCCTCGTCACATGCCTCAATCATCTTCATATTTATACAAGCATCCAAATCCAATCTAGGGCTAGCAGGACAATATTCAAGGTCATCTAAATCACATCCTAAGGCTACAAAGAATCCTAGTGATAATACCACCTATGACTATGACTCCGGATGGGCTTTTACTAACCTTAACTAAATGTCTAACCATATGGGCTCCAGAATCAATATTAACTTCATTTAGCATGGCCCATAAAAATTGTAACTCACTCTGCCTAGCCACCCCTGCACTATCATATCTTCCTGAGATTGTATTAGCCATGAATCTAAGGAGATAATGGAAAGTAGGATTAGGGATGTTAAATGATTTAGACCTAGATGCATCATAAGGGCGAGGGTCATCAGAAATTAATCTCCAAAATTGATGATCAATAAAATGTCTATGAATTTGCCTCTCCCCTCTGCTAGGAAAATCAAATATCGTATTAAGATCACTTAAAGAAAGGGTAAACTCATGGTTCATTAATCTAAATTTTATTTTTCCTTCCTCACAATCCTTTCCTTGCAGTATTTCAGCAGACAGGAAGCTAAGGAATTCAAGAGTGATGCTAGGGTAAGTAAGATGATGGTGCGTGATAAACTCGGTCCAGCCTATCCTATTGGTTAGCCAAGTTATGTCATCTGGTCAACGTGTAGAAGTCTATAGTTCTTGTAGATACTAACTTCCTTTTTTCAAGCTTACTGAATTTAGTCTTCATAACATCATCTCTAAAAACAATTCCATATGGATGGCTAGAGGTCGGAGGAGGTTTGTTACCCAAATCCTGAGCTTTTCTTTTCCCCTTGTCCCTTGCCGAAGAGGAAGAAGCTCCTCCTCTAGTCTTCACTCGCTTGCTCATGGCGTTGGTGATGGAGAGACAAAGAGTTAGCTCCTACGCTTGAGAGAGAGACCGACGGCGGCTGCTTCAACCTTAGATCGCGAGTGGAAAATTAGGGCATGCTCGGGTCGGCTTTAGAGGGCTATCCGCAGCATAGGCGTGTCGGGCATCCTCATACGCAAATACCCGACCCGTTTAAGCATGACATAGTCGTGCTCCGTCGCTCCCCAGGCGTGCCTAGGTTGAGAAGGGTGCGACACGGGCGTGCTAGTCAGCACGCCCTGCCTGTGTTGTCTTCGGGTACCAACAACACGCTGCGGTCGCGGCAAAGTGGTCGTGTCAACTTGGCACGCAGTGGCACGTATCCTGAAAACCTAAAAAAAAATAAAAATAGAATAAAGAATAAAATAAAATAAAATACAATAACTAAAAAAATGAAAATAGTTTGGGTTGCCTCCCAAGAAGCGCTTGTTTAAGGTCGTTAGCTTGACCCCTCGGTTACTCCCTAGTTTTGGGGATATGGCTTGAGGAGTATACACTGCCTCTCCTCATCTCCAATCAGCTCAACAGAATTGTTTGCGAAGTATCTCTTAAGTCTTTGACCATTTACTTTGAAAATTCCCGTAGACTCACTAGATATATCAATAGCTCCATGAGGATAAACCTTTTCAACTCGATATGGCCCCGACCATCTGGATTTCAGCTTCCCAGGAAAGAGTTTCAATCTGGAGTTGAATAGTAATACCAAGTCTCCTTGATGGAATTCTCTGTGCATGATATTCTTGTCATGCCACCTCTTCGTTTTCTCCTTGTAAGACCTTGCATGTTCATAAGCATCAAGGTGTAGTTCTTCAAGTTCATTTAGCTGCAGTTTTCTTTTCTCTCCGGCTTTCTTCAGGTCAAAATTAAGCCATTTAATTGCCCAATATGCCCTGTGCTCTATTTCAACTGGAAGATGACATGGTTTTCCATAAACTAATCGAAACGGAGTCATTCCAATGGGTGTCTTGTAGGCAGTTCGATAGGCCCATAGAGCATCATCAAGTCTTAAAGACCAATCCTTCCTTGATCTTGATCTTGATATCGCTTTCTCCAGATAGTCATGATTTCCCTATTCGAAACTTCTACTTGCCCGCTCGTTTGTGGATGATATGGTGAGGCTAGTTTATGGGTTACTCCATACTTCTTGAGAAGACTTTCAAATTGTCTTTCGATAAAGTGTGAGCCTCCATCACTTATTACTGCTCTCGGTATTCCAAATCTTGGAAATATTATACTCTTAAAGAGCTTAATGACTGTTTTTGCATCACAAGAGGGGGATGGTAGAGCCTCAACCCATTTAGACACATAGTCCACTGCTACCAGTATATAGGTATTTTTATAGGAAGTAGGGAAGGGTCCCATATAGTCAATTCCCCAGACGTCGAACAATTCGACTTCCAATATCGAATTTTGAGGCATCTCATGTCTCCTTGATATGTTCCTGGTCCTTCGACAATGTCACAAGTCGTCACATAATTCGAGAGTCTCTAAAAATATGAGGCCAATAAAATCCTGCTTGCAAAACCTTTGCCGCAGTCTTGTCTGTGCTCGTGTGACCTCCATATGCAGAAGAATGACAGTGATACAATATATCCTCAATCTCTTCTTCGGATACGCATCTTCGATATATAGCATCCGCCCCTTGCTTGAACAGGAATGGTTCGTCCCACACATAATGCTTTACATCCGAAAGGAACTTCTTCCTCTGATGATAACTCATGTGAGAAGGTATATTATCCATAAGCTAGGTAGTTGGCAAAATCGGCATACCACGGAGCTTTGATTGTTCTAACCGCTAGTAGGCTGCTCATCGGAAAGAAATCATTTATAGCAAGATCATCGGCTCTTCCGCATTTGATTCTAGATGAAGCCTCGATAGATGATGTCCGCAACTCGTTCTCCATTCCTTGCTTGTCTCGAATTTCTAAGTCAAACTCTTGTAGGAGAAGTATCCACCGGATAATTCTTCGCTTAGATTCCTTTTACTCGAAATATCTTATGGTCGCATGATCCTGTAAACTATCACATTGGTAAATATTATATAAGATCTTAACTTGTCGAAATCAAATACTATATCCAAGATTTCCTTCTCTGTGGTAGCAGATTTAATTTATGCTTCATCCAATGTTTCTTGGCGTAGTAGATTGCATACACCTTGCGATCCTTCCTTTGTCCTAAACTTGCTCCCACAAAATCATCGCATCACACATAATTTCAAAAGGGAGACTCCAATCTGGAGGTTGCATTATTGGGGCGGTTGTTAATGCTTCCTTTAATTTGGAAAATGCATCAAGACAAGGATTATCAAAGTGAAACACAGCATCTTTAGCAAGCAAATTAGTTAATGGTTTTGAAATTTTTGAGAAGTCTTTAATGAACCGTCGGTAGAACCCTGCATGTCCTAGGAAACTACGCACTCCCTTGACATCAGTTGGAGGAGGCAACTTCTTGATCACTTCAGTTTTAGCAATGTCCACCTCGATACCACGGTGTGAGACTAGGTGCCCAAGTACTATGCCTTCTCGCACCATGAAGTGGCACTTCTCCCAAT
Organism: Wurfbainia villosa; assembly: GCA_025175895.1. NCBI lineage: Eukaryota > Viridiplantae > Streptophyta > Magnoliopsida > Zingiberales > Zingiberaceae > Wurfbainia > Wurfbainia villosa. The sequence continues at coordinate 44,365,602 of CM045988.1, read as the reverse complement.
TAAGCATTAAATTCATTTCCTCGCATCTCTGCAAGCTCTTGACCAAATTAGATAAACACATATCAAAATCTGCACCATATACAAAAAAATCATCCATGAACACTTCCATTATATTCTCGATCATGTCAGAAAAAATTGAAGTCATACACCTCTGAAATGTGGCTGGTGCATTGCATAGTCCAAAAGGCATTCTTCTGAAAGCAAAAGTACCATATGGGCAGGTGAAAGTTGTTTTCTCTTGGTCATTAGGATAAATAGGGATTTGATAGAAACCGGAGTATCCATTTAAGTAACAGAAATGCGAGTGTTTTGCCAATCGGTCTAGCATTTGGTCAATAAATGGGATGGGAAAGTGGTCCTTTCTAGTTTCCTTATTCAATTTCCTATAATCAATACACATTCTCCATCCCGTAACAGCTCTAGTGGGGATTAACTCATTCGTAGCATTCCTTATCATCGTTATCCCCCCTTTCTTTGGCACGACATGGACTGGACTTACCCATTCGCTATCGGATATTGGATAGATAATTCCTGCATCTAGCAATTTCATGACCTTTTTCTTGACTAACTCTTTCATATGGGTTGACCTTCTTTGATGCTCTATAGAGGTTTTAAAATTGTCTTCTAGTAGAATTCTGCATGCAAACCAATGGACTAATTCCCTAATATCATCAATCTTGTATCCAATGACATTCTTATGTGTTTTCAATACCTCAATCAGTTTTTGGTCTCTGCATTGCTCAGTTAGCATTAATGATCACAGGATAAGTAGAGTTTTCGCCAAGGAATTCATACACAGTGTGGATGGAAGAGGCTTAAGTTCTACCTGTGGTGTGAGGTTGAGGTCGCAAATCTCCAGCTCTTTATCCTCAAAATCCCCTCCGAGCTTATTAAGATGAGTTTGTTCTGGTGCTCCTTCTAGTGCTATTGGTGAAACATCAATCCTACAACAAACATCAAAAATGAAGGTTGTTTAACGACTTTTGAAAGGTCAAATTCAATTTTGTCGTTTCCAAATGCAAGTGAGAGTTTGTGGTTCTTGACATCTATCATTGCTCCTACAGTAGCCAAGAAAGGTCTCCCCAAAATGAGTGGAATACATGGGTCTTCATCCATGTCTAGTACTACAAAATCTACAGGAATAATAAAATTTCCCACCTGCACTGGTACATCTTCTAAGATTCCCAAAGGATATCTAATGGAGCGATCGGCTAACTGCAAGGCCATAGTAGTTAGTTTCATTTCTCCTAAATCTAGTTTCTTGCATATGGAAAGAGGTATCAGATTTACACTGGCGCCCAAATCGCAAAAAGCCTTATCAAAATTTGAGTCATTAATTATGCAAGGGATAGAAAAGCTACCTGGATGATTTAGTTTGGGAGGTACCATGTTCTTAATTAAAGTGTTGCACTCCTCAGTAAGAGCCACTATTACATGCTCCTCGACTTTTCTTTTATTTATTAAGATGTCCTTCAAGAACTTGGAGTATGTGGGCATTTGTTGAAGAGCTTCTGTAAAAGGTATATTGATATATAGCTTCCTAATTACCTCAAGGAACTTACCAAATTGTTCATCCAATTTTTCCTTAATCAGCCTTTGAGGAAGGATAGGGGCTTATATGTTCTTGGTTCCTATTCGACACGCTGTGTCGCTCAAAGACAGTGGCGTGTCACCGTTGGAGTTACCCGACACGGGTGTGTCGGCTGACACACGCTCGTGTGTCTGCTTTCCCTCAGGCGTGTTGAACAACACGCCCTGGGTTAGGGTGTGTTGTCGGCTTCCTTTGCTACTCAACCCAGGCGTGCTGCTGTCTTCTTCCAACTCTGGCACGCTCGTGTCATTTAGCACAGGGGCCGCTTGTTGAGCTCTGTCTCCTTCTAAAATCCTTCCACTTCTCAAACTTATGGAATTATAATGCTCATTTGGGTTTATACAATTTCAGAAATCTGCAAGGCCCTTGATCGAAATGCAATTTGGGAAATTTGATTTTCCAGCATTCTTGTGTGATTAGTCAAATTATCAACCTTGCTACCCAATTGCTTGATTGCCTCGGTATTATTTTGATGTTGCCGATTTGATTCTACAATGTGCTGTCGAAATTCATCATTTATCTTCCCCTGACACGTAATAAAATTTTCCATCATCTTTTCTAAGCTCGACTTGGGTCCTGGCTGAAATCCTGAAGGTGCTCCAAAGTTACATCGTAAGAATTTTGGTTCTATACGGTAAAGTTGGGATGATTCCTCCAACCGGATTGTACGTGTTCAAGTAAGGGTTGCCACCATTAGGCTTCGATTAAAATTATTTAGCGATCTACTTGCTCAATCCCAGCTCCTTCAGATGGTGCGTGTAGGATTTGGCAATTCATTGCTACATGTCCTGTTACACCACATATCTCGCAAGTGACATTAGATGAGTTTACAGCTGATACATTAAAATGTTCGAGCTTTTGAGTTAACGCATCAACTTTTGCACTGAGTAGATCAATGGTACTTACCTCAAACTTACCTGCCATTTTAGTTTGATATCCTCGTTCTGTAGCCCATTGGTGAGAATTCATTGCCACATTCTCGATGATCTCAAAAGCTTCATCCAATGTTTTGTTCATAAGAGCTCCTCCTGCAGCAGAATCAAGAGAAACTTTAGTAGCATACGAGATTCCATTGTAGAAAGTATGAACAATGATCCACTTCTCCAGCCCATGATGAGGGCATTGCTGTAGTAATCCCTTAAATATGTCCCAGGCTTCAAATAATATTTCTCCATTCTTTTGCGCAAAATTCGTGATTTGATGACGAAGACTTGCAATTTTGCTGGGTGGAAAATACTTGTCTAAGAATCTTTGCTCCAGCTGATCCCAGGTAGTTATACAATCTGCTGGAAGAGAGTGTAGCCAAGCTCTAGCTTTATCCCGCAATGAGAAAGAAAACAAGCGCAATCTAATAGCATCAGCTGAGGCTCCATTCAGTTTTAAAGTCTCGCAAAATTTCAAAAATACTTCCAAGTGCAGATTTGGATCTTCAGTGGGTGCTCCTCCGAATTGATGCTGTTGAACCATGGATAGTAGAGCCGGTTTTAATTCAAAATTGTTTGCTTCAATAGGGGGTCTTCTGATACTCGATATCAATCCCCTTGTACTAGGTGCTGCATAATCCCTTAGAGGTTTATTCTCATTCTGATCAGCCATGTTGGAGGTCAGATTTTCTTCGCTGTTGCCGAAATCGCCTTCTAGCAAGGAACGTTCTCTCTATCTCAGGATCAATATCGAGGATTTCCCTATTAAATCTGTGCATGCAACAACAAGAGAGGCTCCCAAAACAAGAATTCAGAATAGACACAAAGAAAAAAAAACAAAAACAGAAATCTAGATTAACTAAATCACGCTCAATTCAATATTGAGTGCCAATCCCCGGCAATGGCGCCAAAAACTTGATGTGTTGTTTTCCGCAAGTGCACGGTTGTCGTCAAGTAATAAAAATATCGATCCCACAGGGATTGGGTCAATTACCGAGTGGTCGTGATACCAAGTTATCTAGTCAATCGAATTGTGGTTTAAGCAAAGAACCTGAGAAGTCAAAAACAACGAATGAGAAGAACGAGCTGAAAGTCAAGAGTTGAGGAGAATCTCAGGATATGGGTTTCACCACATCGACGATTTATAAGGTGATTTAATTCTTTCCTAACCTTATTAGAGTTGTTTTGATGGAACCTATCCTAAGGTAAATCAACGGCCCCTTTCGAGGTCTACGTTAACTATACCTATCAAACTCAATTTACCTGTCACGGTGTTCGAGCATAGGGGATCATAATCAGCTAAGGGGACCTGTCACGAGACCCCCGAAAACCTCCCTATGTCTTACCTCCGTCACTTGGTAAAAACTGGATTTGATAGATCCATTAAGTTCATAAGAGTTCCTCTAGAGTCAAATTTCCTCTTCACGGTAGGTTTGCACACGGGACCATAATCAGCTAAGGAGACCTGTCACGAGACCCCCGCAAGCCCTCATAGATACACTACCGCTACTAGTAGGAATTATTCCCTAGTTGGTTTTGGCTTTCGGGAACTCGGGTTCACCGTTAGGTACTTTCCCTTTGCTCCTTAGGTTTATCAATAAGAATCCAAAAGAACCAGATCAAAATAAACAATAGTTCAAGTAGTATAGATTATATCATCCGTCATAAATCGTCAAGGGCTACTCCCCCATCCTAAGATTACAGGATACTACTCCATAGTCTGATAAGAATTACTAGAGAAAGAAATTACGATACTGGGTGTCATATCCTTCTTCCTGAACTCTTCTCTTTACTTCTTCTGCGATCTCTCGACCACCCGCCGCCTTCCTCTAGGGTTAGAATCTCTCCTCTTTATAGCCTTGGCCTCCTCTTCAATTAAGGCAATAGATTTCAATTGAGATGAAAGATCCCGATTGCTCGCAAAAAGGAATTGAATCGCCAACACGCCTGCGCTAAATGAGGGCACGCTGTCGGGCATTTCCCACCGAGCGTGTCGCGCTTGAACTGGGGCGTGTCGAAGCTGAACTGGGGCGTGTTGGCTGCTGGAACCCCTGACACGGGTGTGTCGATTGCTAACATGCCTGTGTTGTTTTGATACGCTACTTCTTCGCCCTGTTAACACCAAAAACACCCAAAAGCAGTCCCTTCGTCCAAAATATGCTAAACTTAACTGAATCATGATAAAATACATGCCTAGGATATGAAATGAGATAAAATGCATGCATATGGAGTAATGAAAATATAGCATGATTTACACACATCAATATGCTTTGAGAAGCATTATAAAGGGTGAAAATCCATTGGATATGGATTAGGAGAGTTTTTAGGGTTTGTATCAATCTTAAGGTGATTGAAAGTTCTATGTTGAACTTTGAACCTTAATTTTGATGGTTTAGAATTCCTATAGGCTTAGGGACTTTCCCAAAGACATTGTTGGTGCAATGGTCAAGGGGAAGCAAGCCTTTAGGGGAAGTTATCCATCTTGGGATGATGGATGTGTTTTTCTTCTTTAAGGGGAGAAGTTATGGGAAGAATGTTATCAATTGGAAAATTAAGGGGATTTTGAGAAACTCAATTTGGAAATTAGGAGAGAGTATAGGATTGTCTCTCTTGGGTGATATGAGACTTATCACTAGAAAGACCTTTTTGATGTATGCCAAAAAGGGGGAGAAGGTTAAATTACCAATTTGGAAAATTAGTAAGGGAATTTGAGTTAGGGGCCTAACTCAAGGTTTGTTTTGGAAAACATCAAAAAGGGAGAGATTGTTGGTGCAATTGGCCCACGTCACGATTGACCAGACCCGAGTTTGACTCGAGTGATGTTTTGATGTTTGACATAGTATGTTTGACATTGATGTTTTACATTGATGTCGGTTAATGTTTTGGGGAGATTATTTATACAATCGACCCAGGTTATAATTGACCAGACTCGAGTTTGACTCGGGGAAGACTTTAATGGTTGACTAGGGTTGACCATGTGGTTATGGGAGAGTCCAAGCATGGGTCTTGGCAATGTAAAGTCCAAGTCATGGGTACTTGGCATGGAAAGTCCAAGTGGGACACTTGTATTTAGGAAAGTCCAGGTCTTGAGTACTTGGCACAAGGGAAGTCCAAGCATGGGTCTTGGCATGGAAAGTCAAACATGGGTTGGCAAGGGAAAGTCCAAGCTTGAGTCTTGGTATTAGGGAAGTCCAAGGGGTTTGATATTGGCAGCATAAAGTCCAAGGGTGGAGTCTTGGCAGCATAAGTCCAATGGTTGGCGGCGTAAAGTCCAAGCGGAGTCTTGCCGGCGTAAGTCCAATGTGCCTTGGCGGTGTAGACACCGTTAGCATGACATAGCCGATGGAACCACCTGAAGGCTAGTGCGATGGATGAACAAGTCATGGATGACTTGGAGGGATCCGAGAGGTGTGAGGCTGATGGAGGTGGCTAGAAGGCTTAGGTCTAGGCTAAGGGTGGTCTAGCAAGTATAGGGACACCATACTTGGGTTAAAACCTCATCTTTGAGGTTGGCAGTCGACTGGCATTATGGCCGGTTCGACTGTCGTGAGTTGACTAGAGCTCGACTGCCATTTAGGGCTGAAATTGCCTTGGCTTGGCCAATCGCTCATCGAGCAGATGATCCGCGCATCGACTAATAATTGAGTAGATCGCCGCAATGATTTCCATGGATGGCAGTCGACTGGCAGTTGAGTTGTGAGCATAGAATGCTCCGTAGCCGACTAGGCAGTCGACTACGGGGCTGGCAGTCGACTGCTAATGTTGGTAGTCAACTGGTGAGAGTCCCGTTGGAACTTTTCCACCGTGGATTGAGCCATTGTCCCACAGCAACAGTGGCATCAGTCGACTGGTGACTTATGGCAGTCGACTGATCGGCGGAAATCCAGCCCGATGCAGGTTAAAAAGAGGAGCTCGTGAAGGATTTCAGCATTGGTTCTTTGGGAGCTTTAGTGAGGCGATTTGAAGGAGATTTGCAGGTGCATTTCAGGGTCCTTCAAGCTCATCCAAGCAACCGACAAGAAAGCGCTCAAAACCCTAGTTTGTAAAGTGTTCTTTACATTTTCACTTGTATTTGCTTGTTTACTTTGTATTACTTGTTGTAATTCATTGTACGAGGTTTCTCCACCTCCGACTTGTTGTCGAGAAGGAGTTTATTGCTTAGTGGTGTTTGTGGCATCGCTAGAGCTCTTTAGAGCTCGATCCGTGGAGTAGGAACCGTTCGTTCTGAACCACGTTATATCCTTGCGTTTGTGTGTTTGTGTTTTCGTTATTGCTTTATTATCTTTGTTTCCGCTGCACTAACAAAAATTGTAGACAAGCACGCGAACGATTTCCATCGACGTATAGCACAATGCTATTCACCCCCCTCTAGCGTCCAATCGATCCCCTACACTACCACCATCAACAGTGGCCAGGTTATGCAACTCTAACAACCACAACTGATCCAATCGTGTCCAGAATACATGATTTCTCAAATCTATGGATGACTAACTCGTTAAATACATCTAACAACCTTATCAACAGCTCATAAAATTCATACTAAGTATGAAATATCATCCTCCATACACTTGCATCCTTCTTAAATCAAGCTGATGATATATCAATCATCATAGAGACAATGATAATTGTATGACACTAAGTCACTACCATATCAACGCACCAATCTTAAATCAACCCTAGAGTCTACACAGGTGTCCTTTAGCTGATCTAAATAGATCATTCATCCACAACAAAGAATATTCATTTCCTTCTACAATTTCAGTGTTTAGCAACATTGATACCAATAAAATTATCTCATGGTAAAATCATCATTCCAACAAATACCTCCTATGCATCATCAACCTTGCCAACTTTGCAAAACTGATCACTGAGGGTATCAAACAACCTGATTAGGCTCACAACCAATGGATGACATTGCATTGAGTACATAACGAGATTCAACTACTTTGTGTGCTTTACACTAGCCGTCAACTAATACACCATAAGTAAAGACATTTCACTCTAAAATATCATTACCTCAATCGGTAAAGTAATCATCAAAAATTTTCTCCCAATATGAGGTCTTCAGTATGAAACTATTCCCGAAATCACTCCGATCATATACTCCACTTGCCTATGCAATGACAAGCATGAGAGTTCATCCGAAACTACATCTAAATACTCTTGGATTATACACGCATCCGAGAGGCATTTTATACCATCATTTCAACATCATCCATATCATATCAACCAAGTCAACAATATATCAACTAAGTCAATTCTCCCACCATAATATAACATCTCCAACAATCAATCTCTAAACATCCAAAATCAATATCATAACCCTCTGATAATCATCACAGTAATCAACTCAACATTTCACCTGTCGGTGGAAACACAACTAATCCACATGATCCAAATATAGAAATCCTTCTAATCCTATCTATAATGTTCTAGATAAAGATTCCTGTAAACTACTAGTATCTCTCAATATATCATCAAGTAAGGTAAACTACAGTAATACCTTAAATGATCAATCCTTCAACCCTCTACATCTCTTCTCAAGTAAAGATGTAAACTCATTCAACTTCTACTCTTGACGACTGAGCTCATGTAGGAGCAAAAGACTATCATGGAGAAACTAAAGTCAACTGCCAAAATGGAGTTGCAAATCGAAATGACTCATAACCCATGACCCCGATCTTGCTCATTTTATCCAACATTCGGAGACTTTTGATTTTAATAATTTGACTTGCAATATCTGCTTATCGGTCTCTAACTCTTAAACACTTGTACAAAGTCATTTCTAAACTCCTAACTCAATCCAATGTCTTCCGGCAGGATCTGGTAGAAGATCCAAACATCCTAATTCAAATTTAAGCTAATAAACCATGAACAGCTTAAAACATCCATTCTCATTCTTGAGTTATTAGGTGGTTGTAACCTCTGTAAGTCTCACGACTTTGCACGATATTCCCATTACCAAACAATCACTCTACTTGAAACTTAAGAATTTCCTAACAATGAGTCAAAGGAAATAACACGGGAGAAATACTCTCTCCCAACATTACTAAACTGTGACCAAGTGATATCCTATTCCCCAAATGTTATTTGCTACCTCTTCCACCAAGTACCGGCTTGATCCCGATAATGGAATGCAATGAACTCTACTTTCTCTGCACACATAGGTTAAGTACTCAAAAGTACTCTCAAAGTCTTAAAACCCAACACAACCATCTTAGGGATCAAAATCCCTTTGAAACACCATATACTAATTCTCTAATATCTGCATCAACAAAAGTACGCATGCCCTGTTCATTACCCCCAAGGTAACGATCCAACTAGCATAATCAGTGCTAATCTCTAAGACTGTAATCTTTGATTTTCACAAGAAATGTGACGACTTGACCCCTGCTTTCTAACTCAGTATCAATCAACTCTCAAAGGAAATTCACCTTTTCGACATAGGTTCAAGACTCATGAGCTCAATAGATCGTTCCCATGGTCAACTCAAACCATGATTACGAATAATAACCAACACATTGCATGTTATTCCCTGTTATAAACACTAAATGCATAGCCAACAAAACTGAGAGTATTACCACTAAAGGCAACTCCGGCTAGTCACCTTGGTGGATGACCCCTACTACGAGTCTGTATGGGTGGCATAACTTTTTCTGTATACACCTGTTGAACAAGTTTAAATAAGTATCTAACTAGAATATAAGTTATCAAGAATTCTTACTTGGTATTGCTCGGAGCTCATGCCGCTGTCAATCCCATCTCACAAAACCAAAACCAAAAACCAATCGACTCTTGAGAATCCAAAATTCAATGAAAAATATCCTTGTATGGCATCGCAAAGCCTAGGGCTCTGATACCAATAAAATTATCATGCCCCGAGAGTATGCTGAGCCGAAAAACAAATGGACAACATCTTCCCTGTATGTGACACTATATCCTGTTGATACAAGGCCTTTCGACCACAATCACAACAACATATATAAATGCACATATAACAAAACACAGCAGAAACTATCACAATGAAATAATAAACTACACACAATGCATACAGGTATGACTGACAATAACATAAAGAAAGCATCGTCAAAACCCGAATTAATAAGTGGGTACATCAACAATGTTTAACACAACATCCACCATATAAATCCGGATCAATATAAGAAACATCCGAAACTAAAGGAAACATAAATCCAAAGTCGGGACCCTCGGAAGTGAGATGAGATGTTGCCAGCTAGCTATGCTCCAAGCCCATTACGAAGTCGGCTACCTGTCACCTGGGCGATAAGAAAACCAAGGGTCTGTGGTGGTCAGTACAAAACTCAATAGTAATAAGAATAGAAGTGCATGTATAATATATATATATATATATATATATATCACATGCGAGTCAACAATATGTTGTCTAAAGGTATAACAGATATACACCAGGATGATATAACAATTGTATAACTAAACTGATCAACAATAACAATATAAGGTACTGACAAACCTGAAGATTGACAATGATGTAACTCATACAACTTATGTATAACTACCATAATACAACACCTACAACATGGTAGAGTAAATACTGACTCTGTAATCAACAACACCGACATAATAACTTTCTATGTCAAATACATAATGAACCGGGTCCATCCCGTATCACCTCAAGGTACTGGTCAAAGGTATACAACAGTCTGACCACCTCAATAGTGGTAATCCACACATGATCATATAAAATATGCAAGTGGAATCCAAGATGATGTACAATCAAATGCAGCAAGCATAACTCAAACAAATGCAACATCCAACGATCATTTATATAAACTCTATATATATATATTCTCATCGCACTCATATATATATATATATATATATGTAAATGCAAATGCCATCTACCACGGAAATACAAATGCATGGTCATGCTTGCACACCCTACTCGCTACCATGACCCCAGTGTGGCCTAGGAGGCACGACATGACAACTATCCTAACTCAACAACAACAACCACTGCTCTCGAGTGGCCGAGTGTGCAGAATGAACAAGTATCATATAAGCGTAAAGAGCTAGCTACACAACGGGGGTCCCTGCTGCTGGCCATTCCGACTATCACTATCCATGAGTGGTCGAGTGTCACGCACTAAGAATAATTGCATGCTACTCCAACAACCACTGTCAATAGTGGGGCGAGTGCAGCACAACAAATCCTCTACGAGTAATGTGGGAGGCATGATAAATGATGACCCTCTCAACCACAAGGGAGACCAAGTCGCCAACATGCATGTAAATGACATGAATGCACAGCCACACATACATACATCCACCACAGACTCTCTATCCTACAGAGAGTTATACTCAACTGATTAATACACTCTCTATCCTATAGAGAGTCATACTCAACTGATCAACACACTCTCTATCCTGCAGGGAGTCATACTCAACTAATCAACACAGTCTCTATCCTGCACAGAGTCAAATTCAACTGATCAACACACTCTTTATCCTATAGAGAGTCATACTCAATTGATCACAACTAAGCTAGAACCACCAGTCTGTAGCAACACCCTATACACAATCCACATGACCATACATAAACACATAATTCGAAATGGATACGTGATCCATAACAATCATACCATGTAAGGAATGTAATATGACAATCAACTCTACATCTAGGTCATCACCCATACCCTAGATGAATTGTCTAAATTGCACAATTCGGATCTACAACTGAATTTAGCTACATACACGTAGGTAAACCACTATAGGTTAACTTATCATAACCTCTATAATTCATAACAATGACGAATGAATAGATAACAACAATGACAGAGCATTTAAGTGCAAAGACAAGTATCAAGCAACAGAAACATTAGAGTGGAGTAAAAAAAATAAAGTGACAACAATATACAATCACATGCATCAGGGTTTAGCTACTACCTGACCAGGGTAGGAAATATTACCCACCGGCTATGAAGCTCGTAATAATAATATCTTCACGGCCATAGTCCTGTCTCGTATCCACATCCTACACATATCAAACACTATGATTAAGTGCAAACATACAACGAATGATCGAATCCAATCCTACATCAACTTCGTATTCTAATCAACTAGATTGATCTAGGTATCCAATTAACCTAATCAATCCTCAATGTTAATCCCTATCAACCATTAGACCTATTAGCAACCTATTATGCATTTATAAATACCCATATATGAACTCACCAATGTTATCTACACTTGCACAACTCCTTGATCTCAAGTGGAGATATCACATCCACATCACATAACCGAAGTAGAGACAACCAATGTCAATCACCTGTAATTACATTAAAACCATCATGTATGTAATTCAACGAACCGACCACTTAATTATCAGCTTACCACGAACTAGCAACACAATTATTCTACACCCACCAATCAATTCAACATATAACCTCACATTTAACACATTCACAACTTCAATTTGCTATCAACAATATACATCGAGAAATATGAATCCCACTGAATCCCCTAGATGAAATGCACAACCCACTCAAGACTTCTACTCTCACTCACAACCGTGCAAAAATCTCCAATACCAGCCCATACATAGAATACGCACAACACCCTTGCTCACCATTGCACAGCCAGCAAAAACCCCAAATCTCAGTCGGTACCTCTCCAACAACAACCTATAAAGACATCATTTACTTGTCCAGAAGGACATTTTGAATGGCTGGTAATGCCATTCGGAATAAAGACAGCTCCCCAAATATTTTAGAGAAAGATGGACAAGTTTTTTAAAGAAACAAAAAGTTTTACCTTTATATACATAAATGCTATTCTAGTTTTCTCAAAAACCAAACAAGAACATTTTGCTCACTTACACTTAGTCTTTACTCTAATAGAAGCCCACTGACTTATTTTATAAAAGAAAAAAAATGAAAATAGCAACTAAGCTTATAGAATTTTTAGGAGCAGAATTGCAAAAGGAAAAAAAATCAAACTACAACCATACATTGCAACAAAAATTCTTAATTTTCTAGACAAAATCGAAAACATAAAAGAATTAAAGGCTTTTCTAGGTCTATTGAATTATGCTAGACAATACATAAAATATATAGGAAAAATTAGCGGGCCATTACACATGCCCAAAAGGACAAAGACACTTTAACCAACAAGATATAGATTTATTGTCTGCCTCTAGCTCTAAATCTTCATAGTCTTCAGGTTCTGGAGTGTCAGTTATATTTTGTAAGCATGCACATGTTTTAATTTCCTCAAAATAGGAATATGGGGTAGCACCACGTTCTGGAGCGCGGAAAGAGGAAGGATATTCGGATAAAACAAGTGATATTATGGGGTTGGAAAGAAAAAAACATAGTCGAGGGATAGGAAAAGGGAAAACATGTAGGAGTCTATACATGGGAAGAAGCCAGAGAACTCCTGTTAGTAGAACAATACAAAAGATGATATTTTAAATGGTTACTTAAAAATCCAATCAAATCATTACCAAAGAATACAGAACAATCATGCCAATCTCACAACCCTAGGATACTCTAAGTTCAACCACACCCACCCAGGAGAGAAACTTAGACAACATGTTAGAAAGATGAAAATTCCACAAACAAAAAGAAGCACTACAACAAAACTTTACAGCTCAAAAAAGATTCCATAGCAAAACCACCACTCAAAAGCATATTCTAAAGCAAAACTTAACAGAAGAAAGCAAAACCACTGATAAAAGAAGAAACTTCATCCTAAAGGAACCCCTCTATAAATGAAGGATCCCTCAAGACTCCCAAGGCATCCACTTCCGAGTTTCTCTTCCATCTCTAAGATATTAGTAGTCCAGAAGTCCTAGTTTGGTGTAGTCAACCTAGTCGTTGTAAGTTTTGTTCAATTTATTTTCAAATATATGTTAGTTTGTTCTATTTTTGCTTTATGTTCATCATGGGGTAGGAGCACCGAGGAACTATATTGGCCACAATTGTTATATATTTTTAGATGGGAGTTTTTGATGAATGTATATCAAGTTAAATGTTGCCCATCAATTTGAGTACTGAATATTGGTACAGATGTATATTTAATAAGATTAAAGGGGAGGATGTCTTGTATGGTTTTAAGGTCTAATGTAGAACTAGTGGCTCTAGCGTCTATTATGGCTTGTAATTTAAATTCATGGCCTTGGATATTGAGTATGCACTGGATCCTTAGGTCTACTATCCTTCCTGTGCTGCACATGCTAGGGGTTTTAATAAAGAGCATGTTGGTGTCGTTATGTGGTTCTTGTATCATATTGTCTTGTTCATTTTCAAATTCCTCATACTATCGATTGTGTAAGGTTCGTTGTAAGACGGATAAGTCATTTTCTAGGATATTGATTCGTGTCTCTAACACTAATATTCTTGTTTCTAGTAGGCTTTTTTAGTATTACTTCCTATGTGCGGCTATAAAAAACAAACACATGATCAAAGGCACTCCTCGACAGACTTATGTTGAAAAAACTCAGGACAAAGGTAAAAGAAAGAACAAAGCCATAATACAAAAATAAAATTGGGGATATTAAACAACCTACCATATGACCTCGATGTTTACATGAGGAAAACAATCGAAAGCACAGAATGGAGAACCTTCATCATTCTACAAGAAGCATTATAATTGGTTACAAGTGGAGCCCCATATAGGCATAACCATCTTATATGATTACCCCACCCTAAACAAAAGGGGAACATTCTATTAGATCATGGCATCCTGAATGAACTTTGGATGCAAAATTGGGATATTACAGATGCTTTTCCATACAAGCTTAGAAATACCATTAGAATACTCTTTGAAATGAAATCTTTCGAGAGCTATGTGGCGTGTTCAATCCAAAGCACCATTCCAGAATGGATATATCATAAAATAGAGACAGCCAACCATGTCATTAGGATAAGAATAAAATAAATAGTTCACAAGCTAGAAACAATTAAAGAAGTGTTCCCCAATGATCCTGAAGAAGACTGGGCAGGAATATCGGAGTTTGGATACAACATTTTATAAACAAACTCAAAGATAAATGCACATATATACGAATACAAAAACAACTTTAAAACCACCAATATGGATTTTGCAAACAAATATATACACCCCAACAATATGGTACAAATCCACTAAGAGAAAGATTTAATACAACTCCTAAAAGACGACCCAAACAGACCAACTATCTAAAACAAGGTAGAGCAAGGAAACCCTATCTAAGCAAGGAGAGGCACGTTAGAAAAATTAAACTTAGGAAAACATAAAAATTCTAATAACCTGCTATGCTTGTAACTAACATGGACATTTGTCATCATCTTGCCCTAATCATAAAACCCTTTTCAAAAGAGAAGCGACATTAGTAGCTTATAGAAGTACAAATTGATGTCTCTGACACATCCTCAATAAACAGATGGTTGTGAATCTGGGTGAGGAACATTTTTGTTCAAAAAAACCAACAAATAAGATCCGAAAGCCTAAGAAAGTGTTGGTACAATCAGCCTAGGTCACGATTGACCAAACTCAAGTTTGACTTGAGCGATGTTTTTGTTGGGATATATACTGAAAAGTCTATCTTTTGTATGAACATATTTATTTTGAAATAAGAATTATATGATCATTGTTTGTGTATTTATGGTTATACATATTGTCTAATACATTACATTGTAGATAACATAGTGTGTAGTGTCACACGGGAGATCATGTTATCAGTTCCTTATAAAGTATAAGTAAAGGCTCACAACCAAGATGGTTATGGACAAACCATTGGAATGGTTGTAGTGTGATTTGGTATTGGTTTGTCTTAACCATAGATTTACACTAGTACACTTTGTGTGTATTGAGCAGGACCGACTTAGAGGTGATTCAATTTATTGCTGACTACATAATCGAATCGGACCTTAGATATTATGTTGTACATACTCTTAATCCCGATATAATAACGGGCACATATACTTAGTATTCATTTCTTTGATTTACCAATGAGTGATATTTATAGAGTAAATCGATAGGCTCAGTAAGTTGGGAAATAGTATTATTTATATGTTGTGTCGTTGATTATAGGAGGAAACCATGTCCAATATATTAGGATGATGATGTCCCATTGAGGAGCTCATAAGTTTCATCATGTAAACCCTGAAGGTGGACTTGGTCCAGCATGATGATAAGGTTGAGTGATACTACTCATGGAGTTAGAAGTTGATTAATTAATTGTCAGTAAATTAATTAATCGATGGACATTTGAGATCTTAAACATGGGGAGATATATGTACAAATAATATATGGAGTCCATATTAACTTATGGGGGTTGGTGAGGTAGATCAATGATAATCCTCTAGTGGAATGAATTATCATTAATAGATCGGACTTTATGTGGGCTTGATCCATTGGGTGGCCAAGATCCAACTCCTCCTCATGGTCCCTATTGTAGCCTATTATAACCTCATGAAGCTTAGATCCAATGGTGGAGATTAAAACTCTTGATCCGACGGTGGAGATTAAATCTCTAGATCTGACGGTTGAGATTAATTCTCTAGAACTGACGGTTGAGATTAAATCCCTAGATCCGATGGTGGAGATTGAAAGGAGGCTTAAGCCTAACTCTATAAATAAGGAAGAGGCTTGGGCGGCAAGATAATGTAATGGGTGATTAGGGTTTAGGAGTGGGTGGCAACATAAGGAGATTAGGGTTTGGCTTATCTTGGGCGGCAAACCTAAGGAGGGCTTCTTCATGGCCGACGGCTAATGGGAGATTAGGGTTTGTCTCTTGGTTCTCCTTGGCCGGCACCACCCTCATCTTCTCCATATTCATTGTCGGTGCCTTCTTTTATCTTTCCTTGGCTGGCGGCAACAAAAACTCCTCTTGTTGGCCGAGACCCACTTCTTCCTCTCCCTCTCCTTGGCCGGCGACAACAATTCTTGGAGGATTGTTGGTTGGCACTAGATAGGAGAAGAAGGGAGGGTGTGTCTTCCCTTTGTTCGGAGTGAGCAAGGAAGGGAAGCTAGTTATCTAGGAGGCTTCGACTTTTGGAAGATCGTCGCCCACACAACGTCCAAAAGGAGGAAGGACATACAATAGAAGATCAAGAGGTATAACAAGAGGTATAATCTTATTTATTTTGATTAGTCTTCTTTTATATTATGTATGTGGTTGTTTACTTTGTTATGTGGCTTAATTTACTTGGACCTCGAATACAAACGCAAAAACCGACGATCCATACATCGTCTATTCCACGGCTAATCGTAGAATAGAGGTTGCTTGCTTGAACAACAAGTTTGTTCAAGTGACCACTCTAATCGAATAGCACGACGATGAAATGGTAGCTTGGGTCCGGGGACGTAGACGGGATCGCCATGAACAAGCGACCAAGTTGAAGTGGGAAGCGAAGTTTCCCCACATTCAAGTGGTATTAGAGCTTCGGTTCCTCAAAACCTTCAAGTGGTATTAGAGCCACGGTTTCCGATTTTGTGTGTTTAGGATTTGGTTACTTTTATGCACTTTTTCATATATTATATGTGTCGGATAATAGTAGGATGTGCGTAGGTTAACTTTTTGGTTGTAGGCATAGAATACAACTATTATGGCCATATGTGTGTATGTGATTGTATGTGTGTAATTGTATATTATTTGAATCCTTGGGGTTGACGAGACTAGTATTTAATTTTGTATTTAAATATGACATTGTTTAGCCACTCTTTTTATTTTAGTTTACTTTCGATCTAGATTTTATGTACACTCCTTCGTGGAGTATAGGATCGATGGATGTAAATTAAAATAGTTTTTTTTCTCGGCTCGGATCTCTGGATGACTTGTACATGGCGTAGGGAGGAGCAGACGAGATGGCGATACGACGGGAGGCATATTGGAGACAAAAGACATAATAGTTGGAAAATATTTCTTTTTCATATTTATTTCTTATTGTTTGATATGCATGTCGTAGGCTAGAAAATTCCTCAATTTTAAATTACTAAGTGAGAGAGGGATATTTTTATAAATTCCCACGGCCTCCATTACGATTTGACATGTGATGCAAACAAACTTGCGCGTCGGCTCTAAGTGCCTTCCTCCACATCGGATGAGTTTGTTTGTGGATCACAAGGTCGAATATGGTTATAGGAAATTATTAAGGAGCGTGTGCACTTTTCTATCAGAAGGCACATAACCCAAGATAATTACCTTGGTACCGAGTAATGGTGAACACTTAGATGCAAATAAGAGTATCCTCCCCATCGGAGTCACTGCTTTTATTTGTAGGGCCAAAGAGGAACCAACTATTAATTTTATTTGTCGAAAAGTTAGGTTGACAAGATGGTAAAATTAATGGGTAAAACCTCCTCTTACAAATGTAGAATTCGTATACGTCCACACTATCGTGGCATACGATATTCTCGGTGTTTTGAGGTGTTGGTTGATTTTAAAATTTTATTGTTTGAGGAATCAATAATTTTTTGAAATCTAATCTTTTGATCTATGTGATTCTTAGGTTTTTCAAAATGACTTTCAACCCGCTTGTTGTGATACTGAATGAAAATAAACTTACTGGACCCAATTATGTTGATTGGAAGAGGAATCTTGACATTGTCTTGATTGCTGAGGAATACAAATATGTACTCCTCGAAGAGTGCCCTCCTAAGCCTGTGGATGATTCTGGGGAAAAGGAGAAGGAGAGTTATAAGAAGTGGATTAAGGCCGATGAGATGGCGCGGTATTACATTTTGGCATCTATGTCAAATGTACTGCAACATCAGCATCAAGCCATGCCCACTGCTTATGACATAATGTTCAATCTCAAAGAACTTTTCGGACACCAGAATCGGGCTGCTAGGCAGGAAGCCATGAGAAACTTGATGATGACCACCATGATCGAGGGAACACCCATAAGGGATCATGTTCTCAAGATGATGGCTCATTTGAATGAGTTGGAAGTCCTCGGAGCTGAGATCGATGGGGAAACCCAAGTCGATATCATTCTCCAGTCTCTACCTAGGAGTTTTGAGCAGTTTCACCTGAACTACAACATGAACAAAAGGTTGTATTTATTGGCGGAGCTTCTGACAGAACTCCAGGCGGCAGAGGGGCTTTTTCATCAAAGTGCTCAGGCACAGGCCATGGTTGCCCAAAAGGTTTCTACTTCTAAGCTGAAAGGCAAGAAGAAGAAGAAACAAGCTGGGGAAAAGGTGACAGGAGGAACTCAGCGAGGAGTGAAGAAGCCGAAAGGCAAGTGCTTCACTTGCAAGCAGACTGAACACTGGAAGAAGGACTGCCCCAACCGGAAGCAGAACAAAGGTATATCTTTTGGTCTAGTCGTTGAAATATGTTTAGCGGTGTTATCTACCGGCACCTAGTGTGTAGATATGGGAGCCACTGATCATGTCTGCAATACTTTGCAGGGATTCGAGGAAACCCGATGACTGGCTGAGGGGGAGATTAGCGTATACTTGGGCGATGCCACAAAGGTGGCGGCTATTGCAGTGGGAGATGTTTATTTGTTATTTGAGAGGAATAAAGTTTTGGTTCTTAAAAATTGCCTTTATGTACCTTTATTTAGAAAGAATTTGATTTCGGTTTCTAAATTGTTTATGGATGGATATTCTATTTCTTTTAATGATAGAGTTATTATAAAAAGGAATAGGGAGATTATCTGTTCTTGTGCATTAATAGGAAATTTGTATACACTCGAACCAAAAACTCCCACCATGTAAATAGAAGTGAATAGCTCATCTTCTAATTCCAATAAGAGAAAAGAACCTTCAAAGATGAACCAAACATATCTTTGGCATCTAAGGCTTGGTCATATTAACCTAAGCAGAATTCAAAGGTTGATAGCTGATGGACCTCTGAGTTCATTAGTGGTGGAAGACTTCCCAACCTGTGAGTCTTGCTTGGAAGGTAAAATGACCAAGAGGCCTTTTAAGGCCAAGGGGTATAGAGCCAAAGATGTGTTGGAATTGGTTCATTCTGATTTTGTGTGGTCTTATGTCTATCTAGGCTAGAGGTTGTTTTGAGTATTTCATCTCTTTCATAAATGATTATTCAAGATATGGATACATTTACTTGATGTGCCGCAAGTCTGAAAGCTTTGACAAGTTCAAAGAATTCAAGGCTGATGTGGAAAAATGTGAGGGTAAAAGTATCAAGACACTACAATCTGATCGTGGTGGTGAGTACCTCTTGGGAGAGTTTAGGAATTACTTATCAGAGGCTGGGATTTAATCCCAATTGTCTACACCTAGCACACCCTAGCAGAATGGTGTAGCAGAGCAAAGGAATAGGACTCTTATGGAGAAGGTTAGATCGATGATGAGTTATTTTGAGTTGCCAGATTCATTCTGGGGATATGCTCTAGATACGATAGTGTATATTCTGAACTTGGTACCATCTAAATCAGTGTCTTCTACTCCCACAGAATTGTAAACTGGGTGAAAGCCTAGTCTAAGACATATTCGGATTTGGGGGAGTCCAGCACATGTGCTAAAGGCAAATACTGGTAAGTTAGAACCTCATATAGAAGTGTGCATGTTCGTTGGCTATCCTAGAGGAATGAAAGGTGGTTTGTTTTATAGTCCTAGAGAGCAGAGGGTGATCGTTTGCACGAATGGCAGATTTCTAGAGGAAGACTATGTGATGAACCACAAGTCCATGAGTAAGACTGTTCTTGAGGAATTGAAAGGGAAAGTCACTACTTCAATACCACTGGTACAAGAGGATATACCACAAGTCACTGCACTGCGTGTCATAGAGGATACACGGGTGATATCTCGTCGTAGTGGGTGGGTTGTGAGACAGCCTGATAGATTCATGTTCTTGGAAGAATCTTCTGATTTGGTCCCTGGCGAACATGAACTTGATCCCTGGACATATGACGAGGCAATCCAAGATAAAGATGTAATATCTTGGCAAAGTGCGATGAATGATGAGATTGAATCTATGGATTCAAATCAGGTCTGGGAGCTAGTAGAACCACCAAATGGTGTAAAAGCCATTGGATGCAAGTGGATCTACAAAAGAAAGAGAGGAATAGACGGGAAGGTTGAGACCTTCAAAGCGAGGCTTGTTGCGAAGGGTTATACTCAAAAAAAGGGTATCGATTATGAGGAGACTTGTTCGTCGGTAGCCATGCTTAAGTCTATCCGGATTCTCTTATGTATTGCTGCTTATATGGATTATGAGGTATGGCAGATAGATGTCAAGACAACTTTTTTTAATGGAAGTCTTGAGGAAAATATCTATATGAAGCAACCAGAGGGATTCATTGCAAAGGGCAAAGAGCATCTTGTGTGCAAGCTTAATCGATCTATTTATGGATTGAAGCAAGCTTTGATATCTTGGAACATCCACTTTGATGAGGTAATCCAGTCTTATGGATTTATTCAAAGTTCAGATGAGTCTTATATATACAAGAGATGTGACGGAAACGTAGTGGTATTTCTTGTATTATACGTAGATGACATTTTGTTAATTGGAAACAATGTCAAGGTGTTATCGGACGTAAGGGTATGGTTGTCCAAACAGTTTGATATGAAGGACTTGGGAGAAGTGGGACACATCCTTGGGATCAAGGTTATAAGGGATCGCAGGAAAAGGATGTTGTGCTTATCTCTAGCTTCATACATAGACACCATTATGGATCGTTTTAGCATGCAAAACTCCAAGAAAGGTTTTCTACCTTTCAGGCATAGGGTTCCTTTATCTAAGGAGGTGTGTCCTAGAACATCTAAGGAGATAGAGGAGATGAAGGCAGTTCCTTATGTTTCGACAGTAGGAAGCCTCATGTATATGATGCTATGTACGTGACCGGATATCTGCTTTGCCGTGGGCATGGTTAGCAGATATCAGAGTAATCTAGGACAGGGACATTGGACTGTGGTAAAGCATATATTGAAGTACCTGAGAATGACTAGGGATTATATGCTAGTTTACCAGGCAGACCAATTACTCCCTATGGGTTACACAGATTCTGACTTCCAATTAGATAGGGATAAGAGTAAGTCTACCTCAGGTTTTGTGTTTACTTTGGGAGGTGGAGCCATTGTATGGAGGAGTGTCAAGCAGAAATGTGTGGCGGACTCCACCATGGAAGCTGAGTATGTGGTAGCCTCTGAGGCAGCCAAAGAAGTTGTATGGATCAGTAACTTCTTGATGGACTTGGATGTGATTCTTGGTTTGTTCAGAACTATCACAATTTATTGTGATAATAGTGGTGCAGTTGCAAACTCGAAGGAACCATGAGCCCATAAGGCAAGTAAATACATAGAGCGCAAGTATCACCTGATACGAGAGATCATACTAGATTGCATCAGAGGATGACTTGGTAGATCTTTTCATTAAGGCCCTTCAAGCGAGAGCTTTTGATAGGCATGTGGAGGAAATGGGAATCAGATGTATGGCAGTATGAGGACAGCATAGTCTTTTAGTATAAGTGGGAGATTGTTGGGATGTATACTGAAAAGTCTATCTTTGGTATGAACATCTTTATTTTAAAATAAAAATCACATGATCATTGTTTGCGTATTTATGGTTATGCATATTGTCTAATACATTACATTGTAGATAACATGGTGTGTAGTGTCACAAGGGAGATCATGTTATCAGTTCCTTGTAAAGTATAAGCAAAGGCTCACAACTAAGATGGTTATGGATAAACCATTGGAATGGTTGTAGTGTGATTTGGTATTGGTTTGTCTTGACCATAGAATTACACTAGTACACTTTATGTGTATTGAGCAGGACCGACTTAGAGGTGATTCGATTTATTGCTGACTACATAATCGAATCGGACCTCAGATATTATGTTGTACTTGCTCTTAATCCCGATATAATAACGGGCACATATACTTAGTATTCATTTCTTTGATTTACCAATGGACGAGATTTATAGAGTAAATAGATAGGCTCGGTAAGTTGGGAAATGGTATTATTTATATTGTGTGTCTTTGATTATAGGAGGAAACCGTGTCCTATATATTAGGATGATGATGTCCCCTTGAGGAGATCATAAGGTTCATCATGTAAACCCTGCAGGTGGACTTGGTCCGGCATGATGATAAGGTTGAGTGGTACTACTCATGGAGTTAGAAGTTGATTAATTAATTGTTAGTAAATTAATTAATCGACGGACATTCAAGATCTTAAACACGGGGAGATATATGTACAAATAATATATGGAGACCATATTAACTTATGGGGGTTGGTGAGGTAGATCAATGATAATCCTCTAGTGGAATGGATTATCATTAATGGATCGGACTTTATGTGGGCTTGATCCATTGGGTGGCCAAGATCCAACTCCTCCTCATTGTCCCTATTATAGCCTATTAAAACCTCATGAAGCTTAGATCCAATGGTGGAGATTAAAACTCTGGATCCGACGGTGGAGATTAAATCTCTATATCCGACGGTTGAGATTAATTCTCTAAAACCGACGGTTGAGATTAAATCCCTAGATCCGACGGTGGAGATTGAAAGGAGGCTTAAGCATAACTCTATAAATAAGGAAGAGGCTTGGGCGGCAAGATAATCTAATGGGTGATTAGGGTTTAGGAGTGGGCGGCAACATAAAGAGATTAGGGTTTGGCTTCTCTTGGGCGGCAAACCTAAGGAGGGCTTCTTCATGGTCGGCGGCTAATGGGAGATTAGGGTTTGTCTCTTGGTTCTCCTTGGTCGGCACCACCCTCATCTTCTCCATATTCATTGTCGGCACCTTCTCCTATCTTTCCTTGACCGACAGAAACAAGAACTCCTCTTGTTGGTTGGCGCCCACTTCTTCCTCTCCCTCTCCTTGTCCGGCGGCAACAATTCTTGGAGGATTGTTGGTTGGCACTTGATAGGAGAAGAAGGGAGGGTGTGTCTTCCCTTTGTTCGGAGCGAGCAAGGAAGGGAAGCTAGTGATCTAGGAGGCTTCGACTTTTGGAAGATCGTCGCCTACACGACGTCCAAAAGGAGGAAGGACATATAATAGAAGATCAAGAGGTATAATCTTGTTTATTTGATTAGTGTTCTTTTGTATTATGTATGTGGGTGGTTACTTTGTTATGTGGCTTAATTTACTTGGAACCCAAATACAAATGCAAAAACTGGCGATCCGTACATCGTCTATTCTGCGGCTAATCGTAGAATAGAGGTTGGTTGCTTGAACAACAAGTTTGTTCAAGTGACCACTCTAATCGAATAGCACGATGATGAAACGGTAGCTTGGGTAATCCATCTTTGTCAAGGATAATTTTTTTTTATCTGGGGACGTAGATAGGATCACCATGAACAAGCGACCAAGTTGAAGTGGGAAGAGAAGTTTCCCCACCTTCAAGTGGTATTAGAGCTTCGGTTCCGCAAAACCTTCAGTTTTGATGTTCGATAAAATCATATGACAATGTGATTGTCATGGAAAAGTCCAAGTCATGGGTACTTGTCATGGAAAGTCCAAGTGGGACACTTGGCATTGGAAAAGTCCAAGTCTTGAGTACTTGGCATGTAAAGTCCAAGCATGGGTCTTAGCAAGGGAAAGTCCAACATGGGTTGGCAAGGAAAGTCCAAGCATGGGTCTTGGCAAAGGAAAGTCCAAGCATGGGTCTTGGCATGGAAAGTCCAACATGGGTTGGAAAGGGAAAGTCCAAGCTTGAGTCTTGGCAATTAGAAGTCCAAGGGGAATATTAGGGGTGTAAAGTCCAAGCGGGAGTCTTGGCAGCATATGTCCAATGGTTGGTGGCGTAAAGTCTAATCAGAGATTTGGTAGCATAATTCCAATGTGCCTTGGCGGTGTAGACCACATTAGCATGATAATAGCTGATGGAAGCACTTGAAGGCTAGCATATGGATGAACAAGTCATGGATGACTTGGAGGGATCAGATAGGCGTGAGGCTGATTGAGGTGGCTTGAAGGCTTAGGTTGTTGGCAATGTGCTATTTCTCGGAAGGCTCATCGGCTCCCGTGTCCCCGGATTAAAATTTTCACTAATGAAAACTAATCCGGATGGGATGAGTTTCCTAAGCACAACCAATTCGTCGTCGTGCTAATGACTCGAGCAATTGCTTGAACAAACTTGTTGTTCAAGCAATAAACTCTTCTAGTCGGTTAGCCGCGGAAGAGACTACGGATGGATCGCCGGTTTTTGTGTTTATCTTCGGGGTCCATGATTATACAAATACATACAAATGTAAACTAGTATAATCAACACATACTAACATAAAGAACATAAGCTAGCATATCAATAAGAACATGCAAAGAACAATAATAAAAGTTGTAAAACTTTTATACCTCTTGATCTTCTATCGTATGTCCTAACCTCCTTGTAGACATCGTGTGGGCGAAGATCCTCCACAAGTTGAAGCTTCCTAGATCTTCTTCAATCCAAAGAAAGAAGAACTCTCTTTCCCTTCTTGCTTGAGCAAACCACCAATCCACAAAGGATTGATGCTGCCGGCCCCAAGAAAAGAGAGAACAAAATGGAAACAAAACTCATCTCTTATCTAGAACCAACCATCAAGCTCCAAGCATGATGTTTGCCGCCGGCCCAAAGAGAGCAAAAGGATTGCCGACCAACCTTGAAGAAGGTTGCCGCCAGCCAAGAGAAGAGGAGATGATGCTCCGGCCATGAGAGGAAGATGAGAAGCTTCTCCCTTCCCTCCTTGCCGCCGGCCACATCCCATAGGCCATGGGTGCCGCCCAACCATTAGGGTTCTAAACCCTAATGGTTGCCGCCCATGCATTAGGGTTCTCAACCCCAATTCTTGCCGTCCAAGCATTAGGGTTCTCCACCCTCATTCTTGCCGCCCATGGTCTCTCTAAAACCCTAATCCTTGGCCTTAACTTGCCGCCCAAGCCAAGAAGCTCTATTTATAGAGTTAGGATTAAGCCTTGTTTTAATCTCCACCGTCGGTTCTAGGGTTTTAATCTCAACCGTCGGATCTAGGGATTTAATCTCAACCATCGAGTTTACGTATTGCTGCTGTCCCATGGTGGAACTACCTTGTTCTTACTGAGTGGTCCATTAAACCTTTGAACATGGCCTATTCATGTGGGTCCCCACTTAAAGTAAATCTAACTGGGTTGGATCACAGCTTCACGCTATGATCATTCCCTTCAGTTAAAGAATCTGACTCATAGGTCCCTTCATACCATCCACGGATTGATCTGTAGGCCCAGAATAATGGAGAAATCGATACAATATATGTCTTATACTTGAAAATCATTGGATCTAGGCTTCATGAGGTTATATTAGGCTACAATAGGGACCATGAGGAGGAGTTGGATCTTGGCCACCCGATGGATCGGAACCACACAAACTTGATCCATCAATGATGTTCCATTCCACTAGAGGATCATCATTGAACTACCTCACCAACCCCCATAAATTAATATGGGCTCCATATATTATTTGTACATCCATCTCCCCGTGTTTAAGATATCGAATGTTCATCAATTGATTGATTTACTGACCATCAATCAATTAACATCTAACTCCTCGAGTAGTACCACTCAACCTTATCATCATGTTGACTAAGTCAACCTGTAGGGTTTACATGATGAACCTTATGAGCTCCTCAAGGGGACATCATCAACCTAATATATAGGACACGGTTTCCTCCTATAATCAACGGCACACCATGTAAATAATATCATTTCCCAACTTACCGGACATATTGATTTAATCCATAGAAATCTCACCCTCTGTTAAATCAAAGAAATAAATACTAAGTACATGTGCCCGTTATTATATCGGGATTAAGAGCATGTACAACATAATATCCGAGGTCCGATTCAATTATGTAGTCAGCAATAAATTGAATCACCTCTATGTCGGTCCTGCTCAATACACCTAAGTGTATTAGTGTAACTCTATGTTCAAGATAAAACAATACCAAGCTACACTACAACCATGCCAATGGTTTGTCCAAAACCATCTTTGTTGTGAGCCTCTACTTATACTCTACAAGGGACTGATAACATGATCTTCTGTGCCACACCCAAGCACCATGTTATCTACAATGTAAAGTATTAGACAATATGCACATATATAAATAAAGTGCAAACAATGATCATGTGATTCTTATTTCAAAATAAAGATGTTCATACAAAAGAGCTAGGCTTTCAGTATACATCCCAACAATCTCCCACTTATACTAAAAGACTATGTTGTCATCATACTGCCATACATCTGATTCCCCTTCCCTCCACATGCCTATCAAAGCTCTCGCTAGAAGGGGCTTAGTGAAAGGGTCTACCAGGTCATCCTCTGATGCAATCTAGGCGACAGCTTACTTCTACCTCCTTTACGATTTTCGGTGGTACTGCGCTCTATGTGTTTACTAGCCTTATGGGCTCGTGGTTCCTTGAGTTTGCAATGCACCATTATTATCACAATAAATTGTGATAGTTACAGGCAAACCAGAATCACATCCAAGTCCATCGAAGTTCTGAGCCACCAACTTCTTTGGCCATAGGTACCACATACTCGGCTTCCATGGTGGAGTCGCCACGCATTCTGATGGGCACTCCTCCATACAATGGCTCCACCTCTAAAGTAAACACAAAACCACGAGGTAGACTTCTGTTATCCCTATCGATTGGAAATCAATCCATGTAACCCACGAGGAGTAATTGAGTGCCAGTAAACTAGCATATAATCCTAGTCCTTCTCGGGCACTACAATATATGCTTTACTACAGTCAATGTCACATCTGGATTACTCGATATCTGCGACCATGCCCCACAAGCGGATATCGGCCTCGTCTAAACATCACATACATGAGGCTTTCTACTACCGAAGCATAAGGAACCGCCTTTATCTCCTCTATCTCCTTTGATGTTGGGACACATCTCTTTAGATAAAGGCACTCCATGCCAAAAAGGTAGAAAACCTTTCTTGGAGTTCTGCATGCTAAAACGATCAAGATTGTGTCTATGTATGAAGCTTGGGATTAGCACACTAACCTTGATCCTAAGGATGTGTCCCACTTCTCCCAAGTCCTTCAAAACTGTTTGGACAACCATACCCTTACGTCTGATAACACTCCGATATTGTCGCCAACTATCAAAATGTCATCTACGTATAGTACAAGAAATACCACTACGTTTCCGTCACATCTCTTGTATACACAAGACTCATCCGGACTTTGAATAAATCCATAAGTCTGGATTTACCTCATCAAAGCGGATGTTCCAAGACCTCAAAGCTTGCTTCAGTCCATAAACGGACCGATTAAGCTTACATACAATACGCTCTTTGCCCTTAGCAATGAATCCCTCTGGTTGCTTCATATAGATGTTTTCCTCAAGACTTCCATTAAGGAAAGTTGTCTTGACATCCATCTACCACACCTCATAATCCATATGAGCTGCTATGCATAAGAGCTCCCAGACCTGACTTGAATCCATAGATTCAATCTCAGTATTCATTGCACTTTGCCAAGATGTCATATTTATATCTTGGATTGTCTCGTCGTATGTCTAGGGATCAGGTTCATGTTTGCTAGGGACCAAATCAGAAGATTCACCCATAAACATGAATCTAAGAGGTTGTCTAACAACCCTCCTACTACGACGAGGTATCATCTGTGTATCCTTTGTGACACGCGGTGCAGTGACATGTGGTATATCCTCTTGTACCGGTGGTACTAAAGAAGTGACTTCTCTTTTTAACTCTTCCAAAACAATTTTACTCTTAGGCTTGTGGCTTTATCACATAGTCTTCCTCTAGAAATCTGATGTTCGTGTTAACGATCACCCTCTGATCTCTAGGACTATAAAACAAGCCAGAATAACTCATCATCGATCTAACCATTTCCATAAGAGTCCTATTCCTTCGCTCTGCTACATCGTTCTGCTGGGGTGTGCCAGGTGCAGTCAATTGGGATTGAATCCCAACCTCTGATAAGTAGTTCCTAAACTCTCCCAAGAGGTTGTCACCACCATGATCAGATCGTAGTGTCATCCATATCTTGAATAATCATCTACAAAAGAGACGAAATATTCAAGATTACCTCTTGTTTAGATAGCCATAGGACCACATAAATCAAAATGAACCATCTCTAACACATCTTTGGCTCTATACCCCTTGGCCTTAAAAAGGCCTCTTGGTCATCTTACCCTCCAAGCAAGATTCGTAGGTTGGGAGATCCTCCACCACTAATGAACCCAAAGGTCCATCAGCTTTCAACCTTTGAATTCTGCTTAGGTTAATGTGACCAAGCCTAAGAAGCCAAAGATATGTTTGGTTCATCTTCGAAGGTTCTTTTCTCTTATTGGAATTAGAAGATGAGTTATTAACTTCAATTTGCATCGTGGGAGGTTTTGGTTCAAATTTTCTTTCAATGTACCTGAATAGATATTCTCCCTATTCCTTTTATAACAACTCTGTCATTAAAAGAAATAGAATATCCATCCATAATAATTTAGAAACTGAAACTAAATTCTTTCTAAATAAAGCTACATTAAGGGAATTTTCCAGAACCAAAGTTTTATTATTCTCAAGAGATAAATAAAACTTCTCCCACTGCAATAGCCGCCACCATCATGGCATTGCCCAAGTAAATGGTAATCTCCCCTTTAACTAGTCATCGGGTTTCCTAGAACCCCTTTAAATTATTGCAGACATGATTAGTGGCTCCCATATCAACTCACCAGGTGCCGGTAGATATCACCGCTAATCATGTTTCAATGACTAGTCCAAAAGACATACCTTTGTTCTGTTTTGGATTGGGACAGTCCTTCTTCCAATGTCCATCCTGCCAAGTTCAGTTACATTATTGCTGCGTGAGATGGGGCGTGTATTCTGAACATAATGGAAAAGAATTGAAATTCGGCTTAAGTTTTCTAAATAAACAATGGTGATGACTACATCGTTTTGGTTTGTTTTAGATCGAATCTAGACAAGTCTAAAACACATATATAACCGTTAGGAGCCATAAATATCTAGAATCTTTTCTAATTAACATTATTTAGGTACAGTAAGTTTATTTCCTTTAGTATCACAGTAAGTGGACTGAAAGTCAATTTTGAAAATCCTAAGAATCACATAGATCATTACTTTAGATTTCAAAAAATTATTGATTCCTCAAACAATAAAATTTCAAAATCAACCAACACCTCAAAACACCGAGAATATCGCATGCCACGATAGTGTGGACGTATACGAATTCTACATTTGTAAGAGGAGGTTTTACCCATTAATTTTATTATCTTGTCAACCTTACTTTTTGACAAATAAAATTAATAGTTGGTTCCTCTTTGGCCCTACAAATAAAAGCAGTGGCTCCGATGGGGAGGATACTTTTTATTTGCATCTAAGTGTGCACCATTACACGATACTAAGGGAATTATTTGGATTATGTGCCTTTACCGAAGTACACACGCTCCTAGATAATTTCCTATAACTATTATTTGACCTAGTGATCTGCAAACAAACTCATCCGATGGGGAGGAAGGCACTCAGAGCCGACGCGCAAGTTTGTTGCATCACATGTCAAATTGTAATGGAGGCCGCGGGAATTAATTAAAATGTCCCTCTCCCACTTAGTAAATTGAAAATGAGGAATTTTCAAGCACACACAACATGCTTATTATTACTATAGATTTCAATAAAAATTATTGATTCCTCAAACAATAAAATTTCGAAATCAATCAACACCTCAAACACCGAGAATATCGCATGCCACGATAGTGTGGACGTATACGAATTCTACATTTGTATGAGGAGGTTTAAGACATTAATTTTATTATCTTGTCAACCTTACTTTTTGACAAATAAAATTAATAGTTGGTTTCTCTTCGTCCCTACAAATAAAACTACTTTTTATTTGCATCTAAGTGTGCACCATTACACAGTACTAAGGGAATTATTTCAGATTATGTGTCTTACCGCTGTGGAAGTACACACGCTCATAGATAATTTCCTATAACCATTATTTGACCTAGTGATCCTCAAACAAACTCATCCGATGGGGAGGAAGGTACTCAGAGCCGACGCGCAAGTTTGTTGCATCACATGTCAAAATGTAATGGAGGCCGCGGGAATTAATTAAAATGTCCCTCTCCCTCTTAGTAAATTGAAAATGAGGAATTTTCAAGCACACACAACATGCTTATTATTACTGTAGATTTCAATAAAAATTATTGATTCCTCAAACAATAAAATTTCGAAATCAATCAACACCTCAAACACCGAGAATATCGCATGCCACGATAGTGTGGACGTATACGAATTCTACATTTGTAAGAGGAGGTTTAAGCCATTAATTTTATTATCTTGTCAACCTTACTTTTTGACAAATAAAATTAATAGTTGGTTTCTCTTCGGCCCTACAAATAAAACTACTTTTTATTTGCATCTAAGTGTGCACCATTACACGGTACTAAGGGAATTATTTCGGATTATGTGCCTTACCGCTGTGGAAGTACACACGCTCCTAGATAATTTCCTATAACCATTATTTGACCTAGTGATCCGCAAACAAACTCATCCGATGGGGAGGAAGGCACTCAGAGCTGACACGCAAGTCTGTTGCATCACACGTCAAATTGTAATGGTGGCCGCGGGAATTAATTAAAATATCCCTCTCCCACTTAGTAAATTGAAAATGAGGAATTTTCAAGCACACACAACATGCATATAAAACAAATCAGCAATAAATATGGAAAAAATAGAATTTTTCCAACTATTATGGCTTTGTTCTCCAATATGCGTCCCGCCGTGTCGCCACCTCGTCCGCTCCACCTTTTCCGTGCGCAAGCCATATAAAGAGATCCGAGCCGAGATATATAATTTTAATTTACATCCATCGATCCTATACTCCACGAAGGAGTGTACAAATAATCTAGATCGAAAGTAAACTAAAATGAGCGGCTAAAAAATGTCGTATTTAATTACAAAAATCAAATACTAATCTAGCTTCGTCAACCCCGAGGATTCAAATAATAAATATTTACACACATACAATCACATACACACATATGGCCATAATAGTCGGATCTTACGCCTGCAACCAAAAAGTTAAACTGCGCATATCCTACTATTATCCAACACATATAATATATGAAAAAGTGTATAAAAAATTAACCGAATCCTAAACACACAAAATCGGAAACCGAGGCTCTGATACCAATTGTTGGCAATGTGCTATTTCTCGGAAGGCTCATCGGCTCCCGTGTCCTCGGATTAAAATTTTCACTAATGAAAACTAATCCGGATGGGATGAGTTTCCTAAGCACAACCAATTTGTCGTCGTGCTAATGACTCGAACAATTGCTTGAACAAACTTGTTGTTCAAGCAATCAACTCTTCTAGTCGGTTAGCCGCGGAAGAGACGACGGACGGATCGTCGGTTTTTGTGTTTATCTTCGAGGTCTATGATTATACAAATACATACAAATGTAAACTAGTATAATCAACACATACTAACATAAAGAACATAAGCTAGCATATCAATAAGAACATGCAAAGAACAATAATAAAAGTTGTAAAACTTTTATACCTCTTGATCTTCTATCGTATGTCCTAACCTCCTTGTAGACTTCGTGTGGGCAAAGATCCTCCACAAGTTGAAGCTTCCAAGATCTTCTTCAATCCAAAGAAAGAAGAACTCTCTTTCCCTTCTTGCTTGAGCCAACCACCAATCCACAAAGGATTGATCCCCCCGCCCCAAGAATAGAGAGAACAAAATGGAAACAAAACTCATCTCTTATCTAGAACCAACCATCAAGCTCCAAGCATGATGTTTTCCGCCGGCCCAAAGAGAGCAAAAGGATTGCCGACCAACCTTGAAGAAGGTTGCCGCCAGCTAAGAGAAGAGGAGATGATGCTCCGGCCATGAGAGGAAGATGAGAAACTTCTCCCTTCCCTCCTTGCCACCGGCCACATCCCATAGGCCATGGGCGCCGCCCAACCATTAGGGTTCTAAACCCTAATGGTTGCCGCCCATGCATTAGGGTTCTCAACCCCAATTCTTGCCGTCCAAGCATTAGGGTTCTCCACCCTCATTCTTGTCGCCCATGGTCTCTCTGAAACCCTAATCCTTGGCCTTAACTTGCCGTCCAAGCCAAGAAGCTCTATTTATAGAGTTAGGCTTAAGCCTTGTTTTAATCTCCACCGTCGGTTCTAGGGTTTTAATCTCAACCGTCGGATCTAGGGATTTAATCTCAACCATCGGTTCTAGGGATTTAATCCCAACCGTCGGATCTAGAGATTTAATCTCAACCGTCGGTTCTAGAGATTTAATCTCAACCATCGGTTCTAGGGATTTAATCCCAACCGTCGGATTTAGAGATTTAATCTCAACCGTTGGTTCAAGAGATTCAATCTCAACCGTCGGTTCTAGAGATTTAATCTCCACCGTTGGTTCTAGGGATTTAATCTCCACCATCGGATCTAGAGATTTAATCTCAACCGTCGGTTCTAGAGATTTGTTTTCCATCATTGGATCTAGGCTTCATGAGGTTATATTAGGCTACGATAGGGACCATGAGGAGGAGTTGGATCTTGGCCACCCGATGGATCGGAACCACACAAACTTGATCCATCAATGTGTTAGTAATATATGAGAGATGTCCTAAGGCAATCGCCTTATGTATGAACCATTTATATGATAAATGAAGATTCACTATTTGAGTATACATGTTTTATGTATTTGATTGGATCTTAAACTCATTTACTGAATGTCCATGATATGATTCACAGCATGAGAGAATTTTTGATTGGATCACGACTAGTGAGTATCTCTATATGTGTAATTGTGATGTATCGAAATTATCCCTAGTCGATGAATTGATGGATTTGGACACCATCAATTCTGTCGAGACTAGCACGAGGTATACTCCTTGGTGTATCCAAGCAGCTGATTCTCACTGGCTGGAGACATAGTGATCTCCGGAGTTAATCATGGATGCTAGTTATGGTAACTAGTTCATTGGAGTGACCAGCCGTAAGACTTCATATGGTTCTCTGCATATATAGATATGTCAATGAAGTTCTTACTGTGGCTCAAGTGCGATGTTCCTTTGACTTGCGGTATTCAAGTAATCTTGATCATAGAGACTTATGCTTTGACATCTTAAGCAAGCATCTCTAAGGAGATGTGGACCCGGGATGATTGGGTATAAGTCGAAGTGATCGAAGGTGTTTGAATAGCCTATAAAGGATTCACCACTCCTTGCGAGGAGATGTATACCCATGGCCTCTCGTCGGATTGTTACTAAAGTCTTTGGCCAAAGCATTACATGTTTAGAGTAAGGTACTCTTCGATACATGTGGAGTAACTAGAATCCGTAGGACGAGGAAATGATACTTGAGCTAGGTGTGACGTAGTCAGCCTAGTGGGGACTGACACAATAGACCATGTCCTGAACCAAGTGGGTATAAGATGAGTGAAGGGAATGGGGCACGATTCATTCGAGTCGAAGGGTTTGAAATAGTTACGGATCAACCGTTGATCTTTCGGTTAATTGGGGATCATGATGTACTACTAGGTGCCACTCATGATCGTTCTATAATTAATGGTTAATTATAGACGGCCAACATAAACCGAGAACCTATTTGGTCACACGCACAACGAGCGTAATCCAAAGGATTTAAAACGAGCTTGAGAATGGGATTCTCAGACCGAGAGAAACTAGGTTTGGTTGGACCAAACATAAAGCGAGCATGAAATCGTTTCAGTCGCAATGGAAGCGTGGATGGGTCGTGTC
Source organism: Wurfbainia villosa (assembly GCA_025175895.1). Classification (NCBI taxonomy): domain Eukaryota; kingdom Viridiplantae; phylum Streptophyta; class Magnoliopsida; order Zingiberales; family Zingiberaceae; genus Wurfbainia; species Wurfbainia villosa. The sequence goes on along the minus strand of CM045988.1, from coordinate 44,331,424 downwards.
TTATGAAGACATAATGGACGAACCAAAATGGTTTGGTTCTAATCCAATGGAGGAGAATAAACCAAAGGGTTGGTTTATTTTAAACGAATGAACCAAAAGTTGGTTCGGTTCGTTTTAACTTAAAATAAACCATCATGGTTTGGTTTATTTTAACTTATCTTAATGGAGCGGGTTAACGGGCCTAATGGTTATGATCCAATAACCATTAAGAGAATTAGTTCTCTATAAAAGAGGGCTTAATGGATAATTAAGCCCTAATCCAAAACCCTTGCCCTAAGGTTGCCGCCCACCTCATCCTTGGAGATTTCGGCGCCAACCCTAGGTGTGCCGCCCAGCTTGTTGTGCCGCCGTCCATCTCCTTGCCGGCGTCCAAGCTTCAGCCGGTGAACCCTCCGGCGACCCTCCGGTGATCTTCCTAGGCCTCGGTGAAAAGGTGAGCACTTGGCTTCCTTGTTTTGGCCGGCGCCTACTCCTCCACCAAGCTGTCCAGTTTTCTGGACAGCTTCTTCTCCTCTCGTCGGAGCGTCGTTTGGACGATGGTTAGAGCTCCGACAGCGGCTTACATACCGGGGATTCGATCTCCGGTAATCCTCTGAGGTGGAGGACGAAGGATTCGTCAATTGGTTGACGAATACCTCTCCGGAGAAGCGAGTTTTGAGAACTCGTATTAGGATCCGAATTTGGATTCGGATCGTGATCATCTCTCGATCACGTCGTCTTCAACACGAGGTTAGTAACCCGTATGAAGACAAAGCTCGTGGCTTAGCGAAGTAATCCCGAGGAACTCGGCGTGGATACGGATAGAGACAATTCTAGCGAGGATCGTTCCGATTGATGTCGTTCCCGCTACACGTCATACGAAAGGTATAACGTAGATAAATTTCCTTTTATTGCAAATTTAAATTTATGATTATGTCTACACTTGTTGTAATATGCATGCGTGTGTTGTGTGTGTTGTAATAAATGTAGATTTATTATTTTATTGCTTCCGCTGTGTTCATGTTTGCGAAACGTGATCGAACACACACGCGCCGCGGTGCCGGAAACCCAACAGTGGTATCATAGCCCAGGTTGTGTTTCGACATAATCGTAAAAATGGTTTTAATTTGCGATAGTCATAATGTATTTCTGAAAATTTTCTAATTTTGGAAATTTAGAAGTATTTATGGAAATTTTTCAATTTTGGAAAGTCTAGAAGTATTTATGGAAATCTTCCACTTTTGGAAAGTTGGAAGTATTTATGGAAATTGATATTTTCCATAAATAAAATATTTGATTAGATTCTGGAAATTTTTTTCCTAATTTAATCATGATTTGATTTGGGAAATCAAATCTTTAAATATTTTATTTCCATAAGTAGTTTTAATGATTTAGGAAATTGGTTTCCTAAATAGATTTTCCTTAATCAAATAATTCCATGAATAAAATATGTGATTAGATTTGGAAATTTGTTTCCTAATTTAATTATGATTTGATTTGGAGAATCAAATCTTAAACATATTTTATTTCCATAAATAGTTATGACATATATGGAAATTATATACATGACATAATTGTATGTCATGTAATTGCATTAGATGCATAACATTATGCCATGCGTGTCGTGACATGTAGATGTATGTCATGCCATGTAGATAATAGTTATTTGCATGCAAAGAGGATGAGACATAAAAAACCTTAAACAATATTAAAGCCTACACCTTCCATTAATATGGTTAGAACCAGAGTTCCGTTTCTTGTTTGGGTTGTTGGACTCTCTCCAAGCCCGGCTCGAACCCGAACATGTTCAAACCATGGAATAGTTTAATACTAATATGGTAAGAGTCAGAGGTCAATCGTTAGCTTTGGTTGTTGGACTCTCTCCAAGATGGGCTAATTGGTTGAATGCGCTCTAACCATATTAAAACTATTTCCCGATTAATGGGTTGGCTTTAACCTGGAGCATCGGCTTGTTGGACTCTCTCCAAGGTCGATGTAAAGGGAGGTGAAGTTGGGTGCTATGCATATGATGCATACTTGTTAATGTGTTAACAACCCGATGTATGTGTGAACATTCAATTAGTTGATAGCACATTGTGATAGTTGCATATACGTGATATGCAATCGGTATAGTTGATACCTACCGTCATAGTTATGAATGGCTTGTTGGACTCTCTCCAAGGTTGTTCATAACTATGATGGATATCAGCCCATTCGGAGATGGACCTACGATCTCCCGAAGTGATTTTGGGGTTTTTGAAATTCGAAAAAAAGAATGGGATTTATAAATGTATATTGATGCATTTTAAAATCATTTTCTCATATATGCTCGTTTTGTATTTCTAAGATTGATCATGATGTCTTTGAATTTGCATTCCATTTTGGATTCGAATAAATTGACTGGGCCGAGCTTCTTGGACTGGCTTAGAAGCTTGAGAATTGTTCTCAAGGTTAAAAAGCTTGCAAATGTCCTCGAAACGCCTCTTCCCGCCCGTCCTAGTGACGATGCAACTCTGGACCAATTGTTGGCCTATCAGAAACATGTGAGTGATTCTGAACAAATGAGTTGCATCATGCTAGCCGCAATGGAACCCAAGCTACGAAAGCAGCATGAGCATATGGATGCTCATATCGTAGTCCTTCATCTTTGTGAGTTGGTTGATGAGCAAGTGAGATTCGAAAGGTTCGAAGTCTCAAAGCTCCTCTTCACCTCTGAGATGCTAGAAGGTTCATCTGTGGTAATGCTCAAAATGCTGAAGACTGTAGAGTCTTCTGAGAAGCATGAGCAGGGGACGGTGCTATTAGTTGATTCCTCGAAGAAAGGTTCTAAGAGGAAGTCAAAGGAACAGCAGAAGGGAAAGAAGAGAAGGGCTAAGAAGGTAGAACTAGCACAAAAAGAAACTTGCCATCATTATGTCAAGGAGATCTATTTGCGAAGAAAGTGCAAGATTTATCTTGAGTCCATGAAGAAGAATAAGGCATCGGATGCCCCATCTTCTTCAGATATCTTCGTTATTGATTGTCATTCTATTTCCTCAAACACTTGGGTATTGGATACTGGGTGTGGCTCACATATATGTAATGACATACATGGGCTAAGGAATAGAAGAAGACTCGTCAAGGGAGAGTCAAATTTGCGTGTTGGGAATGGAGCAAAGGTTGCTGCAGTCGCCATTGAAATGCATTTGTTAAAACTCCCTACAGGACTTGTCTTAGAACTGGACAATTGCTTTTATGTTCCTTCGTTGATAAAGAACATCATTTCTATTTCTTGTTTAAATAGAAATCGGTACCATTTGACTTTTAGTAACAATTGTTGTTACATAACTTTGAATGGAGTTCTTTATGGGACTGGAACTTTAAGCAATGGTGTTTATACGTTGGACGTATCCAGTGACATCTTCAATATCGAAGCGAGCAACAAGCGTGCTCGAAAGGATAATCAATTAGACTCCCATATGTAGCATTGTCGTCTTGGCCATATAAGCAAGAAACGCATGTCCGAATTACACCGATGTGGAATTCTGGAATCGTTTGAATTGGATTCATACGATACATGCGAATCATGCTTAAAAGGCAAGATGACTAAGTTACCTTTTACTGGAAAAGGTGAACGAGTGGGAGAGTTACTAGGACTAATACATACTGATGTATGTGGACCTATGTCAACTCAAGCATTAGGAGGCTATAGCTACTTCATTACCTTCACCGATGATCACTCACGGTTTGGGTATGTGTTCTTGATGAAACACAAGTCTGAAGCCTTTGAAAGGTTCAAAGAATTCAGAGATGAAGTAGAGAAACAACATGACAAGAGTATTAAGAAACTTCGATCAGATCGAGGTGGTGAATACTTAAGTCAAGAGTTTCTTGATTATCTAAGAGACAATGGCATATTGTCTCAATGGACTCCGCCATATACACCATAGCATAATGGTGTATCTGAGAGGCGTAACCGGACCTTGTTGGACATGGTCAGGTCAATGATGAATCATGCGAATCTTCCCAAGTCCTTTTGGGGCTATGCACTTGCATAAATTGCTTACTTGTTAAATGTAATGCCTACCAAGGTAGTCTCAACTACTCCATATGAGATATGGAATAGTAAGAAACCTCATGTATCTTACTTGAAGATATGGGGTTGTCCTGCTTATGTGAAGCGGACTGTATCAGACAAATTGGATGCTAAGTCTGATAAATGTCTATTTATTAGATACCCTAAGGAAACAAGGGGTTACCAATTCTAACATCCTGTGGAACAAAAGGTGTTTGTTTCAAGGCATGCTGTGTTTCTAGAGAAAGAGTTTCTCTTGCAAGAAAACAGTGGGAGTGTCGTCGAGCTTGAGGAGGCTCGAGAGACTCAAATAGACATTGATGAGATACCTGGTGAAGCATAACAGTTGACAACTCATAGTGATGAGCAATCGACTGGACCTATTGTAACACCACATCTTCGTAGATCTGGTAGAACACGCAATATTCCTGAGAGATATGGATTTCTCGTAAGTGAATAGAACGATGTGTTACTCATTGATGATGAGGAACCTACCAGTTATGAAGAAGTGCTGACAAGTTCAGAAAGGAATAAGTGGCTTGGTGCCATGATGTCGGAAATGGATTCCATGTATGAAAACCAAGTTTGGAACTTGGTTGACCCACCTGAAGGCATAAAGCCTATAGGGTGCAAATGGGTTTTCAAGAAGAAAACCAACATGGATGGTAATGTGATTACCTATAAGGCTAGATTGGTGGCGAAAGGATATCGTCAAAAGCAAGGTGTTGATTATGACGAAACCTATTCGCCTATAGCTATGCTTAAATCCATTCGGATGCTCCTGGCCATAGCGGCTCATTATGATTATGAGATATGGCAGATGGATGTGAAAACGGCTTTCCTTAATGGAAACCTGCTCGAGGACGTGTATATGATACAGCCTGAGGGTTTCACATCGGTTGATAAAACCAAGGTATGCAAATTGCGACGGTCCATTTATGGATTGAAGCAAGCATCCAGGAGTTGGAATATCCGTTTTGATAAGACAATCAAAAAGTTTGATTTCTCACAAAATCCAGACGAACCTTGTGTGTACAAGAAGGTTAGTGGGAGTGCAGTCGTGTTCCTAGTATTGTATGTCGATGACATACTACTTATAGGAAACGATGTTTCAATCTTACAGTCAATGAAGGTTTGGTTATCCAAGACATTCTCCATGAAAGACCTGGGAGAAGCAACCTACATCCTCGGGATTAAGATCTATAGAGATAGATCGAAACGGTTGCTTGGTCTTTCTCAGTCTACATATATAGACCGAGTGCTAAAGAGGTTTAGCATGTCAGAATCCAAGAAAGGTTTCTTACCCATCAGGCATGGGGTACACCTTTCGAAGTCTATGTGTCTGCGCACAGAAGACGAGAGGATTTGCATGAGTAAGATTCCCTATGCATCCACAATAAGATCTATCATGTATGCTATGTTATGTACAAGGCCCGATGTATCGTACGCTCTGAGTGTCACGAGCAGATACCAGTCTGATCCAGGAATGGATCATTGGGCAGCTGTTAAGACGATCCTTAAGTACTTGAGAAGAACTAAGGATGTGTTCCTAATATATGGAGAAGGGGACATGGTGATACGTGGGTATACGGATGCCAACTCCGCATGCATACAAGGATGATTCCATGTCTCAGTCTGGGTATGTATTCACCTGGAATGGAGGCGCAATAAGTTGGAAAGGTTCCAAGCTTGACACTATAGCGGATTCTGCCACTAAGGCAGAATACATTGCAGCTTTGGAAGCAGCAAAGGAAGCAGTTTGGATCAAGAAGTTCATCTTTGAACTTGATGTGCTCTCATCAATGATCCAAACATGTGCTTCGCCGCTATCATCTTATCAGAGAGATCATTAGTAGGAACGAAATACAAATCGAGAAAATTCCCACTAAAAGGAACTTAGCGGATCCCTTGACTAAGGCATTACCTCAAAATAAGTTTGAGGGTCATGTTCGAGCTTATGGTATTGGATACCGTAGCGATTGGCATTAGGCCAAGTGGGAGTCTGTTAGTAATATATGAGAGATGTCCTAAGGCAATCGCCTTATGTATGAACCATTTATATGATAAATGAAGATTCACTATTTGAGTATATATGTTTCATGTATTTGATTGGATCTTAAACTCATTTATCAATGTCCACGATACGATTCACAAAGATGAGAGAATTTGTGATTGGATCACAACTAGTGAGTATCTCTACATGTGTAATTGTGATGTATCGGAATTATCCCTAGTCGATGAATTGATGGATTTGGACACCATCAATTCTGTTGAGACTAGCACGAGGTATACTCCTTGGTGTATCCAAGCAGCTGATTCTCACTGGCTGGAGACATAGTGATGTCCGGAGTTAATCGTGGATGCTAGTTATGGTAACTAGTTCATTGGAGTGACCAGCCGTAAGACTTCATATGGTTCTATATAGATATGTCAATGAAGTTCTTCTGTCTTAAGTGCGATGTTCCTTTGACTTGCGGTATTCAAGTCATCTTGATCATAGAGACTTATGCTTTGACATCTTAAGCAAGCATCTCTAAGGAGATGTGGACCCGGGATGATTGGGTATAAGTCGAAGTGATCGAAGGTGTTTGAATAGCCTATAAAGGATTCACCACTCCTTGCGAGGAGATGTATACCCATGGCCTCTCGTCGGATTGTTACTAAAGTCTTTGCCAAAGCATTACATGTTTAGAGTAAGATACTCTTCGATACATGTGGAGTAACTAGAACTGTGAGGACGAGGAAATGATACTGGGCTAGGTGTGACGAGTCACTTAGTGGGGATCACACAATAGACCATGTCCTGAACCAAGTGGGTATAAGATGAGTGAAGGGAATGGGGCACGAATCATTCGAGCTGCTGAAGGGTTTCAGAAATAGTTCTGGATCAACGGTTGATCTTTTCGGTTAATTGGGGATCATGATGTACTACTAGGTGCCACTCATGATCGTTCTATAATTAATGGTTAATTATAGACGGCCAACATAAACCGAGAACCTATTTGGTCACACGCACAACGAGCGTAATCCAAAGGATTTAAAACGAGCTTGAGAATGGGATTCTTAGACCGAGAGAAACTAGGTTTGGTTGGACCAAACATAAAGCAAGCATGAAATCGTTTCAGTCGCAATGGAAGCGTGGATGGGCCGTGTCTTATGAAGACATAATGGACGAACCAAAATGGTTTGGTTCTAATCCAATGGAGGAGAATAAACCAAAGGGTTTGGTTTATTTTAAACGAATGAACCAAAAGTTGGTTCGGTTCGTTTTAACTTAAAATAAACCATCATGGTTTGGTTTATTTTAACTTATCTAAATGGAGCGGGTTAACGGGCCTAATGGTTATGATCCAATAACCATTAAGAGAATTAGTTCTCTATAAAAGAGGGCTTAATGGATAATTAAGCCCTAATCCAAAACCCTTGCCCTAAGGTTGCCGCCCACCTCATCCTTGGAGATTTCGGCGCCAACCCTAGGTGTGCCGCCCAGCTTGTTGTGCTGCCATCCATCTCCTTGCCGGCATCCAAGCTTCAGCCGGTGAACCCTCCGGCGACCCTCTGGTGATCTTCCTAGGCCTCGGTGAAAAGGTGAGCACTTGGCTTCCTTGTTTTGGCCGGCGCCTACTCCTCCACCAAGCTGTCCAGTTTTCTGGATAGCTTCTTCTCCTCTCGTCGGAGCATAGTTTGGATGACGGTTAGAGCTCCGACAGTGGATTACTTACCGGGGATTCGATCTCCGGTAATCCTCTGAGGTGGAGGACGAAGGATTCGTCAATTGGTTGACGAATACCTCTCCGGAGAAGCGAGTTTTGAGAACTCGTATTAGGATCCAAATTTGGATTCGGATCGTGATCATCTCTCGATCACGTCGTCTTCAACACGAGGCTAGTAACCCATACGAAGACGAAGCTCGTGGCTTAGCGAAGTCATCCCGAGGAACTCGGCATGGATACGGATAGAGACGATTCTAGCGAGGATCGTTCCGATTGATGCCGTTCCCGCTACACATCATACGAAAGGTATAACGTAGATAAATTTCCTTTTATTGCAAATTTAAATTTACGGTTATGTGTACACTTGTTGTAATATGCATGCGTGTGTTGTGTGTGTTGTAATAAATGTAGATTTATTATTTTATTGCTTCCGCTATGTTCATGTTTGCGAAACGTGATCGAACACACACACGCCGCGGTGCCGGAAACCCAACACAATGATGTTCCATTCCACTAGAGGATCATCATTGAACTACCTCACCAACCCCCATAAATTAATATGGGCTCCATATATTATTTGTACATCCATCTCCCCGTGTTTAAGATATCGAATGTCCGTCAATTTATTGATTTACTGACCATCAATCAATTAACATCTAACTCCTCGAGTAGTACCACTCAACCTTATCATCATGTTGACTAAGTCAACCTGCAAGGTTTACATGATGAACCTTATGAGATTCTCAAGGGAACATCATCAACCTAATATATAGGACACGGTTTCCTCCTATAATCAATGGCACACCATGTAAATAATATCATTTTCCAACTTACCGGGCATATTGATTTAATCCATAGAAATCTCACCCTCTGGTAAATCAAAGAAATAAATACTAAGTACATGTGCCCGTTATTATATCGGGATTAAGAGCATGTACAACATAATATCCAAGGTCCGATTCAATTATGTAGTCAACAATAAATTGAATCACCTCTATGTCGGTCCTGCTCAATACACCTAAGTGTATTAGTGTAACTCTATGTTCAAGATAAAACAATACCAAGCTACACTACAACCATGCCAATGGTTGTGAGCCTCTACTTATACTCTACAAGGGACTGATAACATGATCTTCTGTGCCACACCCAAGCACCATGTTATCTACAATGTAAAGTATTAGACAATATGCACATATATAAATAAAGTGCAAACAATGATCATGTGATTCTTATTTCAAAATAAAGATGTTCATACAAAAGAGCTAGGCTTTCAGTATACATCCCACCATAGGTCTAGGGTAAGGGTCGTCTAGCAAGTATGGGAGCACCATACTTAGGTTAAAACCTCATGTTTGAGGTGTATCAGTCAACTAGGACTATGGTCAGTCGACTGATGAGAGTCAACTAGGGTTTGATCAGAAATGGCCCGGGCAATGATTGCCAAAGATTGTACGGCAATGATCGTTGAGAGTAGTCGATCGATCTAGAGATCACGATCGATGGTCGGATTTTGGCATAGAAAGCTCTAGTCGAAAGTGATCACCGAGCACTGATCGATTGAGCTATCAGTCGACTGATGGGTATGATCAGTCGAATCATGGTCTATCCATTGGAACTTATCCAATGTGGCACATGACATTTTCTCACAACGGCAATAGGAGTAGTTAACTGATGGTCCCGATCAGTCGATTGCTAGACGAAAATTAGCCCAAATGCAGGTTATAAAAGCAACTCATGGAGGAGGTTTTTGCCATGGTTCTCTTGGGCAATTTGGAAGGGAATATTTGGTGATTTCCAGTCCTTCAAGGCTAGTCCAAGGTAACCAAAGATCAAGCAATCAAAAGAGCATTTGTAAAGTTTTCTTTACATAGATTGTTGTATTCATTATTGTATTTTCTTGTATTCTTATTGTATTACTTTTGTAATTGTTGTAAGTGGCTTCTCCACATCTGGATTGTTCCGAGAAGGAGTTATTTGAGTAGTGGTGTGTGATTGGCATCACTAGGGCTCTTACGAGCCCAATCTGTGGAGTAGGAACCATTCGGTTCTGAACTATGTTACATCTTGTGCTGTAATTGTGCTTGTATTTATTTTCATTTTATATTTTGTATTTCTGCTACGTATTAACGTTTTGCAGCAAGAACAATTGAATGATAATCCATCGACAAGCGACGATGCTATTCACCCACATCTAGTGGTCACGAAGGTCCCTACAATTGGTATCAGAGCGGTTCGCTCTTCACCGGCTTCACATCCAAGAGAGCAAGCTAGAGGGAAGATGGAATTCAAAGAAAGACAAGGTCGGGACATCGACACACCACCATCCTATGAGGACAATGGATTTGATGGTTTTAACTCATGGAAAATAGGAATTGAGAACTTCCTAATGATGGTGGATATCAAGCTTTGGTCTGCCTTGATAGAAGGTTGCGATTTTCCAAGAGGTAAAAAGGGTGGAATCCTCAAGTTTGAAAAGAGGACCAAGGAACAACTCAAAGAGTTTAAGACAAATATTAAGGTAATCAAAATGTTGAGTGATTTAATTCCTAATAATGTCTTGTCTAAGTTAGGTGAGTACAAGGATGCCAAGGAGCTTTGGAGCAAATTGGTAAAATATCACGAAAATCCATCACCGATCCAAGAAGAAGAAGAAGAAGAGGAGTGCTCATCCTCTCAAGCTCAAGAAGAAGCAAGCACATCTTCATCCCAAGAGCTTGAGGATTTGGAGGTTGATAGGGAATCAACATCTAGATCCGAAGAGGAAGAAGAGATGGAAGAAGCCTCCACTTCAAGGTTTGAGGGGGAGGAGAGACCAGCCACTCCGGAGCATCAAGAAGAATCTTCTACTTCCGATCAAGGAGAAGAGGAAGCTCAAAATTCGGCCACCATTGACCTAGGTAACTCAAGCAATTTAGTTAATAGTAAAAATCATATAATTTGCTTTGAGTGTAGGGAAAATAGACACTACAAGAGTAAGTGTCCTAAAAGGGTCAAGAAGACTCAACCGGCTCCAAAGGTCAAGAATGTCGGTGCCCCCACAATTAAAAGCAAGGAGCATGTGATTTGCTTCAAGTGCAATCAACAAGGCCATTACCAGAGTCAATGCCCCAAGGGGAAGAAAAAGACCCAAGAGGGAGCTACACATGTAGGGGGAGCTAAGGCAAACCCTAAGGTAACTTTTAAGTATACTTCTTCTTCATTTAGTTATCAAATGCATGCTAGAAATAATGTTAGCAATCTTGCTATTTATCATAAAGAAAATGTTAGAAATAATAGGCACTATTGCCTAGGTGCAAAGAGTTACACTTTTAAAGATAAGGAGAAATTTGGAACTAATGTCCCTAAAAATATTTTACCTAAGGCAAGCATTAGGAATATTGAATACCATATAGGTTTTAATCCAAAGAACCATATACATATGCTTAGGAAGTCTCATGTCCAAAGAATAGATGCAAAATCAAAAATTGGACAATTAGAGTTAGAAAATCAAGCCTTGAGGTCAAGGCTTGAGAAACTTGAAAATACCCTTAGAAATATGCAAAATCAAATGCAAGGTTCAAATAGTCAAAGCCTAGGGTCTAGGAGTCAATGTCAAAGACCTAGGAAACAATAACCATCCAAGGGCAAGCTTAAGCCCAAAAAGTCCTATCACAATGTTACATTCGATTATAGAACACAACCTAGGTCTAGGAAGACCAAGGTTACTAGGGAAGTCATCCCTTAGGGTAACCAATGTGTGTGCCTAGGGTCTAGGGTTTCGAAGAAACCTAGGTAGGCCACTAAGAGGGTAACAAGGGGAGTTACCCCTAGAGTTAACCTAGGGAAGACCCAAATGACCAAGGCTACCAAGCCTAGGAGGGTCATTAGGAGGGTATCTAGGGAGGTCATCCCTAAGAAATATCTAGTAAACCCAAGGAGTTCAAATAGGTTTTGGGTTCCTAAGAGCGTGATCTATTCACGCTAAATGGGTTTAGATGTGTCAACCTTAAATGGATGGGTAGTTAACCTAACCATGGTAAAGGTGGCACTTTAGGATATTTTCAAGGTTATGGATACCTTAGAAATAGGGTTGATTTTAAATCCTAAAATATTTTAGGATGTGCTAATATATTTTTGGGATTATGAAAAATTAATTAAATTGGCACAATTTAGGTTTAGAGGTTGTGGTGTGCCATTTTGGTTTTTTGGCACATTTAGGAGATAATTGATAATATGACAAAATGGGGTTAATAATAACAAATGACAATTAATACTAAAATTTAGGTATTATATACCTTATATTTTATTTGTCATGCTTGATTTGTCATATAACATGTCATGACATCATATCTACTTTTAATCATTTAATATGTCATGATATTACTTAGGATTAAGGTTAAATGTCATGTATGCTTAGATTCCATTTTATGCTATGCCATCATTGTTAGTGCCTATAAGATTTACATATCTCCACAATGGTATGATATTATCCACTTTGGGCCTAAGCCCTTATGGTTTTTTTTTGGGCTCTACCCAAAAGGCCTCATACCAATGGAGAATCTTTTCATCTTATAAGCACATGATCTTTTCCATGTCTTACCAATATGGGACTTTGATTGTATTCTCAATACTCCAACAATCCCCCCCCCTCAAATAAAGGACCACATTGACCCCCCCCCCCCTCAAGCCTTTCTGTCCTTGAAGGACATCCTGTGCTTGATGCCCGATCCTTAACCCACTAGGACTTCCTGCCAACTATCTAGTCTTCCTGATCCAGCTAGACTTCCTGCCAGTTGTCCAGCCCTTCTGGCCCAATTAGACTTTTTGTCAGTTGTTTGGTCCTCCCAACCCAACTGGACTTCCTGTCTAGTGTCTGGTTCTCTTGATCCGGACATGGGAGCTCAACTTCCTTCGTTCAAGGTTCATGGATTGACATGGACCATGGCTCTAATACCAATTGTTAGTGCCTATAAGATTTACATATCTCCACAATGATATGATATTATCCACTTTGGGCCTAAGCCCTCATGGTTTTGTTTTTGGGCTCTACCCAAAAGGCCTCATACCAATGGAGATATCTTTTCATCTTATAAGCACATGATCATTTCCATGTCTTGCCAATGTGGGACTTTGATTGTATTCTCAATACTCCAACAATCATGATTATGAGCACATGATTATTTATATCATCATTAATGCCATAATCATTCATGCATTAATAACAAATTGAGTTAAGGACAATTGACATGACTTGAAGTTCCATGTATAAGGGAATCAAGTTAGATTGCCTTAGAAAAATACATGAAACCCTAGATTAGGAGAACAAAACCCACATCTCACATTACATTGACTTGTATGTGTATTGATACACCCTAGATACATGTGATATGCTAGGATATGAGTTAAGTTCAAGGTGCATAGTTTTTTCATCTAGATGAACTAAAATTCATCTTATGTTATTGATGGATCATTGGGAAAGCTTATGTTCAAGTCATGTACATTGAGTTCAAGAAACATGATACAATATAAGATTTTAAAAACATTTTAAAATCATTTTGAAAAACCTTGGTGAAGTCTATCTTTTGATAGCAATCACCATTGATGAAGTTGATACAAAGTGAGCTAAAATATTGAAGTTTTTCTTCACTTTTGAACTTTGTGTCAATTTTGCTATTTTATGGGCAAATTATTTTTTACATATTTTTCACCCATTGTATTGGTTATAAGTATTATACGTATGAAGTTTCATGATTTTTTAAATTACATATATTTACTTATGAATTTTTGAAATTCAGTTTTGATAATTGAAAATCGGAATTTTCAGTTATCAGTCGACTGCCACTTGGTGGCTGTCAACTGGTATCTGAAGGAGTTGACTGCCAGGCTGATTTTGGGTAAACAAAGTTTGTTAGGCCCATGTTCAGCCGTGTTTTGGTTCCCTAACCACTCTTAACCCAAAGATATGCTTTGGGAAGCATTAGAAAGGGTGAAAATCCATTAGATATGGATTAGGAGAGTTGTTAGGGTGTGTATCAATTTTAAGGTGTTGGAAAGTTCAATCTTGAACTTTGGACCTTAATTTTTGATGGTTTACTATTCCTATTGGCTTAGGGACTTCCCAAGGACATTGTTGGTGCAATGGTCAAGAGGGAGCAAGCCTTTAGGGGGAGGTATCCATCATGGGAAGATGAATGTATTTTTCCTCATGAGGGGGAAAAATGGGAATTTGAGATGCCCAATTTGGAAATTGGGAGAGTTTATAGGAGTTCCTTTCTTTAGTGGTATGAGACTTATCACTAGGAAGATTGTAGGCATCCTAGATGTTTTTGGAACAAGGGAGAGATTGTAAGATCTCATTGAGATATGAGACATTGACCTCCTTGGAGAGAACCTTTTTGATGTTAGTCAAAAAGGGGGAGAATTTATGGGATTACCAATTTGGAAAAATTGGTAAAGAGTTTTTGAGTTAGGTGGCCTAACTCAATGGTGTTTGTGGGTTTTGTCAAACATCAAAAAGGGGGAGATTATTGGTGCAATCGACCCAGGTCACGATTGACCAAACTCGAGTTTGACTCGAGCGATGTTTTGATGTTCGACAAAAATATATGAAAATGTGATTGTCATGGTAAAATCTAAGTCATGGGTACTTGGCATGGAAAGTCCAAGTGGGACACTTGGCATTGGGAAAGTCCAAGTCTTGAGTACTTGGCATGTAAAGTCCAAGCATGAGTCTTGGTAAGGGAAAGTACAACATGGGTTGGCAAGGAAAGTCCAATCATGGGTCTTGGCAAAGGAAAGTCCAAGCATGGGTCTTGGCATGGAAAGTCCAACATGGGTTGGTAATGGAAAGTCCAAGCTTGAGTCTTGGCAATTGGAAGTCCAAGGGGAATATTGGCAGCGTAAAGTCCAAGCGGGAGTCTTGGCAACATAAGTCTAATGGTTGGCGGCGTAAAGTCCAAGCGAAATCTTGGTAGCGTAAGTCTAATATGCCTTGGTGGTGTAGACCACATTAGCATGACAATAGCTGATAGAAGCACCAGAAGGATAGTGTATGGATGAGCAAGTCATGGATGACTTGGAGGGATCCGATAGGCGTGAAGCTAATGGAGGTGGCTAGAAGGCTTAGGTCTATGCTAAGGGTGGTCTAGCAAGTATGGGGGCACCATACTTGCGTAAAAATCTCATGTTTGAGGTGTATCAGTCAACTGATAGGAGTCAACTAGGGTTTGACTATGGAAAATGGCCCGTGTGATCGCAAAGATTGTCCAATCGCGCTAGCTGGCTGACTAATCGGAGATCGGGCCGATCGATGGTCGGGATTTCAGGCACAGAAAGCTCTCCAATCGAGTGATCAGCTCAAGCACTCGATTGGTTGAGCTATTAGTCGACTGATGGGTATGATCAGTCGACTGATGGTCTATACATTGGAACTTATCCAACATGGCACATGTCGTTGTCTCACAATGGCTACAGAAGCAGTCGACTGATGGTTCCGATCAATCGACTGCTAGGCAAAAATCAGCCCGAATGCAGGTTATAAAAGCAGCTCGTGGATGAGGCTTTTGCAATGGTTCTCTTGGGCGATTTGGAGGGGAATAGTTGGTGCTTTCCAGTCCTTCAAGGCTAGTCCAAGACAACCAAAGATCAAGCAATCAAAAGAGCATTTGTAAAGTTTTCTTTACATGGATTGTTATATTCATTTCTGTATTTGCTTGTATTCTTATTGTATTACTTTTGTAATCATTGTAAGAGGTTTCTCCTCCTCTGGATTGTTCCGAGAAGGAGTTCTTTGAGTAGTGATGTGTGATTGACATCACTAGGGCTCTTATGAGCCCAATCCGTGAAGTATGAACCATTCAATTCCAAACCATGTTACATCTTGTGTTGTGATTGTACTTGTATTTATTTTCATTGTATATTTTGTATTTCTGCTGCATATTAACATTTTGTAGCAAGCACGATCGAACGATAATCCATCGACAAGTGACGACGCTATTCACCCCCCCCCTCTAGCGGTCACGAAGGTCCCTACGGAAAGTCTATGCAGATATGCATCCGGGAAATTCCGAGAAAAGGGGCATCTAACCTCTTTGGACTATGAAATCCTAGAAGTAATTGTTGGTGTAGAGCACATCACTTCTTGTTTTCATGTATGAACCATAGTTAAAGTTAGGAATTACTTGTGATCCGATATATGTGTTAAGTGTTCAGGTTTAACAAGAAGTCCTAGTAGGTCAGGCAGACCGGATACTAGGCAAAGTATGGAAAGACCTAGCAGGTCGTGTTGACTGGATACTAGGCAACAGACTTGACAGATTAGGAGGATCAAATACTAGGCAGGAAGATCAGATTGGTCAGGAGACCAGACTCTTGGCATGAAAATTGGTTGGGTCAGAAGACCGGACAACCAACATGAAGTCCAGCTGGGTCAGGGAGACCAGATAGCTGGCAGAAGCTTTGGTAGATCAGATCGGATGCCAAGTATGGTATGTCCGACAGGGCAATCGAAAGTAAGCCTCGAGTGAAGAGGTGAGGTTGAGTCCTCTATAGGGGGACAAAGCTAGCATTGATATGATGAATAGTCCATTTGAGACTAAGAAGTCGAGATCGAGTAGTATGATATTGTCCACTTTGTGCCTAAGCCCTTATGGTTTTATTTTTGGGCTTTACCCAAAAGGGCTCATACCAATGGAGATATTTTTGATTTTATAAGCACATGATCTTTTTCGTGTCTTATCAATGTGAGACTTTGATTGTATTCCCAATACTCTCAACAATCCTCCCCCTCAAATGAAGGACCATATGCCCCCCCCCAAATGACTTCCTCTACTTGATGTCTGATCTTCAACCTACTAGGACTTCCTGCCAACTGTCTTGTCCTCCTGACCCAATTGGACTTCTTTTAATTGTCTGGTCCTCCTGACCAAACTGGACTTTTTGCCAATGGTCTGGTCCTCCTGTCCAAACTGGACTTCCAACTTGGTGTCTGGTTCTCTTGATTCGGACATGGGAGATCACTTCCTTTGTTCGAGGTGCATGTCTTGACATGCACCATGGCTTTGATACCAAGTGTTAGTACCTATTGTTAGTTCCTATAAGAATCATATATCTCCATAATCATATGATATTGTCCACTTTGGGCCTAAGCCCTCATGGTTTTATTTTTGGGATTTACCTAAAAGGCCTCATACCAATGGAGATATCTTTTCGTCTTATAAGCACATAATCTTTTTCATGTCTTACCAATGTGAGACTTTGATTGTATTTTCAATACTCCAACAATCCCCCCTCCCAACTGGACTTCCAGCTAGTTGTTCAGTTCTCCCGACCCAACTGGACTTCCTACCTGGTGTCTGGTTCTCTTGATCCAGACATGGAAGCTCCACTTCCTTTGTTTGAGGTTCATGGCTTGACATAGACCATAGCTTTGATACCAATTGTTGGTGCCTATAAGATTCATATATCTCCACAATGGTATGATATTGCCCACTTTGGGCCTAAGACCTCATGGTTTTATTTTTGGGCTTTACCCAAAAGGCCTTATACCAATGGAGATATCCTTTTTATCCTATAAGCACATGATCTTTTCCATATCTTATCAATGTAGAACTTTGATTGTATTCCCCATACTCCCAACACCTATAAGATCCATATATCTCCATAATAGTATGATATTATCCACTTTGGGTCTAATCCCACATGGTTTTGATTTTGGGCTTTACCCAAAAGACCTCATACCAATGGAGATATTTTTTCATCTTATAAGCACATGATCTTTTTCATGTCTTACCAATGTAGGACATTGATTGTATTTCGAATACTCTCAACATTACTACTACTATTGTATTTTATACTGTATTTCTTTGGTAAACTCGTTTTGCAGGGAACTAGTCTACTAAAAGGATTCCAATCGACTGAAGTCTAATTGACTGGGTATTGCCCAATTGGCAATAATAGCTGGTGATAGATCGAAGATCTGGCAGCCAAGATGGATAGAGTTCCAGTCGACTGGAAAGGTAAATTTCCTGATGCAGAGCCAGGTGACTTGAAGTCGACTAGAACAGGTCCAGTCGACTGGGAAGGCTGAAGTTCCAAATCGACGGGCTAATATGGAGTCGACTGGAGGGCATTCTAATCGACTAGAAAATACTTATAAAAGAAATGCACGATTGATAAAAGGTATTTTTGTCATGGTACCATTACAAATTAATTACCAAACCCTTTCTATACTAATATAGCATAGTGAACGATTCGGATCGTTTTCCAACGAGTGTAATCGATAGAATAGTAAACATAGGATTTCTAATTATTGCTTTGGGGTTTCTATTGAAAATGGGGGTTTGGGATTTAAAAGGCTAATCCTACTTAATGGAAGACAATGCACGTAATCAAACAATAATCTAACTAAACTACGATTGCGATAGAATTAAAAGAAACTCAAACTAAGCATTCAAACAAGAAAGTGCAGGAATTTAAATAACAAGTCAAATGCAAAATAACATGAAAGTAAAATAAACCATGAAACTAAATCTAACCTAATGAACTACAACCTAGTTACCCAAAGAGACATTTAATCAAACATCATGCAATTAAATTGTAAAACACTAAATTCAAACATCAAAGTAAATAGCAAGGTAAACATCCAACTCAATGGACAAAATAAAAAATAACCACCGATCACTCCACGACGGTGATGACAACCCGAAACAACCCTCTTTCGGCGGATGGAAGGGTTGGATCCTTGACGGAAGATCCTCCGACAAGTGCCGAATGGGAAGGTGACGCTAGCTCTCTACTCCAGCGATGGTTGGCAAAGCTGCCCAATATGTGCAGCTTTTGGATTGTTCTGTCGAGGTGGAGCAGCCTGTAGTTCTGCCGTCGGGGACCGAACTCGAGTCTCTCGGTTGTCAGCTAAGTATACTCACCACTATACTACAATGGAACTGTCGACGTTGCGTGGAGAGAATGGAATCAGAATACAAGCTAGAACTCTTCGTCGGCGATGGAATCTAGGTGTTGCCGCAAGATTTTGGAAGTGAACACACTGTCGATGAGAACTGGAATAGATTCTTTCCAATCGGCGTAGTAGCAAGTACCACAACCTTTCGAATCTGTCCAGTTGCGGTGTCTTTGCTCTGTCAGTTGGCATTGGAAGTTTCGTCGGTGAAAAGTGTCGGCAACTCCTTCTCTGTTGGCTGTCGACAAGTTGGCCGGAATCCCAACATCTCATCGCCGGATAAGGAAGGAGATTGTCGTCAGCTTGAATGGAAGGAGACCGTCGGAAGATGCGCCCGGAATGCCGCCGCCGCGTGGAGAAGAAGGTGGCGTCGCTCGCTCGCCTAAGGAAGAGGAGAAGAAAATGTGTCGCGCGATCTCACGATGGAAGGGAAAATGTTGGATTTTAAGCCTCTTTTCCTTGGTCATCCGATTGAAGCAGGATCAAATCCAAGTTGTTCGTTAAGCTAGGGTTTAATTGCCTTGATTAATCGATTAAGCTGGTTGTCCATCCAACGACTCAGATTTTTCTGATTTTGAATGAATGGATTTGATCAATCTGAAGGGATACTCATGATCGGTCGAATCTGGATGAAGACCTCAGATGTTCAGATCTAAATGTATGGATTGGATCTCTTCAGATCTAAATAGATGGCTCAGAATCAATCATTTTCCTCGGACGATCCATATTGCTCAAATTTGGTCCCTTGATTAAATTGCCTCTAATCTGGATGAAGGGATCATATTAAGTTAGTTTGGAATGTCCATTATGACCCAAGATGAAGCCATATTTGATCCAACTTGAGTCTAGTCCAATGGCCCATCTCGATCTCCTACAATTAAGATGTAAAATTTGCATATAAGTCCAAAATTTAGGAGAATTTACAATAAGGTCCAAAAGATGATCCAACTCATAAAATATACAAATAATCAACAATTAAACACACAAGAGGATTAAAATAGTTATATTAAGGACCAAAATAATATGACAAAATAACAGTTATCAATTCCCCCACACTTATTCTTGCGTGTCCCGAGTTAGGAAAGAAAACTGAAAGTATATTTCCCTAGCAATTCCCAAACATACATAGAAGATCGTGAAAGAAAGTTGCCTAGGATTGTCAAATCTCCAAGACTCAAGCAATCATGGACTCAAATCTTACATAGGCTAACAAACATGGTGACTTCAATCCATCTTGAATAAACTAAGAATCACTAAGCCTTCCAAGGTATGTGGTGGTTTCTCTCACTCCCATAAGCATGTAGTAATGGAGTTCACTCAAGCTACTCATGGTTTATGAACTACCACATGCTTTCTTTTCTTCTACCTTCACCACTATATACACATAAGAATGCACAATCACAAAGGCTTATAAGGAATGTAAGGGAAACATGAATACAAGAAAAATGACAATATTTGTGAAAGGAAAGAAAGGTAGGAAATAGCTAAAGAAATGCAAGAAGATTTGGAAATACTAGAATGCTACATAGATGAGTACAAGAAAGCATTGCCCTAAAATTTTTTTCTTCCAACCCAATAAACATGTAAATAACCCTTATCGCATTCTTTAATATAAATCTACTCATGATATACAATAAATCTCGCAATGATTGCAGTAAGGGATGTCGTTAACAAAAATACTATCACACATAAATAAAAAATGAATGGCACCACATGTCAAAATTTTCACAATACTTTTTTTTTTATTTCATGGGCACCCAAATGTTTATTTTTTTTTCAACTTTTTTTTTCAAACTTTTTTTTCCTGACATGTAGTGCACTTCCCTATGCTCCAACATCAAGCTCAGCTAAAAAGATAAAGAACATGGCTAGCTCATGGTGATCAAGCACAACTTGCCTATGCTTATACTGAACTTCCCTGAGTTACTCTCTCCCACACACTTAAACTTTTGTTCATCCTGGGCAAAACACTCATCTTGGAACATCCAAGTATTCCACATCTAGAAATAGAAATGGACAAGAAAGTAATGGAAGGAAAGAAGAATAGAAATGATGACCAACTAGAATGTTATTCAATAAGCATGTGGCGATAAAAGAAGTGAAGGAAAACAAATGTGATTGCCTTCATAATAATCATGCAAACCTATTGTTGTGTGGTCTCGAAAGAATTAAAGCAAGCTATAGAGTTACAATAACCACAAGTGCACCACACACAAGCAATAAAAATAGGCTCAATCCTCACTAGGTAAATAAAAATAATCAACTCAATCTATCAACATAGAATCCATCACCAAGTAGTAATAGCATGCAATCAAATAATCCATTCATGACAATAAATCCTAGATTCAAAAATCAAATTTAACTAGCTTTCATGACTTCTAAGAAGATATAAAGAAATGCATAGAAAATTTATTTCAAAACCCGATAAAACAAAAAATTCGTCAAACAAAACATAACAACTAAAACAAAAACAAATGAAGTAAAAGAGACATATATACAAGGAAAGAAAAGAGATGAGATGGAGCAAACGCCCCTGAGGTTCGGGCGGTTGAAGAAGATTTAGCAGGAGGAGCCACGCAGGTGGTGGGGTGCTCCGAGAGAAATCCCATCCCGGTGGTTGAAGAAGATTCAGAGTAAGCATCCATGTCGGGAATGGGATGGACAGAATGGGGGTGAGTACTATCCATATCAGGATAGTACTATGCTACTCCCTCCAATATGATCGCCTCATTATATGTAGTCTCTAGAGGACGAAGGCGATTCAGATAAAGTATCCAGCCTTGGGGCTGGATTATTGCATGGAATGTCAGGGCCTTCATTAGCAGAGGTGTTGGAGTCTTCAACTCAGATGGGAGTGTCCAATCTGGGGATCTCTAGCTATCCACCACTCCCAAAGAAATCATCTTGATATCTTCAGAGCAATTCTGGTCAGGCTTATTATTTAGTTGCACATCTGAACATAACAATTCTGCAGACACTGTCTCCTTTACAACATCATCAACCTCAAAATAAGTAACAATATTTGCTACATCTGAAATATCATGTGCAACATTAACAATATCACAAGTAGGAGTAAAAATATCATCTACAATAATATCTGCACTATTATCAACAATAACATCCACATCATCCACAACTTCATTACCATAGCACATAGAAATATTGGAGTCCTATAGAGTAGCAAGATTATAAAGTCGACTATTGCGTACTCCACAATCCATCTCCTCTAGCACATCGATATCCAGAGAAATGGTCTCTTACAAAGGCTAAATAAATCCTTGTGCTTCATCTACTGGGACTATTGTGGGCTATTAAATATTGAGTTAGTTTGGAACTCAGGCGACAACCTTTGAAATGTTAGTGGAGGTTGATAAGAATATTGTGAATTTGCAGCCATGACCTCAATAATTTCTCTAGCCTGAGTAGGAGTCTTGTTGACTAGGGCCCCTCCACTAGCTACATCAAGCACACACCTGTCCATAGGAAATAATCCATCATAGAAGTGTAGGATGAGTAGGTGATTGCTAATTTGGTGATGGGGGCAACTAGCACACAATCTTTTGAATCTCTCCCAATACTCATATAGAGTCTTTCCTATCATTTGCTTAATACCATAAATGATCTTCCAAATTTCTATGGTCTTGGATACAAGGAAAAACTTTTCAAAAAGGCTTTCTTCATTTCACTCCAACATGTAATAGAGCCAAGAGGAAGATTATAGATCCAATCCTTTGCCCTATCTGATAAAGAGAATAGAAATACTCTAAGCATAATGTCCTCCTGTGATATTCCTCATGGTTTCATTGTCGAGCATACCATATGAAATTCTTGCAAGTGCCTAATTGGATCTTCACTAGCATGACCATGGAATTTCGAAAGAAAATGTATAATTTCAAAGAGTTCCACATCCACATTTAATTCAGGAAACTGAATGCAAAAAGATTGGCAAGCAACATCTGGTGCGGTGAGTTCCCTGACAGTTCTATTAATCCCTGAATCATAAGCCTGATGAAAGCCTCCTAATCTCTGATAATAGGGATCCATGATCAAATAAATTTCCTGTTTTATCCTGAAACATTGGCAAATAAAATCAAAAGATACTGGAAACATGCAAAATAGAACACATGGATATACAAGATATAAAAGAATTAAACCCTCAACAAAAGTTTTGAATTTTGAATTTTTTTTTAGAAAATAAGACAAACAATCCTAAGTCTACTAAGCATCATTACACTCCCCGACAACGGCGCCAAAATTTGATAACAGGTATTTTTGTCATGGTACCGTTACAAATTAATTACCAAACCCTCTCTACACTAATAGAGCATAGTGAACGACCCGGATCGTTTCCCAATGAGTGTAATCAATAGAATAATAAACTTAGGATTTCTAATTATTGCTTTGTGTTTTCTATTGAAAATGGGGGTTTGGGATTTAAAAGGCTAATCCTACTGAATGGAATATAATGCACGTAATCAAACTCTAATCTAACTAAACTACGATTGCGATGGAATTAAAAGAAACTCAAACTAAGCATTCAAACAAGAAAGTGCAAGAATTTAAATAACAAGTCAAATGCAAAATAACATGAAAGTAAAGTAAAGCATGAAACTAAATCTAACCTAATGAACTACAACCTAATTACCCAAAGAGACATTTAATCAAACATCATGAAATTAAATTGTAAAACACTAAATTCAAACATCAAAGTAAATAGCAAGGTAAACATCCAACTCAATGGACAAATTCAAAAATAACAATCGATCACTCCACGATGGTGATGACAACCCAAAACGAATCTCTTTCGGCGGATGGAAGGGTTGGATCCTTGCCAGAAGATCCTCCGACAATTGTGGAACGGGAAGGTGATGCTAGCTCTCTACTCTGGCGATGGTTGGTGAAGTTGCCCAATTGGCACAGCTTTTGGATGGTTACTTCGAGATGGAGTAGCCTGTAGTTCCATCACCGGGGACCGAACCCGAGTCTCTCGGTTGTCAGCCGAGTATACTCACCACTATACTACAATGGAACTGCCGGCGCTGCGTGGAGAGAATGGAATTGGAGTACAAGCTTGAACTCTTTGCTAGGTGCTGCCACAAGATTTTGGAAGTGAACTCACTGTCGACGAGAGCTAGAATAGATTCTGCCCAATCGGTGCAGTAGCAAGTACCATAACCTTCTAAATCCGTCCGGTCGTGGTGTCTCAGCTCCGTCAGTTGGCGTTGGAAGTTTTGTCAGTGAAAAGCACCGGCAACTCCTTCTCTGCTCGCCGCCGACAAGCTGGCCGGAATCCCAGCATCTCATCGCGGCTAAGGAAGGAGACCTCCGGAAGATGCACCCGGAATGCCACCACCGCATGGAGAAGAAGGTGGCGCCGCTCGCTCGTGCAAGGAAGAGGAGAAGAAACTGTGTCGCGCGATCTCACGATGGAAGAGAAAATGTTGGATTTTGAGCCTCTTTTCCTTGGTCATCCGATTAAAGCAGGATCAAATCACAACTGTTCGTTAAGCTAGGGTTTAATTGCCTTGATTAATCAAGTAAACTGGTTGTGCATCCAACGACTCAGATTCCTTCGATTTTGAATGAACAGATCTGATCAATATGAAGGGATAATCACAATCGGTCGAATCTGGATGAAGAGCTCAAATGTCCACATCTAAATGTATGGACTGGATCTTTCTAGATCTGAATAGATAGCTTAGAATCAATCGCTTCCCTCGGATGGTTCATATTGCTCAAATCTGGTCCCTTGATTGAATTGCCTCTGATATGGATGAAGGGCTCAGATTAAGTCAGTTTGAAATGTCCATTATGACCCAAGATGAAACCATATTTGTTCAAACTTGAGTCTAGTCCAGTGGCCCATCTCGATCTCCTACAATTAAGGTGAAATTTTTTCATATAAGTCCAAAATTTAGGAGAATTTACAATAAGGTCCAAAAGATGATCCAACTCATAAAACATGCAAATAATCTATAATTAAACACACAAGAGGATTAAAATAGTGATATTAAGGACCAAAATAATATGACAAAATGACAGTTATCAACGACGAGCTTTGAGAATAATCAATCTACTATGTCCAAGTGTCATTGCAAGAATTCCTCATCCGTACAAGCATCTACATGCCAACACTTCGCACTCCGAGCCATATTTCTACATTCAAAAGAAGTGTTGGTATATTTATTTTGGTGTACTTAATTGTTGCTTATTGTACTTAAATTGTAGAGGGAAGGTAGTTTGTTACCTTACCTTTATTCTTGTAAAAGCGACACCCTCCGAGTTCGAGAGTTTCGAATTGGAGGGCACTTTAGTACATTTGCCCATGAGGTAGCTTTGGGAGAGCTACAAGCCTTGGAGTAGCAACCCGACTCAGGTTGTCAACCAAGTAAAAGACTCTTGGATCACTTCGATCCTATAATTGATATCAAAATGGGGACACTCTGATTTTTGTGCAACTACCAACGAGAGCATTTGAATTTTTCTTTAGTTTTAGCATTTTTTCCTTAGAATAATTTTTTCATTAATTTTAATATTTGCTTTTGCACTAGAATAAAATTTTTAATATTTGTCTTGTCTTAGTATAAATTCATTCTTCTTGCACAAATATAATATTGTTTAATTTGAGTAACTCTAGGAATATTTCTGAATATTAATTAAATAAATTAAATAAAAATTTTAATTAGTTATGTCACATCTAGAAGGGTAAAGCACCGTTCACTCTCCTCTCTTTAACGGAGAGGATTTTCCCTCTTGGAAGAGGGGAATGGAGTGCTTCTTGTAAACCAACCTTGAGATTTAGTTTTCAATTAGGAAAGGGTTTGTAGCTCTAGTAGACAACTTAGGAGAGTTGTTAGATCCGGAGAAATGGACCGCAAATATTAGGAAAAAGGCTCAAGTTGATTAGAAGGCTTTAAACACCTTGCAATGCAAACTTACAAATGAAGAGCTAAGTCGAGTTGGGTCAGTTCAAAATTCTAAAGAATTATGGGATAAATTAATTGAATTACATGAACATGCTAACTTGATTCAACCTAAGGATGGTATAGTTTTGACGGTAGGAATGAACAAAAAGGGAAAGAAATCCAAACCAAGGAAAAAGAAAAGGAAAGAAGCATCTAAGACAACCATGGACAAATCATCATCGGACAAGTTGGATGCCAAAATACTGGAGACAAGTTTCATAGCATTCATGGTGTCCAACGAGTCCAAAGCTAAGACAAACTCCGAGTCCAAGTCTGAGAGAAACAAAGTAGTTAGTTATTAATTACTTAATTTAGAATGGACTAGATAGGAAACAAAGTATTTAAACTTTAATAACCTAGTACTAAGATGATGTAAACTTATAGTAAGTTAGGGAAGCTCTTCAAGGTGCATGTTTAGGAAGTGGTCCATCCAATATCTAAGATGGCCATATGTCTCGCCATGACCTAGTGCACTAAGTCTAGTGAAACTGACCAAAGCTAACTCACTAAGTCTTTAACTAGTTAGACCATAGGTTAGTCCAAGGTGAGTCAAGTTTTTGATTCCTTTATTGACTTTGTCTAGGAAGTGGTCCATTCGATATCCAATAAGACCATATGTCTTTCCGTGACCTTGAAGTTAATTTTGGAAAAATCTACTTGATTAGCTCAAGCTAAACTTGAATCTAACACACGTTTAAAAACTTTGAAATTTCTCATAAAAATAAATCCTCATCTCACAAAACCCATAGGATTAACGTTTATTAAAAACTTAGATCGGGTGAGATGAAATAGAACTCAACTAAACTTAACCAATTCACTCAAATCAACTCAATCAACTTAACCAAATTAACTTCATCAACTCAACTCAACTTAATCAACTTAATCAACTTAATCAACTCAACTCAACTTAATAAATTTAATTAACTCAACTCAACTTAATCAACTCAACCATAATCAACTCAATCCTAATCAACTCAACTCTAATCAACTCAACCATAATCAACTCAACTTTAATCAACTCGACCCTAATTCAACTCTAACCAAGTTCTAATCAACTCAATCCTAATCAACTTAATCCTAAGTAAATCAACATAATTCTCAGAGGAAGTTAATTTAGCATTATTCAAACTTTCAAAATATTCATGTATTCAATATATATTTTAGGATCGATGTTTGGAAAGTCCTCAAGTAAGATTGCATTTTTACATGCATAAACATCAAATTAAGGGGGAGTTTAGATACTTTGAAAATATTATTTTGAAAACTTAAAATAAAAACATAAATCTAGGGGAAGGTTAGCATTCAAAATTTTATTTTAAATATTTTCAAAAGAACTTAAATATAAGAATAATAATGTTACTTTAAGGGGGAAATAAAAAATTTAGAGGGAGCCAAAGGAAATTTACTTTGCAAAACTATAAAATATCTTGGTTAAAAAATCTCTTTCTTTACAAACAATTTTTGAACTAAAATTTAATCTTAAGTTCATGATCAAAATAAATATGAACTTGGAATGAACAATATTAGTGATTTTATTTTAAAAGAGAAAAATTTAATTATGTGAATTGGACTTATCAATCTAATGATACTTACTACTTAATTAACATTTATTTTAAGTTACTTAACTTCATCTAAATTTGGAAGATAGGAGTTAGCTAAGCTAAGTCTAAACTTAAATTGTTCACTTCAAAATCTAAACAAATCATGATAGGATCTATGTTTAGATTTTTTTTTTAAAGATTAAAGTAAATTTGCATCATTAATGAGAAAATACCTTGGAAATTCATTATGAAAATATATAAAGTATAATATGGATCATTTTCAAATTAATGAAAAAGAGAGCAACTTCATAGAAAACAAATTTCAAGTTTGCAAGAAGTCTCACTCTGTCACTTTTGATTTGAGGGGGAATTTATTTACATATTTTTGCATTAATTAAGAAAGAGAATATAATTTCAAAAATATATGACATTTAAGAGTATGCTTTATTGAGTGGGAGAAAATATTTATTCAAAGGAGAAAGAAATCTAAGAAAGTAAGTAACTTGAACTCAACTATTTGAGCTACTTAAATTTGAAATAATTTTTATCCTAAGTAGCTTAGTCAAAAAATTTAGAAAATAGGCATGCAAAAGGAATGTTAAGGGGAGGTTAATTTTCAAAAGAATATTTCTACAATATTTTTGGGAAGTACTAAGCTTATGAAAACTTTGTTTTAAATTAAGTATTAAAGATAAAACTTTAATTGTGAGTTTTTAAAAGAACAATGGGTAAATTATGTGCATCATTGATGAGACACATAGGGGGAGAAGCTTAGAAAGATTATATTCAAAATGTTAAGAATGTTTTTTTAAAATTATTTTTGAAAGCTTACTTGCAAAAATCTAGATATACTATTTTAAAAATAATAAGAGACATTTTAAAAATTATGAGAAGCATATGTTAAGGGGGAGGTTGTATATATTGTCAAAGAAATTTTATTGTAGACATGGAAGTTATGGTATCAAACTTATGTACTTGAATATTTGAAGTTTCATTTCTATAGTTTCAAACTTTGTGAAAAAGATTAATTCTAAGGGGAAGCTATACAAAACCTGTATTTCATAACAAACTTTTATCTAAACCCATGTCTCATAAAATTCAAGTAATTTAAAAATACAATTTTAAGTTTGAAAGCAAACTTTTTCAAGACTTAGAAAATTTATGATCTTTGTATATAAGTCATGGGACATTGCTAAACTCCTTGGCATCTAATTTATTTTAGTATTTTGATGTATGTCAAAGGGGGAGAGAGAGAAAGTTTAAAGTTAGAGAAAATTAAAGAAAGAAATCATTTCATGCATATGAGCATTTCATGTTATACATTTTTAGCTTGGTGCTTTGTTAATATATGTTGAACTTTAATATTGCAAATCTATTCTCCTAACTTTAACTGATGTGTTATCATACATCAAAAAGGGGGAGATTGTTGATGCAGAGATCATCACTTCTTAGTTTTGATGTATGAACCATAGTTAAAGTTAGGAATTACTTGTGATATGATATATGTGTTAAGTGTCCAGGCTTAACAAGAGGTCCTAGTAGGCCAGGCAGATCAGATACTAGGCATAGAATGAAAAGACCCAGTAGGTTGTGTTGACCAGATACTAGGTAGAGGACTTGACAGATCAGGAGGATCGAACACCAAGCAAGAAGACCAGATGGGTCAGAAGACTAGACATTTGACATGAAGACCAATTAGGTCAGGAGACCTGACACCCAGATCAAGTCTGGGCCGTGAGACCGGACGACAAGTGTAAGCCCGTGGGTCAGATTGGATGTCAAGTATGATAAGTTCGGTAGGGCAGTCGGCAGGTAAGCCTCAAGTAAAGAGGTGAGGTCAAGTCCTCTATAGGGGGACAAAGCTAGGCGTCGATCTGATGAATAGTCCATGTGGGACTGAGAAGTCGAGATCGAGCAATATTACTACTATTATTGTATTTCATACTGTATGTCTTTGCTAATCTCATTTTGTAGGGAACCAGTCGACTGAAAGGATTCTTGTCAACTGAAGTCCAATTGACTGAATACCCAGTTGGCAAGATTAACTAGTGATCGATCGAAGATTTGACAACCAAGATGGAAAGAGTTAAAGTCAATTGGGGAGGTCCAGTCGACTGGAAAGGCAAATTTCCCGATACAGAGCCAGGTGACCTTGAGTCAACTGGAAAAGGTCTAGTCGACTAGGAAGGCTGAAGTACCATATAGATGGGATGATGTGGAGTCGACTGGAGGGCATTCCAGTCGACTAGGAAGGCTGAAGTACCATATAGATGGGATGATGTGGTGTCGACTAGAGGGCATTCCAGTCGACTGGAAATGAATTACAAAATAAATGTACGACTAGATTCGAGAATAATCAATCTACTACGTCCAAGTGATGTTGTAAGAATTCCTCATCCATACAAGCATCTACATGCCAACACTTCTCACTCTAAGCCATATTTGTACATTCAAAAGAAGTGTTAGTATATTTATTTTAGTGTACTTAATTGTTACTTTGTAAAATACCACAAATAAATGGCAAAGGAATGATATTTTTATTGGATAAATAAAGCATGGTTAGGGATTTAATTAAACCTAACCTAGCTTAAGAGTTTAATGGTTTAATTGAATCTAGGTTTAATTGAACCAAGGGTTAATTGCTTATAGAATTAAACGTGACCTGTTTTCCAAACCCGACCCAAGATCTTATTTTAATGATCAACCACCTTATTCCTTTTCGGTTCGTCCATTATCTGCAGTTTCTCATCCCGGATTAAAGGCCTTCGATTTCTTCTCACGCGCAACAACCCCTTCTCCTCACCGACCCGACTTCCCCATGCGATCATTCTTCTTTTGCGCCTCTGTCGGTCGTCGGTCTTCTTCCTCCTTGCGGCAAGTGGCGGCGACTGGACCCCTTGATGACCCCCCCCCCCCAAGTGGGAGCGGCAGTGTGTTGGGTTTCCCTACCACCGAGGCGCGTGTATATTCAAACATGTTTCGTAAACATGTGCTCAGCGAAAGTAATAAAAGCAATAAATCTAATTTATTACAACACACACATCACATATATGAAGGATACAATATGTGTAGACATAATCGCAGTTTCAAATTTTACAATAAAAGGAAATTACGCTAGTTATACTTGACGTATCACACGTGCAGCGGGAATGACATAAACCGGAGCAACTCACGCTAGAGTTGCCTCTATCCGTATCCACGCCGAGTACCGTCAGGATAGCTTCACCAAGCTACGAGCCTTGTCTTCATAGGTGTCACTAGCCTCGTGTCGAAGACGATGTGATCGAGAGAAGATCACAATTTGAATAAAAATTCGGATGCAAAAATGAGTCCCCAAAACTCGCTTCTCCGAAGAGGTATTCGTCAACCGATTGATGAATCCTTGGTCCTTCACCTATGAGGATTACTAGAGATCCAATCCCTAGCAAGGAAGTCGCTGTCGGAGCTCCAAACGCCGTCCAAACGACACTCCGACAAGAAATAAATAAGCTGTCCAAAAATTGGACAGCTTGGTGGAGGACTTGGCGCCGGCCAAAGGAAGAGCGTCGGCTGGTCCTTGGTCACCGAAGCCAAGGAGGGTCGACGGAGGGTGGCCGATAATAGCTGGATGCCGGCAGCACAAGGTTGGATGGCGGCACAAGCTTCGGCGTGGCTTCCTTGGGCGGAGGCAAGGAGAAGAGAGGGAGAGGTGAGGAAGAGAAGTGTCCAAAAATAAAACTTAGGACTCTCCAAACCTCTAGCCGCGCTTTTATAGAGCGCGTGTTTCTTAACCATCAAGAAATCTTCTCCTTAGAGTTATTGGTTCCTAACCAAAACTCATTAACCCACTCCAATAACTTAAGTTAAAATAAATCGAACCGAGTTGGTCTATTTTAAGTTAAAACAAACCGAACCAACTTTGGTTCATTCGTTTAAAACAAACCAAACCACTTTGGTTTATTTTCCACCATTGGATTAGAACCAAACCAATTTGGTTCATCCATCATGTCTTCATAAGACTCGAC
The DNA here is from genome assembly GCA_025175895.1 of Wurfbainia villosa. Lineage (NCBI taxonomy): Eukaryota > Viridiplantae > Streptophyta > Magnoliopsida > Zingiberales > Zingiberaceae > Wurfbainia > Wurfbainia villosa. The sequence goes on along the minus strand of CM045988.1, from coordinate 44,300,232 downwards.
CCATCCATGCTTCCATTGCGACTGAAATGATTTCATGCTTGCTCCTTGTTTAGTCAAACCAAACCTAGTTTCTCTCGTTCTGAGAATTTCATTCTCAAGCTCGTTTTAAATCCTTCGGATTACGCTCGTTGTGTGTGTGACCAAATAGGTTCCCAGTTTATGTTGGTCGTCTATAATTAACCATTAATTATAGAACGATCATGAGTGGCACCTAGTAGTACATCATGATCCTCAATTAACCGGAAAATCAACGGTTGATGCCAAAACCATTTCTGAAAACCTTTAACAGCTACAATGAATCATGCCCCATTCCCTTCACTCATCTTATACCCACTAAGTTCAGGACATAGTCTATAGTGTCAGTCCCCACTTGGCTGACTACATCACACCTAGGCCAAGTATTACTTCCTTATCCTCCAGATTCTAGTTACTGCACATGTATCCAAGAGTACCATACTCTAAACATGTAATGCTTTGGTCAAAGGCTTTAGTAACAATCTGACGAGAGGCCATAGGGTATACATCTCCTCGCAAGGAGCAGTGAATCCCCTGTAGGCTATTCAAACACCTTCGGCCACTTCGACTTATACCCAATCATCCCGGGTCCACATCTCCTCAGAGATGCTTGCTTAAGATGTCAAAGCATAAGTCTTCATGACAAAGATGACTTGAATACCGCAAGTCGAAGGAACATCACACTTAAGCTACTGTAAGAACTTCATTGACATATCCATATATTCAGATAATCATATGAAGTCTTACAGCTGATCACTCCAATAAACTAGTTACCATAACTAGCATCCACGATCAACTCCGGACATCACAATGTCACCAGCCTGTGAGAAACAGCTGCTTGGATAAACCAAAGAGTATACCTCGTACTAGTCTCAATAGAATGGATGACATTCGAATCCATCAATTCATCGACTAGGGATTATTCCAATACATCACAATTACACATGTAGAGATACTCACTAGTTGTGATCCAATCACAAATTCTCTCATGCTATGAATCGTATTGTGGACATTCAGTAAATGAGTTTAAGATCCAATCAAATACATGAAAACATGTATACTCAAATAGTGAATCTTCATTTATCAAATAAATGGTATAACCATAAGGCGATTGCCTTAGGACACCTCTCATATATTACTAACAAACTCCCACTTGGCCTAATGCCAATTGCCACGGTACCCAATACCATAAACTCTAACATGGCCGTCAAACTTACTTTTGAGGTAAGGCCTTAGTTAAAGGGTCTGCTAAGTTCCTTTCAATGGGAATCTTCTTGATTTGTATTTCGTTCCTACTGATGATCTCCTTGATCAGATGATAGCGGCAAAGCACATGTTTGGATCGTTGATGAGACCTTGGCTCTTTTGCCTGTGCAATCACTCCATTGTTGTCACAGTAGATTGGTATTGCTTCAATAATGGTTGGAACCACACCAAGTTCAGAGACGAACTTCTTGATCCAAACCACTTCCTTTGCTGCTTCCGAAGCTGCAATGTATTCTGCCTCAGTGGTAGAATTTTCTATAGTGTCTTGCTTGGAACTTTTTCAACTTATTGTGCCTCCATTTAAGGTAAATACGTAACTAGACTAAGACCTGAAATCATCCTTGTCTATCTGGAAGCTGGCATCCATATACCCATGTATTACCATATCACCCTCTCCATATATTAGAAACACATCCTTAGTTCTTATTAAGTACTTAAGGATTGTCTTAACAGTTGCCCAATGATCCATTCCTGGATTAGACTGGTATCTGCTTGTGACAATCAGAGTATACGATACATCGGTCCTCGTACATAACATAGCATACATGATAGATCCTATTGCGAATGTATAGGGAATCTTACTCATACAAATCCTCTCGTCTTCTATGCGCGGACACATAGACTTCGAAAGGTGTATCCCATGCCTGAAGGAAACCTTTCTTGGATTCCGACATGCTAAACCTTTTTAGCACTCGGTCTATATATGTAGACTGCGAAAGACCAAGCAACCGTTTTGATCTATCCCTATAGATCTTAATCCCGAGGATATAGGTTGCTTCTCTCAGGTCTTTCATAGAGAATGTCTTGGATAACCAAATTTTAACTGATTGTAAGACAGAAACATCGTTTCCTATAAGTAATATGTCATCGACATACAATACTAGGAACACGACTGTACTCCCACTAACCTTCTTGTACACACAAGGTTCGTCCGGATTTTGTGAGAAATCAAACCTTTTGATTGTCTCATCAAAATGAATATTCTAACTCCTGGATGCTTGCTTGAGTCCATTTATGGACCGTCGCAGTTTGCATACCTTGGTTTTATCAACTGATGTGAAACCCTCAAGCTATATCATATACACATCCTCAAGTAGGTTTCCATTAAGGAAATTTGTTTTCACATCCATCTACCATATCTCATAATCATAATGAGCTGCTATGGCCAGGAGCATCCGAATGGATTTAAGCATAGCTACAGGTGAATAGGTCTCGTCATAATCAACACCTTTCTTTTAACGATACCCTTTCGCCGCCAATCTAACTTTATAGGTAATCACATTACCATACATGTCAGTTTTCTTCTTGAAAAACCCACTTGCACCCTATAGGCTTTATGCCTTCAGGTGGGTCAACCAAGTTCCAAATTTGATTTTCATACATGGAATCCATTTTCGACTTCATGGCATTAAGTCATTTATCCCTTTCTGAACTTTTCAAAACTTTATCATAACTGATAGGCTCCTCATCATCAATGAGTAACACGTCATTCAATTTACTTATGAGAAATCCATATCTCTCAGGAATGTTGCGTGTTTTACTAGATCTACGAAGATGTGGTGTCACAATAGGTCCAGCCGATGACTCATCACTATAAGTTATCGGTTGTGGTGCTTCACCAGGTATCTCATCAATGTCTATTGGAGTCTCTTGAGCCTCCTCAAGCTCAACGACACTCCCATTGTTTTCTTGCGAGAGAAACTCTTTCTCTAGAAACACAATATGTCTTGAAACAAACACCTTTTATTCCATAGGATGATAGAATTAGTAACACCTCGTTTCCTTAGGGTATCCAATAAATAGATATTTATTAGACTTAGCATCTAGTTTGTCTGATACAGTCCGCTTCACATAAGCAGGACAACCCCATATCTTCAAGTAAGATAAATGAGGTTTCTTACTATTCCATATCTCATATAGAGTAGTAGAGACTACCTTGGTTAGACATTTTGTTTAGCAAGTAAACAATTGTCCAAGTGCATAACCCAAAAGGACTTGGGAAAATTCGCACGATTCATCATCGACCTGACCATGTCCGATAAGGTCCTGTTACACCTCTTAGATATACCATTATGCTGTAGAGTATACGGTGGAGTCCATTGAGACAATATACCATTGTCCCTTAGATAATTCAGAAACTCTTGACTCAAGTATTCACCACCTCGATCCGATCAAAGTAGTTTAATACTCTTGCCAATTTGTTTCTTCACTTCATTTCTTAATTCTTTGAACCTTTCAAAGGCTTCAGACATGTGTTTCATCAAGAACACATTCCCAAACCATGAGTGATCATCGGTGAAGGTAATGAAGTAGCTATAGCCTCCTAGAGCTTGAGTTGACATAGGTCCACATACATCAGTATGTATTAGACCAAGCAACTCTCCCACCCGTTCACCTTTTCCTGTAAAAGGTAACTTAGTCATCTTTCCTTTTAAACATGATTCACATGTATAGTATGAATCTAATTCAAATGATTCCAGAATTCCACATCAGTGTAATTCAGACATGCGTTTCTTGCTCACATGGCCAAGACCACAATGGCACATGTAAGAGTCTAATTGATTATCTTTTCGAGCACGCTTGTTGCTCGCATCGATAATGAAAATGTCACTGGATACGTCCAACGTATAAATACCATTGCTTAAAGTTCTAGTCCCATAAAGAACTCCATTCAAAGTTATGTAACAACAATTGTTACTAAAAGTTAAATGGTACTCATTTCTATTTAAACAAGAAATAGAAATTATGTTCTTTATCAACGAAGGAACATAAAAGCAATTATCCAGTTCTAAGATAAGTCTTGTAGGGAGTTTCAACAAATATGTTCCGATGGCGAGTGCAGCAACCTTTGCTCCATTCCCAACACGTAAATTTGACTCTCCCTTGACAAGTCCTCTTATATTCCTTAGCCCATATATGTCATTACATATATATGAGCCATACCCAAGTGTTTGAGGAAATAGAATGACAATCAATAACGAAGATATCTAAAGAAGATGGGGCATCTGATGCCTTATTCTTCTTAACGGACTCAAGATAAATCTTGCAGTTTCTTCGCCAATGGCTCTCCTTGCCATAATGATGGCAAGTGCCCTTTTGAGTTAGTTCTGCCTTTTTATCCTTTTTCTTCTTCCCCTTCTGTTGTTCCTTTGACTTCCTCTTAGAACCTTTCTTCAAGGAATCAACTAACAACACCGTCCCCTTCTCATGCTTCATAGAAGGCTCCACAGTCTTCAGCATGTTGAGCAGCACCATAGATGAACCTTCTTGCATCTCATAGGTGAAGAGGAGCTTGGAGACTTTGAACCTTTCAGATCTCACTTGCTCATCAAACAACTTATAGAGATGAAAGACTACAGTGTGAGCTTCCATATGCTCATGCTGCTTCTGCAGCTCAGGTACCATCACGGCTAGCATGATGCAACTCATTAGTTCAAAATCACTCACATGTTTTTGATAAGCCAACAATTGGTCTAGAGTTGCATTATCACTGGGACGGGCAGGAAGAGGCTCTTCGAGGACATACACAAGCTTTTCTTTCTTGAGAATAATTCTCAAGTTTCTAAGTCAATCCAAGAAGTTAGACCCAGTCAATTTATTCGAATCCAAAATAGAGTATAAATTCAAAGATGTCATGATCAATCGATTAACCTAGAAAAACAAAATTGAGCATATATGAGAAAGATGGAAAAATGCATCAGCATACATTTACAAATCTCATTCATTTTTCGAATTTTAAACCCTCAAAATCAATTCGGGAGATCATAGGTCTATCTCCGAATGGGTTGATATCCAACATAGATAAGGATGACCTTGGAGAGAGTCCAACAAGTCACTCTTAGCTACGATGGTAGGTATCAAGTATACCGATTGCATATCACATATATGCAACTATCATAATGTATTATCAATTAATTGAATGTTTACACATACATCGGGTTGTTAACTCATTAACAAGTATGCATCATATGCATAGCACTCAACTTCACCTTCCTTCACATCGACCTTGAAGAGAGTCCAACAAGCTGATGCTCCAGGTTAAAGCCAACCCATTAATCGAGAAATAATTTTAATATGATTAGAGCGCATTCAACCAATTATCCATGCTTGAAGAGAGTCCAACAACCCAAACTAACGATTGACCTCTGACTCTTACCATATTAGTAATAAACTATTCCAATGGTTTGAACATGTTCAGGTTCGAGTCGGGCTTGTAGAGAGTCCAACAACCCAAACAAAAAATAGTACTCTGGTTCTAACCATATTAATGGAAGGTGTAGGCTTTAATATTGTTTAAGGGATTTAATGTCTCATCCTTTTTGCATGCAAATAACTATTATCTACATGGCATGACACACATATCATACATCTACAAGTCACGACATGCATGACATAATGATATACATCTAATGCAGTTACATGGCATACAATTATGGCATGTACAAATAGTTTTCTTATTTGTCATAATTATTTTGGAAATAAAATATATTTTAGATTTGATTTTCTAAATCAAATCATGATTAAATTAGGAAACAAGTTTCCAAATCTAATCACATATTTTATTTATGGAAAGTGTTATTCAAGAAAAGTAAAATCTAATTTAGGAAAAAAAATTCTAAATTGTAATTTCCTAATCATATTATGAAATTTCCAATTTGAATTTCCTTATTTGTCATAACTATTTATGGAAATAAAAATATATTTTAGATTTGATTTCCTAAATCAAATCATGATTAAATTAGGAAACAAATTTCCAAATCTAATCACATATTTTATTTATGGAAAGTACTAATTTCCTTAAATACTTCTAAACTTTCCAAAAGTAGAAAATTTCCATAAATACTTCTAAACTTTTCAAAAGTAGAAAATTTACATAAATATAATTATGACTATCACAAAATAATTTTATGATTATGTCGAAACACAGCGTGACTCTGATACCATTGTTGGGTTTCTTGACACATGGCGAGTTTGTGTTCGAACATGTTTCGTAAACATGTGCACAGCGGAAGCAATAAAAGTAATAAATCTAATTTATTACAACACACACATCACATGCATGCAGGATACAATATGTGTAGACATAATCGCAGTTTCAAATTTTGCAATAAAAGGAAATTATTCTAGTTTTATCCGACATATCACGTGCAGTGGGAATGACATCAACCGGAGCAACTCACGCTAGAGTTGCCTCTATCCGTATCCATGCCTAGTACCGTTGGGATAGCTTTGCCAATCTATGAGCCTCATCTTCGTAGGAGTCACTAGCCTCGTGTCGAAGACGATGTGATCGAGAGAAGATCACAATACGAATCAAAATTCGGATGCAAAAATGAGTCCCCAAAACTCGCTTCTTCAAAGAGGTATTCGTCAACCGATTAACAAATCCTTGATCCTCCACCTATGAGAATTATCGGAGATCCAATCCCCGATAAGGAAGTCACTATCTGAGCTCCAAACGCCATCCAAATGACACTCCGACAAGAAGGAAACAAGCTGTCCAAAAACTGGACAGCTTGGTGGAGGACTTGGCGCCAGCCAAAGGAAAAGGGTCGGCTGGTCCTTGGTCATCGGAGCCAAGGAGGGTCGTCGGAGGGTGGTCGGCAGCAGATGGACACCGGCAGCACAAGGTTGGATGGCGACACAAGCTTGGGCGTGACTTCCTTGGGCGGTGGCAAGGAGAAGAGAGGGAGAGGAGAGGAAGGGAAGTTTTCAAAAATAAAACTTAGAGTTCTCCAAACCTCTAGCCTCGGTTTTATAGAGCCCGGGTTTCTTAACCATCAAGAAACCTTCTTCTCAGAGTTATTGGTTCCTAACCAAACCCATTAACCCACTCCAATAACTTAAGTTAAAATAAACCGAACCAAGTTGGTCTATGTTAAGTTAAAACGAATCGAACCAACTTTGGTTCATTCGTTAAAACAAACCAAACCACTTTGTTTTATTTTCCACCATTGGATTAGAATCAAACTAATTTGGTTAATCCATCATGTCTTCATAAGACTCGGCCCATCCATGATTCCGTTGCAGTTGAAACGATTTTATGCTCGTTCCTTGTTTGGTCCAACCAAACCTAATTTCTCTCGCTCTGAGAATCTCATTCTCAAGGTCGTTTTAAATCCTTTAGATTACACTCATTGTATGTGTGACGAAATAGGTTCCCGGTTTATGTTCGTCATCTATAATTAATCATTAATTATAGAATGATCATGAGTGGCACCTACTAGTACATCATGATCCACAATTAATCGAAAAATCAACGGTTGATCCCAGAACCATTTCTAAAACCCTTCAGCAGCTACAATGAATCGTGCCCCGTTCCCTTCACTCATCTTATACCCACTTGGTTCAGGACATGGTCTATAGTGTTAGCCCCCAATAGGTTGACTACGTCACACCTAAGCCTAAGTATTACTTCCTCGTCCCAGTTCTAGTTACTGCACATGTATCCAAGAGTATCATACTTTAAACATGTAATGCTTTGACCAAAGACTTTAGTAACCATCCGACGAGAGGCCTTAGGGTATACATCTCCTCGCAAGGAGTGGTGAATCCCCTGTAGGCTATTCAAACACCTTCGACCACTTCGACTTATACCCAATCATCCCGGGTCCACATCTCCTTAGAGATGCTTACTTAAGATGTCAAAGCATAAGTCTTCATGACCAAGATATCTTGAATACCGCAAGTCGAAGGACCATCGCACTTAAGCTGCTTTAAGAACTTCATTGACATATCCATATATTCAGATAACTATATGAAGTCTTATAGCTGGTCACTCCATTGAACTAGTTACCATAACTAACATTCACGATCAACTCCGGACATCCCAATGTCACCAGCCAGTGAGAAATAGCTTCTTGGATAAACCAAAGAGTATACCTCGTGTTTGTCTCAACATAATCGATGGTGTTCGAACCATCAATTCATCTACTAGGGATAATTCCAATACATCACAATTACACATGTAGAGATACTCACTAGTTGTGATCCAATCACAAATTCTCTCATGCTGTGAATCGTATTGCGGACATTCAGTAAATGAGTTTAAGATCCAATCAAATACATGAAAACATGTATACTCAAATAGTGAATCTTCATTTATCAAATAAATGGTACAACCATAAGGTGATTACCTTAGGACACCTCTCATATATTACTAACACGGTGAGTGAGTAAGAACTGGGGAGTTGAGTCGGAGTCGGAGGTGTCTTCCCCTTGCTTCCGATCATGAGTTGCTCTATCTCGACCAAGCAAGGTAAGAAATGAATCTTTTCTAATCTTGGACGAGATCTAAGTTCTAGCGGGTGATCTCCTAGTGGCGATTTCAGGTTTAGGTTGCATCGTCACTGCAATGAGGAAGAGTGGTTTCACTATAGCTATTGGTGATTCTAGAGCTTTGATCTATGAATTGGTCAGTGGAATTCCTTTTGTCAACAGTTTAGTCGATCATCGTGTCAAACAACAGCTTCCCCTGATTTCTCCTACATTTTGGTAAATTTCGATTATTCTTGCTAGGGATTATTGATATGAGATGGGTGGATTGGGTGTAAGCTCAGGGACCATGTTTGAAGGTGGATTGAGGTGTTGTAATGGCTTTGCTGTGTTGAAGAGTTGTGGACTTGAGGGTTGTGATCTGAGGTGATACTCAGATGCCCTATTGTGGAGCCTGATAGTAGTGGTTGTTGAAATTGCCGTGGAAATCAGAGTTGAGCATGGAACCTAGATTTGAATTGGGAGTGCAAGGTAAGTTTGGATTGGTGTGGTTGAAGATTATATTGTGAGTGGTATGTTGAAATGATTGGTTGGAATGTAGCTAAGAGGTGTATTGATTTAAATCTAGTTGTATGTTGTAGGATTGTGGTGGCGATATTTGTACCTTATGTAGCTCGTGGATTGCGATGTTATTGGTTGAATCGTAGGTTCCTTCGGGTGAACAGGCAGGGAGAGATTAAAGTAATGTGAGGTAAGTATAGATCTAAGTGATATGGATGCTTACTGTATTTGTAGTTGATTATAGATTATTAGTTGTGAATATGGTAGGTGTTGTGGATTGAGATATGGATTTGATTAGCTTGATTTACAACTAATTAATTGTCAATGGAAAGACTTTAATTAGTGATGGATGTTTGTACATGTGGATAGTAAATATGAGCTTCATAGCAGGTGGGTAATATTTCCTACCCTGGTCAGGTAGTAGCTAAACCCTGAAGTATATAACTTCATATTGTTGTCACTTCGACCTTGACTCCACTCTAATTTTTCTGATGCTTGATACTTTCCTTTGCACTTAAATACTTTGTAATTTAAAAATACAATTTTAAGTTTGAAAGCAAACTTTTTCAAGACTTAGAAAATTTATGATCTTTGTATATAAGTCATGGGACATTGCTAAACTCCTTGGCATCTAATTTATTTTAGTATTTTGATGTATGTCAAAGGGGGAGAGAGAGAAAGTTTAAAGTTAGAGAAAATTAAAGAAAGAAATCATTTCATGCATATGAGCATTTCATGTTATACATTTTTAGCTTGGTGCTTTGTTAATATATGTTGAACTTTAATATTGCAAATCTATTCTCCTAACTTTAACTGATGTGTTATCATACATCAAAAAGGGGGAGATTGTTGATGCAGAGATCATCACTTCTTAGTTTTGATGTATGAACCATAGTTAATGTTAGGAATTACTTGTGATATGATATATGTGTTAAGTGTCCAGGCATAACAAGAGGTCCTAGTAGGCCAGGCAGATCAGATACTAGGCATAGAATGAAAAGACCCAGTAGGTCGTGTTGACCAGATACTAGGTAGAGGACTTGACAGATCAGGAGGATCGAACACCAAGCAAGAAGACCAGATGGGTCAGAAGACTAGACATTTGACATGAAGACCAATTAGGTCAGGAGACCGGACAATCGACATCAAGTCCAGCTGGGTTAGGGAGACCGGACAGTTGGCAGAAGCTCTGGTGGGTCAGATTGGATATCAAGTATGATAAGTTCGGTAGGGCAGTCGGCAGGTAAGCCTCAAGTAAAGAGGTGAGGTCAAGTCCTCTATAGGGGGACAAAGCTAGGCGTCGATCTGATGAATAGTCCATGTGGGATCGAGCAATATTACTACTATTATTGTATTTTATACTGTATGTCTTTGCTAATCTCATTTTGTAGGGAACCAGTCGACTGAAAGGATTCTAGTCAACTGAAGTCCAGTTGACTGAATACCCAGTTGGCAAGATTAACTAGTGATCGATCGAAGATTTGACAACCAAGATGGAAAGAGTTCAAGTCGATTGGGGAGGTCCAGTCGACTGGAAAGGCAAATTTCCCGATACAGAGCCAGGTGACCTTGAGTCAACTGGAAAAGGTCTAGTCGACTAGGAAGGCTGAAGTACCATATAGATGGGATGATGTGGAGTCGACTGGAGGGCATTCCAGTCGACTAGGAAGGCTGAAGTACCATATAGATGGGATGATGTGGTGTCGACTAGAGGGCATTCCAGTCGACTGGAAATGAATTACAAAATAAATGTACGACTAGATTCGAGAATAATCAATCTACTACGTCCAAGTGATGTTGTAAGAATTCCTCATCCATACAAGCATCTACATGCCAACACTTCTCACTCTAAGCCATATTTGTACATTCAAAAGAAGTGTTAGTATATTTATTTTAGTGTACTTAATTGTTACTTTGTAAAATACCACAAATAAATGGCAAAGGAATGATATTTTTATTGGATAAATAAAGCATGGTTAGGGATTTAATTAAACCTAACCTAGCTTAAGAGTTTAATGGTTTAATTGAATCTAGGTTTAATTGAACCAAGGGTTAATTGCTTATAGAATTAAACGTGACCTGTTTTCCAAACCCGACCCAAGATCTTATTTTAATGATCAACCACCTTATTCCTTTTCGGTTCGTCCATTATCTGCAGTTTCTCATCCCGGATTAAAGGCCTTCGATTTCTTCTCACGCGCAACAACCCCTTCTCCTCACCGACCCGACTTCCCCACGCGATCATTCTTCTTTTGCGCCTCTGTCGGTCGTCGGCCTTCTTCCTCCTTGCGGCAAGTGGCGGCGACTAGACCCCTTAATGACCCCCCCCCCCAAGTGGGAGCGACAGTGTGTTGGGTTTCCCTACCACCAAGGCGAGTGTGTATTCAAACATGTTTCGTAAACATGTGCTCAGCGAAAGTAATAAAAGCAATAAATCTAATTTATTACAACACACACATCACATATATGAAGGATACAATATGTGTAGACATAATCGTAGTTTCAAATTTTACAATAAAAGGAAATTACGCTAGTTATACTTGACGTATCACACGTGCAGCGGGAATGACATAAACTGGAGCAACTCACGCTAGAGTTGCCTCTATCTGTATCCACGCCGAGTCAGGATAGCTTCACCAAGCTACGCCTTGTCTTCATAGGTGTCACTAGCCTCGTGTCGAAGACATGTGATCGGTGAGAAGATCACAATTTGAATCAAAATTCGGATGCAAAAATGAGTCCCCAAAACTCGCTTCTCCGAAGAGGTATTCGTCAACCGATTGATGAATCCTTGGTCCTTCACCTATGAGGATTACTAGAGATCCAATCCCTAGCAAGGAAGTCACTGCCGAGCTCCAAACGCCCAAACGACGCCCGACAAGAAGAAATAAGCTGTCCAAAAATTGGACAGCTTGGTGGAGGACTGGCGCCGCCAAAGGAAGAGCTGGCTACTGTCCTTGGTCACCGGCCAAGGAGGGTCGACGGAGGGTGGCCGATAATAGCTAGATGCCGGCAGCACAAGGTTGGATGGCGGCACAAGCTTGGGCGTGGCTTCCTTGGGCAGAGGCAAGGAGAAGAGAGGGAGAGGTGAGGAAGAGAAGTGTCCAAAAATAAAACTTAGGACTCTCCAAACCTCTAGCCGCGCTTTTATAGAGCGCGTGTTTCTTAACCATCAAGAAATCTTCTCCTTAGAGTTATTGGTTCCTAACCAAAACTCATTAACCCACTCCAATAACTTAAGTTAAAATAAATCGAACCGAGTTGGTCTATTTTAAGTTAAAACAAACCGAACCAACTTTGGTTCATTCGTTTAAAACAAACCAAACCACTTTGGTTTATTTTCCACCATTGGATTAGAACCAAACCAATTTGGTTCATCCATCATGTCTTCATAAGACTCGACCCATCCATGCTTCCATTATGATCAAATGATTTCATGCTTGCTCCTTGTTTAGTCAAACCAAACCTAGTTTCTCTCGAGAATTTCATTCTCAAGCTCGCTTTAAATCCTTCGGATTACGCCGTGTGTGTGTGACCAAATAGGTTCCCGATTTATGTTGGTCGCTCTATAATTAACCATTAATTATAGAACGATCATGAGTGGCACCTAGTAGTACATCATGATCCTCAATTAACTGATGCCAAAACCATTTCTCAAAACCTTCAAAAATTAACAACTACAATGAATCATGCCTCATTCCTTCACTCATCTTATACCCACTAAGTTCAGGACATAGGTCTATAGTGTCACCCTCACTTGGCTGACTACATCACACCTAGCCCAAGTATTACTTCCTCGTCCTCCGGATTCTAGTTACTACACATATATCCAAGAGTACCATACTCAAAACATGTAATGCTTTGGTCAAAGACTTTAGAAATAATCCGACGAGAGGCCATAGGGTATACATCTCCTCGCAAGGAGTGGTGAATCCTTTATAGACTATTCAAACACCTACGACCACTTCGACTTATACCTAATCATCCCGGGTCCACATCTTCTCAGAGATGCTTGCTTAAGATATCAAAGCATAAGTATACATGACCAAGATGACTTGAATACCACAAGTCAAAAGAACATCGCACTTAAGCGGCAGTAAGAACTTCATTGACATATCCATACATGCAAAGAACCATATGAAGTCTTACATCTAGTCACTCCAATGAATTAGTTACCATAACTAGCATCCACGATTAACTCCGGACATCCCAATGTCAAGTGAGAAAAATCGCTGATAAACCAAAGAGTATACCTTACTAGTCTCAATAGAATGGATGACATTCCAATCCATCAATTCATCGACTAGGATTATTCCAATACATCACAATTACACATGTAGAGATACTCACTAGTTGTGATCCAATCACAAATTCTCTCATGCTATGAATGGACATTCAGTAAATGAGTTTAAGATCCAATCAAATACATGAAAACATGTATACTCAAATAGTGAATCTTCATTTATCAAATAAATGGTATAACCATAAGGCGATTGCCTTAGGACACCTCTCATATATTACTAACAAACTCCCACTTGGCCTAATGCCAATGGCCACGGTACCCAATACCATAAACTCTAACATGGCCGTCAAACTTACTTTTGAGGTAAGGCCTTAGTTAAAGGGTCTGCTAAGTTCCTTTCAATGGGAATCTTCTTGATTTGTATTTCGTTCCTACTGATGATCTCCTTGATCAGATGATAGCGGCAAAGCACATGTTTGGATCGTTGATGAGACCTTGGCTCTTTTGCCTGCGCAATCACTCCATTGTTGTCACAGTAGATTGGTATTGCTTCAATAATGGTTGGAACAACACCAAGTTCAGAGACGAACTTCTTGATCCAAACCACTTCCTTGCCGCCGCAATGTATTCTGCCTCAGTGGTAGAATTTTCTATAGTGTCTTGCTTGGAACTTTTTCAACTTATTGTGCCTCCATTTAAGGTAAATACGTAACTAGACTAAGACCTGAAATCATCCTTGTCTGTCTGGAAGCTGGCATCCATATACCCATGTATTACCATATCACCCTCTCTATATATTAGAAACACATCCTTAGTTCTTATTAAGTACTTAAGGATTGTCTTAACAGTTGCCCAATGATCCATTCCTGGATTAGACTGGTATCTGCTTGTGACAATCAGAGTATACGATACATCGGTCCTCGTACATAACATAGCATACATGATAGATCCTATTGCGGATGCATAGGGAATCTTACTCATGCAAATCCTCTCATCTTCTGTGCGCGGACACATATACTTCGAAAGGTGTATCCCATGTCTGATGGGTAGGAAGCCTTTCTTGGATTCCAACATGCTAAACCTCTTTAGCACTCGGTCTATATATGTGGACTGTAAAAGACCAAGCAACTGATTTGATCTATCACTATAGATCTTAATCCCGAGGATGTAGGTTGCTTCTCCCAGGTCTTTCATGGAGAACGTCTTGGACAACCAAATTTTAACTGACTTTAAGATAGAAACATCGTTTCCTATAAGTAATATGTCATCGACATACAATACTATGAACACGACTACACTCCCACTAACCTTCTTGTACACACAAGGTTCGTCCAGATTTTATGAGAAATCAAACCTTTTGATTGTCTCATCAAAATGGATATTCAAGCTCATGGATGCTTGCTTCAGTCCATATATGGACCGTCGCAGTTTGCATACCTTGGTTTTATCAACTGATGTGAAACCCTCAGGCTGTATCATATACACGTCCTCGAGTAGGTTTCCATTAATGAAAGCTATTTTCACATCCATCTGCAATATCTCATAATCATAATGAGCCGCTATGACCAGGAGCATCCGAATGGATTTAAGCATAGCAACAGGTGAATAGGTCTCGTCATAATCAACACCTTGCTTTTGACGATACCCTTTCGCCACCAATCTAACCTTATAGGTAATCACATTACCATCCATGTCAGTTTTCTTCTTGAAACCCCACTTGCACCCTATAGGCTTTATGCCTTCAGGTGGGTCAACCTAGTTCTAAACTTGATTTTCATACATGGAATTCATTTTCGACTTCATGGCATTAAGTCATTTATCCCTTTCTGAACTTTTCAAAACTTTATCATAACTGATAGGCTCCTCATCATCAATGAGTAACACGTCATTCAATTTACTTATGAGAAATCCATATCTCTCAGGAATGTTGCGTGTTTTACTAGATCTACGAAGATGTGGTGTCACAATAGGTCCAGCCGATGACTCATCACTATAAGTTATCGGTTGTGGTGCTTCACCAGGTATCTCATCAATGTCTATTGGAGTCTCTTGAGCCTCCTCAAGCTCAACGACACTCCCATTGTTTTCTTGCGAGAGAAACTCTTTCTCTAGAAACACAATATGTCTTGAAACAAACACCTTTTATTCCATAGGATGATAGAATTAGTAACACCTCGTTTCCTTAGGGTATCCAATAAATAGATATTTATTAGACTTAGCATCTAGTTTGTCTGATACAGTCCGCTTCACATAAGCAGGACAACCCCATATCTTCAAGTAAGATAAATGAGGTTTCTTACTATTCCATATCTCATATAGAGTAGTAGAGACTACCTTGGTTAGACATTTTGTTTAGCAAGTAAACAATTGTCTGAAGTGCATAACCCCAAAAGGACTTGGGAAAATTCGCACGATTCATCATCGACCTGACCATGTCCGATAAGGTCCTGTTACACCTCTTAGATATACCATTATGCTGCAGAGTATACGGTGGAGTCCATTGAGACAATATACCATTGTCCCTTAGATAATCCAGAAACTCTTGACTCAAGTATTCACCACCTCGATCCGATCAAAGTAGTTTAATACTCTTGCCAATTTGTTTCTTCACTTCATTTCTTAATTCTTTGAACCTTTCAAAGGCTTCAGACATGTGTTTCATCAAGAACACATTCCCAAACCATGAGTGATCATCGGTGAAGGTAATGAAGTAGCTATAGCCTCCTAGAGCTTGAGTTGACATAGGTCCACATACATCAGTATGTATTAGACCAAGCAACTCTCCCACCCGTTCACCTTTTCCCGTAAAAGGTAACTTAGTCATCTTTCCTTTTAAACATGATTCACATGTATAGTATGAATCTAATTCAAATGATTCCAGAATTCCACATCAGTGTAATTCAGACATGCGTTTCTTGCTCACATGGCCAAGACCACAATGGCACATGTAAGAGTCTAATTGATTATCTTTTCGAGCACGCTTGTTGCTCGCATCGATATTGAAAATGTCACTGGATACGTCCAATGTATAAATACCATTGCTTAAAGTTCTAGTCCCATAAAGAACTCCATTCAAAGTTATGTAACAACAATTGTTACTAAAAGTTAAATGGTACTCATTTCTATTTAAACAAGAAATAGAAATTATGTTCTTTATCAACGAAGGAACATAAAAGCAATTATCCAGTTCTAAGATAAGTCTTGTAGGAGTTTCAACAAATATGTTCCGATGGCGAGTGCAGCAACCTTTGCTCCATTCCCAACACGTAAATTTGACTCTCCCTTGACAAGTCCTCTTATATTCCTTAGCCCATATATGTCATTACATATATATGAGCCACACCGAGAATCCATTACCCAAGTGTTTGAGGAAATAGAATGACAATCAATAACGAAGATATCTAAAGAAGATGGGGCATCTGATGCCTTATTCTTCTTAACGGACTCAAGATAAATCTTGTAGTTTCTTCGCCAATGGCTCTCCTTGCCATAATGATGGCAAGTGCCCTTTTGAGTTGGTTCTGCCTTTTTATCCTTTTTCTTCTTCCCCTTCTGTTGTTCCTTTGACTTCCTCTTAGAACCTTTCTTCAAGGAATCAACTAACAACACCGTCCCCTTCTCATGCTTCATAGAAGGCTCCACAGTCTTCAGCATGTTGAGCAGCACCATAGATGAACCTTCTTGCATCTCATAGGTGAAGAGGAGCTTGGAGACTTTGAACCTTTCAGATCTCACTTGCTTATCAAACAACTTATAGAGATGAAAGACTACAGTGTGAGCTTCCATATGCGCATGCTGCTTCTGCAGCTCAGGTACCATCAAGGCTAGCATGATGCAACTCATTAGTTCAAAATCACTCACATGTTTTTGATAAGCCAACAATTAGTCTAGAGTTGCATTATCACTAGGACGGGCAGGAAGAGGCTCTTCGAGGACATACACAAGCTTTTCTTTCTTGAGAATAATTCTCAAGTTTCTAAGTCAATCCAAGAAGTTAGACCCAGTCAATTTATTCGAATCCAAAATAGAGTGCAAATTCAAAGATGTCATGATCAATCGATTAACCTAGAAAAACAAAATTGAGCATATATGAGAAAGATGGAAAAATGCATCAGCATACATTTACAAATCTCATTCATTTTTCGAATTTCAAACCCTCAAAATCAATTCGGGAGATCATAGGTCCATCTCCGAATGGGTTGATATCCAACATAGATAAGGATGACCTTGGAGAGAGTCCAACAAGTCACTCTTAGCTACGATGGTAGGTATCAAGTATACCGATTGCATATCACATATATGCAACTATCATAATGTATTATCAATTAATTGAATGTTTACACATACATCGGGTTGTTAACTCATTAACAAGTATGCATCATATGCATAGCACTCAACTTCACCTTCCTTCACATCGACCTTGAAGAGAGTCCAACAAGCTGATGCTCCAGGTTAAAGCCAACCCATTAATCGAGAAATAATTTTAATATGATTAGAGCGCATTCAACCAATTATCCATGCTTGAAGAGAGTCCAACAACCCAAACTAACGATTGACCTCTGACTCTTACCATATTAGTAATAAACTATTCCAATGGTTTGAATATGTTCAGGTTCGAGTCGGCCTTGGAGAGAGTCCAACAACCCAAACAAAAAATAGTACTCTGGTTCTAACCATATTAATGGAAGGTGTAGGCTTTAATATTGTTTAAGGGATTTAATGTCTCATCCTTTTTGCATGCAAATAACTATTATCTACATGGCATGACACACATATCATACATCTACAAGTCACGACATGCATGACATAATGATATACATCTAATGCAGTTACATGGCATACAATTATGGCATGTACAAATAGTTTTCTTATTTGTCATAATTATTTTGGAAATAAAATATATTTTAGATTTGATTTTCTAAATCAAATCATGATTAAATTAGGAAACAAGTTTCCAAATCTAATCACATATTTTATTTATGGAAAGTGTTATTCAAGGAAAGTAAAATCTAATTTAGGAAAAAAAATTCTAAATTGTAATTTCCTAATCATATTATGAAATTTCCAATTTGAATTTCCTTATTTGTCATAACTATTTATGGAAATAAAAATATATTTTAGATTTGATTTCCTAAATCAAATCATGATTAAATTAGGAAACAAATTTCCAAATCTAATCACATATTTTATTTATGGAAAGTACTAATTTCCTTAAATACTTCTAAACTTTCCAAAAGTAGAAAATTTCCATAAATACTTCTAAACTTTTCAAAAGTAGAAAATTTACATAAATATAATTATGACTATCACAAAATAATTTTATGATTATGTCGAAACACAGCATGACTCTGATACCACTGTTGGGTTTCCTTGACACCGCGGCGAGTTTGTGTTCGAACATGTTTCGTAAACATGTGCACAGCGGAAGCAATAAAAGTAATAAATCTAATTTATTACAACACACACATCACATGCATGCAGGATACAATATGTGTAGACATAATCGCAGTTTCAAATTTTGCAATAAAAGGAAATTATTCTAGTTTTATCCGACATATCACGTGCAGTGGGAATGACATCAACCGGAGCAACTCACGCTAGAGTTGCCTCTATCCGTATCCATGCCTAGTACCGTTGGGATAGCTTTGCCAATCTATGAGCCTCATCTTCGTAGGAGTCACTAGCCTCGTGTCGAAGACGATGTGATCGAGAGAAGATCACAATACGAATCAAAATTCGGATGCAAAAATGAGTCCCCAAAACTCGCTTCTTCAAAGAGGTATTCGTCAACCGATTAACAAATCCTTGATCCTCCACCTATGAGAATTATCGGAGATCCAATCCCCGATAAGGAAGTCACTATCTGAGCTCCAAACGCCATCCAAATGACACTCCGACAAGAAGGAAACAAGCTGTCCAAAAACTGGACAGCTTGGTGGAGGACTTGGCGCCAGCCAAAGGAAAAGGGTCGGCTGGTCCTTGGTCATCGGAGCCAAGGAGGGTCGTCGGAGGGTGGTCGGCAGCAGATGGACACCGGCAGCACAAGGTTGGATGGCGACACAAGCTTGGGCGTGACTTCCTTGGGCGGTGGCAAGGAGAAGAGAGGGAGAGGAGAGGAAGGGAAGTTTTCAAAAATAAAACTTAGAGTTCTCCAAACCTCTAGCCTCGGTTTTATAGAGCCCGGGTTTCTTAACCATCAAGAAACCTTCTTCTCAGAGTTATTTGTTCCTAACCAAACCCATTAACCCACTCCAATAACTTAAGTTAAAATAAACCGAACCAAGTTGGTCTATGTTAAGTTAAAACGAATCGAACCAACTTTGGTTCATTCGTTAAAACAAACCAAACCACTTTGTTTTATTTTCCACCATTGGATTAGAATCAAACTAATTTGGTTAATCCATCATGTCTTCATAAGACTCGGCCCATCCATGATTCCGTTGCAGTTGAAACGATTTTATGCTCGTTCCTTGTTTGGTCCAACCAAACCTAATTTCTCTCGCTCTGAGAATCTCATTCTCAAGCTCGTTTTAAATCCTTTAGATTACACTCATTGTATGTGTGACAAAATAGGTTCCCGGTTTATGTTCGTCATCTATAATTAATCATTAATTATAGAATGATCATGAGTGGCACCTACTAGTACATCATGATCCACAATTAATCGAAAAATCAACGGTTGATCCCAGAACTATTTCTAAAACCCTTCAACAGCTACAATGAATCGTGCCCCGTTCCCTTCACTCATCTTATACCCACTTGGTTCAGGACATGGTCTATAGTGTTAGCCCCCAATAGGTTGACTACGTCACACCTAAGCCTAAGTATTACTTCCTCATCCTTCGGATTCTAGTTACTGCACATGTATCGAAGAGTATCATACTTTAAACATGTAATGCTTTGACCAAAGACTTTAGTAACCATCCGACGAGAGGCCTTAGGGTATACATCTCCTCGCAAGGAGTGGTGAATCCCCTGTAGGCTATTCAAACACCTTCGACCACTTCGACTTATACCCAATCATCTCGGGTCCACATCTCCTTAGAGATGCTTACTTAAGATGTCAAAGCATAAGTCTTCATGACCAAGATATCTTGAATACCGCAAGTCGAAGGACCATCGCACTTAAGCTGCTTTAAGAATTTCATTTACATATCCATATATTCAGATAACTATATGAAGTCTTATAGCTGGTCACTCCATTGAACTAGTTACCATAACTAACATTCACGATCAACTCCGGACATCCCAATGTCACCAGCCAGTGAGAAATAGCTTCTTGGATAAACCAAAGAGTATACCTCGTGTTTGTCTCAACATAATCGATGGTGTTCGAACCATCAATTCATCTACTAGGGATAATTCCAATACATTACAATTACACATGTAGAGATACTCACTAGTTGTGATCCAATCACAAATTCTCTCATGCTGTGAATCGTATTGCGGACATTCAGTAAATGAGTTTAAGATCCAATCATATACATGAAAACATGTATACTCAAATAGTGAATCTTCATTTATCAAATAAATGGTACAACCATAAGGTGATTACCTTAGGACACCTCTCATATATTACTAACACGGTGAGTGAGCAAGATCGGGAGTTGAGTCGGAGTCGGAGGTGTCTTCCCCTTGCTTCCGATCATGAGTTGCTCTATCTCGACCAAGCAAGGTAAGAAATGAATCTTTTCTAATCTTGGACGAGATCTAAGTTCTAGCGGGTGATCTCCTAGTGGCGATTTCAGGTTTAGGTTGCATCGTCACTGCAATGAGGAAGAGTGGTTTCACTATAGCTATTGGTGATTCTAGAGCTTTGATCTATGAATTGGTCAGTGGAATTCCTTTTGTCAACAGTTTAGTCGATCATCGTGTCAAACAACAGCTTCCCCTGATTTCTCCTACATTTTGGTAAATTTTGATTATTCTTGCTAGGGATTATTGATATGAGATGGGTGGATTGGGTGTAAGCTCAGGGACCATGTTTGAAGGTGGATTGAGGTGTTGTAATGGCTTTGCTATGTTGAAGAGTTGTGGACTTGAGGGTTGTGATCTGAGGTGATACTCTGTATGCCCTATTGTGGAGCCTGATAGTAGTGGTTGTTGAAATTGCCGTGGAAATCAGAGTTGAGCATGGAACCTAGATTTGAATTGGGAGTGCAAGGTAAGTTTGGATTGGTGTGGTTGAAGATTATATTGTGAGTGGTATGTTGAAATGATTGGTTGGAATGTAGCTAAGAGGAGTATTGATTTAAATCTAGTTGTATGTTGTAGGATTGTGGTGGCAATATTTGTACCTTATGTAGCTCGTGGATTGCGATGTTATTAGTTGAATCGTAGGTTCCTTCGGGTGAACAGGCAGGGAGAGATTAAAGTAATGTGAGGTAAGTATATATCTAAGTGATATGGTTGCTTACTGTATTTGTAGTTGATTATAGATTATTAGTTGTGAATATGGTAGGTGTTGTGGATTGAGATATGGATTTGATTAGCTTGATTTACAACTAATTAATTGTCAATGGAAAGACTTTAATTAGTGATGGATGTTTGTACATGTGGATAGTAAATATGAGCTTTATAGCAGGTGGGTAATATTTCCTACCCTGGTCAGGTAGTAGCTAAACCCTGAAGTATATAACTTCATATTGTTGTCACTTCGACCTTGACTCCACTCTAATTTTTCTGATGCTTGATACTTTCCTTTGCACTTAAATACTTTGTAATTTAAAAATACAATTTTAAGTTTGAAAGCAAACTTTTTCAAGACTTAGAAAATTTATGATCTTTGTATATAAGTCATGGGACATTGCTAAACTCCTTGGCATCTAATTTATTTTAGTATTTTGATGTATGTCAAAGGGGGAGAGAGAGAAAGTTTAAAGTTAGAGAAAATTAAAGAAAGAAATCATTTCATGCATATGAGCATTTCATGTTATACATTTTTAGCTTGGTGCTTTGTTAATATATGTTGAACTTTAATATTGCAAATCTATTCTCCTAACTTTAACTGATGTGTTATCATACATCAAAAAGGGGGAGATTGTTGATGCAGAGATCATCACTTCTTAGTTTTGATGTATTAACCATAGTTAAAGTTAGGAATTACTTGTGATATGATATATGTGTTAAGTGTCCAGGCATAACAAGAGGTCCTAGTAGGCCAGGCAGATCAGATACTAGGCATAGAATGAAAAGACCCAGTAGGTCGTGTTGACCAGATACTAGGTAGAGGACTTGACAGATCAGGAGGATCGAACACCAAGCAAGAAGACCAGATGGGTCAGAAGACTAGACATTTGACATGAAGACCAATTAGGTCAGGAGACCGGACAATCGGCATCAAGTCCAGCTGGGTCAGGGAGACCGGACAGTTGGCAGAAGCTCTGGTGGGTCAGATTGGATGTCAAGTATGATAAGTTCGGTAGGGCAGTCGGCAGGTAAGCCTCAAGTAAAGAGGTGAGGTCAAGTCCTCTATAGGGGGACAAAGCTAGGCGTCGATCTGATGAATAGTCCATGTGGGACTGAGAAGTCGAGATCGAGCAATATTACTACTATTATTGTATTTTATATTGTATGTCTTTGCTAATCTCATTTTGTAGGGAACCAGTCGACTGAAATGATTCTAATCAATTGAAGTCCAGTTGACTGAATACCCAGTTGGCAAGATTAACTAGTGATCGATCGAAGATTTGACAACCAAGATGGAAAGAGTTCAAGTCGATTGGGGAGGTCCAGTCGACTGGAAAGGCAAATTTCCCGATACAGAGCCAGGTGACCTTGAGTCAACTGGAAAAGGTCTAGTCGACTAGGAAGGCTGAAGTACCATATAGATGGGATGATGTGGAGTCGACTGGAGGGCATTCCAGTCGACTAGGAAGGCTGAAGTACCATATAGATGGGATGATGTGGTGTCGACTAGAGGGCATTCCAGTCGACTGGAAATGAATTACAAAATAAATGTACGACTAGATTCGAGAATAATCAATCTACTACGTCCAAGTGATGTTGTAAGAATTCCTCATCCATACAAGCATCTACATGCCAACACTTCTCACTCTAAGCCATATTTGTACATTCAAAAGAAGTGTTAGTATATTTATTTTAGTGTACTTAATTGTTACTTTGTAAAATACCACAAATAAATGGCAAAGGAATGATATTTTTATTGGATAAATAAAGCATGGTTAGGGATTTAATTAAACCTAACCTAGCTTAAGAGTTTAATTGAATCTAGGTTTAATTGAACCAAGGGTTAATTGCTTATAGAATTAAACGTGACCTGTTTTCCAAACCCGACCCAAGATCTTATTTTAATGATCAACCACCTTATTCCTTTTCGGTTCGTCCATTATCTGCAGTTTCTCATCCCGGATTAAAGGCCTTCGATTTCTTCTCACGCGCAACAACCCCTTCTCCTCACCGACCCGACTTCCCCACGCGATCATTCTTCTTTTGCGCCTCTGTCGGTCGTCGGCCTTCTTCCTCCTTGCGGCAAGTGGCGGCGACTGGACCCCTTAATGACCCCCCCCCCCCCCCAAGTGGGAGCGACAGTGTGTTGGGTTTCCCTACCACCAAGGCGAGTGTGTATTCAAACATGTTTCGTAAACATGTGCTCAGCGAAAGTAATAAAAGCAATAAATCTAATTTATTACAACACACACATCACATATATGAAGGATACAATATGTGTAGACATAATCACAGTTTCAAATTTTACAATAAAAGGAAATTACGCTAGTTATACTTGACGTATCACACGTGCAGCGGGAATGACATAAACTGGAGCAACTCACGCTAGAGTTGCCTCTATCCGTATCCACGCCGAGTACCGTCAGGATAGCTTCACCAAGCTACGAGCCTTGTCTTCATAGGTGTCACTAGCCTCGTGTCGAAGACGATGTGATCGAGAGAAGATCACAATTTGAATCAAAATTCGGATGCAAAAATGAGTCCCCAAAACTCGCTTCTCCGAAGAGGTATTCGTCAACCGATTGATGAATCCTTGGTCCTTCACCTATGAGGATTACTAGAGATCCAATCCCTAGCAAGGAAGTCGCTGTCGGAGCTCCAAACGCCATCCAAACGACGCTCCGACAAGAAATAAATAAGCTGTCCAAAAATTGGACAGCTTGGTGGAGGACTTGGCGCCGGCCAAAGGAAGAGCGTCGGCTGGTCCTTGGTCACCGAAGCCAAGGAGGGTCGACGGAGGGTGGCCGATAATAGCTGGATGCCGGCAGCACAAGGTTGGATGGCGGCACAAGCTTGGGCGTGGCTTCCTTGGGCGGAGGCAAGGAGAAGAGAGGGAGAGGTGAGGAAGAGAAGTGTCCAAAAATAAAACTTAGGACTCTCCAAACCTCTAGCCGCGCTTTTATAGAGCGCGTGTTTCTTAACCATCAAGAAATCTTCTCCTTAGAGTTATTGGTTCCTAACAAATCATTAACCCACTCCAATAACTTAAGTTAAAATAAATCGAACCGAGTTGGTCTATTTTAAGTTAAAACAAACCGAACCAATTTTGGTTCATTCGTTTAAAACAAACCAAACCACTTTGGTTTATTTTCCACCATTGGATTAGAACCAAACCAATTTGGTTCATCCATCATGTCTTCATAAGACTCGACCCATCCATGCTTCCATTGCGACTGAAATGATTTCATGCTTGCTCCTTGTTTAGTCAAACCAAACCTAGTTTCTCTCGTTCTGAGAATTTCATTCTCAAGCTCGTTTTAAATCCTTCGGATTACGCTCGTTGTGTGTGTGACCAAATAGGTTCCCAGTTTATGTTGGTCGTCTATAATTAACCATTAATTATAGAACGATCATGAGTGGCACCTAGTAGTACATCATGATCCTCAATTAACCGGAAAATCAACAGTTGATGCCAAAACCATTTCTGAAAACCTTTAACAGCTACAATGAATCATGCCCCGTTCCCTTCACTCATCTTATACCCACTAAGTTCAGGACATAGTCTATAGTGTCAGTCCCCACTTGGCTGACTACATCACACCTAGGCCAAGTATTACTTCCTTATCCTCCAGATTCTAGTTACTGCACATGTATCCAAGAGTACCATACTCTAAACATGTAATGCTTTGGTCAAAGGCTTTAGTAACAATCTGACGAGAGGCCATAGGGTATACATCTCCTCGCAAGGAGCAGTGAATCCCCTGTAGGCTATTCAAACACCTTCGGCGACTTCGACTTATACCCAATCATCCCGGGTCCACATCTCCTCAGAGATGCTTGCTTAAGATGTCAAAGCATAAGTCTTCATAACAAAGATGACTTGAATACCGCAAGTCGAAGGAACATCACACTTAAGCTACTGTAAGAACTTCATTGACATATCCATATATTCAGATAATCATATGAAGTCTTACAGCTGATCACTCCAATAAACTAGTTACCATAACTAGCATCCACGATCAACTCCGGACATCACAATGTCACCAGCCTGTGAGAAACAGCTGCTTGGATAAACCAAAGAGTATACCTCGTACTAGTCTCAATAGAATGGATGACATTCGAATCCATCAATTCATCGACTAGGGATTATTCCAATACATCACAATTACACATGTAGAGATACTCACTAGTTGTGATCCAATCACAAATTCTCTCATGCTATGAATCGTATTGTGGACATTCAGTAAATGAGTTTAAGATCCAATCAAATACATGAAAACATGTATACTCAAATAGCGAATCTTCATTTATCAAATAAATGGTATAACCATAAGGCGATTGCCTTAGGACACCTCTCATATATTACTAACAAACTCCCACTTGGCCTAATGCCAATTGCCACGGTACCCAATACCATAAACTCTAACATGGCCGTCAAACTTACTTTTGAGGTAAGGCCTTAGTTAAAGGGTCTGCTAAGTTCCTTTCAGTGGGAATCTTCTCGATTTATATTTCGTTCCTACTGATGATCTCCTTGATCAGATGATAGCGGCAAAGCACATGTTTGGATCGTTGATGAGACCTTGGCTCTTTTGCCTGTGCAATCACTCCATTGTTGTCACAGTAGATTGGTATTGCTTCAATAATGGTTGGAACCACACCAAGTTCAGAGACGAACTTCTTGATCCAAACCACTTCCTTTGCTGCTTCCGAAGCTGCAATGTATTCTGCCTCAGTGGTAGAATTTTCTATAGTGTCTTGCTTGGAACTTTTTCAACTTATTGTGCCTCCATTTAAGGTAAATACGTAACTAGACTAAGACCTGAAATCATCCTTGTCTGTCTGGAAGCTGGCATCCATATACCCATGTATTACCATATCACCCTCTCTATATATTAGAAACACATCCTTAGTTCTTATTAAGTACTTAAGGATTGTCTTAACAGTTGCCCAATGATCTATTCCTGGATTAGACTGGTATATGCTTGTGACAATCAGAGTATACGATACATCGGTCCTCGTACATAACATAGCATACATGATAGATCCTATTGCGGATGCATAGGGAATCTTACTCATGCAAATCCTCTCATCTTCTGTGCGCGGACACATATACTTCGAAAGGTGTATCCCATGTCTGATGGGTAGGAAGCCTTTCTTGGATTCCAACATGCTAAACCTCTTTAGCACTTGCCTATATGTGGACTGTAAAAGACCAAGCAACTGATTTGATCTATCACTATAGATCATAATCCCGAGGATGTAGGTTGCTTCTCCCAGGTCTTTCAAGGAGAACGTCTTGGACAACCAAATTTTAACTGACTTTAAGATAGAAACATCATTTCCTATAAGTAATATGTCATCGACATACAATACTATGAACACGACTACACTCCCACTAACCTTCTTGTACACACAAGGTTCGTCCAGATTTTATGAGAAATCAAACCTTTTGATTGTCTCATCAAAATGGATATTCAAGCTCATGGATGCTTGCTTCAGTCCATATATGGACCATCGCAGTTTGCATACCTTGATTTTATCAACTGATGTGAAACCCTCAGGTTGTATCATATACACGTCCTCGAGTAGGTTTCCATTAATGAAAGCTATTTTCACATCCATCTGCAATATCTCATAATCATAATGAGCCGCTATGACCAGGAGCATCCGAATGGATTTAAGCATAGCAACAGGTGAATAGGTCTCGTCATAATCAACACCTTGCTTTTGACGATACCCTTTTGCCACCAATCTAACCTTATAGGTAATCACATTACCATCCATGTCAGTTTTCTTCTTGAAACCCCACTTGCACCCTATAGGCTTTATGCCTTCAGGTGGGTCAACCAAGTTCTAAACTTGATTTTCATACATGGAATTCATTTTCGACTTCATGGCATTAAGTCATTTATCCCTTTCTGAACTTTTCAAAACTTTATCATAACTGATAGGCTCCTCATCATCAATGAGTAACACGTCATTCAATTTACTTATGAGAAATCCATATCTCTCAGGAATGTTGTGTGTTTTACTAGATCTACAAAGATGTGGTGTCACAATAGGTCCAGCCGATGACTCATCACTATAAGTTATCGGTTGTGGTGCTTCACCAGGTATCTCATCAATGTCTATTGGAGTCTCTTGAGCCTCCTCAAGCTCAACGACACTCCCATTGTTTTCTTGCAAGAGAAACTCTTTCTCTAGAAACACAATATGTCTTGAAACAAACACCTTTTATTCCATAGAATGATAGAATTAGTAACACCTCGTTTCCTTAAGGTATCCAATAAATAGATATTTATTAGACTTAGCATCTAGTTTGTCTGATACAGTCCGCTTCACATAAGCAGGACAACCCCATATCTTCAAGTAAGATAAATGAGGTTTCTTACTATTCCATATCTCATATAGAGTAGTAGAGACTACCTTGGTTAGACATTTTGTTTAGCAAGTAAACAATTGTCTGAAGTGCATAACCCCAAAAGGACTTGGGAAAATTCGCACGATTCATCATCGACCTGACCATGTCCGATAAGGTCCTGTTACACCTCTTAGATATACCATTATGCTGCAGAGTATACGGTGGAGTCCATTGAGACAATATACCATTGTCCCTTAGATAATCCAGAAACTCTTGACTCAAGTATTCACCACCTCGATCCGATCAAAGTAGTTTAATACTCTTGCCAATTTGTTTCTTCACTTCATTTCTTAATTCTTTGAACCTTTCAAAGGCTTCAGACATGTGTTTCATCAAGAACACATTCCCAAACCATGAGTGATCATCGGTGAAGGTAATGAAGTAGCTATAGCCTCCTAGAGCTTGAGTTGACATAGGTCCACATACATCAGTATGTATTAGACCAAGCAACTCTCTCACCCGTTCACCTTTTCCCGTAAAAGGTAACTTAGTCATCTTTCCTTTTAAACATGATTCGCATGTATAGTATGAATCTAATTCAAATGATTCCAGAATTCCACATCAGTGTAATTCAGACATGTGTTTCTTGCTCACATGGCCAAGACCACAATGGCACATGTAAGAGTCTAATTGATTATCTTTTCGAGCACGCTTGTTGCTCGCATCGATATTGAAAATGTCACTGGATACGTCCAACGTATAAATACCATTGCTTAAAGTTCTAGTCCCATATAGAACTCCATTCAAAGTTATGTAACAACAATTGTTACTAAAAGTTAAATGGTACTCATTTCTATTTAAACAAGAAATAGAAATTATGTTCTTTATCAACGAAGGAACATAAAAGCAATTATCCAGTTCTAAGATAAGTCTTGTAGGGAGTTTCAACAAATATGTTCCGATGGCGAGTGCAGCAACCTTTGCTCCATTCCCAACACGTAAATTTGACTCTCCCTTGACAAGTCCTCTTATATTCCTTAGCCCATATATGTCATTACATATATATGAGCCACACCGAGCATCCATTACCCAAGTGTTTGAGGAAATAGAATGACAATCAATAACGAAGATATCTAAAGAAGATGGGGCATCTGATGCCTTATTCTTCTTAACGGACTCAAGATAAATCTTGCAGTTTCTTCGCCAATGGCTCTCCTTGCCATAATGATGGCAAGTGCCCTTTTGAGTTGGTTCTGCCTTTTTATCCTTTTTCTTCTTCCCCTTCTGTTGTTCCTTTGACTTCCTCTTAGAACCTTTCTTCAAGGAATCAACTAACAACACCGTCCCCTTCTCATGCTTCATAGAAGGCTCCAATCCTTCAAAGATGTTGAGCAGCACCATAGATGAACCTTCTTGCATCTCATAGGTGAAGAGGAGCTTGGAGACTTTGAACCTTTCAGATCTCACTTGCTCATCAAACAACTTATAGAGATGAAAGACTACAGTGTGAGCTTCCATATGCTCATGCTGCTTCTGCAGCTCAGGTACCATCACGGCTAGCATGATGCAACTCATTAGTTCAAAATCACTCACATGTTTTTGATAAGCCAACAATTGGTCTAGAGTTGCATTATCACTGGGACGGGCAGGAAGAGGCTCTTCGAGGACATACACAAGCTTTTCTTTCTTGAGAATAATTCTCAAGTTTCTAAGTCAATCCAAGAAGTTAGACCCAGTCAATTTATTCGAATCCAAAATAGGGTGCAAATTCAAAGATGTCATGATCAATCGATTAACCTAGAAAAACAAAATTGAGCATATATGAGAAAGATGGAAAAATGCATCAGCATACATTTACAAATCTCATTCATTTTTCGAATTTTAAACCCTCAAAATCAATTCGGGAGATCATAGGTCCATCTCCGAATGGGTTGATATCCAACATAGATAAGGATGACCTTGGAGAGAGTCCAACAAGTCACTCTTAGCTACGATGGTAGGTATCAAGTATACCGATTGCATATCACATATATGCAACTATCATAATGTATTATCAATTAATTGAATGTTTACACATACATCGGGTTGTTAACTCATTAACAAGTATGCATCATATGCATAGCACTCAACTTCACCTTCCTTCACATCGACCTTGAAGAGAGTCCAACAAGCTGATGCTCCAGGTTAAAGCCAACCCATTAATCGAGAAATAATTTTAATATGATTAGAGCGCATTCAACCAAATATCCATGCTTGAAGAGAGTCCAACAACCCAAACTAACGATTGACCTCTGACTCTTACCATATTAGTAATAAACTATTCCAATGGTTTGAACATGTTCAGGTTCGAGTCGGGCTTGGAGAGAGTCCAACAACCCAAACAAAAAATAGTACTCTGGTTCTAACCATATTAATGGAAGGTGTAGGCTTTAATATTGTTTAAGGGATTTAATGTCTCATCCTTTTTGCTTGCAAATAACTATTATCTACATGGCATGACACACATATCATACATCTAATCACAACTATTATCTACATGGCACGACATGCATGACATAATGATATACATCTAATGCAGTTACATGGCATACAATTATGGCATGTACAAATAGTTTTCTTATTTGTCATAATTATTTTGGAAATAAAATATATTTTAGATTTGATTTTCTAAATCAAATCATGATTAAATTAGGAAACAAGTTTCCAAATCTAATCACATATTTTATTTATGGAAAGTGTTATTCAAGGAAAGTAAAATCTAATTTAGGAAAAAAAATTCTAAATTGTAATTTCCTAATCATATTATGAAATTTCCAATTTGAATTTCCTTATTTGTCATAACTATTTATGGAAATAAAAATATTTTTTAGATTTGATTTCCTAAATCAAAT
Organism: Wurfbainia villosa; assembly: GCA_025175895.1. NCBI lineage: Eukaryota > Viridiplantae > Streptophyta > Magnoliopsida > Zingiberales > Zingiberaceae > Wurfbainia > Wurfbainia villosa. Next base: position 44,269,268 of record CM045988.1, on the reverse strand, counting down.
CATGATTAAATTAGGAAACAAATTTCCAAATCTAATCACATTTTATTTATGGAAAGTACTAATTTCCTTAAATACTTCTAAACTTTCCAAAAGTAGAAAATTTCCATAAATACTTCTAAACTTTTCAAAAGTAGAAAATTTACATAAATATAATTATGACTATCACAAAATAATTTTATGATTATGCACAAAGATGGCTCGATACCATTGTTGGGTTTCCTTGACACTGCATGTAGTTTGTGTTCGAACATGTTTCAGAAACATGTGCACAATGAAGCAATAAAAGTAATAAATCTAATTTATTACAACACACACATCACATGCATGCAGGATACAATATGTGTAGACATAATCGCAGTTTCAAATTTTGCAATAAAAGGAAATTATTCTAGTTTTATCCGACATATCACGTGCAGTGGGAATGACATCAACCGGAGCAACTCACGCTAGAGTTGCCTCTATCCGTATCCATGCCTAGTACCGTTGGGATAGCTTTGCCAATCTATGAGCCTCATCTTCATAGGAGTCACTAGCCTCGTGTCGAAGACGATGTGATCGAGAGAAGATCACAATACGAATCAAAATTCGGATGCAAAAATGAGTCCCCAAAACTCGCTTCTTCAAAGAGGTATTCGTCAACCGATTAACAAATCCTTGATCCTCCACCTATGAGAATTATCGGAGATCCAATCCCCGATAAGGAAGTCACTATCTGAGCTCCAAACGCCATCCAAATGACACTCCGACAAGAAGGAAACAAGCTGTCCAAAAACTTGACAGCTTGGTGGAGGACTTGGCGCCAGCCAAAGGAAAAGGGTCAGCTGGTCCTTGGTCATCGGAGCCAAGGAGGGTCGTCGGAGGGTGGTCGGCAGCAGATGGACACCGGCAGCACAAGGTTGGATGGCGACACAAGCTTGGGCGTGACTTCCTTGGGCGGTGGCAAGGAGAAGAGAGGGAGAGGAGAGGAAGGGAAGTTTTCAAAAATAAAACTTAGAGTTCTCCAAACCTCTAGCCTCGGTTTTATAGAGCCCGGGTTTCTTAACCATCAAGAAACCTTCTTCTCAGAGTTATTGGTTCCTAACCAAACCCATTAACCCACTCCAATAACTTAAGTTAAAATAAACCGAACCAAGTTGGTCTATGTTAAGTTAAAACGAATCGAACCAACTTTGGTTCATTCGTTAAAACAAACCAAACCACTTTGTTTTATTTTCCACCATTGGATTAGAATCAAACTAATTTGGTTAATCCATCATGTCTTCATAAGACTCGGCCCATCCATGATTCCGTTGCAGTTGAAACGATTTTATGCTCGTTCCTTGTTTGGTCCAACCAAACCTAGTTTCTCTCGTTCTGAGAATCTCATTCTCAAGCTCGTTTTAAATCCTTTAGATTACACTCATTGTATGTGTGACAAAATAGGTTCCCGGTTTATGTTGGTCATCTATAATTAATCATTAATTATAGAATGATCATGAGTGGCACCTACTAGTACATCATGATCCACAATTAATCGAAAAATCAACGGTTGATCCTAGAACCATTTCTAAAACCCTTCAGCAGCTACAATGAATCATGCCCCATTCCCTTCACTCATCTTATACCCACTTGGTTCAGGACATGGTCTATAGTGTCAGCCCCCAATAGGTTGACTACGTCACACCTAAGCCTAAGTATTACTTCCTCGTCCTTCGGATTCTAGTTACTGCACATGTATCCAAGAGTATCATACTTTAAACATGTAATGCTTTGACCAAAGACTTTAGTAACAATCCGACGAGAGGCCTTAGGGTATACATCTCCTCGCAAGGAGTGGTGAATCCCCTGTAGGCTATTCAAACACCTTTGACCACTTCGACTTATACCCAATCATCCCGGGTCCACAACTCCTCAGAGATGCTTACTTAAGATGTCAAAGCATAAGTCTTCATGACCAAGATATCTTGAATACCGCAAGTCGAAGGACCATCGCACTTAAGCTGCTTTAAGAACTTCATTGACATATCCATATATTCAGATAACTATATGAAGTCTTATAGCTGGTCACTCCATTGAACTAGTTACCATAACTAACATTCACGATCAACTCCGGACATCCCAATGTCACCAGCCAGTGAGAAATAGCTGCTTGGATAAACCAAAGAGTATACCTCGTGTTTGTCTCAACATAATCGATGGTGTTCGAACCATCAATTCATCTACTAGGGATAATTCCAATACATCACAATTACACATGTAGAGATACTCACTAGTTGTGATCCAATCATAAATTCTCTCATGCTGTGAATCGTATTGGACATTGATAAGAATGAGTTTAAGATCCAATCAAATACATGAAAACATGTATACTCAAATAGTGAATCTTCATTTATCAAATAAATTGTACAACCATAAGGTGATTACCTTAGGACACCTCTCATATATTACTAACACGGTGAGTGAGCAAGGACTGGGGAGTTGAGTCGGAGTCGGAGGTGTCTTCCCCTTGCTTCCGATCATGAGTTGCTCTATCTCGACCAAGCAAGGTAAGAAATGAATCTTTTCTAATCTTGGACGAGATCTAAGTTCTAGCGGGTGATCTCCTAGTGGCGATTTCAGGTTTAGGTTGCATCGTCACTGCAATGAGGAAGAGTGGTTTCACTATAGCTATTGGTGATTCTAGAGCTTTGATCTATGAATTGGTCAGTGGAATTCCTTTTGTCAACAGTTTAGTCGATCATCGTGTCAAACAACAGCTTCCCCTGATTTCTCCTACATTTTGGTAAATTTCGATTATTCTTGCTAGGGATTATTGATATGAGATGGGTGGATTGGGTGTAAGCTCAGGGACCATGTTTGAAGGTGGATTGAGGTGTTGTAATGGCTTTGCTGTGTTGAAGAGTTGTGGACTTGAGGGTTGTGATCTGAGGTGATACTCTGTATGCCCTATTGTGGAGCCTGATAGTAGTGGTTGTTGAAATTGCCGTGGAAATCAGAGTTGAGCATGGAACCTAGATTTGAATTGGGAGTGCAAGGTAAGTTTGGATTGGTGTGGTTGAAGATTATATTGTGAGTGGTATGTTGAAATGATTGGTTGGAATGTAGCTAAGAGGTGTATTGATTTAAATCTAGTTGTATGTTGTAGGATTGTGGTGGCGATATTTGTACCTTATGTAGCTCGTGGATTGCGATGTTATTGGTTGAATCGTAGGTTCCTTCGGGTGAACAGGCAGGGAGAGATTAAAGTAATGTGAGGTAAGTATAGATCTAAGTGATATGGATGCTTACTGTATTTGTAGTTGATTATAGATTATTAGTTGTGAATATGGTAGGTGTTGTGGATTGAGATATGGATTTGATTAGCTTGATTTACAACTAATTAATTGTCAATGGAAAGACTTTAATTAGTGATGGATGTTTGTACATGTGGATAGTAAATATGAGCTTCATAGCAGGTGGGTAATATTTCCTACCCTGGTCAGGTAGTAGCTAAACCCTGAAGTATATAACTTCATATTGTTGTCACTTCGACCTTGACTCCACTCTAATTTTTCTGATGCTTGATACTTTCCTTTGCACTTAAATACTTTGTCATTATTGTTATCTATTCATTCATCTTCGTTATGAATTATAGATGTTAGGATAAGTGGGCCTGTAGTGGTTTACCTACGTGTACATAGCTAAATTCGATTTTAAAATTGAATTGTGAAATTTAGATAAATCATCCGAGGGTGGATGATGTTCTAGGAATAAGATGAGTTTTCATATCATATCCTGATGTTGTGTATATATCTACTATGGATTATAGAGTCATGTATGGGCGTATGATTTGTCGATACAGCGTTGCTACGGACTGGAGGTCCTAGCTTGGTTGTTGTCAGCTGTATATGCCTCTCTATAGAATAGAGAGTGTTTGCTGGACATGTGTATGTGTTAGGGCAATCTCTTGCCGTGATATGGTTTTGATGGTGTGGCAAAGGGTTTAAGTTAGTTTGATATGTTGATGTGATATGTGCGTTGAAGTCGTGCAGGACTTAGTAATTCGCACATGGAGCCGTGGCAAGTTTCACATCTCATGACTCGTGCCTTGAGTCGGTGAAGGATAGCTTTGCGGAAGCCGTGCGCTTGGAGCATCCGAGGGACCGCCGGACGAGAAGCTTGGAGTGAAGCCGGAGGAAGTAGACTTTGAGGCAAGAGACGCGAAGGAGCATTGCAGAGCCGCGCCTCGATCGCGAGGACGGGCGTGGCGAACGAAGAGAACTTCAAGGCGAGGGACTCAGAAATGAGTGTGAGCGATTGTCACCCGGGGACGGGTAGCTCTTCGGTGAAACTTGGCCATTTGGCCAAGTGTCGTATGGGTTTTCCCGACACCGGTCATTGCCATGTCATGGCCGATCGCTTCCGTCGAGTGAGTTCGACCGGTATACGATCGGATTGTGGCGAGCAATGATCGCCCATACGGGCCGATCGAAGAGACCATCGATCGGCCGAAGCGCGATCGTCAATAAGGGTTCGGCCATTAATCGCTCAGAGCCGATCGACGACGGAGTAGCAATCGGCCGATGAGGTCCATCGACCGATCGCCAAGAGTTCCGCTGACTACAACGGCGGGATCCGACGTGTTCGGAGGCCGTTGTAGGGCAATGATCGCCAAGGGCGGCAAATGATCGATGGCGGCAAACCGGAAGAAGTTAGCCCTCACTATTAAAAGAGAGGGTGTGAGCCTTTGAGAGGCTAATGCTCATACTCCAAACGATCTTCCTAGTGCCCCACAAGCTCTAAACTCTTCTTACTTGTCTTTATTTCAATCCTATTGTAAGAAGAGTGATCTTGGTTGTAAAGGTTACCTCCACCTAGCTTTGTGCAAAGGAGAGACCGATAGTGATTGGTTTTGGCGGAGTGATTCACCGTGGACGAATCGGACCGTGGATTAGCGGCGTAGCCGTGAACCACGCTATATCTCTGTTTGTATTGCTTGCTTATATCTTGCTTGTCTTTTGCTTTGTATTTGTATATTCGCTTGCGCTAATTAGTTTTGTAGACGAGCAATTTACGACGTCAACGCGAGGGCTATTCACCCCCTCTAGGCAATATCGATCCCTTACAAGTGGTATCGAGCGAGGTTGCTTGTCACCGGACCAACCGCCGCAACAAGCCCTACATCAAAAATGGCCGGCTCCAACATCCATCCTCCGAAGTTTGAAGGAGAATTCGCTTGGTGGAAGAAGCGAATGGAGGTATTTTTCGAAACGGATTTTGATATAATGATTACAATGGAATCCGGTTTCGTTTTGCCTAGGGATGAAGAGGGGAAACCAATCGAAAAATCAAGATGGACCAAAAGGCAAAGGAAGAGCACCTTGCAAACCCAAAGCCAAGCACCATCTCTTCAATGTGCTCCCCCAACAAGAAATCAACCGAATAGGAGAATGCCTAAGCGCCAAGGAGATGTGGGAGAAGCTAATTGAGCTTCATGAAGGCACATCCGAGGCAAAGCTAGCAAGGAGAGATCTCCTCCGCTCTCAACTATCCAACATCAAATTAGAAAAGGGAGAAAAGGTAATTTCTTTGCATTCTAGATTCAAAGAAATTTTAAATGGACTAACAAGTGTAGGTGAGAAGCTATCAAACCGGGATATGGTAATGAAGGCCATAGATGCCTTTCCCCGGTCCTCAAAATGGAGCTCCATGGTGGACTCATTTTATATCTCCAAGAACCTAGAAGTGAGCACCTTGGAGGAATTTTTCTCAACAATGGAGCTCCACGAAACTAGGCTTGAGGGAATACAAGAGGAGCCTAAAATTCAACCCTCAAGAGGAGTAGCATTATTGGCAAGTAAGGGGAAGAAGAAGATGGAAATCACCTCCTCCTCCGATGACGAAGCGTCTTCCTCCTCCTCCATGGATAGCACCGAAGAAGCCTACATGGTAAGGAGGGTAAGACAAGCATTTAAGAATTTTAGATTTGATAAATCTAATGATAGGAATAGAAGACCAAGGGGGAAGGTCATATGCTACAATTGCCAAGGAGAAGGGCACATAAGGGACAATTGTCCCCTCCTAAACAAAAGCAAAGAAGAGAAGAAAAAGAAAGAAGAGAAGAGGAAGAAGAAGGGGAGCAAGAGAAAGGAAGAAGAAAAGAAAACAAAGGAGAAGGGAAAGGCTAAGGCTCTCAAGGCAAGGACTTGGGATGATCCATCCTCATCCTCCTCCTCATCATCGGATGAGGAGAATGCCTTTGTCACCAATTTGGCCTTGATGGCCTTTGATGATTTGGATTGCTCTTCATCCGAAAATGAAGAATCAAGCTCAAATGGGGAGAGCTCAAATGAAGGGGAGCTTCCACATCCTCCTCATCCAAGAAGAAGAGGACATGGAAACTATGGTAACAAATCTAACCCCTAAGAAAATAGTTTCCATGGTTTCTAGTTTAACTAAGGATTTATTTAGGGCAAAGAAGAAAAATAAATGCATGCTTGAACAAATTAAGGAATTAGAACAAAAATTAGAAAAGGCATGCTTAAATGATAATATTTCTTCTAGCTTAGATGAAGCATGCTCACATGACCTTTATATGCCTTTAGATGTTAGTGATGCATGTATAAATGAAAATAGGGCTTTAAGGGAAAAGGTGGATTATTTAACAAAAGCCCTAGAGAAATTCACTATAGGCTCCAACACCTTAAATATGATCTTAGGGAGCCAAAGGGCAAGTTTTAACAAGAAAGGCCTAGGATACAAAGAAAAGAAAAATGAGAAGGCCTATAAATGCCTAATAGCTAGGGGACAAGATAAAAAGAAAGTAATTGCTAGGAAATGGATCCCCAAGGAGTATTTAGTGAACCCAATAGGAAAGAATTTATTTTGGGTTCCAAAATCCATCCTTAAGGGTTAGAATAACCCTAGGGTAGTCAACCATATGAACTTGACCTATATCATATTTTGGTTGACTTAGGATGACGGGACAACATTTTTAGATAGTGTTGGGTGATGATAACGTGCCCTTAAATAGGTAATAATGCTTAAATCATGATGATTGATGTAATTCCTATGTATGTCTTAAATCATGATTTATGATTTTGATATTTGGCATGTTATCATGAGAAATAGGGTTAAATCATGCTTTAGGTGATAACTTGTTTATTATCATCATATAATACCTAATGCATGACTATAAATTGATGAAAACATGTATTTCATGATCATAATGTAGAATTAATTGATATATGTCATTATGATCATGTAGGATGTTAGGTTGATACTTAACCATGATAAAATTGCATGAATATATTGGTTAAGTATATACAAATACCCCCTAGGATACATCTCACACTCACTATAGGCTAACTTGATTGCAAACTTAGCATGGGTGAGATATTAGAATGATACAAATGTCCACTAATGCCTATGGCATTTAGATGGTCATTTAAAGTATCAAAATAGCAATAATAGACCAATCATGGGGAAGGCTTATGTTTAATTCATAGACATATTTCCCAAAGATCATGGTTGGATATTTCATATGTTTTCAAAACAATTTCTTACCCTAAAATACATGTATTCATGTTTTGAAACAATTGGATGCAAAACTAGGTAGATAACTTGATACTAGAATGATCAAAAACCTAGTGGTTTTTAGAACTTTTGGATTTTTGGCAAAAACAAGAAAATATAATGAGTTTTCATGAAAAACTATTTTTCCTTGGTAGATATACTTAAAAGAAATATTTTCCCCAAATTTCATGATTTTTCAAAATTTCTGGAATTTATAATGCATTTCTGAAATTCGTCCAGAAAATCAGAAATATGGATTCATTTAGGTCGATCGCCATTGATAGCAATCATTGGTGGCTATAAATCAGAATATTGAAGGCCGAATTCAGTTTATAAACCTCCTACAAGTGGTAGAAATATACTTGATGCCACCAACAAGTGGTAGAAATATACTTGATGCCATCAACAAATGGTACCCAATTTTTAAATCAACTTGACATATTTTTCCCTCCATTATACTTGATGCCATGAGCTTATAACTTAGTGTTAATCTTTTTGATGGTGTCAAAGGGGGAGAAATAAGTATGTTTAAGTTAATCACATTAGGGGGAGAAATATATTGTAGGGGAGAAATATATGATAGGGGAGAAAATTTGCATGGAGAGTTTCATGGATTAAGGGGAGTTGCATGTTGCTATATCATGTTTATCTTTACATGCTTTCTTACCTTAGAATTTATATCAAATGTTTTACCTAACTTAACGGATTGCCACACATCAAAAAGGGGAGATTGTTAGGCAATCTCTTGCCGTGATATGGTTTTGATGGTGTGGCAAAGGGTTTAAGTTAGTTTGATATGTTGATGTGATATGTGCGTTGAAGTCGTGCAGGACTTAGTAATTCGCACATGGAGCCGTGGCAAGTTTCACATCTCATGACTCGTGCCTTGAGTCGGTGAAGGATAGCTTTGCGGAAGCCGGCGCTTGGAGCATCCGAGGGACCGCCGGACGAGAAGCTTGGAGTGAAGCCGGAGGAAGTAGACTTCGAGGCAAGAGACGCGACGGAGCATTGCAGAGTCGTGCGCCTGATGCTGCCGAGGGACGTGGCCGAGAACGAAGAGAACTTCGAAGGCGAGGGACTCCGAGAAATGAGAGGAGAGATTGTAACCCGGGAAGGGTAGTTCTTAGGTGAAACTTGGCCATTTGGCCAAGTGTCGGATGGGTTTTCGACACCGCCGATCCGCCATGTCATGGCAATGATCGCTTCGAGTCGAGTGAGTTCGACCGTATACGATCGATCCGGATTGTAGCGCGATCGCCATACGATGGCGCCGATCGACAGACATCCGATCGGCCAAGGCAGCGAATGATCGTCAATAAGGGTTCGGCCACGAACCGCTCGAGCCGATCGGCGACGATACGGAGCAATGATCGATGAGGTCCATCGACGACCGCCAAGAGTTCCGCTTGGACTATACCGGTCGGGATCCGACGTGTTCGGAGGCCGTAGATGGCCAATGATCGCCAAGGGCGGCAATGATCGATGGCGGCAAACGGGAAGAAGTTAGCCCTCTCTATAAAAAGAGAGGGTATGAGCCTTTGAGAGGCTAATGCTCATACTCCAAACGATCTTCCTAGTGCCCCACAAGCTCTAAACTCTTCTTACTTGTCTTTATTTCAATCCTATTGTAAGAAGAGTGATCTTGGTTGTAAAGGTTACCTCCACCTAGCTTTGTGCAAAGGAGAGACCGATAGTGATTGGTTTTGGCAGAGTGATTCACCATGGACGAATCGGACCGTGGATTAGCGGCGTAGCCGTGAACCACGTTATATCTCGGTGTTTGTATTGCTTGCTTATATCTTGCTTGTCTTTTGCTTTGTATTTGTATATTCCGCTTGCGCTAATTAGTTTTGTAGACGAGCAATTTACGACGTCCAACGTACGAGGGCTATTCACCCCTCCCTCTAGCCGGCAATATCGATCCCTTACAGTATGTACTATCGTGCATTCATTTCATTTACATGCATGCTGACGACTTGGTCTCCCTTGTGGTTGAGAGGGTCGTCAGTCATCCTACCTCCTAGGTTACTCGTGGAGGAGGAACTAGTTTAGGGCAGTGCATTTGTTTTGCCGCACTCGCCCCACTATTGACAGTGGTTGTTGGAGTAGCGTGCAGTTGTCCAGGGTGCGTGGCACTCGACCACTCATGGGTAGTGACAGTCGGAGTGGCCAGCAGCAGGGACCCCCATTGTGTAGCTAGCTCTTTACGCTTATATGCTACTTGATACTGCCCACTCGGCCACTCGAGAATAATGGTTGTTGTTGAGTTGGGTCAATTGTCATGTCATGCCACCTAAGCCACACTGGAGTCATTGTAGCAGTAGGGTGCGCAGGAATGACCATGCATTTGTATTGCCGTGGTAGATGGCATTTGCATATATATATATATATAGTTGAGTGTGATGAGAATATATATATATATATATAGTTTATATATATGATCGTTAGATGTTGCATTTGTTTGAACTATGCTTGCTGCATTTTATTATACATCATCTTGCATCCCACTTTCATATGTTATATGGTCGTGTGTGGATTACCAGTATTATGGTGGTCAGACTGTTGTATACCTTTGACCAGTACCTTAAGGTGATACGGGATGGACCCGGTTCATAGTGTGTTTGACATAGAATGTTAGTATGCTGGTGTTGTTGATTACAGAGTCAGTATTTACTCTACCATGTTGTAGGTGTTGTATTATGATACTTATACTCAGGTTGTATGGGTTACATCATTATCGATCTCAGGTATGTCTGTACCTTATGTTATTATTGTTGATCAGTTTAGTTATACAGTTGTTATATCATGCTGGTGTATACCTGTTATATCTTTAGACAACATATTGTTGACTCGCATGTGATATATATATGTATATATTATGCATGCACTTTTATTCTTATTATCGCTAAGTTTTGTACTCACCACCACAGACCTTGGGTTTCGCCGCTGTAATGTAGCCGACCGTGATGGGCTTGGAGCGGTCGGCATCGTCCCATCTCACTGAGGTCTCGGCTTTAGATTTATGTTTCCTTTTGTTTTCAGATGTTTCATATATCGATCCGGATTTATATGGTGGATGTTATGCATACTATTGTTGATGTATGCACTTGTTGATTCAGGTTTTGACGATGCTTTTCTTTATGTTTTGGTGTTAGACATACCAGTATGCATTGTGTGTAGATTTTTATGTCGTGTTAGTTTCCACTGGTTTTCGTTATATTTACATTTATGTATATTATTGTGGTTGTGGCCGAAAGGCTTGCATAAACAGGATATGTTGCTACGTACAGGAGAGATGCTATCCATTTTTTTCGGCTCGACATGCTCTCGGGCCGTGACAACTTTATTGGTATCAGAGCCCTAGGTTTTGCGATGCAATACAATGATGTTTTCATTGAGTTTTGGATCCTCGGGAGTCGATTTATTTTGGTTTTGGTTTTGTGAGATGAGATTGACAGCGACATGAGCTCCGAGCAACACGAAGTAAGAATTTCTGATAACTTATATTCTAGTTAGATACTTATCTAAACTTGTTCAACAGGTGTATATAGACAAGTTATAGCACCTGTGCAGACTCGTCGTAGGGGTCGTCCACCAAGGCGACTAGCCGGAGTTGCCTTTATTGTTTATACTCTCGATTTTGTTGGCTATGCATTTAGTGTTTAGAACAGGGAATAACATGTAGTGTGTTAGTTATTATTCATAATTTTCGTTTGAGTTGACCATGGGAATGACCTGTTGAGTCCGAGAATCTTAAACCTGTGTTGAAAAAGTGAATTTCCTTTGAGAGTCGACTGATACCGTGTCAGAAAGCAGGGGTCAAGTCACCACATTTCTTGTGGAAATCAAAGATTACAAACTTAGATATTTTCACTAATTATGTTAGTCAGATCATTACCTGTTGGGTAATGGACAAGATGTGTAGGCTATTATTGATGCTAATAGCAGAGGGTTAGTTTACTATGTTTCATAGGGATTTTGATCCCTGAGTTGTTCATGTTGGGTTGTATAACTTTGAGGGTACTTTTGAGTACTTAACTCGTATTGTACACAGAAAGTAGAGTTAGTTGCATACCATTATCGGGATTAAGCTGGTACTTGGTGGAAGATGCAAAAAAATAATCTTCGGGGAATAGCACATCACTAGGTCACTGTTTAGTGATGTTGAGAGAGAGTATTTTCTCACATCACTTTCTTTCACTCATTGTAGGGAATTCTTGAGCTTCAAGCAGGGTGATAAGTTAATAATGGGAGTACCATGCAGAGTCGTTAGATTGCAGAGGTTACGACCACCCAATAGCTCAAGAATGTGAATGGATGTTTTAAGACACCCACAGTTTATTGGCTTACACATGGATTAGGATGTTTTGATCTTCTATCAGATCCTATTGGAAGGCATTGGATCGAGTCATGAGCTTAGAAATTGCTCCATACAAGTGTTGTAAGAGTTGAAGATCGATAAGTTGACACTGTAGGTTAAATTATAAAAAATTAGAAGTCTCCGAATGTTGGAGAATAGGAGCAAGATCAGAGTCATAGACCATGAGCTACTATTGGAGAGTTTTTCCGATCATAGAAGACCAACTATACTTCATCAAAACTTTCTCATGTCATCAACAAAATCAGAACAAAAACTCCAAAGGGATTATGTGTGTGTAGTGCGGATCACGAATCATGCAAAGTCGGATTATCCGTTAGATCAGATCATCTATTGTTGTTGTTAAGCAACTAGTACATTTGAGGCGGTGTACTTTGAAGACTCAGTTAAAGAATATAGATGTGGTTCCGGGAGGATGATACACAATCTCGACAGATGAGATCATCATTGAAGATTGGGTTATCACACCAATAGCGATTTACTACCTCAGACGTGATTGGAGTTCCTTGATACTTCCCTCCAGAGGAAGTGATTTACTCAGTAGTATTAGCAGAAGACATCTTAGAAGACTCATGCAAACAACAACAACTGTTATCTCCCCAGACATGGATTTGCTTTGTACAGAGGAGAGAGTATACGACGATAGTCGTATCTATTCTGAATCCTTCAATTGCAGTCGTTTCGATTTGCGTCCTCATTTTGGCAGTTGACTTTAGTTCGTCCAAGGTAGTTTGTTGCACCTACATAAGCTCATCCACCATAAGAAGAAGTTGGACGAGTTTACATGACTACCCGAGAGGAGATGTAGGGGGTCAAAGGATTGATCGTTCAAGGTATTACTTTAGTTTACCCTCTCGGTCGATATATTGAAAGATACTGGTAGTTTACAAGTATCTGTATCTAGAACATTCTGAGATAGGATGAGAAAGATTTCTGTATTCAGATTATGTGGATCGGTGGTATCTTTACCATCAGGCACGATGTTGACAAAAAATTTAGAAGTCAAGGGATGCCCTTGGACTTTAATAGACATATTTTTACTGTAGACATGTCCTTACGGATAGTTAAATTATTGAAATAATGGTATAATATGTCTCTCGGATGTGCGTATAATATAAGAGTATTTGGATGTAATTTCTGATGCACTTCCAGGCTTACCACTATATAGGCAAGTGGAGTATGCGGTCGAAGTGATTTTGAGAATAGTTTCGATATTGAAGACCTCATATCGGTAATTTTATTGGTAACAGTGTTGCTAAACACTATGGAAATTGGGAAAATGTAAGTTGCGATTATAGGAGGTATTGAATGGGATATTTATCTATCCCAGTATTTCTTCTAGATAAGATCCGGAACTCTTTGTTAAAATAGAGATGGACCTTTGAGATTATGCATCGATTATCGATGATGGAATGTGGTAGTTGTTGAAAATGAATATCCTTCATTGTAGATAGATGATCTGTTTAGATCAGCTAAGGACACCTATGTCTACTCTAGGGTTGGTTTACGACTGGAGTGTTGATATTGTAGTGACATGGTGTCATACAATTATCATTGTCATTGTGATGATTGATATATCATCAGTTTAGAGTAAAGAGGATGCAGGTGTATAGAGACAACAATTTCATACTTGGTATGAATTTTATGAGCATTTGATTATGTTGTTAGACTATTTAACGATTTAGTCATCCATGTGTTTGAGAAATAGTGTATTATGGACACGATTGGATCAGTTTGTGGTTGTTGGAGTTATGTAACTTTGCCATTGTTGATGGTGGTAGTTGGAGTTGTGCACACGGCCATCGTAGATGGTGGTTTCCTTGTATGATTTGGTTATTACTGTAGATATGGATAGAATGTTTGGCATTACTATACCATGGACTTGTTTAACCAAGAGGGTGATGGAATTCACTTAGTCAGAAGTTGGTGAAACCAGTTTATGGGACCTAGATGGTAGTTAACTTTTGCACGGGTATTAGTTAATCCTTCGAAGGTGGATGGAAGGATGTTGTATGCAGATGCATCATTTCAGGGATCGGAGTGATTCTGATGTAGTTGAATGAGGCGTATCTTAAGCTTACAATATTGGGGAACTGCGAGACAAGCTGTCATACACATGACGTGGTCTTAGTGGATGTTATCCTGATTTGTAGATGTATGGAGTATAAGTGCTCATGGAGTTTTGACTAGCAACTGGATAGCTACTATAGAGTTGCTGGAACATGGACAGTTGCAACAAGGGAGATTGGTCGCTATAGTCTCCCATGCACTTACAAAGTGTGTGGTGGAGTGGATTTTGGACTGTAGATGGACTTCTCTTGTGAAAAGATAATTCCCCATCTCTGATAAGGAAATGGGTTCTGGAATTGTATTGTTTAAGGAAGAGTTGCTACAGGAAGCATATCATTCGAAATTTGCTATACATGTTGGTGGTACTCGGATGTAACGAGATTTGAAACGCTTATATTTGTGGAACGGTATGAAGAGAGATATTGCAGACTTCGTTGCTTGATGTTTAGTATGCCAACAGGTGAAGGTTGAACATCAAAAACCTGCTTGGTTGCTTCAGAAGATTCCGATTCCGGAATGGAAGTGGGAGCATATCACTATGGACTTCATTACGGGGTTGCCTAGAACCCATAAAGGACATGATGCGATTTGGGTGATCATGGATCGATTAACCAAATCTGCCCATTTCCTTCCTATACATGGGATGGACTCATTGGATTGTCTGGAGGAGTTGTATTACAGAGAGATTATCAAGCTTCTTGGAGTGCCTTTGAGTATTATATCTGATAGAGATCTGCGATTTACCTCGCGATTTTGGCAGAGTCTGCAGCAAGCCATGGGAATGGAGCTTCGACTTAGTATAACATTTCACCAGTAGACGGATGGACAATCTGAGCGTACCATTCAGACTTTAGAGGATTTGTTGAGATCTTGTGTTATGGATTTCGGAGGCAGTGGGAGGACCACATTAATTTAGTAGAATTTGCCTATAACAACAGCTACCACTCTTCTATTGAGATGGCTCCTTTCGAGGCCATATACAGTAGACCCTATAGATTTCCTGTGTTGTGGGAGGAGGTTGGGGAACGACTATTGTTGGGGCCACAGAGTATTCAACTTGATGCAGAGTTGGTGCAAGTCATTAGATGATGGTTATCCGAGGCACAAGATCGACAGAAGAGTTATGCGGATCAGAGGCGAAGGCTTTTGGAATTCTCAGTCGGGGATCATATATTCCTATGAGTTTCACCCACTAAAGGAGTCAAAAGATTTGGGTTGAAAGGAAAAATTAGCTCCACGCTACATTGGTCCATTTGAGATATTGGAGCTGATTGGGGGTGTAGCTTACCGGTTGGCTTTACCTTCGACACTTGCGTGTGTTCACAACGTATTTCATGTTTCTAAGCTGAGGAAATATGTGTCACGTTATGATCATGTTCTGAAAGAGGTATTGATTCCACTCCAGGCGAATGCGACTTATGAGAAGATTCTAGTGCGGATTCTTGGTCGCAAGGAGCGTCAGTTGCGGAACAAAACCATCTAACTCATAATGGTTGGATGGCAGCATCATACTAATGAGGAGGCTACATGGGAGCTGGAAGACACTATCCGAGCTCGATACCCTCATCTGTTCACTTGAGGTATGTTATGGTTATGGAAATTTCTTGTATTGGTCCTTACATTTAAGTACGAAATTTGGGGACCAAATTTTATTAAATGGGGAAGAATGTAAAATACCACAAATAAATGGAGAAGGAATGATATTGTAATTAGATAAATAAAGCATGGTTAGCGATTTAATTAAACCTAACCTAGCTTAAGAGTTTAATGGTTTAATTGAATCTTGGTTTAATTTGAACCAAGGGTTAATTGATCATAGGATTAAACTCGACCCATTTTCCAAACCTAACCCCTCCCTTAATGATCAGCCACCTTATTCCTTTCTGGTTTGTCCGTTATCTGCAGTTTCTCATCGTGGATTAAAGGCCTTCGACTTCTTCTCATGTGTGACAACCCCTTCTTTTAACCGACCTGACATCCCCATGTGATCGTTCTTCTTCCATGCCTTTATCGCTCATCAGTCTTCTTTCTCCTCACGACAAGCGATGACGACTGGACCCCTCGATGACCCCCTCGTGGACGAGTGAGAGCGGTGAGCGAGCAAGGGCTGGGGAGTTGAGTCGGAGGTGTCTTCCCCTTGCTTCTGATCGTGAGCTGCTCTATCTCGGTCGAGCAAGGTAAGAAATGAATCTCTTTTGATCTTGGATGAGATCTGAGTTCTAGCAGGTGGTCTCCCAGTGGCAATTTTAGGTTTGGGTTGCATCGTCACTACAATGAGAAAGAGTGGTTTCACTATAGATCTCGGTGATTCAAGAGCTTTGATCTGTGAATTGGTCAGTGGAATTCCTTTTGTCAACAGTTCAGTCGATCACTGTGGCAGACAATAGCTTCCCCTGATTTCTCCTACATTTTGGTAAATTTCGATTATTCTTGCTAGGGATTATTGATATGAGATGGGTGGATCGGGTGTAAGCTTGGGGACCATGTTTGTAGGTGGATTGAGGTGTTGTAATGGCTTTGCTGTGTTGAAGAGATGTGGGCTTGAGGGTTGCGATATGAGGTGATGCTTTGTATGCCCTATTGTGCAGGCTGATGGTAGTGGCTGTTGAAACTGTCATGGAAATCAGAGTTGAGCAAGGAAGCTGGATTTGAATTGACAGTGCAAGGTAGGTTTGGATTGGTGTGGTTGCAGATTATATTGTGAGTTGGTATGTTGAAATGATTGGTTGAAATGTAGCTAAGAGGTTTATTGATTTAAATCTAGTTGTATGTTGTAGGATTGTTGTGGCGATATTTGTGCCTTATGTAGCTCCTAGATTGCGATGTTATTGGTTGAATCGCAGGTTCCTTCAGGTGAACAAGCTGGGAAAGATTAAAGCAACATGAGGTAAGTATAGATCTAAGTGATATGGATGCTTACTGTATTTGTATTCGATTGTAGATTATTAATTGTGAATAGGGTAGGTGTTGTGGATTGAGATATGGATTTGATTAGTTTGATTTACAACTAATTAACTATCAATGGAAAGACTTTGATTAGTGTGAGATGTTTGTACATGTGGATAGCAAATACGAGATTCATAGCAGGTGGGTAATATTTCCTACCCTGGTAAGGTAGTAGCTAAACTCTGAAGTATATAACTTCATATTATTGTCACTTCGACCTTGACTCCACTCTAATTTTTCTGATGCTTGATACTTGCCTTTGCAGTTAAATACTCTGTCATTGTTGTTATCTATTCATTCATCTTTGTTATGAATTATAGATGTTATGATAAGTGGACCTGTAGTTGTTTACCTACGTGTACGTAGCTAAATTCTGTTGTAAAACTGAATTGTAAAATTTAGATAAATCATTCGAGGGTGGATGATGTTCTAGGAGTAAGATGAGTTTTCATATCATATCCTGATATTGTGTATATATCTACTATGGATTATGGAGTCGTGTATGGACGTATGATTTGTCGATATATCGTCGCTACAGACTGGTGGTCCTAGCTTGGTTGTTGTCAGCTCTATATGCCTCTCTATAGAATAGAGAATGTGTTGTGGACATGTGTATGTACTGTTGTGCATTCATTTCATTTACATGCATACTGACGACTTGGTCTCCATTGTGGTTGAGTAGGTCGTCAGTCATACTGCCACCCAGGTTACTCATGGAGGAGTAATTGGTTGAGGGCAGTGCATTTTTTGTGACGCACTTGCCCCACTATTGACAATGGTGTTTGGAGTAGCATGCAGTTGTCCTGGGTACTTGACACTCGACCACTAATGGGTAGTGATAGTTGGAGTGGCCAGCAGTAGGGACCCCTGTTATATAGCTAGCTCTTTACGCTTATATGCTACTTCATACTGCCCACTCGGCCACTCGAGAGCAGTGGTTGTTGTTGAGTTGGGATAGTTGTCATGTCCTGCCACCTAGGTCATACTGGGGTTGTGGTAGCAGTAGAGTGCGCAGGCATGACCATGCATTTGCATTGTCGTAGTAGATGGCGTTTGTATATACATATATAAATAAATAAATAAATAAATAAATAAATATATATATATATATATATATATATATATATATATATATATATATATATATATATATATATATATATATATATATACGTATACATGTATATATATAGTTGAGTGTGATGAGAATATATATAGATAGAGTCTATATATATGATCATTGGATGTTGTATTTGTTTGAACTATGCTTGTTGCATTTGATTATACATCATCTTGCATTCCACTTGCATATTTTATATGGTCGTGTGTGGATTATCAGTATTGATGTGGTCAGACTGTTGTATACCTTTGACATGTACCTTGAGGTGATACGGGATGGGCCCGATTCATAGTGTGTTTGACATAGAATGTTAGTATGTTGGTGTTGTTGATTACAGAGTCAGTATTTACTCTACCATGTTGTAGGTGTTGTATTATGATATTTATACTCAGGTTGTATGGGTTACATCGTTTCTTATCTCAGGTATGTCAGTACCTTATGTTATTATTGTTGATTAGTTTAGTTATACAGTTGTTATATCATACTGGTGTATACTTGTTATACCTTTAGATAGCATATTGTTGACTCGCATGTGATATATATATGAATATATTATGCATGTACTTTTATTCTTATTACCACTGAGTTTTGTACTCACCACCACAGACCCATGGTTTCCTGTCGCCCAGGTAATAGGTAGCCGACTTTGTGATGGGCTTGGAGCACCGCTGGCTGGCATCGTCTCATCTCACTTTCGAGGGTCCCGACATTTGGATTTATGTTTCCTTTTGTTTTCGGATGTTTCATATATCGATCCGGATTTTTATGGTGGATGTTGTGCGTACTATTGTTGATGTATGCACTTATTGATTTGGGTTTTGATGATACTTTTCTTTATGTTTTGGTGTTAGTCATACCGGTATGCATTGTGTGTAGATTATTATGTCGTGTTAGTTTTTGCTGTGTTTTGTTATATTTGCATTTTTGTATGTTATTGTGGTTGTGGCCAAAATACTTGTATAAACAGGATATGTTGCCACATACAGGGGAGATGTTGTCCTTTTTTTTTTGGCTCGGCATGCTCTCGGGGCGTGACATGCTTATTGTACTTAAATTGTAGAGGGAAGGTAGTTTGTTACCTTACCCTCATTCTTGTAAAAATGACACACTCCATGTTCGAGAGTTTGAATCTGAGGGCATATTAGTACATTTGCCCACAAGGTTGCTCTGGGAGAGCTACGGGCTTTGGAGTAGCAACCTGACTCTGGTTGTGAACCAAGTAAAAGACTTGTTTTCTTGTTAATTTAATTTCCGATGCAATTACTCTTTAAATTCTTAAAAGATAAAATAAGTTTTTAAAAGAAAATTTCATATTCCGAGTGTAAAATACCACAAATAAATGGTGAAAGAATAATCTTATTATTGGAAGAAATTAAATAAATAAAGCATGGTTATAGATTTAATTAATCCTAACCTTGTTTTAATTTTAAATGGGTTTTAGTGGATCTAGGGTAAAAATCCAACCCGATTGTTTTCAAACCCTACCCATTTCTTAATGTCGAGCTTTTCTTTTTAGTTTATGCGTTTTCTCACCACGAGTTTGGTGACTTCACCTCTTCCTCACCGCAACCCTTCCTCTACTCACCGCTCGACCTCTCTGCCTCTCACCTTCTCTTCTTCTCTGAAGCGGCTAGTTCCCGACACTCTCCTCTCTCACCGCGCAACCTCTCTGCTTCATTACTCAGATTTCATCGGTCTCTCCCATCCCAACTCGTCTGTCTCCTCATGCAAACAGCTCGATGACCTAGCTTCCATGGCTGGTTATTCTGGTCGGAGGTTAGCTAGACTACCTTCTCCTAGGATTGCATCGACCTCTTCGCGTGATCGAATCGGTGGTGTCGTCGCCATGGCAGAAAACTTTTGCCACAGCTAGTGGTCTTATGGTGAAGGGCAGCAACAGGTTGCTAGCTAATAGAGAAATTAGGGGGAGGAGAGGCACCGATGAAGTTTAAATCACTAGTATAGCTCACGGTTTCCTTTTCCTTTTTGTCCATTATGGTTTTTAAAGATCGGTGATGCTGAATGGATGGCAGGTGTGGATTTGTGAGTCCAAAGGGGGTGGTGGAAGTGTGGATCG
Source organism: Wurfbainia villosa (assembly GCA_025175895.1). Classification (NCBI taxonomy): domain Eukaryota; kingdom Viridiplantae; phylum Streptophyta; class Magnoliopsida; order Zingiberales; family Zingiberaceae; genus Wurfbainia; species Wurfbainia villosa. Next base: position 44,249,144 of record CM045988.1, on the reverse strand, counting down.
AAGTAGTGAAGTCACATTGAGGTGAGTTTCATTTTAGATCTGTGATTTTGTTGTATAGGCAAGTTGCTTGGTTTATCTCTATTCACAACAACATTGTAGCTTGAGTTGACTTTGTTCACAGCCGTGATTGAGCATTCCGATGGGCAGCGAGTATCTCCGATTATGCCTTCTTTGTTGGCATGGACCTAATCTGGTTGTAAGCGAGTGATTAAGGGGTGAGTTTCTTCATCCTTTGACCGATTCATTGGGTGATCGATTTTGGTAAATGGGGGTGATGTATGGAAGAAGTTAAGGTGTTCTGTTTGTGCAAGTGGTGAAGCTTTGGACAATGGGTTGAGTATCAAGATTAGTTGAAGTGGAAAATATTTCTAGTGTGATCTAAGGGATGATTACTGATCTGAAATGTGTAACAGGTAAAGACTCGAATGGGTATTTGCAGGTTGTACTCATGGAGAAATAGTCGGGGTTATGAAGTGTGTGTGATCGAGATTATAATTCGTATTCGAAAAAGGATATGAACGTAAGGATGACATAGTAGTTAATTCGTATGTTGTTTATGCTTGCATCTAACCATAATGTTTGATATGTGCAGGACGTGGATACGAGATAGGTCCATAGGCGTGAGTGTTATTGCAATGAGCTTCTCAACAGGTGGGTAATTTTCCTACCCTGGACAGGTAGTTGTAAATCTTGATGCATGAGGATTTAGATTTATAATCATATTACCTAGACTCTACTATTGTTATGCTATTGCTTGATACTTAGTCTTTGCCCTTTAAATACTCTATTGTTGTTATCACATTTTTTTCATCTTGATTATGAGTATATAGATATGATGTATGTAAGCGTATAGTTGTTCAGTTAGGTGTACATAGTGGAATATGAATGAAGACTTGATTTGTAAATTGGATAAAAGGTCATCCGGGGGTGGGTAATGATCTGAATGTAGAATTAATTCATATGTTATATCCTTATGTTGTGTATCCATTACGGATTATGTGTTTATGTAGGGTCATGTGAATTGTGGATAGTGTGTCGCTACGGACTGGTGGTCCTAGCTTGGTTATGATCAGTTGAGTACGACTCTCTGTAGGATAGAGAGTGTGTTGATCAGTTGAGTATGACTCTCTATAGGATAGAGAGTGTGTTGATCAGTTGAGGATGACTCTCTGTAGGATAGAGAGTGTGTTGATCAGTTGAGTATGACTCTTTGTAGGATAAATAGGGTGTTGATCAGTTGAGTATGACTCTCTGTAGGATAGAGAGTATGTGGTGGATGTATATATGTATGTGTGACTGTGCATTTATGTCATTCACATGCATGCTGGCGACTTGGTCTCCCTTATGGTCGAGAGAGTTGTCAGTCATCCTGCCTCCACGGTTACTCATGGTAGTAGTAGATGGTGTGAGGGCAGAGCATTTGTTGTGCCACACTCGACCACTATAGACGGTGGTAGTTGGAGTTGCGTGCAGTTGTCCTGAGTGTGTGGCACTCGACCACTCATGGGTAGTGACTGTCGGAGTGGCCAATAGTAGGAACCCCCATTGTGTAGCTAGCTCTTTACGCTTATATGCTACTTGTTCATACTGCCCACTAGGCTACTTGAGAGTAGTGGTTGGTGTTGAGTTGGGACAGTTGTCATATTGAGTCACCTAGGCTACACTAGAGTCAGGGTAGCGAGTGGGATGAGGAGGCATGACCATGCATTCTGCATTGTCGTGTTGTTATGGTGTTTTGCATATATATATATATATATGGATGGTTGTGATTAGTATATCTATAGATGCAGTCTATATATATACTTGGTGTGATGTTGCATTTGTTTGTATTATTCTTGCTGCATTTGTTTGTACATCATCATACATGCTACTTGCATTTCCTATATGGTTGTGTGTGGGATACTTGTATATGAGTGGTCGGACTATTGGATACCTTTGACCAGTATCATGATGTAGTATGAGTTAGACCGGATTTATGGTTTGTATTTGTTATAGAATGTTAGTAAGGCAGTTGTTGATTATAGAGTTAGTATAACTCTTCATGTTGTATATTGTGGATATATGTTTAGGTTGGATTGAGTGTAGCATAGCAGACTTTCAGGTATGTCTACATCTTACGTTGTTCAGTTGTTTAGATGGTATATGTATGTATATATATATATATATATTACTGGTGTATATCTGTTGTATCTTTAGATGGTATATTGTTGAATCTCATTAGATTTATGCTAGATATGCATTATCTTTCATATTACCGCTGAGTTTTATACTCACCACAATAGACCCTGGGTTTTCTTGTCGCCCAGGTAACAGGTAGAAGACTTGGAGCATCCCTAGCTGATTCATCTCATCTCACTTCCGAGGCTCCTATGGATATTTGGGTTTTCTGTATGATTTAGTATGTATTTGGAGTTTATGTGGTATTATGTGTTGTTGGACTTATTTTGTTGGTGTACACGTGTTGCTTCGAATTTTATGTCGTTATTTTCTTATTTTGTGGTCAGTCATACCAGTATGCGTTGTTGTGAAGTTTGCTATTTCATTGTGATGATTTCCATTGTGAGTTTGATATATGTATATCTATTGTTGTAGTTGTGGCTGAAAGGCATTGTATGAACAGGATATTATGTCACGTACACGGGAGATGATGTCCATTTTTTTTTTGGCTCGGCATACTCTCGGGGTGTGACACCGAGATTCACCCCCCTCTCTCGGATAACTTCGATCCTACAGTAATATACTATTTAGAAGTATTCTATTTATTCATATGCGACAAAAAATAAGTTATTGTAAGAATGGATTGCGAAGCCATAGTAAGGTACCATGAACACACAAAAGGAAGAAAGAAAACTCTATTAACCATATGACTGATCCATGAGCACCTGTGAACACCACCATTAATCATCGTCTGATCAGTTGCGCACTATATCCCAATTCTACACACACACACACGTCTCCATGTTGTCGTATGCACATGATTCCTCTCCATGTATAAATATCCAGATGGTCAGAAGAAAATGGGTTCGCTCACAAGTTAAGACTTTACTTTCGCTTACTTTCCCATTTCTTTTTCCACTTTTTGACTTGAGCGTCGGAGGAGTTTTATCGAGATAATCCTCCGCCCCTTCTAACTCATTTTGGGTCCTCGCAGATCAGTCGACCTCAGACAACTACTTTGTTCTATAGCTATCGATTGACCTGACCTCTACTTTGTGGGCCCAACTTCAGGAATTTGCTTAGGGTGAGATTGGCTCCTTGAAAATCGACTTGCCTGCACTATAGGATCAGTTGACACGTGTCACGAAATCTGCCCTTGTAAAGTTCTACAAAATAGTAGACATTTCCATCCTTTGATCTCAGACCTGATCAACTCGTATTAAGAGAGTAAATTTCATCATCGATGTCTAATAAGGAGTTTGATTTTTAAAGCATCATATGTGATTCCAATCAATTCATGAATATCACATTGAGAAATAATATGGTTAGATCCATGCTTTCCATGAACTCAGCATTTAGGCAGTTTATTTTTTAAAATCATTATCTACGATCGATTATTTTCGCAAAAATTTATAATATATTAATTAATTTGTTCAATGATACACGAGTTAATTTAAAGAGTTTTTCTTTAACCAATTTATTAAGGATCGAGCTGTATAACAGTATGGAAGGAGGGTGGTTTTTTCCAACCATTTTTTGTTACTAGAAACAGTTTGTTTTTGTTTGGTTTAAAAATATTCATTATGTCTTTGTTCTGTTTAGGAGGTTTATTTTTGTAATTCTCATGGTATATAATTTCAAGGAAGTACTAGAGGAAATAGAACTCCAAACAAATCGATATAGATTTTTCTCCTTGATCCATTTCTTCCTCGCTACATGAACAACTATAAAAGGGGCAACATGAATGGTTTAAAGATTTTCTCCTTTTTGTCTGCGATGTGTGTCGTGTTTCTCTTGCTCATCGTTTCCAACAATACCTCTATTGCCATGGCGAATGAATTTGAATCCAAGGTGAATCGTCGGATACTTACTGATGTCGACCACATCAACTATGGAGCTCTCGAACCAGAAATAACACCTTGCTCCCAGAATGGTGCCTCTCAGAGCAATTGTCGCCCTGGTGTCCCAGCTAATCACTATTCTCGTGGTTGCTCTACCATTACCGGCTGCAAACATACACAAAATTGAAAAGTCTAGTTTTTAATTTATTCTTTCTTATAAAATAACTTTATTCCTTAATTTTAAGATAAAGAAGAAAGAACTAATCGTATCGATTCTTTCTTTTTACGTGCTGGTCATTGAAAAACAAAATGTTCAAAGTATTAGTCAAGTCAAATTAAATATATGCATTATTTTCCATATATAGATAATAGGAATTTTTTTAATCATTATAAAATGATATACGGTCATTCAGGGGCCATATTCGTCGTTATATGAAAACTTATCTATAATTGAGGAAAGGCTAGTGGTTTCCATAAGAAGATCAAGTAGCTAGTATAGATGATATAATTGTCCCAAAGAATAAGGGTCAATCTTCGAAGACAGCAAAACTTGTCATGATGTCTATCCTCCCGCCATACTAGTTTTTGATTGGACTAAAAAAAAACCAGTGGATGTTCCTATTAGCCTGCGTGCTTACTAGAGACAAAGAACCATCCGAATTTAAATTACAAATTAAATTAAATTTGAACTTATATGTTAAGATGATTTTTTCTAATTAATGATGAGTAGATGATTGAGGCAAACAAATTATCCGAGTCAATTTTTGTTGAAGATGAATAGATTGTCGAGTCAAAATGCAAGCAGACTGCCAAATCGAGATGCATGCAAACGACTAAGTTAGGGAGTCTGTTGAGTCGAGAATGCTGCCGAATTGAGAAGCAAACTGGATGTCGAGTCGGGGGAGGGGGGGCTGACAAACTATCAAATCAAGAAGCAAGTAGGATGTCGAGTTGGGATGGTTTCTGAATCGAGAAAGTTAATAAGTTGGTTATCGAGTCGGGATGACTTGTACATGGCGTAGGGAGGAGCAGACGAGATGGGGATACGACGGGAGGCATATTGGAGACAAAAGACATAATAGTTGGAAAATATTTCTTTTACATATTTATTTCTTATTGTTTGATATGCATGTCGCAGGCTAGAAAATTCCTTAATTTTAAATTACTAAGTGAGAGAGGGATATTTTTATAAATTCCCATGGACTCCATTACGATTTGACATGTGATGCAAACAAACTTGCACGTCAGCTCTAAGTGTCTTCCTCCACATCGGATGAGTTTGTTTGCGGATCACAAGGTCGAATATAGTTATAGGAAATTATTAAGGAGCATATGCACTTTCCTATCGGAAGGCACATAGCCCAAGATAATTACCTTGGTACCGAGTAATAGTGAACACTTAGATGCAAATAAGAGTATCCTCCCCATCGGAGTCACTGCTTTTATTTGTAGGGACAAAGAGGAACCAACTATTAATTTTATTTGTCAAAAAGTTAGGTTGACAAGATGGTAAAATTAATAGGTAAAACCTCCTCTTACAAATGTAGAATTCGTATACGTCCACACTATTATGGCATACGATATTCTCGGTGTTTTGAGGTGTTGGTTGATTTTAAAATTTTATTGTTTGAGGAATCAATAATTTTTTGAAATCTAATCTTTTGATCTATGTGATTCTTAGGTTTTTCAAAATGACTTTCAACCCGCTTGCTGTGATACTGAAAGAAAATAAACTTACTAGACCAAATTATGTTGATTGGAAGAGGAATCTTGACATTGTCTTGACTGCTGAGGAATACAAATATGTACTCCTCGAAGAGTGCCCTCCTAATCCTATGGATGATTCTGGGGAAAAGGAGAAGGAGAGTTATAAGAAGTGGATTAAGGCCGATGAGATGGCGCGGTGTTACATTTTGGCATCTATGTCAAATGTACTGCAACATCAGCATAAGCCATGCCCACTGCTTATGACATAATGCTCAATCTCAAAGAACTTTTCGGACACCAGAATCGGGCTGCTAGGCAGGAAGCCATGAGGAACTTGATGACGACCACCATGATCGAGGGAACACCCATGAGGGATCATGTTCTCAAGATGATGGCTCATTTGAATGAGTTGGAAGTCCTTGGAGCTGAGATCGATGGGGAAACCCAAGTCGATATCATTCTCCAGTCTCTACCTAGGAGTTTTGAGCAGTTTCGCCTAAACTACAACATGAACAAAAGGTTGTATTTATTGGCGGAGCTTCTGACAGAACTCCAGGCGGCAGAGGGGCATTTTCATCAAAGTGCTCAGGCACAGGCCATGGTTGCTCAAAAGGTTTCTACTTCTAAGCTGAAAGGCAAGAAGAAGAAGAAACAAGCTGGGGAAAAGGTGACAGGAGGAACTTAGGGAGGAGTGAAGAAGCCGAAAGGCAAGTGCTTCACTTGCAAGCAGACTGGACACTGGAAGAATGACTGCCCTAACCGGAAGCAGAACAAAGTTATATCTTTTGGTCTAGTCGTTGAAATATATTTAGCGGTGTTATCTACCGGCACCTGGTGTGTAGATATGGGAGCCACTGATCATGTCTGTAATACTTTGCAGGGGTTCGAGGAAACCCGACGACTGGCTGAGGGGGAGATTACCGTATACTTTGGCGATGCCACAAAGGTGGCGGCTGTTGCAATGGGAGATGTTTATTTGTCTTTTGAGAGGAATAAAGTTTTGGTTCTTAAAAATTTCCTTTATGTACCTTTATTTAGAAAGAATTTGATTTCGGTTTCTAAATTGTTTATGGATGGATATTCTATTTCTTTTAATGATAGAGTTGTTGTTAGGGCAATCTCTTGTCATGATAAGGTTTTAATGTGTGTGGCAAAGGGTTTAAGTTAGGTTGGTATTGTTATTTGATATGTGCATTGGAGTCTTGCAGGACTTAGTAATTCGCACATGGAGCCTTGGCGGGTTCACCCTCACAACCTCGGTCCTTGAGTCGGTGAAGGATGACTTTCTGGAAGGCGGCGCTTGGAGCATCCGAGGACCACCGACGAGATGACTTAAAGTGAAGCCAAGGAAGCGGACTTGAGGCAAGAAACGAAGGAGCATTGCAGTCGTGCTGATCTTCTTTGCCGAGGGCGTGGGCAAGCGAAGAGCTTGGCGAGGACTTCGAGTGAGATGAGAGAATGAGTGAAATGTAAGTAGCTCATTAGGTGAACTTGGTCGAATGGCTGAGTGTCGGAGACTTGACCGCAAGGGTTAAAGTTTATCCGACCATCGGAAGCTCAAACTTATGTTAAGTTTGAGTTTCACGGCACCGATCATTGCCATGTAATGGCGATCCATCCTCGAGGCAGTGGGTTCGAGTATCCGGTGATGGATTTATGCCCAGATGATCGCCATGGAATGGCGTCGCGAAGGATGTCGTAGCGCAGAACCGCTCGTAGCCGATTCGGGCTGACGAGGCGTGATCTGGTGAGGTCCATCGATCATTGCCAAGTGTTTCGTTGGACTACAACGGTTGGGATCCGACGTGTTCGAAGGTCGTTGTAGTGACGGCAGTCGACTGCCAAGGGCAGCAGTCGACTGGTGGCGGCCAACGGGTAGAAATCATCCCTCTTTATAAAAAGAGAGGGTGTGAGCCTTTGAGAGGCTAATGCTTATGCTCTAAGTGATCTTCCTAGTGCCCCACAAGCTTTTAAACTCTTCTTACTTGTCTTTACTTCAATCTTATTGTAAGAAGAGTGATCTTGGTTGTAAAGGTTACCTCCACCTAGCTTGGTGCAAAGGAGAGACAATTAGTGGATTGGTTTTGGCGGAGTGATTCACCGAGGACGAATCGGGGACCGTGGATTAGCGGCGTAGCCGTGAACCACGTTACACCATCTTGTTAGCGTTTGATTTCTTGTATTTCTATTTGCTTGTCTTGCTTTATTGTTTCCGTTGCGCTAATCTCTTTGTAGACGAGCAAATACCGACATCCAACGTTCGAGGGCTATTCACCCCCCTCTAGCCGGCCATATCGATCCCCTACAAGTGGTATCAGAGCCAAGGAAAGCTTGTCGAGGACTAACCGCCACAACAAGCAACATTCAAAATGGCCGGCTCCAACATCCACCCACCGAAGTTCGACGGCGAATTCTCTTAGTGGAAAAAGAGAATGGAGATATTTTTCGAAATGGATTTTGATATTATGATTACAATGGAATCCGGTTTCGTTTTGCCTAGGGATGAAGAAGGAAAGTCAATAGAGAAATCTAGGTGGACTAAAAAGCAAAGAGAGGAGCACCTTGCAAACTCAAAAGCCAAGAACCATCTATACAATGTGCTTCCTCAACAAGAAATAAATAGAATTGGAGAATGCCTAAGTGCCAAGGAGATGTGGGAGAAGCTAGTAGAGCTTCATGAAGGCACTTCGGAGGCAAAGCTAGCAAGAAGAGACCTCCTCCGCTCCCAACTTTCAAATATCAAGCTTGAAAAGGGAGAAAAGGTAACTTCCTTACATTCTAGGTTTAAGGAAATTTTGATTGGACTAACAAGTGTAGGTGAAAGGCTCTCCAACCGGGATATGGTAATGAAGGCCATAGATGTCTTTCCCCGGTCCTCAAAGTGGAGCTCCATGGTGGACTCATTCTACATCTCCAAGAATTTAGAAGTGAGCACTTTGGAGGAGTTCTTTTCAACAATGGAGCTCCACGAAACGAGGCTTGAAGGAATACAAGAAGAGCCAAGAATTCAACCTTCAAGAGGAGTAGCATTTTTGGCAAACAAGGGGAAGAAGAAGATAGAGATCCCCTCCTCCTCCGATGATGAAGCATCCTCCTCCTCCTCCATGGATAGCACGGAAGAAGCGTATATGGTAAGGAGGGTAAGGCGTGCTTTAAAGGGTTTTCACTTTAATAAATCTAATGATAGGAATAGAAGACCAGGGGGGAAATCATTTGCTACAATTGCCAAGGAGAGGGACACATAAGGGATAATTATCCCCTCCTAAATAAGAGTAAGGAAGAGAAGAAAAAGAAAGAAGAAAAGAGGAAAAGAAGGGGAACAAGAAAAAGGAAGAAGAAAAGAAGGCAAAAGAAAAGGGGAAGGCCAAAGCATTCAAGGCCAAGACATGGGATGACCCCTCTTCCTCTTCCTCATCCGAGGAAGAAAATGCATTTGTCACCAACCTAGCATTGATGGCATTTGACGATTTGGATTGCTCCTCCACCGAAAATGAAGAATCAAGCACAAGTGGAGAGAGCTCAAGTGAAGGGGGAGCCTCCTCTACATCCTCATCTGAAGAAGAAGAAGAGGACATGGAGACTATGGTAACAAATCTAACTCCTAAGAAAATAGTTTCCATGGTCTCTAGCTTAACTAGGGATTTATTAAGAGCTAAGAAGAAGAATAAGAGCATGCTAGATCAAATTAAGGATCTAGAAAATAAACTAGAAAAAGCATGCTTAAATGAAAATGAAAATATTTCTTCTAGCTTAAATGATGCATGCTCAGATGAATATATGCCATTTAATGTTAGTGATGCATGCATGGATGAAAATAGGGCTTTAAGGGAAAAGGTAGACTATTTGACAAAAGCCCTAGAAAAATTCACAATTGGCTCCAACACATTGAATATGATAATTGGGAGCCAAAGGACAAGCTTCAATAAGAAAGGCCTAGGATACAAAGAAAAGAAAAATGAAAAGGCCTATAAATGCCTAATTGCTAGGGGACAAGATAAGAAGAAGATAATTGCTAGGAAATGGATCCCCAAGGAGTATCTAGTGAACCCCATAGGCAAGAACTTGTATTGGGTTCCAAAATCCATCCTTAAGGGATAAAAAACCCCTAGGGTAGTCAACCATATGCAATTGACCTATATCATATTTTGGTTGACTTAGGATGGCGGGACAACATTTTTAAATAGTGTTAGGTGATGATAACGTGCCTATAAATAGTTAATAATGCTTAAATCATGATAATTAATGTAATTGCTATGTATGTTTGCAATCATGATTTATGATTTTGAAATTTGGCACGTCATCATGAGAAATAGGGTTAAATCATGCTTTAGGTGATAATTTGTTTATTATCATGACATAATACCTAATGCATGATAAGAATTCAATGAATACATGTGTTTCATGATCATAATGTAGAATTAATTGATGTATGCCTTTATGATCATGAGAATTGTTAGGTTGATACTTAACCTTAATAGAATTGTATGAATATAATGGTTAAGTATATACAAATACCCCCTAGGATGCATCTCACACTCACCATAGTCTACTTTGATTGAAAACTTAGCATGAGTGAGATGTTAGGATGATACAAATGTCCACTAATGCCTATGGCATTTAGATGGTCATTTAAAGTATCAAAATAGCAATAATAGACCAATCATGGGGAAGGCTTATGTTTAATTCATAGACATATTGCCCAAAGATCATGGTTGGATATTTCATATGTTTTCAAAACAATTTCTTACTTTAAAATCTATGTATTCATGTTTTGAAACAATTGGATGCAAAACTAGGTGTTAAACTTGATACTAGAATGATCAACAACCTAGTGGTTTTTAAAACTTTTGGATTTTTGTCAAATCTCTGGAAATATAATGCCTTTTCATGAAAAACTAATTTTCACTGATAAAGAATCTTACAAGAAATATGTTCCCCAAATTTCATGATTTTTTGAATTTTCTAGAATTTTTAATGCATTTCTGAAATTCGCCCAGAAAATCAGAATTTCGGAAACCATTGTGTCAGTCGACTGCCATACTGATAGCAGTCGACTGCTCACCTGAAAAATAGTCTAATATTTTCTGATTTCAGATTTTAAACATGTTTTTGGTATTTTCCTTCTATTAGACTTGATGCCATGAGTTTATAACTTAGTATTAATCTTTTTTATGGTGTCAAAGGGGGAGAAATAATTGTGTTTAAGTAAATTATGATAGGGGGAGAATTTGTAGAGAGAGTTTCATGGATTAAGGGGGAGTTGCATGTTGTTATATCATGTTTATGTTTACATGCTTTCTTACCTTAGAAATTTATATCAAATGTTTTTACCTAACTTAAACGGATTGCCACACATCAAAAAGGGGGAGATTGTTAGGGCAATCTCTTGCCATGATAAGGTTTTAATGTGTGTGGCAAAGGGTTTAAGTTAGGTTGGTATTGTTATTTGATATGTGCGTTGGAGTCTTGCAGGACTTAGTAATTCGCACATGGAGCCTTCGCAGGTTCACCCTCACAATCGCCGTCCTTGAGTCGATGAAGGATGACTTTGCGGAAGTCGTGCACTTGGAGAATCCGAGGGACTGCCGGATGAGATGATTTGAAGTGAAGCCAAGGAAGCAGACTTCGGAGGCAAGAAACGCGAAGGAGCATTGCAGAGCCGTGCGCCTAATGCTGCCGAGGGACGTGGCCGCGAACGAAGAGAGCTTCGGCGAGGGACTTCGAGTGAGATGAGAGAATGAGTGAAATGTAAGTAGCTCATTAGGTGAACTTGGCCGAATGGCTGAGTGTCGGAGACTTGACCGCAAGGGTTAAGGTTTACCCGACCACCGGAAGCTCAAACTTATGTTAAGTTTGAGTTTCACCGCACACCGATCATTGCCATGTAATGGCAAGATCGCTACTGAATCAGTGGGTTCGGTGTATCCGATGATGGGTTTATGCCCGATCGGCTATGGAATGGCAATCGACTGCCAGAGGATGTCGCAGGCACAGAACCGCTCGTAGCCAACTGGGCAGTCGACTACGGAGGCAGTAGTCGACTGGTGAGGTCCATCAGTCGACTGCCAAGTGTTCCGTTGGACTACAACGGTCGGGATCCGACGTGTTCGGAGGTCGTTGTAGTGACGACAGTCGACTGCCAAGGGCAGCAGTCGACTGGTGGCGGCCAACGGGAAGAAATCAGCCCTCTCTATAAAAAGAGAGGGTGTGAGCCTTTGAGAGGCTAATGCTTATGCTCTAAGTGATCTTCCTAGTGCCCCACAAACTTTAAACTCTTCTTACTTGTCTTTACTTCAATCTTATTGTAAGAAGAGTGATCTTGGTTGTAAAGGTTACCTCCACCTAGCTTGGTGCAAAGGAGAGACCATTAGTGGATTGGTTTTGGCGGAGTGATTCACCGAGGACGAATCGGGGACTGTGGATTAGCGGCGTAGCCGTGAACCACGTTACACCATCTTGTTAGCGTTTGATTTCTTGTATTTCTATTTGCTTGTCTTGCTTTATTGTTTCCGTTGCGCTAATCTCTTTGTAGACGAGCAAATACCGACATCCAACGTTCGAGGGCTATTCACCCCCCTCTAGCCGCCCGTATCGATCCCCTACAGTTGTTATAAAAAGGAATAGGGAGATTATCTGTTCTGGTGCATTAATAGGAAATTTTTATACACTCGAACCAAAAGCTCCCACGATGTAAATAGAAGTGAATAGCTCATCTTCTAATTCCAATAAGAGAAAAGAACCTTCAAAGATGAACCAAACATATCTTTGGCATCTAAGGCTTGGTCATATTAACCTAAGCAGAATTCAAAGGTTGATAGCTGATGGAACTCTGAGTTCATTAGTGGTGGAAGTCTTCCCAACCTGTGAGTCTTGCTTGGAAGGTAAAATGACCAAGAGGCCTTTTAAGGCCAAGGGGTGTAGAGCCAAAGATGTGTTGGAATTGGTTCATTCTGATTTGTGTGGTCCTATGTCTATCCAGGCTAGAGGTGGTTTTGAGTATTTCATCTCTTTCATAAATGATTATTCAAGATATGGATACATTTACTTGATGCGCCGCAAGTCTGAAAGCTTTGACATGTTCAAAGAATTCAAGACTGATGTGGAAAAATATGAGGGTAAAAGTATCAAGACACTACAATCTGATCGTGGTGGTGAGTACCTCTTGGGAGAGTTTAGGAATTACTTATCAGAGGCTGGGATTTAATCCCAATTGTCTACACCTGGCACACCCTAGCAGAATGGTGTAGCAGAGCAAAGGAATAGGACTCTTATGGAGAAGGTTGGATCGATGATGAGTTATTTTGAGTTGCCAGATTCATTCTGGGGATATGCTCTAGATATGATAGTGTATATTCTGAACTTGGTACCATCTAAATCAGTACCTTCTACTCCCATAGAATTGTAAACTGGGCGAAAGCCTAGTCTGAGACATATTTGGATTTGGGAGAGTCCAGCACATGTACTGAAGGCAAATACTGGTAAGTTAGAACCTCATACAGAAGTGTGCATGTTCATTGGCTATCCTAGAGGAATGAAAGGTGGTTTGTTTTATAGTCCTAGAGAGCAGAGGGTGATCGTTAGCACGAACGCCATATTTCTAGAGGAAGACTATGTGATGAACCACAAGTCCATGAGTAAGATTGTTCTTGAGGAATTGAAAGGGAAAGTCACTACTTCAGTACCACTGGTACAAGAGGATATACCATAAGTCACTGCATCGCGTGTCATAGAGGATACACAGATGATACCTCGTCGTAGTGGGAGGGTTGTGAGACAGCCTGATAGATTCATGTTCTTGGGAGAATCTTCTGATTTGGTCCCTGGCGAACATGAACCTGATCCCTAGACATATGACGAGGCAATCCAAGATAAAGATGTGGTATCTTGGCAAAGTGCGATGAATGTTGAGATTGAATCTATGGATTCAAATCAGGTCTGGGAGCTAGTAGAACTACCCAATGGTGTAAAAGCCATTGGATGCAAGTGGATCTACAAAAGAAAGAGAGGAATAGACGGGAAGGTTGAGACCTTCAAAGCGAGGCTTGTTGTGAAGGGTTATACTCAGAAAGAGGGTATCGATTATGAGGAGACCTTTTCGCCGGTAGCCATGCTTAAGTCTATCCGGATTCTCTTATGTATTGCTGCTCATATGGATTATGAGGTATGATAGATGGATGTCAAGACAGCTTCCCTTAATAGAAGTCTTGAGGAAAACATCTATATGAAGCAACCAGAGGGATTCATTGCAAAGGCCAAAGAGCATCTTGTGTGCAAGCTTAATCGATCTATTTATGGATTGAAGCAAGCTTTGATATCTTGGAACATCCACTTTGATGAGGTAATCTAGTCTTATGGATTTATTCAAAGTTCGGATGAGTCTTGTGTATACAAGAGATGTGACGGAAACGTAGTGGTATTTCTTGTACTATACGTAGATGACATTTTGTTAATTGGAAACAATGTCAAGGTGTTATCGGACGTAAGGGTATGGTTGTCCAAACAGTTTGATATAATAGACTTGGGAGAAGTGGGACACATCCTTGGGATCATGGTTATAAGGGATCGCAGGAAAAGGATGTTGTGCTTATCTCTAGCTTCATACATAGACACCATTATGGATCGTTTTAGTATGCAAAACTTTAAGAAAGGTTTTCTACCTTTCAGGCATGGAGTTCCTTTATCTTAGGAGATGTGTCCTAGAACATCTAAGGAGATAGAGGAGATGAAGGCAGTTCCTTATGTTTCGACAGTAGGAAGCCTCATGTATGTGATGCTATGTACGTGACCGGATATCTGCTTTGTCGTGGGCATGGTTAGCAGATATCAGAGTAATCTAGGACAGGGACATTGGACTGTGGTAAAGCATATATTGAAGTACTTGAGAATGACTAAGGATTATATGCTAGTTTACCAGGCATACCAATTACTCCCTATGGGTTACACAGATTCTGACTTCCAATCAGATAGGGATAAGAGTAAGTCTACCTCAGGTTTTGTGTTTACTTTGGGAGGTGGAGCCATTGTATGGAGGAGTGTCAAGCAGAAATGTGTGGCGGACTCCACCATGGAAGCTGAGTATGTGGCAGCCTCTGAGGCAGCCAAAGAAGTTGTATGGCTCAGTAACTTCTTGATGGACTTGGATGTGATTTCTGGTTTGTTCAGAACTATCACAATTTATTGTGATAATAGTGGTGCAGTTGCAAACTCGAAGGAACAATG